>CM066911.1:27486526-28086526 GCA_033964015.1 Scolanthus callimorphus | reverse complement strand
TGCGGCTGTATGACAACCCCTCGACGAAGTCTTCATTTCCAGTGTTTGAGTGGAACCCGGAAAAACAACCGCAATCTCGCAGTACGACTCATGCACTGATTAATGTCGCACCCGTAGCCACGGACTCTATGACTTGGGAGATTCAACTGAAACAAAGGTTTCTTTGGTGCCCAATAAAATCTCTCTTAATGTCTGTGGGTATAAACAAAGTGAATGAAAAACAATATGTGTCGAAGGAATGCGTACCTGAATTGAAAGCCATGCTTCCCCAACTCAAAGAGATGGAGAAGGTAAAAGCAGTAGAGGAAAGAAAAGAGAAGGAGCGTGAAAGGCAGGAAAGAAAAGATGGACCACCAGAGAGAATGACTGTGCTATTACTAAAAGAAGTGCTAACAGAATTAAACATCACACATTCAGGACCAATGCGAATAAAGCTGAGCTCATCAACAAAGTCAAGGATGCACGTCAAACCATGGGAAATAATGTGCACGGCCTAAGCTCAACTAGTCCATGCACTTCATCTTACTTCCCGAATAGATACTTTATGGAGCTTGAGATTTTGTGCATAGATCTTGATAGAGAAAAAAGAAATAAGTCACTGTTTTTGTTCTGTCTACTGTTACATCTGCTAGCCGCACTCTCTTTGGCATTAGATAGTTTATACAATTTATCCACAATTTGCATATGCTGCCTCTTAATATACCTGTGGTCTGTTATTGCAGAAGTTATTGTTTTTGTATTGCTGTCAATCTATAAAGCATTTTGGATTTTGTTTCTTCTTTTTTGTTCCAGCTTGCACAGGTTTGTATTGAAGATAATGTTGTTTTTGCAACATTAAGTTCTCGGGTAACTCAGAATTCAATACATTTCTAATAAGTAGTTGACTGTTCGCAGCCCCTTCTTTGACGGAAAATCTGTAAATCCGTGTTTACTATATTGAGCGGCATCGTACTCGATCATGCCTTTGACAGCACTTCACACCATTCATCGTGCCTTCAGCGGACTCGAGGACTCCTCCTCGCTGATTTCTCGTCACAGTAGGGACTGCTAGCAGGAGAGTGCCAATTTACGAAAGTCTTCTACAGATTCCTACAGCAGTGTATAAATAAAGGGGATTGTAAATAAGTTGCAGTTTATTGTGAATTACCTTTAATGATAGTTATGTGGATAAATATAAAAGGTTAGCATTACGCTCAACTACGTTGATTTGAACACTGTGCGACTGCCCTCATTTGATCAGTCAGTTGCATACATTTTCCAATGGTTTGCTGTTATCAATAATGTTTAGAACCTGCTTATTATTATCATGTAGGTGTCATTAATAGTTCCATAGCATACAGTATATTATGTTCTTTTGAAATTATAATAAAGTGATCTCAACGTTATAGTCCTACTATTCATATCAAGAGTGAACAGAATGTTGTCTCTCTTCTACCTTTTACTCTTCCCAATTGATAAAAAAACGTTTTTCTTAGCTTCCGTTAGAAATCGATAAATCCGGAAAAATCGATATTAACGATTTCCGCACACTTATTTCGGCTACCGATTTCTAACGATTTCACAAAACAATCGATAAAAATCGGTGATTTTTATCGATTTTTATCGGTATCGATTTTTAACGATTGACTAGACCGGGATTTATTCATCAATTATTTCCCCAGAGATTTTCCGATTTTCAGGAAAATTGAAACAGGTGGTGGGTCTCAGGTACCCACCCCCCTCAACTGGATACTTATAAAGTACCGTTGTTTTGACCTCTTCCCCAGTAGGCGCGCGTTAAAGCTTGATGGGTATCTTTTAAGGGAAAAAAAAATATTCGAGCCACTCCCTTTTTGGTATCTCTTTTAGGGTGAAACTGAAAATTCCAAACGATCATCCCCGACCAACAAATATGTGAGCTTAACTAAAAAAGTGAGATTATATCGCATGAGTAAAGAAATGTTTGTATCAGTGTAATCAAAGTTTTCGCGCCGCGCAAAATAGATATGTGGGTTGCCTGTGGTACTGCCGCACAAATAGTCCAGCGGTCGTCCAACAAAAACAAAAATGGCTGCCAAACTGCACGGTGTGGGCGGGAAGGCTTGAAATCGGAAAGGTAGAGTTGTTTATTCTATTATTTTCATTTGTATTACGAAGGAATGTGTTATAGTGACATTATATGTGAGAAACTTTCACTGCATTTTTGCCTGAGTTGATAAGTTATTAACTGAATTTTGCACGATTAAATCGTGCGTAGGAGACGTCACGTGAGCACGTCTTCGGTTGATACCTTGGACATTTTTTCCCAGTGGAATTCAAAATGTCCGAGCGACAGGAGATTAAGTAGTCATCCATGCAAGAAGGAACCGAAACTCCATTGTTCTACGGCATTCAGGGTTCCCCACATAGGATGTGTTCCATTCTTTTACCACCGAAAGTTGTCATGACTAGTAACAAAATACAAGTGAAACAATTATTGATTTCGACTTGCTTGAGAAAATATAGCGATAATAACTCTCCAGACCAATCAGATTAAAGAAAAACAAAGGAAAGAGAATCACTATTTTACGCTAGGTTCCCCATATACGAGGTCTTCAAAAGTCGTATATCCTGTATACGAGTACCACATGTGCTTATATCTTACCATAAATCCTGAGAAAAGTCTTTCTTTCATGGAAAAAAACTGCAAAATTCTGAACACTCGGCGATCCAAAAAATATCCTGCGATTTTTTCCCTAAAATCATGGTCGCTTGCTCAAACAAACCTCACAGAATTAAAGTACAACTATTCAGCTATCTTGTTTACCTTTTTCGTGGAAATCAACCCTCTCTGAATGATATAAATGGCGAATCTTTTCAGCCTCGTCGATTCAGCCTGAAATTCACGTCACGTATGCCCCCACGACTCTGTGGTAAAAACAAACCGTTGACGTTTTTTTCCGTCGAGGGGTGGGCCAGACATTTTCGCAGGCTAGAAGCACAAGTGGTGAGAGCCTGCGAAAATGTCTGGCCCACCGAATCCGGCGTTTTGGTCTGATTGACGGCTAAAAAATGCCAATCGTGCCCATCGCACATTGCATTTTGAGGTCGCGTATTTGTGTTAATGATAAACTAGCAGTTTTTAAACATAATTGGAAGAATATTGTATAACGATTTTGTTTCTGGAAATCTTGCTCACTCTGCCTCGGTAACGATTTATTTTCTGGCTACGGGCCTGGTTTGGCGTTTGGCTTGTGATCAGCCTTCTAATAGAGGGAGGAAAATGTATTCTAAGGTGAACCGAGAGTTTGGGAAAAATTCTATCCCCCACCTAATTCACCACATTCAAGGGTGGGGGGTCCATGAAGAGAATATCCCCCATGTAGTTGGGACCCAAACCTGACCTCTGCGTATATATGCCCCACGTTTCACTCACCCTCCCCTGAGGTTGGGGGGGTGGTGGTTACAATTGACTGGTGCATGGAGAACCCAAAATCCTTGGGATTCCGGACTTCGTACAATTATTACGTAGTTTGTGAGTCCATACAGACAATAGTGCCATAAGAAGAGCTCCATTTCCTATACGGGACAGTGAAGCAAAGAAAATGCATCAGAGAAACGCTGACAACCCCAAACTATACTATAAAATGGCTGGAAATTTAACAATTCCAGAGAGGCTTGACTTCAATTCCTTTTCCCCGCAGTCTGTGGGGTAGTTGGATGAGGACTATGCTTATATTTATTATTAAATAAATCCAAATTTATATACACCAAATTTTTATGTTTTCATTTTCTATATATATATATATATTTTTAATTGATGTTATACAGGGCTCGAAAATATAAAAAAAATATTAATAGTCTTGATTTTACGACTTGTATCAACAATAAATAGGTGTAATTCATCAATTATTTAGGAGTAGATGGGCCACTATGAAAAGACTGTAGAAAATAGTCTACAAAGTTAAAAGGAAAGTTTTGGCAATATTTATGCCTGTATCCAGCACAAGTTTCAAGCCCTGCTATATACAGGACCCCATAAGTGGCTTATTATTATCATTATTATCAACAAAACACAAACTCTAATATTTTCCACTTTTACTGATGAAAAAGCAAAACACATCTAATAAAGAGTGAACTTCTAACATAACAGTTATGTTTCTGCAATCGGTGTCCTTTTCATGCTCTTTTGTCAAAGAAACGTACACAAGGCAATTGTTCTTGCAACTCGCAACACAACGATGATGAATGAAAAATAATTGTGACTTGCTGCAGGATGTTACAACTTGCTGCAGGGTTTTTTCCAACTTGCAAAGCGCCTGCATGAAAAAGTATTAATTACAGCAGCACTGCCAAAATCAAGTGTGCATATAATTGGCTCATTCAGGGAAGCATTGCGCAATTAATTGCCAAGACATGTTACACGTAGCAACTTGTCTCGCAACGTTTCAAAAAGTACAAAGTACATTTTCTGCATCTTGCAATGCAACATATTGCATTGCAGGATGTTACACACGCTTTTCGCTGCAAATCACAGCACAAATTGCATTGCGAGTTGCAGGAAAAATTGTCTCTTACTAGTAACATTGCCTTAACTAGGGAGATAGAACAATGAATACAGTAATGGTGAAGGGTCATTCCACGGTATTTTGAGCCTGAACATCATTTTTTAAAATTCATAAATATTAGGCTCTTTTCCAGAGAAACTTACAGGACAATTGTCTGAAGTTTATTTTATTACTATTTATTTTGCTCTAACTGGCGGCACTGATGAATAAATTAGCATCATTTATCCAAATTAGGTAAAATGCTGTTGCGGAGTCTACATTTCAATTCTGCTTGTTGAAGAAAATAATAAAACATAAATAGTTTGAAAGTTAGATAGACACAATCTACTAATGGTGCTCTCTCTAAAAACACATAGTCAGTCTAGGCTGTTTAGCTTGAGCTTGGGAGAATTTGCTGTCCAATGAAGAATTGTAGACTCCGCAACGATTTTGGTACTTTTAGTTTTAATAAAAGTTACAAAAATAAACATTTTTTTCTGAAAGTTTGTAAACTTCTAATTTATCACTGTTGTAAAATATATATGGAAGAAATTATTTAAAATTTGTTTCCTTCGAGTAGTAACAAGCAATTAATTTTTGTTGCGGAGTCTACATTTTTGTTGCGGAATCTACAACTACTTCTGGACTGCTAACTAGAAAACTGTTGAATTTGTTAGTAGTAGTTGTATTATTGTTGTAATACATCAGTAACAACCAAAAATTAGTGTTGGAAAGGTTGCAAGACTATTAAATTAGTATATTTGCATTGCAGGATGCCAAGGTTGTTTATTTGTAGACTCCGCAACAGTGGACTCCGCAACAATTCCCAAATTTTAATTCTGATCACCAAATAGCTGGAAATTTACCGGAAAGGGATGATATTGATTTATTTGGAATTTTCTATTTAATTGAAGTACAGTGATAGGATTGTTTTGTATTTTTGCCTTAGTTTTTCCTCTTGTGCCCTATTGTAGACTCCGCAACGTAGACTCCGCAACAACACCAGCCTTTATAAAATAAATCGTTTCTCCAAAAAAATAAAACAAAGCAAGAAACTCTCTGTGTTTAAAATAAACACAGATCAATGCTTCTTCTTTTAACACAAACCACTATTCAAAACAGCTGAAAAATTCACAGAGATTTCTAGCTAAAGTTACTTGTTGGAAATCAAAGGTTCTTCTGAGTAGACTCCGCAACACCCAATAAACAATAAAATATCTTGGAACCCCTTTAACTAGAATGATGGTCAACTCTACTGTATAAAGCAATTATGCTCTTATACCCTAGACATGTAAAGTCACTTTGACTGAAGTTCTAGATTTGAAGTTATGATGCCTCAAAATCTCTCTGAATGTAGACTCCGCAACATACGGTTTACTGTGGAATGACCCTGAATAATCCCTGCCAAGCAAATGGGTCTTGAAAGAGAGTCGACACAGCCTAGTTAGGTCATGAGTTCAAGTACAAATTATTGTACTCTGAGTAATCTTATTAGTTCTTAGTCTGAATCCCCCCCCCCCCTTCCTCCCTCCTCACACACACAAATTGAGCATAATCTCCCCACAGAGGCGGTGGGAGCACAGTGGGATATGTGCCCCCCCCCCCATAAAATTATGATTGGGGGCAGCCCTTCCCCCAATAATATTGACAGTAAGAGTTGCCAACAACAATATGCAAATGACCTAATATTTTCCAAATTATTAGTACTCCAAGTAAGTGCACTGGGACTTTCTGCCACCTCGCATCACGTTTTCCATCTACAGCTGCTTTTCTGGGCTTTTCACAGGCAGACGGGCCAAAATCTGGTAGGTAATTTATCAATTTTGATGCTTTTCTCGGGCCAGAAATTTCACATTTTTCCTTGGAGCAGCATGTACCAGATTGGTATCTTTTAGGGCTCTAACACAGTGGCAAACCTCCATGAAAAAGAGAGAGTACTTGTTGACAACTTGACGATAAATTAGACAGAGGCAGCATTTTAATCAAAGACGGGAAGTTATTGATAGGTATCGTTTAGGATAAAACATTGTTTGAACCACGCCCTTTTTGATATCTTGGCAAATACCCCCCTAGAAAATAAGGAAGGACACCAAATATATTTTCCCGATAGTGCCCCCCCCCCCCCCCCAACATAATTTGGCTTCCCTCGCCCCTGCCCCATTACAAAAAACACGCTGCACAATTTTCGATTTCATACATCCCAGCAGATACTCTACGTTGCTTTCATAACCTCGAGATGTCCCCACCTCCCAGCTAAGGAGAATATTTTCCCCGATTATTTTGACCTCATGCTAACTACATTCACGTAAATAAACCTACATTATCTGTTATATCTGATCCCCTGACGAAAATTAAAGTGAATTGATTGATTGTTCAATCTGACATGTTCCGTTTGCACACAATATTGAATTGACTGAAGAATAAAGCATTCTCCTTTGTATTCTACGCGCACAGGAAAATAACCAGCAAGGGTGAATATCCGGTGGAAATCAAAGAGTAATTTCTCCCTTTTTCAAGTGGTTTTGAGTTGTGTTATGGAGTTCACACTATAAATTTCAGATTGGTTCCGGAAGCGATACAAACTAATCGCTTTTATTTTACTGCGCTTACCTGCACCAGAAGAAGAGATAACGCCAGCGGTCAAATAAGTAAAATAAAAAATGAAAAATCCAGAGAAGAGAGAATGTGTCATTTTATTTGCCAGTGTCTCCGTATTAATTTTCCTGTCCTATTTTCTTAGATATTCATTGTCTAATCTTACACGTCTTGATAAAGTCCTGCTTCCGCAATGTCAGAATTTAAAAAAAGTTTTACCATCACAGACAATAATTTCTCCTGGCGAGCGGCAGACTTAATTCCAAAAGAACCAGCATTTTTAAACGACTAGCTCTGCAGGTTTACTTATCTTTATACCAATTTCAAGGTGTCTGCTTGAAGTTTTTTTTTCACGAACGCGTCTTATAATGCTTATCTTTCAAACGTGCGACCTCAATCTCAGCTCTCGGGGAGCACTTCTATAGCTAAATTGTGTTGACATTTTCTGGGTTTCTGGAAAATTTGCTGGGTTATAAGCTTTATTTCAAATTGCTAACTAATGTATTCATTCGCACTTCCCAGCCCGGTGCACCTGTTCCTGCCGCTCGTTTATTGGTCAATTTTATTATGAAATTCAAACGCTAGCACCAGTCAACTCGACTGGGCATCTGAACCGAGTCTAATTTACATCAATAAAATATTCAGATATAAGGAAACTCGGAAAAAGAAAGTCATGTCGACTTCTGGTCGAACTTCGCATGGCGTACCGCGACTTTTTCCACCTCTGCCACCAGCTTTAGCTTCGCATCCAAGGTACTTACAACCAGTATTCATTTGCATCTAAAACAGCAATATACACATCTACATATTCTCCAAAAACGTACTTCTAATCGAATGCTATAATCACATTCTGCACTACCAAGAAGCCTTCTATATAGTAAACGAAGCAACTGAAGCATAACTTCTAAGAATTGCCTTCTTGGAGATTATTTCATGTACGTAAAACTAAAATTGGTTTTCGAAGTGATGAAATGGCTACTAGGGGATTTAAAATCCAAGCCAAATCGCATCTCTCGTACGTCAGTTACATTTCTTGTTCCTAGCCGATTTGTTAACTAGGTTTTACTCGATAAAAATGCAGGTGCTTTTTTTTATAGTTTTATATTCGCAGAACTGCTATGAAGTTATTAAAACAGGAAAAATAAGAACCTTTTTATTGCTGTTATGCGTTTTCGTTCTGCTTGTGACATCTGGTTTCCAGTTGCTTCGCGATATCGCTTTTACGACATCGTTTGTTTTTCTAGATACGAAAAACAAAATGGAAAATAAAACTTCCGTTTATAATACAAATTCAGCTCTCCAAGAGGATAATATCTATTTCCTTACAAAAACACTCCTTTTCATGTTTTTTTCAGTTCTGCAAATTTCACTTATTTTTTCTTTTATGGAAGTGTAAACGTTGCTAGTTACGAATTAAGAGGTCGAATATAAATTTCCTTCATGCTTGTTGTAATTAATAACCCTGTCACCTATACTATTGATGGAAGCGAGACTGGTCAACATATGAATTATCTGTTATCTCGAAAACACGTCCTTGGAATATTGGCCTAAAAGTTAGTCCATTGCGCCTGGCTTGGCTTTTAACATGTTTTTTTCAGGGGTTTCATTCAGCTGCTTGTCAGATGCCTCAGATATATAATAAACAGCGTAATAGTTAAGAAATCACGGAATTTATTTAATGCTTGACGCATTTCATATTTCGCTTTTTCTTTGAACATGATTTCCCACCAGTTTCATGCTATTTGTCGTGTTTCCTGTAATTAAATAACAAGATCTTGTCAGTGAACCCTAATACATGTTCTAGCCTACCATATCACATTCCTGGGAACTCGCATGTGGCGACATGATTTCATTTCAAGGAAGAAAGCTCACAAATCTAGTGGAAATAGGATTAAATCTTAGTATTCTAAGTTGTAGGAGATTTCCCTAGGAGGAGTCTTACGGCTTAAATTATTTTAGCCATCCAAAAAATCTTATTAGTCTTGCGAAAAAATCATCCGAATGCATAGAAGTTATTGTTTGCACTTGCCCTCCACAGACATATATGAGTTGTGGAACGATCTTAAAAATCACAGCTATTTTTTAACGTTTCAGTGTCTTTGTTTTGCTATTGTCTCACCCAACTAATATTCAAGTACAAAGACTGAACTTCATAATGGCACTAATATTTGACTTATATTATTATATATAGTTATTTCTGTGATATATTGGAAATTTTAACAGTGCGCAACAGAGCAAGAAGCAAACGTCGGATTCGTTAAAAGATAAGAAAATAGGGGGGATTTTTAATCGACATTTAAAGTCAAAACAAACCAGCATGAGTCATGAATCAAATTGTCGTGTCTGCCTCCTTCAAACGTCATTCTCTTTGTCCTTTTTTGAGACATAGTGAAAACAATATTTGTTTTAAAGTTCTCAATTAACAGTCTGGGATAGCGATCCGGATTTTGCGGATAAATTATTTCCAGCTCTAGTCACTCGCAAAAGTTTGATTTAAAACAGTTTTATTGCAGCTCACTAAGTTTCTAGAAGAGGTGCTCAATTTATGTTACTACAGAAGATTTCTATATGATAATTCTTGGGATTAAAACACTTCATTTGTCCCAAAGACACCAATCATTCGTCAATACTTATTTTATTTTATTTTCCATTGCGTAAAGTTTCATCAGTGCTGAGCCACCTGATACTACATACAAAATTGATAATTTTAGGCCGAGAACGCTTAAAATCCTGGACCTTAAAGAGTACTTCCCTAAATGTAAAATATGTTATATGCTATGTTATATTGCACATTAAGTTTCTGTATTGTTTATGCAAATATCTGTTTGAAATTTAAGTGATTATTACCGCAGTGTCTGAAATCAGTATTTTAGTAGTGATGACCCATTTTAAGCCCATTAGACAACCCACAACCTAATGTCCCATTCTTATGTCAGTAGTTATAATTGCACAACACAATTGAAAAATCTTCACTTTCTTACTAAGTAGAAAATCGTTCACAATTCCTTGTTTAACGCTTAGTCAAAGTGTCGCGTTGTGTCAGTCTCTAGGGAACAGATGGTCTTTTTTGTCTTTTACAAAGGAATAGGAGTGAATTTAAACAGATGGCATAACAACATTGCAAAGGGAATATAGTACAAGGTGAAAATGACTCCGATAAACATTTTGGAGTTTCTTACTTGAAATTCAAGTAAATAACTATAATATAGATTAGAGAGCAAAAATGCTATCATTCCAGCAAATATACTTTATATGCATATACTGAAATCAATCGCAAAGTGCTTGCACCAATTCTGAATAATAAGGAGTGACTTCAAAGTGCTTACCAATTACTCACGACTGCCATACGAAATCCGCTCTATGAAGCGAAACGTGGACGCCTGCAGCGGCCACAGGCTCATTGTCCCAGAAACCAAGCTTAGCAAAATACACCTCTTTTATTAATTTTATTGAAAGCACATTAAAATGTATAAATAAAACCGAACTGAACTGAAGTGAGCTGGTTAAAGTGAGCTGGTTAAATTTAAAATGTATAAATACAACCGAACTGAACTGAAGTGAGCTGGTTAAAGTGAGCTGGTTAAATTAAAATGTATAAATAAAACCGAACTGAACTGAACTGAAGAGAGCTGGTTAAAGGGACCAACTCGCCCTGCCCATAATGCACTGCGCCGCCGCCATTTTCGATACCAAAAAAGCTTTATTTTACCGTAAAATCTCGAGAAAAACTCGTTATAGTAGAATTCCTCTGCATTAAATCAGACTGAGATTCTCTTGCATTGATTTATAAAAACAAAGTAATGTATTGTGGCCATTTTAACTGGTCCCTAAATTTAAGAATTTGAAGCTTTTAACTACAGCTAAATTTCACGAACAACCGCATTCCAGCAAACAATGATTTTCGCAGTGCGATAGAAACATGAAATTTCTCCAAGAAATTGGTATAGGGTTGCAGGCTAAGGGAAGGTTGGACATCGAATTGATTTGGAAAACAATAGATAATTTTTCAATACATTTGTAATGAGTTGGGCCTTTCCTGATTCGATTTCTACCCTAGACCTAAAAAAAACTCTACTGACGCCAAAGAAATAACTAAGAGTGTAAGTTAACAAATTCGAAAATGAAGTTCCATTTACATCGATGTCAGTTTAACTAAAAAGAAACCTTATCTCTTAAATCTATGTTAAAAGGGACGCAATCAAGATCGTTTGCGGTTATCTCATGGTTACGCGACACTGATTGCTCTGTTTTTACATGTTCCTTTTATAATCTGTTACCAGCACGCGTTGTCTTTACTTGCTATCTTGTTTTTGCTACCTTTCTAGGATAGAACTACTATTTTATTTCAGACGTTCATTATAAATAAGATGAATACATGGCCAATTAATTGATAATGATCGTGCATAATAATATAGGAACAATCTAATGCATCTACTTCCCTTCCAATCCTTGAAACCTCAGGATGAAGTATCTGCATTTGACGTGCATATGATCCTATGGGAGAGATGTCACAATGAGTAATAAAAATAAAGCTAATTGAGAAATAGATGGTTTTTAGGACTGGCGCCAATTTCCAAACTTCTTTTTACAAATCAGAGATTTAATTCTGCGACAAATAGGATATTTGATTCTTTTGTTAATCACTTAGAATGTGTTGATATATCTTCAAGTCATACTTAAATGAGGCCGCAGGGACGTCATAGAGATTGTGGACTAGTCACGTTCGCTTCCAGATGTTCCATTTTCGATCAAATGTATCGCAGATCAGTTTCGAGTTAGCGTTGTTATTCAAGGCACGGAGGTTAGTTTTTACATGCAGTTTATTTTTGTCTCTTTCATTTTTACCTCTTCCTAGCCTGCTAGCAGGCGTTGGAGGCTGTTTTTATCGGCGAAACCCCGGAGTTCGTAGTCGCGAGCGCCATCTTGGATTTTTTTGGCCGAGTGACAATGGGGCGAGTGACAAAACGAGGGGGTGGGGGACCTCTCTCCCGCCCCCCCACCCCCTCGTTTTGTCACTCGCCCCATTGTCACTCGGCCAAAAAAATCCAAGATGGCGCTCGCGACTACGAACTCCGGGGTTTCGCCGATAAAAACAGCCTCCAACGCCTGCTAGCAGGCTAACCTCTTCCTTAACCTCCGGTAGCTTCTTCCTCTCCATAGAACCTGTTTACATGAGGCGGATAGCCCGGCTAGTCAGGCTGGATCAGGTATACAAGGCCTTAGTGACTTGTTGCACAAAAACTGTAAAAAAAATATATGTGGAGATGAGCTCAGAGAATCGGAATGAAGATACTGACACTGAGCAAATTTATGTAATGCCGAGGAAACTACCGCAAATGCAACTCGTTTCTCGCTTTTAACTGGCGCATGAATCTCTCAGGTCGTCACGCTTGAAAACTAACATGATCATCGGTTGCCTTTCTGTGGCTAGCGGGGAAACAGTCACGAGAACTTGCCGCATAACTACATTATCAGATCTAGCCAATCTCAGATGGAGAAGTTGTGCAATTTAATTTCGTTATAGAAAGTATGTCAACAGATTGTTTTATCGTCGCCAATAAAAAAACGAAACGAGCTCACGTTTTATGACCAGATCTGATCATTGTTGTTGATGGGTCAGGTTTTCCTAAGAATTACCCCCGGGCCAGCTTAAATATTATGTTTTTCTTAATTATCGTCTAGTCTTGTTCGTAAATGACATCGGTAATTGCATCTAGAAAATTAATATTTAATGCCTTGCCCCAGTCTAGCACGCGATGACCACGTTATAGTCACCAGGCGAGAAACCATTGAAGATATAAATACCAATAACACTAACAGTGCAAAAAACTGTGAAGTGTTCCACTTTCGACGTCGCAGTAATTTAAGCGTCGGTTATAAAATTGGGTCGATTTCAGACGATAGGCACCTTAAAACTTTCCAACTATTTATTTATCTCGCACTCTTAACATCTATTTGTATGACAAATCTCTCTGTATTTTGAGCTCACTCCACATCTCCGCCTCTTCTATCCTCTTTAGCTTCGCCTGTTCTTTAGTTTCCACTAAAAATTCTCTTAGCCAGTGCTTTCAACTTCAGCATCTTCTCTCCCACAGACAGCAAGTCGAGACTCTCTTCTAAAATTACGCTAAATGTATTAGAACTTGGAGAGAGCCTCGATTTGAAGCTTTTGTCTTGTGAGCATTGGAGCGTAATTTGACCATGGATTATTCACTTTTATCATGTGTTTTTTTCTGTTAAAAATTATCAATTGTACCTTCATAAGAACTCGAAAAGACATTTAAAGAAACGTTTTTTTTCATAACGTATGGGCTTTTAATAATATTTATTCATATTTACTATGCAGAATTACAAACAAAAGTCATAACGTCATTAAAGCACTCATTCTCAAAGCATGTCCATTTACCACTGTATGCATTGCTACGCGACCTTCAAAATTCACTGTTGCGATTGGCGATTTTACGCAAGAAAATTTTAATATCAATTTTCTTGAAAAGAGAGTTAAACATTCTAGGCAAGGGAAGCCAAAGGACAGCTTAAAACCATTTTGGTTGATTTTGCAATCAATATCGATCCAGAAAAGCAGCCAAATCCAGCGTTTTGGTTTGATTGACGGCTAAAAATCGCCAATCGCCCATCGCAACATGACATTTGAAGTCGCGTAGCAATGCATACAGTGGTAACGGTTGTTCAGCCAAATCCCTCACTGATAAATGTTCTTCAGGATTTGCAATTCACTTCCTTCTTCTAGTTTTATCCAAGGTTTATTACCATGAATAATGGCGAAGAAGCTGAGTGTATTCTTAAAAACGTGCAGTATGAACAAAAACAACAGGAAAACATTTTTTATTTTTCGTTCTTGTTATAATATTATGAAATAACGTTGTCTTACCCATCATTTTTTAACAATTGTTTTTCATAGTACATGTCTTCTAATCTATAATAACATATACATTGATGTTGTCATACTAATGCCAATTGTCTTGCCATTTAATATTGTCAAAATAACAAATGGGTCTCTGTGAAAAAGAGAATATTTATTGGACAAACGTGTCGAGTAAAATGCAGGCGATGGATTTGGAAGTATTTGTGTACAATTTCCAATTTTTTTATTCCCCACGGCTAATCTGCTGCTACAGGAGGCAAGAGTATTGATCAGCAAGCTTATAATATCTATAATCCTATGAATACCACTCTCAACTACAAACAACGCAGTCAAGCAAAGAGGCCTTTATAAAATCCAAAAAGGAAGAGATCTGAGATATTACTAATGGTCCCCTTAAAATCTGTACAAGAGCTTTTTTTCCTACAATCCTAGACTGACTACTTTAGGAGTGAAGGATTATACGGAGACGTCAGGTGAAAATACTGGCTATTAAAAATCTTAAACGATCTTTACTGGGATCTCGTGGCCAAGGATATTTGCCGATTCTCGCTACAATAAGTCGATAGACCTTTACCACGTTGATATTGCTTAATAATATGTCATAGTTATCAGGAAACGAAAGTTTGGGAACAATTGCTTGAAAGCTGGCTGAGATTATGAATTTTGAAAACTTAGGTGCTCTAGTGTTTTTTTTAGATCTTTACAAAATTTGTATGGGCAAAAACATCAAAACGAGGGTGGTAGCTCATTAATTGCAAACATGATGAATTCTAAAAAGTCACATATCAGTCGGTATACAAAGAATATTTATCAAATTGTATAGTTTTACTAATCAAGTGATAAAGGTCTCTAGTGTGATCTCAGTACTAGGCCTTTTCACGGAGACCCATTTTGTAGTGTTGTACTAACCGTCATGCATGCTTTTATTAACCCACTGTTCATTTTCCATCCAGATATGATCAGGACGAGCGCCAAACGCTTCGGACCAACGAGGACGAAATGTCAGTTTAATTCTGTATTTATGTTCACTCACAAAACCGCTGACATCTTTTACCTAAAGAGCATACATGATGGAATTAAATGTTCGCTTTCCAAACACGCCATATTCTGCGTTTGGAAATGATTTTTTTTATCTGAAAATGTTTCTAAAGCGCTTTGTCAAGGTGTCGAATACCATATTTCACACAGGAAATTTCTGCGGAAACCCATTCATGGCGATAATAAGCCGACTTGTTTCCGACTAGAATTCACATAAGACAGGCATTTTTTTTTCTGCCGAGAAACTTGTCTCAGACGGGAAACTCGTCTCTAGTGTGAATTCAGCTATTGGATAATGGACGAAATAACGAAGCTGCAGAGTTGGCGATTGAGTTCGTTGATTAAACGCAATAAGTTGGTGGAAATAGTGCTCTAGAAAGCTATAGCTATTCGTCATAGTAATAGATACACGAAAAGTGTCACTACATTTAGGGCCTTTTCACAGAAATGCCAGGAATTAATCAGGAATTAATCAGGATTGTCAATCGTGTTCGGCTCCCGAGAACAGAGGACAGTGACGTCATCTGGGGATGATTTCATTGCTGCGCAAAAAAAAGTCCTAGTGCTGTTCACCCCATACTACTTAGTTTGTCTAGTGGTTTTATTCCTCGCTTTAATTAATTTTTGGGAGGCTTTTTTGTCATTTTTTTTATATTGCGATTAAAGATTGCTTTTCGCCCCGCGCATTGTTTCCTCGCAAATTATCCAATATGTAACGCCAAAAAGTGAAAAGAAATCATTTTCGATTGGCAGAATTCAAAAATTGCAAACGCTGTAATACATTGGACAAAATGTTGCTCTTTGGTGTAGATATGAAAAATAGCAAACGTAGAATTTTCCCTGGCTGATGCTCATCGTTTAACCATATTTGCAGCATGATCAATGGTCCTAGACAATCCTAGAATGGATTTCAGATGACTTTCGAAACTAAATCAGGCTTACGTTTTCTACACGTTCCTATGGCTGACGTATTGAGTCTTTGTTTGGTCAGCCAATCAGAATGCACAGAAAAAGCAAAAACACAGCGACTTTTATTTTTTTTGTCACGACTAAACGCAAAGTGTGCTTATGTATGTCGTCTCCTGATTGGTCGATTGTTGAATGGGTTTCGTTTCTATTGGCTAAGTGTATTTTCTTTGCATATAGTTATCGACACTCATCTGAAATTAGCTCTATCCGCTAAATACTCAATCAGAAATACTGCTAGCAAACGTCAACCAATTACATGCATCAATATACTGAATAGCTGTAAAAAGCAACAAAAAGAACCCACACTTGAAATAATCAAGTTTGCTTGATTTATTTTACGAAACAAAGATGTCAGCGGTTTTTGCGCACCTCATTTTCCGCACACTGTATTTTACGTTTTTTATTTGTTGCACTTCCTGCCATAGCTTTCATTGTTAAGAGGAAACTGAGGTTTTTCACTTTCGCTGATAAACAATGATTTCTGATAATTGTCAATCACGTTTTTGTTAAACGGGACATAAACTAGACAATGCTTGCGTAAAAGAAACAGTTATTTCGCCCTGTTAATGAATTCAGATTTCTATGTGCTGACAAACAAGCGGCATTTTGGCTTAACTGTTTTCTCGTATTCGTTATTTTACAATGTATTTACTACGATGTTCCTTATTTTGTTGCTGTAGTGCGGATCCCTTGAAAAGCGCAAGAAAAGTGACATTCGAACCAGAGAGGATCGAACAAGTGTTGGTATACTTCAAAAAATTGGCACGCAAATATGCACATTGCACTGGTATTTGGGCACCCAATTGCGTTTAAAATCACATCATACGCTCGCCTTTAATAAGCGAGAAAACGTTTCGAAGCCTTTCGCGCTATCTCAGCCTTTCTTTTTAGTCAATGTTTCTACATATTTGTTAGGTGATAACGAGAATTTGTGAGGAGAGACGAGTCGTTTGCTTAGAGCTTTTCAATGGAGCTCTGATAGAGAAAGTGGGTAAAGTGGTGCACCGTCGACCTAAGGTTTGTCAGCCGAGACAGACCCGTGTTGAGACGAAAAAGGTTCAACCATCTCAATTCTTCTAATGAAAGTAGACGTCGTAATCTAGTTACTCAAATGATTTGTCGCTAGTTTTTAATGCACATTTTTTACCGAATGATTAAAAGGAAAGCATCGTCATCTTTAAATTCGTAGGTTTTAACAAAATCTTTGTTACAAGCTTAATGTGTCGCACCACGCATTAGGAAAAAAATAATCAATCAGAAACTTTCCTTGCACTGACACATGAAGTGAAAATGTGAAATTCTAGACACAATTTATTATTACATTACAGCCCTCTCCTCTAATACACCGATTCGACGTAATTTGAGGTAGATGATTTACTTGTCTGATTCGAAATTTTTCTGAACTGATGAAAGAAACCTTTGAAACTAGTCAACATGAAACATTTTAATTTCGTATCTTGCTCAGAAGAAAAGTTACAGGGTAATGAAATTTCGAAATTTTACAGAGGTTTGTATGACTAAGGGCCACAGTGTGACCCTTAGCCATATAAACGCCTTTAAAAAATCACGTCTTCGCGGGCTCATAACTTCGCTCCTAAAGAGGCTACAACCCCCAAACTTGGCAATTTGACTACTTTCAGAGAGATCTTTCATTGGTTTAAAAGGTTTTCCAATCAGACAAATACAAAATTACGTCGAATCGGTCTATTACCATTGCATCGCGACCTACATTTTTTCAAAGCCTCAAAATTATGTGTTTTACTTTTCAATCAAACTATCTGACCAATGAAACAATTGCTTTACTTCACCTAGTGCAGTCAACTGGCTTCCAGACGACGTCGCGACGGAAAGCCAGTCGACTGCGCACTAGTGCGAAACAGGGCAAGACTCTGATTGGCTGATAAGCTTTTACTGGCGGAACAACAAAGCCAAAAACAAATCGATGTTTTTTAAACGCGGGTCGCGACGCAACGCTGTTAGCTGTAATGTTGTTAATTGTTGCATATCACACTCAAAACAAGTTCAGAGAGAATAAATGGTAAAAGCACATTACGGCACCTCAGTTAATTAACATATTCTTCAGTTATAAATTATTGCTTTTAAGGGGAGTCTTGAAATTTGGAAAAAGCTCTCTACTTACAGAAAGACTGGAAGTCCTTACTACCAAGTCAGAAATTACAATCTGTCAACAATACTACTGCTTTAGGCTTAAAAGCTAACTCTAGAAGTTGAGAATATTTGCATTTTACAGTGTGTGGGAAGGCGCAAAATCCCGCACAAAGTCTTGCTAAAATGTATCAACACCTTACGAAACGGGAGAAATTACTTGCTTGTTTTGTATTTACTCGCTTTAGTTTGACCCTTTCAACTTGGAATGTGGAAAATAGGACCTTATTAATATCAGTCACTGCTACGTATAGAATGATTTTTTTTCTTTTATTAGTGTTGTATATGTTTTCAGTTATGTTAGGGTAGGTGTAGGTGAATTATGAAATAAGAAAAAAAAAAGAGAATCCATACCTCTGTAGTAAATAATTGTGCATGGTAAGCTGTGTAGTGTGGGACATCTCCCTTTTGTTTCGAGAAGCCGCCCAGACAAAATAATCAATACAGCTGTATTTACGTAACTGGTACTATGCGTCTCTCCTACACTCTCCTTTCGGCTAAATCCCGGGGTTATAGCGTTAAAAAAAAGAAAACAAATCGGTCGGGTGAGATTTTAGGTTTCCATTTCCCTTTCTTTGGCATATGCAAAGTCCATTGTTCTCAACGGCTCTTAGAATTTCAACGGAACTTAGTATTTCAAGACATCAATTGCAGAAAACAATTCCTGTTGAATGAGCTCCAAACAACCAATAAGAGAGATCATGCATGATCCAAGTTTCCTCTATTAACCCAAGAGTTCCTTAAAGGCCGATTTAGACTGTACGATTTTCGCCTACAACCATCGCATGCGACATGCTCGCATCAGCATACGACTCGAATCGCAAAGTCTAAATCAGCCCTACAACTCCTCTACGACATGCGCTTAGGAGCTAAGTCATGTCGCAAGCGTGTCGCATGCGATGGTTGTAGGCGAAAATCGTACAGTCTAAATCGGCCTTAACAGGGATCGTGTCTGTTTTCTCGGCCATATTAGATTATTTACTCCACTGAAATGCCTACATGGCCAGCCAGCCAATATCAGACTGGACGTTAATCTCAATTTTACCAATATCAAACCAGTTAATCTTGATTAATACCAAAGACTATATAATCTTGGTCTTTACCAATACCAAACCAGATAATGTTGATTTTTACCAATACCAGACCAGTTAATGTTGATCTGTACCAATACCAGACCAGTTAAATGTTGATTTTTACCAATATCAGACCAGTCAATGTTGATTTCTACCAATACCAGACCAGTTAATGTTGATTTTTAAAAATACCAGACCAGTTAATGTTGATTTTTACCAATATCAGACCAGTTAATGTTGATTTTTACCAATACCAGACCAGTTAATGTTGATCTTTACCAATATCAGACCAGTTAATGTTGATTTTTACCAATACCAGACCAGTTAATGTTGATTTTTACCAATATCAGACCAGTTAATCTTGATCTTTACCAATACCAGACCAGTTAATGTTGATTTTTACCAATACCAGACCAGTTAAATGTTGATTTTTGCCAATATCAGACCAGTTAATGTTGATTTTTACAAATACCAGACCAGTTAATGTTCGTCTTTACCAATACCAGACCAGTTGATGTTGATTTTTACCAATATCAGACCAGCTAATGTTGGTTTTTACCAATACCAGACCAGTTAATGTTGGTTTTTACCAATATCAGACCTGTTAATGTTGATTTTTACCAATACCAGACCAGTTAATGTTGATTTTTACCAATATCAGACCAGTTAATGTTGAATTTTACCAATACCAATACCAGACCAGTTAATGTTGATGGTTATCAATATCAAATCTGTTAAGCTTGCTTTTAACCAATATCAGATTGTAGTTTAATCAGGGTTTTTACCAATAATGAGACTGTTGATTCTTACCAATATCAGCGCAGGAAATTTTTTTTAAAATCATTGTAAAAGTAAAACAATAAGCCTTGCTTCGAATATATTATGAATAACTAACTAGAGATACATATCATCATTTTCACAATTTTTCTGAACCTAATAGACCACTTTCGATATATTTTAATTCCAACTTGGATACGAGGGCCAGGAGAATACAAAAAAAGAAAGAAATTATTCATTTTTCGATGCCGATACGGTTTCTTTTTTAAAATAAATTAAAATTTATTCCCCTTAGCCTCGGACTCAAATACGAATATTAATATATCGAAATAGGTATATTCACACGATACTGTGAACTTATGCCACCTGATTTTATCACCATTACATTAATTTCTAACAATAGATTTTATCTTATATCGACATTTCCGCTGTCAAACCTATGATAATAAGTGAATCTACATATCTAATGTTCTCCCTCTTCCTGTTTAGCGCAGTTCCGCGCGGGATAATGTTTACAAATTGTTCCATTGATAAATAAAACATAAGTGGGTGAAATACATTGCATCTGATCGTTCGCGGCCTTCGGTGTTCTGCAATTAGTTCAGGAATTGCGGAGGTTTCTTGACGAGTTGTGGTTTTTACGAGGGTATTAAGGCTTTCACGATGCGCCGTATTTAGCTTGTTTTCTTTTGACGTGGAATAATGAGATTCTTGAGTGATCGCTTGTGTTTTTAATAAGAGCTCTAGTGCAGGCTGAAGTAGAGTTCTCCCTAGAAATGGCCCCGACAGCAACTAGGGATGGTGCCCACGTACAATTGATGACTAGAACTTCACTTATTGGTGTTGAATCTCCCCGCAGATATCGCTTGAGGGACTTGCTTTCGTCGGACAAGACCGCTGATGATAAAGAGAGGTAAGAAATGAATGACAACTTAGACTCAACCATACATGTTTCCAAACAGATGCAAAATATTTAGTCAAAGAACTCGAATGAACCATTAGTTTGAATTTTTTTTCTTTTTAGTGTGGGAAATTTAAAAACGAATGAAATCTTGAAACAATCCTTAGACGGAACTTCAATTTATGCGAAGACGGCGAAGTCTTGCGGTGTTCTTGAAAATAATTATTAATGGCTGCGTTAGATTCGGTTGAAATATATCTATTGAAAATTAAACTGAAAGTCCAAAGTGCATTAAATTCGTTTAGTAATTTTTATATACGTTGTATTCATTAAGCAAGAAAATCCCCAGACATAACTTAAAACCTGCCGTGGAATACAGCAAAATTTGCTTACGCTGTTAAAGTCATTAAAATTGGAAATATCATAAAGTAGATATACTAGTAGTTCTACCAAAATACGATTTAATGGCCTATATGTAGTCGAGACATCTTTTTTTTTCTCAGAAATTGCTTTTGTTTATAGATTTTAAAACACACCTTTTGCAAATATAAGCGTTACGGTGTTTATATTTCCGAGAACAGGACCGAAATCTCTGCCTGTGAAGATACCAGTCTGATGCGAACTGATTAAAACTGAGGTTTACTGGTTTGTCGATGAATACGAGAAGTGTGCCTGAAGGAATATCCTTCAAACTGAATATTTTATATGTAGCACCGAAGAGGTAATTAACTTTTTTCTAAATCTAAGGAATTAAAATTTGACAATTTACACTCAAAGTCACTTTACAATGTGATTTTCGGTTTTGGATTTTCTCAAAAGTACAACAAAATACTCCGTAGAAACTAACAATAACATATATTACTGATATTTGTTTAAAACATAGTTAATAGTTTACTTGATTTGGTGTTTTGTAGCTGTTATTTACAAAGGTTACAAAGGGTATGTAAAGCATTCCTAGATTTTACATTTTTCTAGAGCATTTCTAAAGCTGTTTTCTTTCAAAAATGCAATTCTATTTCTTTGTGATTTATTTGCAACCTTTTATCGAGAACACATTAGAAAGATAATCTGAAACAGATCTTCAAAAGGGAATATTCATTATTTGTTTAGGTGGGTTGATTTTCCGTAACACTATGAGCATGGTTTACTTGGGAATATATGAACTCGGGGGTACAATTCACTTAATTCATGTTATTGTTTTCCTTCTTTTGTTTAGGACAGAGGAAAGAGCTAGCCATGTTGCAATTGAAAAATAATACGTTTTCAGTTTGTCTTGAACGGAAGAGAGTGTTTTGTTTGATAATGAACTTCACGATTTATTACTCAGAATCAATGTTTGCATAGAACCTTAGCAACCGTAGAGTGTTATTTATTTGAAATTCAAATTTCAAGAAAATATTTCGTCATTTGTCTGAAAGCAGCAGGGCCTCGAATATTCTTGTATGCTTGCCTTTTATATTGATAGCTGAATTTGCATTACTGCAATTTTCTGCCAACTCTACGCCAACCAACAAACAACAGTTTGGCTTCCGTCAATCAAACGAGTGAAAACTCTGGGTGATTTCACGGAGGCTTTGATAGATCTTGTGAACTGAAAGTTTTAGGCTTTAAAACACAATTTTTTACTCGTAAAATGCTAAGCTCACACAAAACGCGTGGACTTTGACTTAAAAGGTTTGATTGACGGAAGTCAAAACGCAGTTTGGCGTTCGGAAATGTCACGTGGGAGCTCGCAGAATTATGAAAATCGCAGTTAACTCGTGCTTTAGCATAGTACTCTAGCCCTAAGGGGTTTGAGGGGTAACCGTTCGGAAGCAATTCTTGGGAATAACGAAAGAAGATTGATTGACTATGAAAAGTGACGAGGCCTTCTATAATCCTATCAAAATTATCAAAAAGCTTTTAAAGTTAGTTCGTTTTAAGTGCAAACAAATTACTGAGACTAATTTCTCTGAATGAACCTTTTCTCTCTCTCATATTTTGAATGAAATGAATGTAAATATCATAAGCAATTTGTGACAGTTTGATGTAAACAAAATGTCGAATCACGTGGTGAAAAAAATAGCTTACCTGCGGAGGAGATGGTCCTTCCTGTGACTTAAGTCATAGAAACCCAGCTTTGCGAGAGATTTGAGGCAAACAAAAGATAACCGTGAAAGTTAATCATTTCAAAGTGAGTAGCTTTGAGATTTTTATCAGACCCGTTGACTTAATCTTTTTTTGCCTCTCATTTAAGCCAGTAAATTGCCAAAAACACATCAAGTGTGTTTTTTTTTCTTCCGGTGAGAATTTAGATTGGTGACTAATTAGCATCGGTCTACTTCTGTTCGTGATATAATACAAACGAATAATACGATATTTTGTTTTTACGCGGATCGTAAAATGCAATCCTGCTAGAAATCGTGGTTATTTTTTTTTACTTCTTTACAATTGCAGTGACATTTATATTGTACTTTATGTATATTTTAAGCCAGTCGCATAGTCTTCCCAGTAGTCTTAAGCTCTTAAACGTTCCTCAATTTTGGCAAGAGAAAAATGCGGAGTGTTGTAAACGAATATTTTAATTAGCACCTCGAGATACAGATAAAATATTAACGTCAAATAAAGAGCAAAAAAACGAGACATAAATAGGAAAATAATCAACTTTTCCTATGAAAGGCATGTTTTCAAAACTTCAGAGAACATAATAGAGAATGAGAAGAAAAAAATGCCGGACCCTTTGCATATTTAAATTCTTTGGCAAATTCCCTATATATAATCTCCATACATGCCTTTTTAATCAAACACCAGTGTCCGGTGTGAGGAAGATAACTTCAACAACAAGCGTAAAACACACAAAACAAGCACAAACAATCCGAAAACATCTGTTAGAGAAATTAAAGAGCCTGTGTCGTCAGCCGCCATTTTGGCTGCATAGCAACAAACCAAGTCGGACAAAGCATCCGTTTCCATCGGCTGATTTAGAGAATATAGAGCAATGTTCTCGATTGAATTTGGTAAATCAAATCTGAAACTTTGTTTTTAGATGTTGTTTTAGAGATTTCTGTACGTAGTTCCTCTTTTAAGGCTGGTTTCCATATAGTCGTATCTGTCGTATCTGTCTCATCAGTCAACCGTGAAACAAAAGAATAATTCCGATTTCCATTGTTTCACGGTCGACTGATGAGACAGATACGACAGATACGACTATATGGAAACCAGCCTTTAATATTGAACGAAAACAACACAAAGGCCGGG
The DNA here is from genome assembly GCA_033964015.1 of Scolanthus callimorphus. Lineage (NCBI taxonomy): Eukaryota > Metazoa > Cnidaria > Anthozoa > Actiniaria > Edwardsiidae > Scolanthus > Scolanthus callimorphus. Next base: position 28,062,379 of record CM066911.1, on the reverse strand, counting down.
GTGGCAGACACGGGCTCTTTAAAGCCTAGTTTCCACATAGTCTTATCTGTCGTATCAGTCAACCGTGAAACAAAAGAATAATTCCATTTTCCATTGTTTCACGGTCGACTGATGAGACAGATACGACAGATAAGACTATATGGAAACTAGGCTTAATGCTAATAATCATAATTCTGCGTGATTTTAGCAGTTAATTTTCTTCGATCACACTTAGCAACCACAAAACTCAGAGGTTTTGCAAAAAGCAACCGGATTGCTAGATGTTTGAATTTTGAAAACATACCTATTTTTTCGGTGCAGAATTCGCAGAATTATGGAAACGTGTATTTGTAAAGCGCTGTACCACGAAATTGATGGTTTTCTTTAAAGGCCCATCACCAACCGAGAGCCTTTGCGGACTCTTAGCCAATCAGACCACCCGAAAAATAATGGATTGATTTGAAAACAAAAGAAAACGGGGCGCAAAGGCTCCCGGTTGGTGATGGGCCTTTAAAGCGTCATATTTGTCTTGCAGGCAGACTTCGAACTCCTCCTCTTGTGTACATTGCCCGACATTAACTTTTAGTCAATGGCGCCTAACTAAAACATTTGCTTTCGACAGTCATCTGAAATCCGCTCTTTTTGGGTTTGATTCGTCTGTTTTATTTATCTGTGTTTTTTCGTATAAATGTCAAGCTATTTGGTGAGGTTTTGTAATGACAGTAGTAACATACACATACTTGATTGATAAGTGCATCAACACGTGATGAATGTATGATTATTTTTGTTTGTTTCAGAGTCCGCGTGGAGCATTATATACACGACAAATCCTTCAAAGAAAGATTACGTTTTTATTTTGTAACTAATCAGAGATATAGTAAGTAACACCAAATATCGCGAATCAGTTATTGTTCCTCTCCATAGACACGTCACTCCCTGTCCATAATGCGCTGCTTCGCATTTTATCTTACGAACGCAAAAGCAAAAAAAAAAAACGTAATACCGTTTCCATCTACCCGTCTACGCGCTCGACAAAAACATGATCTGTCAGCATGAGAAACTTGGAAGTTTTGGCAATAAGCTTTGGCGACGTTCGTGAGTGGAAAAGGTAAAACTTTCAGTTGCTTTATTTCTTCCTGACAAGAAAACTAAGAAGCTACCAGAATATTAGCTTTCTTTAATGATTATCGTTGAAAGGAAATTGCGGATTTGAATATTGTGACAAAAACGTTCAACGTTTCCCGTCAAAACATTCAAGTTTCTCTGTCAAAACGTTAAAGTTTCATGTGCCGACAGAAGATGTTTTTGACGTGTGTGTAGACGGGTAGCTGCAACCGAAGGTAGTAGAATTCCTTTGCTTTAAGTTCCCGATGCAAAGAATCAAGTAACAAAAACAAATCAATGTATTATAGGCATGGTAAGTCCACCCCTTTAAAGGCCCATCATCAACCCAGAGCCTTTGCGCCTCGTTTTCTTTTTTTCTCAAATTGATCCATTGTTTTTCGGGTGCTCTGATTGGCTAATAGATCGTAAAGGCTATCGGTTGAATGATGATCTGTCTCGCGTTAAGGGTGTTCCATATATCCCACTCCTCTCTCCCTCCCTCCCTCCCACCCCACCCCTACCCCACCGCACCCCACCCCACCCCACCTCATCCCATCTCGGAATAACCATGAACATGACACGGAATTTCTGATGAAACCCATCCGTGGGAATTGCTGAATTTCCTAAGGCACACGCATGGGAAGTGTTTAGAGTTCACATGGATAGCCATGGGAAATCCGAATACTTCCCATTCTTCTACCATGAGACATTCAGCTTTTCCCACGGATGGGTTTCTGCAAAAAATCCCTGTGAGCCGTTGCACAGTGTTCTTATGTTTTGCTTTGTGCCAAACCATGTTCACTGTATTCACTCACTAGAATTCGATTCTACGTCGACGATTTTTGCGACGATGTTTTTAGTCTACGTTGGCGATTTTTACGCCAACTTTTGAAACAAATTTTGAAACCAGCATTCACACATTTCGGACTATTTATTATGGACTATGCCTCTATTCTGGATTACCAAGAAAAGAATATTCATAATTTCATATAAAATAACTGATTAACTTGTGGTTTGTGCTACTTTCTTCTAGTTCACATATTAAAACTACATTTTTTTTCATTTTCAGGTATAAGATGGCAGATATTTCGCTTTATAATGAAAATAGTTTCGTGCGTTTTATATTTAGTAAGAAGTGTTACCGATCTAGACCCGAACTCAGCGACATGGTAAGCTTTGTACTGCGAACTTGTCAGTTTAAGCGACTATACCACGTATCGATTTCCGCCCATCAAATTTATGGACAGCAGTGGTAGATTTCGTCATAGTTAATAGCGTGGAGTGGTTACAGGAAGCTCGGGAAACTTCAAAAGGATGCATACAATTACGCTGGATGTGAGAGGGGCATTGACAGTGTACAATGTTTTGTTTTGTGCTCACCTAATATGGCATGCTTAATTGTACACGGAATCTTACTGGCTGAATTTTGTACTAATGTTCCGATGGTGCTGTTAGGTTTCATAACCATCCCAAACTATAATATAAACTATAATGATTTTGCGAAACGTTATGATATGTGCTTTGAGTTGCTAAGGGTTACTGTTTCAACACAAGTTCACCGAATTCAGGAAATATTGTAAAGGGTTGTTTTAATTACTTGCCCTCGTTTGGGTCTTTCCAAGCAAAGGTTTGTGTTAGATCCAAGAAATGTGAAGCCTGCTTTACAGCCATTCTCAGTTACACCAGGTCGCCGGCAAAAAAGCTTGCAAGCGAAAACTCGTTTTTTGTCAAAGTTTCCATGGCAATGCACGTGCTTTCGCCGGCTTGTCGCGAAACTGAGCGTGTAACTGAGAATGGCTGTAATGGACCAACTTAACAATTCTTCCCCGAGCCCGAAAGTGCTCATGGGCTATTGACTCACAGGCCATGAGGGCGAGCGGAATAATTGTTTTTTGTCAAATCATACTAGTAGGTCAGACACTTTCCGACACTTTTCAATGTTGCGTTCTGATATTGATTGGCACTTTCCGACCCTTTTCAATGTTGCGTTCTGAGTGGTTGAGTTCATACTAGTAGGGTATAAGTTATAGCCAACTAGTAGCGAAAGCTCTCGGATTTGAACGCCAGAAAATTGCAAATGACTAGACCAGAAAGCGTTTGTGGCTACAGTTATTCCTCTAGCCCTCATATTATTTTGTTTTACTTAGTCATGGTTGCGACGAATTCAGACTCGCAAACGTGAGCAAGTGGTGCTGTGTAGATCCAGTTAACAAGACTGGACACGAATAGTAAGTAAATTAAGCGTACCCATAGCAACGTAACCAACGATGCATATATAAATCATAATCACAGCAAAGCATACAGGCTGCGTATACATCTGTTTCGATAACATTGCTTCGTGAAACCATGGTTACTATAAACTTAGAATCATAGTGATTTCATAGTTGCTTTTTATTCGAATTGACAAACAAAACAACAAGCAAGAAACGCTCAATGACATTTGTTTTTGCTACATCTGAGCCATAATTTGACATAAACAGCTACGATTTCAAGGCAGGATCATCATTAACATATAACAACCGGGGGTTGAGAATTATGCTACACGCCGTGTTCCGAAAAGTGTTTTGCTGACGTTTCGAGCTCGTTAGCCCTTCGTCAAAGTGGGAATAATGGGGAGGGGTGCGGTAAGGATCATCATTGCATGATATTGCACATGGTTTCACGAGAAACGGTAACTGGAACAGGTGTATATCAAGTATACCCTCCGCGTTGTTGGGGAGAGCTCCCGGGTGCAGGCGCGGAGTGCAATACATGTATCAGGGTAGGAATATCTTCGAGCTGTTGAGTGAAAGGTAACGGAAGGTCAAACAGGGCCGACCATCAATTTAAGGAAGAACTGCATGAACTATCACTTTCGTCCAGATCTGAAAGTGAAAAGGAAGAGAGAGTTTGACGTCATTCTAATATAATAATATATATATATTCTTTTTTAGTAACTATATTCCATTGTTGTGGGTCCATAGAGAAGAATGGTTGTGGATTATCCAGGTGAGGACAATATAATCCAACATAGTCCAAAGATCGTATTGTTTTTCGACATTCAAACTCTTTTTTCTTAGGTTTTGTAGAGATGCTTTTATTGACAGCGTCATGAATCACTTTACAGAGAGCGACGTAGAATTTCCTACGCATCCCGGTTCTTGGTATTCCAGCTATGGCTCATTCAAATCCAGCGTTTTCGGGTTGATGTTTTAGAGCGTTGCCTTCGAAAATCTGGCCTATACGAACAAATATGTTGCGTTGCCACTGATCCTTAAGAGTATCAAGCTTGCAAAAAGCTGAATCCCAGTGTGTAGCTGGGCCAATACGTCCTAGAGCAGATTTCGTATGACTGTGAAAAATACCGTGACACGGCGCGGTGCTGTCGCGGTGGCGGTATGGAACCTGGCCTGCTGTATATATCGAATGGAATTGCGTAGTCGCGGTACGGTCATGGCGGCGCGGCACAACTCTTTCGCGGCACTTTTCACAGTTATACGAAATCTGCTCTATTCCCTCCAGTTTAATTCTATGCTGGGCACACAATAGACTTGCTCCAAGTCGACCTCTCAAAGGATAATGGAAGCGAGTAACACTAACCAAAGCGAGCGAAGCGAGCCGAGATGAGTCACGAAGCGACGAGAAGCGAGAGAAGGAAAAATTGAGAAAGTCTAAGCACATAATAGTTTGACTCTTTAACAAAATTTAGCAAGCGGTTTTGGTACATCTTTTTTTTTCTTCAATTTTGTCATTGAAGAACGTCACATTCCAAAAGTTGCCAATCCATGCGTTTTTCTTCATTATGGAATGGTTGGTTAACCGTGTGGTTGCTTTGATTTTATCTTTCAGACCATCATCGCATTTTACTCGCTTCTAGATACTTTTCTTCATTGTTATCTTAGCTACAAGGTGAGAAGAATGTAACTTGAAATTCTGTACTTGCCCATGCTTGAGGATCGAGACGCTATTCGGAAGAAGAAACCTCAACTACATTGTTTTCGCGGTTAAATGATAAAATGTTATCAATCATAGTCATTGATAAAAAATGATAGCCGATGATATTGCATCTGATGGTTTTTATACAAACGTGTGTGATATTAGGAACTATCCAATATCGAGACTTCATACGATCCATTTGAAGTTTATAATATATTATTACAATCACTCTGTTCTTGTTATTTTCAGGGTGGATCCATTCTTAGCCAAATAGTCAATTTTCGTTTGTTATTAGAGTTACTTCTCTCTGCTCCTTTCTTAGTTTCGGTAAGTAGTTGCCCAGAATCCTCAATCTTAACCAGGCAAAGAGACATATAGATCACTCACTGCTCTTTCGTCTTCCAAATCTTTTGGTCTTCAAGGAACTTTAGAATGGGTTTTGGGATGAATGTCCAAGGTAAATCAGACTTGAGCGCGAAGAAAAATCAAACACACAGTGTTTTTTGGATCACAACCAAATGAAACTGATTGGTTTAATTGTTGTTGAATCGTTTCTGCTTGGCCTGCTTCGATTTGTATTAAGTTTATGACACTCACCTTGAATCAGCTCTAAAGCGATACTTTGTTTTTATTTGTGTAGATAGCAATGCCAGAACTTCGTAATATATGGGTTCCATTATTCCTCAACTGTTGGTTGGCAAAAGCAGCATTGGAAACAATGTTTGTAAGTAAAACCGAACATTTGCGATTTAGCATTTTAAGGATACATCGCTGGTATGGGTTGTTTAAAGGTAGTTTAATATGTAAGTTTTAGTTCTGAACAAACCATCGAGACACCATGGCAATTAATCCTGGATTAGTGCTAATCCACTTTTGAGCAATCGGACCCTGAATTGGAAATCCAATCAATCATAGACTTAAAAGTCTAAGTGTCCAGTCCACAATAGCTAATTGTGTGGGATTGCCAGGAAACCTCCCTTTTCAAACCGTAACCCTGCTCAAACAAAAGGATTTCTGCATGTATTTCAAAAAGTCCACCCAGTAAGATCCAAGAGCACATTCATCCAGGCATAGGGCTTCCCAACCTCCACTCCATTAGCCTTGTTATGACTGATTAGGTACGGCCTGACCCACTGGGATCAGGAGATTTCCACAATAATTTCTGAAAAACATTTTTCACGTAAGCCCTAGTTGAAAAAAAAAAATGCGCCAGGGCAGATGATTCAGTTTGGAAAGTGGCAAATGATGCCCAATGATAAAGACGGCCTCGCCTTTTTTTCAGAATGATCTTCACCGTTTGGTGCTTCATCAACAGTCAGCGCTTTCTCAGAAAGTCCTTATACTTATCACGACTGTAGTTTGTATTTTATTTACCAGGTGAGTACACAGTAAAATATGTCTAAGCGATGGGTGGGGCCCTCATAAAATATCACGCATTGAAACCATATCAAGCATTTTCAGAGGAAATCCATTTGGAGATCGAGTAATTTCAGGCTATGGTGGACAAAATATTGTACCACAGTAAAATAAGGGCTATTCAAGTTCTGTTTGTATACTGGAAATCGTAAAACACTTTTTTCTAGGAGATGCAAACTGTTCATAAAACCTTGAGTAACCAATTGCACCTCCTTTGTCCCTAGTGTTTGTGGCATCCACCATTTGGAGCGTGCTTCCATTCAGTGGACCTTCATGGACACTTTATGGTTTGTGGTCGTCACATTCAGTACAGTGGGTTATGGTGATACCGTGCCCAAGCACTGGACAACACAGACATTTGTCATGATTATGATCGGCATCGCTCTGGTACTTCTACCTATAGAGGTTAGATTACCATGCTACATACTGGAGAATACATCGAAAACGGCCCCTTATACACAATTTCATACTCGAGAAAAGTCCAAAAAAGATTTAAAATTTCAATGCGATCCCTTATAGAATTAGAAATTTAGACAGCCAAACCTCTGATTTGCCGTGTGATAATTGGATGACAAAATTTGCTCTGTGTTTATGTACATAAAGTAGCTACGTGTACTTTTCAAAATAGAAAGTTGCAAAACATTGAAGGTTACTGACTTCTTTCGGGGTACGTTTTCGTTAAAATGGCATAATTTGACGACAAATAGTCCTATCTTGACAAGTGATACCTCAGTTTAAAGTTTATATCGTGGGGCGTATAATTTTATTTAATTTTACAAAAACCAGATTCTTACGGAGTTCCGGATCTAATGCAGCCCGTTAAGTCCTCCAACCTCTCCTTGTCTAGCGGTCGTGTATTTCGACCGATTTGAGTACCTCACGATGAGGAGAAGACCCTTTCTTTCTTTTTTCGGTGCATCAGTTCAACTTTTGAGAGCTCCACCCTCGCGAATATACAATAGTATCGTTTTTTTATCACAATTTAAGCGTTGGCTAAGGTGCGTTCTAGAAAACCTGATTTCCTTTTCAAGTTATTTTTTTCAAGAATTTGCTTTTTACATTACTTAAAAAAAAAAATCCTAGCGGACACATAGAATTGGCTCTAAAATCGATTCTTTTTTAAATTTCAAAAATCACCGACACGGAATACAGTGAATATTCGCGTGCGTGGAACTCTCAAAAGTTGTTCAAACTGATGCACCGAATAGAGTTAGATACATTTTTTCATAGGTGGAAAAATAAACTTGAAAATGAGATACTACTTGTCAAAATATGACTTTTTTTCGCGTTATGCCATTTGAACGAAAAATACGACAGAAATGCCCACACACTGCTCAAAGGTTTTGAAAAGGAAGCAATGGCTTCCATAGAGCTCCAACATATTTAAGCAATAGTCATCACATGATATTCTCAAGAGTGCCTTAAGATGATCTATTGCCATGTGACAGTAGCTCTGTTAAGGTAAAGTATGGTTTTCGTGATGAACTCAAGCTAAAATGGATGTTCTTCATAAGTAAAAGTTCACTTTTAAGCAACTATTGGATGAGGTTTATGTGATATCCAGAATAAACAATGTCTCGCCAAATGGAATCAGGCTCGGCCACCGAATTCAATAATTGTTTTATTATACATTGGTTCAATAAAAATACTTTTTTTTCTGTCAAGAAATATCTTTTACACAAGGGCCTTATTTAAATAAGCAAAACATTCAAGTGCTCTAGTCCAAAGATGCATTGCGCGCGTAGAATCTAGAATCAGCTAGGTGATTCTTGGAGACCCTCAAAGTACGTGATTCCCAAAGTAAAGCGCGCGCTCTTAGCCAGTCATAATGAAGATAGTTGGTACAATGTATAATAAATTTGAGTAAAAGAGCGAGAGTGCTAAAAACCGTTGGCCAGAAATATTCCAGTAAATGAATGAGATAGGTTGGACAAAAATGGTAACAAAGGTTTCTCACCAGGAACATGTTTAGTAGTGTTCCGTTAGTACACAAGAAAAAGTCCACCCGAATCCTCCAATGGCAACTTCCTTATTTTGAGTTTGAAAATTCCTCATTGTAGCGCTATTGTTACCGCCATTGTTATTCATGAGTTTGCCGGCACTTGAGCCTTCCAAACCAGAAGATATTCTATAGTGTGTATATCAAAAATACTTCCATATTCTCTGCCCCAGGGGCCATGGTTTGATTCACAGACTTGATTTATAAATCGCTAGCCACGTCACAAATAAATATCTAGGCTTTTGGCATTTAGTTTCGATTTTTTACGCGATTTCACGCTTTCAATATAGACTTCGTACGGGATTTGAAAATATGAGTTCCGTAAATACCAGAAAATGTCTTTTGAAGCAATTTTCATTGCCAAGGAGTAACTAAATAAAGTGAAATGATCATTCTTGGAAGTCAGAAACATTCAGAGATTAGCCGGGCCGGCGCTACACTCTATAAAATTCATCATTCTCAGAAACAGTGGAAAAATAGTTAAGTGATGCGAACAACAAAGGTTAAAACAAGCTTCCAAAAAAACTCGGTAATTTCTACTTTTCGCATGATCTGATTTTTGCTGATTTTCTTCCTGTGATACTAGAGAGTGTCAGGAACAATATTAAGAAGAAAAACCTTTTGTTTCATTTTGAGCTCTTTTTCGGCCTAAAATGACTGGACTATTAGATTTCACGAAAATGAGGAATTTTCAAAACTCAAAAAAGGAAGTTGCCATGGGAGGATTCGGGTGGACTTTTTTTTGTGTACTAACGGGCCACTAGTAAACATGTTCCTGATGAGAAACCTTTGTTACCATTTTTGTCCAACCTTTAGTAAAAATATTTTTTCATTTACTGGACTAAAAGGTCTGAGGCAATTTTAGAATTCCGTAGAGAAGTGGCGGACGGGTGTTAATTTCTTGGTTGGCCATTCGTTTCCGGATATTTCTACAGATATAAGCTAATGAATTTTGTATCCTAAAATAACTTATTTCATTATATGATGTTATTGAGTATTTCATAATATCTCATTTATCAATAATTCCAGTTTTGACACAATATCTCCTTCCTCCACAGCTCGAGCGACTTGCCTTTCTTCTGTTCAGTCGACAAAAAGAAGGCGGCGCGTACAACCGACTATTGGCAGGTACCGACAGGCACGTGGTGCTATGTTCAACAACACTACGAACAGCTACACTAATCGACTTCTTAAATGAGTTTTATGCTGATCCAAAACTGCAGGTAACTACACGTGTTTGTTTCCACTTGATGATGCGTTCTTTCAAGCATACAACTGTTTCAGGTTGCACGTGACCTTGCCGTTGTCAGCTTTGTGGAGTTTGGCATTTCTGGGTTGCCAGTCAATGCCATCCCCGGAAGCTAAGCAGCCAAAAGCCCGCTTGAACGCAATGGGTCGCGTGTTACCTTAAATAGCTGAAAACAATCTTGAGTTGTTAAGAGTTGGTTTTCACTTCGACATAAACGACGTAAGCATCAGCATAAGAAGAACGGAAGCCTTTGATCCTTATGCTTACGCTTTATGTCGTAGTGAAAACCGCACTAAAGAAAATAGTTTTTTTCCTTATGCTTATGCTAACGCTTATGCTTATGTTGCTAGTGTAAACCAACCCTTACTTTTACATTTCAAGTGCACCGGTTAAAGGGACCCAGCCATCCTCTTCTTTGTCATTGTCTAGATGTGAATTACGCTAAGAAAGCAATTTTTACCTACAAGCAACTGTTACAGTAGAAATTGCGTGCGAGGCCGCTGGGTTGCTAGTGAACAAAATAATAATCAACCATAATTTTGTTCATGTCTCTAGGACGTTCATGTGGTTTTACTGTGTCCGTCTGATCTTGATAGCACGTTACGGATTCTTCTTCAAGTCCCCGTATGGGCACAGAGGGTCACCTATCTCAAAGGGTCCGCCCTTATTGATGAGGATCTCGTCAGGGCGAGGTAAGCCTCGTGGATGTCTAAGGATGTCTGCTCCACGTTTACCACCATCCTATACAAACATGTTTAAGCTTGGCACACACTTTAGGAACAGTCACAGGGACTAATCCCATGGAATTGCGTGCGGTACAGCTCCCGGTACAGTGCGGTACAGCTTTTACGGAGAATGTTTGCTCTCGGGGGCTATTAGTCCCAAAATTCGACCGCTTTAATGCATGGGACGAGTCCAGGGACACTTTTGTGTGCATAGTGCATTGCATCTGGGACTCGTCCCCTAGCAGTTGGTGACTTATCCTTGAGACTGGTCCCTGGGACGTGTCACCTAAACTGTTTTGATCTTTACTGTATTATAAGACACTGATGGCAATCTGAAAGTGGCCAAGCCCCACAATTCCGTGGTGATGGAATTGTTTGAAAATAGACTTGGGGAATTCTTTTTTTTTTCATGCAATTAGAAATTTTTCGATCATAGGAAATCTAACACTCCCATGGTTGTGTTAAAACGCGGGTTATTTTCTTGTTATTATTATAATTATATAGCCAGCTCGAAATCCCATTGTGCCGGCAGATCGATTTTTATTGAATCGTCCAATTATTTTTTAATTGGATCGCGCGCGCTCTAATTGGACAGTTCGCGCTAAAATTGGACAGTTTGGATTTGAACATGGATGTTATATAATTAATAAATAACAGGACTCCATGCTTGTCCAATTAAGAAAAAAATGGATGATTCCTCGGAACTCCAAATCGGACTCGGCCTGCGGCCTCGTCCAATTTTGGAGTTCCTCTGAATCATCCAATTTTTTCTTAATTGGACAGCATGGAGTCCTATTATATATACTTATCGAGTGATTCTTCTTTCTTCAGAGTTGAGAACGCAGCTGGATGTTTTATACTTGCTGACAGATATGCTGCCGACAGAGAAGCTGCAGTGAGTAGTTATAAATATTGACTTGTCTTGCTACAGGTGTATTCATACTGTTCTGAAAGGAAGATGTATAGAGCGTAAAGGGTTTATAGCGCGATGTGCGACTTGAATTGTCCCTAGTACTCACCATGCTTGCGATGCGTCCTTATTCAATAGAAACCCCTGTGTCTGTCTTAAAAGGTTTGATTGACGGAAGCCAAAACGCAGTTTGGTGTTCGGAATCGTAAACTGGGAGTTCTCAAAAATATGAAAATCGCAGTAAACAATTGCATATCACCAAGAGGAAAAAATATAAGCGCTCAAATTTTCTAGAAAGGTTGCACTTTCCTTGCTCGATATTCAGGACATTTGGTTGCACATAACACCATCACATCCCCATAAATCGTTCTGCTTATTAATAAGCAAAAATGTTAGCAAACATCCGCCTATAGAAAGGCGCAAAGGCTGAACATTCTTTCCTTTGTACATATCAAGGATTATTCTTTCCAGCCTTACTCAACACTTACTTTCTTTAGGATCAACATACCATTTTACGTACTTGGGCCATACAGGATTTTGCCCCAGCCACCCTACTCTTTGTACAAATTCTCAAGCCAGAGAACAAATTCCACGTCAGTTTTGCAGGCAAGTTGGTGATCGTTCATTTTCATTCAAACCATTTTCGTCTTTCGGATGGGACAATAAACCGAGGTCCCGTCTCAATAGGACGTTAAAGACGTCTGGGATACGGGATATGTAAACCCACTCATGATTGTAAACTGCACTGTAAAGCTGCAGTCCGCATCTTAGAGATCAGGGGCCGGTTCCTAGAAGGTTAATGGATAACAGTTAATGGATAACTTTATCCAACCTATCTTTCAGGAACCGGCCCCTGACATCTCGCAATTTGTTAGCACTTACGCTATATAAACACATTTTTATTTTTATTCAACTCTCCTCGTGATATTTTCTCATTTCTTTAGAGCACGTGGTTTGCGAGGACGAGATCAAGCACGCTTTACTAGCCGTGAACTGCGTCTGTCCAGGAATCTCGACACTCGTCACCTTACTACTACACACATTACATGAGCAGTAAGTCTACAACATTAAAGGGACCCTGTCATGATACGCGCATGCCCCAGAAGCACTGAATTATCAGCCAAACTAATTAGACCATCCTATCCGATAACTATCTAAGAATATGTAAAGCTAAAAGCATGGTCAGATGGATTGAGAAGTACCGAGATTGGGCCGTTCCAATAAAATAGCCGTTAACCCCCCCCCCCCCCCCTCCCCCTATCGAGGAACTCCAAATTTGCAAAAAAATTGCTCTACAAATTCCAGCCTCCTGAACACCCCTGTGGAAATTTGAAGCGATCCCTGTGGAAATTCCTCATTCTCTTGTGGGCCTGTGGAAATTCCACAGGTGCAAATGAATACCCTGTGGAAATTCCAGGGTCAAAATCAACAAACCCTGTGGAAATTCCAGAGTCCAACACAGCGTGGAAATTCCAGGTTCCTCGATAGGGTGATAACGGATATAAAGTGGAACAGCCCATTATATACGATTTGTTTTCGAGGTTTTTAGCATTCGCTGGCCATCGTTACGGGACGATACTTCTTTGATTTGAGATGCGCAGAACAGTTGCGCAGTCGCGTGACAAGCTCCCTTTAAGGTCTGGGCGGTTTTCCTGGCATTGTTGGTGGCTAGCATCACGAAACTCGTAATGTGGAGAGAATACAAGTTGGCTAGTATGACACTGACAGAAGCCCCTACTTGCTGACCCTTTTCTGCACAAAGATTATTTACCGGCGTCAGTATTAGAAATAAAAAGGCTGCTGTCAGTGTCATAATAGCCTACTAGTAATCGTTCCCCTTACTTGCTGACGTAGCTGGCCTAAATTTATTTTACCAAGCTCCTCTTTTCTGCACAAAGATTATTTACCGGCGTCAGTATTAGAAAGAAAAAGGCTGCTGTCAGTGTCATAATAGCCTACTTGTAATCGTTCCTCGTTACAAACTCCGAGGTTCAATGAACGAGATTGCTGTGATTACAAAATCGAGTTGCTAGACAGCCTTTATTTGCTCGAGCCAAGAGGAGCTACAAAATAGACATAAAGGAGTGAAGCTTGGAGACTCTGGTACCCAGGGTATTCAAACGGCCAATCAGGCGCCAGATTTGCTTGCTGCTAGGCAACGCCTACACCATGAATCTCATTATCGAAGAGCACTCGTAGCAATATGGCATAACGAACACGTGCTACAAATGCCGGAGTAGGCAACAAAATGTAACTGACGATTTTGTCTTGCGATGCAAAGTTTTAGCCCCACTTTAACGCCTCCAAGTTCACATATGTAATGTTATGCTCGTTCTTCCGGGGTTTTAATAGAAGGCGGCTACCGGTGGTGAACCGCCGTCTACTTCACTGCTGACCGCCGGCAACTTTCGTGGGCTGTATAACTGAAAATATTAAAGCAATAGAATACAAGAATATGCCAATTATCTTGCCCTCAAAACGCAGGAAAACGTCTTTTTCTGCTACCGAAATTTCAAAACTTCCCGTGGGGGACATGCCCTTGTACCTCCAAAGAAGGCTCAGGCATACGGCCTTCGTATGGGACCACAAAACCCAGCCGCCTACTTCCAAAACTTTGCCTGCTACTTCAAAATGTATAGAAACCCCTGTTTCTTTCTTCAGGCATGGTTCCGAGAGATGGCACGACATGTATGGCAAATGTGCAGGAAACGAGATCTACGATATACGACTTGGCGACAGCAAGATCTTCAGGCCATACGCATACAAGAGCTTCACGCATACAGCTTTCCACGCGCACAAAAAGTGAGTAGTAATAAATAGGTTTTATTATTATTATTTGTTATCCCTACGGCAGGTGTGTCAAATGACAATGCACGACTGCCCAATAGCCCTCCTCGGCTTGGGCGTAATGTTTTCCCATTTCAGATCACGTGGCATTCATTTCAATAATATTTCCTTCAATGCTTCAATATCTATATACCTGTCGGTGCGTAGCAGGAGAAGAAAGAAAGAATATGGGAATGTCATGTGTTGTTTATATACCGTTCCCGGAAAACTTTGCCACCGAAAAGCCTATAAGCTTGAAGCGCAATGGATAATAAGGGCATCTAAACTACTACTGTTTGATCTGAATTCAGACAGTTTTCGCAACCACAGGTAAAATCATTAAATTTCAGCACATTTCTAAGCATTTTGTTTCTAATGTTTTACAGAAATTCACATAAATATTTACCCATACTCCCTAGCACACCAAGCTTTGTTGCTTTTTCCAGTGACAACGTATCCGGAAACGGTATATACATACTACAGGTACCAGCCAAGACTTCTTTAATGTTTTTTTTGTTCAGATATGGAGTCACTCTGATTGGTGTTCGACGCCATGGGAAAGGTGCACGCCTCATGCTCAACCCAGGCCCCTCTCATATCATGAACTACGAAGACAGGTATATAGAGTCAGTACATGATTATTTTTATTTGTGGTTTAAGGTGGCCCACACCTAATTCGCAAAATAAATCCAAAAAGTAAATCACCCTTTTTTCTCAAAGACAAGACAAAACCTCAGATATTTTTTCGATGCGGACCGGATAAAGTGCTTTTCAAATAAAGTTCTTATTATCATATACTTTAAAATCAGCTGTTTATTTATAGTGTAAAAGAACAATTAACCTTATGACCGCACCGTACATATGAGAACAATATACATTTTTATGTCGCTGTAGTTAATGGGAGGGCTTTATTTCATATTGGCTCCTTTAGGGAAACTTCATACCAAATGAAACTAGAGCAAGTGAAACTAAAATATTATGATCATAACAATGCAAAATACCCATTACGACTTTCTAGGCAAATTGGGATGGTTTACTATAACCTGCTATAACGATGACATTTCATGTATTGAATTATAATCTTTTCAGTAACTTAGCTATGGAACACTGTGATTTTGATTGACTGATTGACCTTTTGTCTCTGTGGTTTGACGTCTTTTGTTATGGTGTTCAAAGTGATTCACATGTACCCACGGATGAACCTATTTTTCAGATGCTTTTATATCGCGATCTCGAGTGAAGAAGACACGGCGTTTAAGAAATACGAGGAGCCAAAGAAACAAAAGCGGAGTCTTAGTAGCCATGATTACAAGAATAGGTCATTTATAGCGGCGAGCTCTATTGCACTGGAGCTTCGAACTGAAGATGCGTTGGCAGTTAATAGCACTGGAAATGGTAAGGGATTTTAAAGACAAGTGAAACGTTTCCCCGGCGACAGAGCGGAAATGACCAAAAATGAAATGTCTAACTTTGCCATATTTCAATATATAAGCTCAAGATTTCGTACACAAAGAGTTGTTATGGCCAAAAGCTTAATTCCAAATTTTAAAGAAAATTAAAAAATATGAATTTTAGATATGACTGAGCAAAGTTTGCATAATTCCTGATCAAAGTACTAATTCTCCCATAAAATGGCACAGAAGCCAACGTTTAAAGCCTAATATCTCAAAGACGGATCCATTAGAAAAAAGTCATTTTTGATATTTTGTTTCTAATAAGACAAGTAGTCTGTATGTAAAAAATCAAGCTTATCTGAGCTAACCTGACCTTACTATTTGAAATGTAGTGGTCTAAGCAGGTCATTTCCGCTCTGCCTTCCCCGGCATCAACACAGGCGCTGTTTCCCAACGGCGTAGTTATAGATCGTGAAGTTTGGAGTCGTTCCGGATTTCTGTTCTCCTCGTTTCCATACCAAATGTCGTTAACATAAAGGCATAACCCATGCTAAATATTCAATTTTAGTTATTTCTTTTCACAGTCGAAGTGCTAAGATTAAAACAACTTGAAAACCCTGCCAATGGAGTCTCACTACCCACTACCCCTGTGGACATAGAGGTTCAAGCAGCTAGTACAGAGCAGCTGCCGCCAGAACAACCCCTGTCCTCATCTCCCCCGTCCGTAGGGGTGGATGAGGTCGAAAATGGTCTTATGGGAGTGGAGGGAGTAAAATGCAAGGAGGTTACATTTGAAGTAGGAGACTCTAGAAGGTCATCAGGATCGGCTTACATACCGGACGAGTCCGATTTAGATTCTGATGTAGGTGGACCGGAATTGGTGGACAACCTACCGAGCAGGATACCAGAGTAAGTCCTTTTCTGTTAAAATACTTTTTACCCGTCAATTCACAATAGTCCAGTTTCGAATTATTTTCTCTACCGCTGAAAAGGCATCAACGGCACATAAATACAGCAGGAGCTGAAAAAGTTGTGAATACCAGTAAGTCGGGAAAGTTTCCTCAAGTTTGTCTGTTGTCTCAATTCAAGCTTCATCAGTTTCCCGTCGGTATTCACAACAATTCGACTTCAATTTGAGGCTCCTGCTGTATTTATGCGCCATCGATGCCTTTTCAGCGGTAGAGTAGAGAATTCGAAACTGGACTCTTCCCCTTATAACATCTTGATACCACTACTACCAGAATCCTCTTCGAATTCGTTTTGTTATTCGAAAGTATGAGGTCCCTTGGGAGCTGCAAGATAATGGTGTTAATGAGGCAAACAAAAGGAACTACGAAAAGGATTCTGGTCGTCGTGGTATGAAGATGTTATAAGGGGAATTGTGAATTCGAGACCCTCTCATATTCAGTCAGTCGATCCACTTTAGTTGCGCTATTGAACGGGGCATCAATCTCGTGGGGGGGGGGGGGGGGGGGGGGGGTATGTAGATTAATGAAATTCCAGTCTGTTAATCGCCAGACCCTCCCTAAAAATGGCAAGGCTTAAGAATTTGTGCAGCAGTAAACTCGTACCTTGGATTCACTAGCGGTTTGGAAAACGTAGGTTGTTCATTGTCTGGGAATCAAAATCCAGATATTTGGCAGTTTTAGTCAGTCTATACCAATGTTATCAGATCTCATGGGTGACCAGAAGCAACATTTGTTGGGCAGTTTCGGTAAAATATAAAGGATCTCAAATGATCTTGGAAAACATAGCACGCCTGCGCCTGTTCTGATCAGGGAGCACTTTAAATAAAGTGACTAACTGTTGGCTGAATCTATCGTAACGTGCTACCGGCTTTCTGTTAAAGAGCCTGTGTCAGCCATTTTGACAGCATAGCAACATACCAAGTAGGAGAAAGTATCCATTTCCATCGGCTGATTTAGAGAATATAGAGCAATTTTCTCGATTGAATTTGGTAAATCAAATGTGAAACTTTGTTTTTAGATGTTTATTAAGAAATTTCTACACTAATATTGAACGAAAAGTATAACAAAGGAGTGGCTGACACGGGCTCTTTAAGAACTCATTTATTTCTGACGAGTCGTGGTGGCCAACTCGAAAACTTGTGTTACTTGGCCACTGACGCACAATTCCATAATTCAATAAGTCCTTTTCTTTCTACTTCCTAATCTGAGTTATTTTTTATTTATTTATTTATTTATTGATCTTGTAAACAATGTAATTAATTGATATAACAAGGGTGCAATAAATTTGAATTGACTGGTGTAGGCTAATATTGTCGTACTGTGTTCAGTTATATCGTAGGGGTCTTACCAGTCTCTCCTTACATCGGGAGAACACCAATGCGATGTCATCTGTACAAGACGCCTAAACCATTCTGCTGCCTCAGGCTCAATGAGGTAAAACTGATGTTAAAGAACACATGGGCAAAAAATCGTGTTAATTTTCGTAGTTGTTCTGGATAATAAAAATGGTATGGTTGTCTTTTGCTACTAAAGGCTCCATCATGCCTCAAGCTGAATGAGGTAAAACTAATGTTAAAAAAAACACATAAATGGGCAAAATATTATGCTAGTTTTCGTAGTTGTTCTGGATAATTAAAATGGTATGGTTATCTTTTGCTACTAAAGGCTCCATCATGCCTCAAGCTCAATGAGGTAAAACTAATGTTAAAGAACACATAAATGGGCAAAACATTATGTTAGTTTTCGTAGTTCTGGATAATAAAAAATGGTATGGTTGTCTTTTGCTACTAAAGGCTCCATCAAACACGCTAAATGGAATAAACTGAACATCGTCTACCATTCCTCGAAACCGTTGTACTAAAGAAGGCTCCGCCTGCAAGCGATATATATCAAAGATTTCAAAAACACACACTTGTTTTGATATCCTGATGAAAATTGCTTTCGTTATCTGTTTGCTACAGCAAAATAATGATTAAATGTCAAGAAAATGAAAGCAGAACATGTAAAGGAACCACAAAGCATTATCCCTATGCAACACTTTTTATGCCTGTCACTTGCAAGACCATAGGATTTCAGTCACTTGACTTTTCCCTTCTCAGGACTGTGAACACAGAGACATGAATGACGCAGCACGACTTCGTCGCCAGCAACACGGCGGTATTATCGTAGCAACGCCTGTGGCTGAGGCGGGACTGTATAACTTCATACTACCACTACGAGCCTACCACAGGCCAAAAATCACTCTTAAACCCATTATACTACTCCTAGGCGAAGAGTAAGTGTCAAGTTGTACTCTCTTAGAAAAAAAAAAACGCTAGAATGCATTATTCAAGACACACTAAAATAATTGAATAAATCAGTCCCGCGACCTGCTCAACACAGAGTTCTCAGCTAGTTCAGCATCCAACTGGTAACTTCAAGGACGTGGGTTCAACCTCATCTAGGAGCTCAGATTTTTTGTCTCAACATGAACGTTATCTAACAGGGGGAACTTGAACGGGGATGCTCCGTCCAGACTCTGGTCCCCTTTTATATATTAAAATTAGGAAAAAGGTAACCCCTTTAATATACTGAATTGAGGAAAAGGCACCCCCTTCTTATAATTCTTGCAAAATCATTGAAACTCTTTTCCATACTGCAAACTAATGTTGTTGTTTTTTCAGTTGAATCTAGTTATTTTCAACCCTTTTACATAGTGAAATTTGCAAAAATCGTTACCCTTTTATATAGTGAAATTCTCAAAATCACCACCCTTTTATAATTTGAGCCTCAAAATTGAACCTCTTTGTGAGGCGACTTTGAGCGATTTTTATAGCTGTTGACTTTTAATAACTGGGCGACTTCTTTGCATAACTATAGGCAACTTTGGGCTACTTTAGCAAAAAATGAGGAACCAGTTGTTCAATGAAAGAAAACCTTGAAAACGGTTGAGAAAACCTTGAACAAATTTTCTTCAAGCGACTTTAGGACACTATAACAGTAAACAAAAAAAAAGAAGAAGAAGAACGTGTGTACTACTTCCCTCGTAACGTCATCTTTTTCCAGACCGCATGAAGATTTCTTAGAGGCAGTCTGCTATTTTCCAATGTTGTACTACGTCGTTGGATCCATCAACAGGTAAGATACCTGCAAGAAATGGCGTGTATTGATTTGATTTTCTAAGTAATAATAATTGTACTACTTTACACTGACCCTGACACGTGGCCCTCAATCTAAAATATAAGCAAACTTACAATCTATAAGCTAAAATACAAATCTAAATGTAAATTACAAAACATTACTATCTATAATACAAAAATATCAATAAAATGTATAATGGTAATTGAACTGAGTGGAGTGCAATTTGGTCTGAAATCATACGCGTGTAGCGCGTAGTGCGAGTTTGATTTGAAATCACATCACTTGCTGCCTGGCTGTGAATTGGCAGTTGTTTGAAGAGAGTGGAGTTTAAGAGATTATGAGCAGACTGCGGTGATTTTCAAGATGGCAGCATCTCACCAGCTGTGAATCTGTTTCTGTTGACCGGGAAGTGTTCTTATTGATCACTAGACTTCAGCTCTTCCATCACATTGTCTGTGGCTACCGGAAAGCATGTAAAATCATCATCTTTTGATTTTGTAGAATTTGTTGTTTTAGCTGGACTCGGGACGGAATGTTGCACCAGACGTGCTGGATTATTCGCTTGAAAATCATCCATATTGTCGTGAAACTGATATCATACTCTGAAAATCGCCTGATAAAATGGTACTGTAAATAGTTAAAGTTTTATCCATAGTTTTGTTTTTGTTTCTTGTTTTTCATTTCAAGCAGAAGGAGAAAGGGGAGAATTTCCCTCCAAAATTGCAAGAAGATGGTTTTCCTGCCTTTATTTTCCTGCAATCTGATTGGTCAGTGCCTGAAATCTAATTTGCTGATTTATTTCGGTGCTTCATTTTGATTGGCTGAGAAAAAGATGCGATTTAGACTCACAAGGATGCGATTTGGGAATAAATCGCACTGTTGTAAGCCAATCAGAGTGCAGGGATTGACAGTGATTTAAAAATGGATATAATAAAATAATTTATCTATCGAGATTTGAGATATGTACAACTTTAACTATAGTGTAAGGAGCATGGCGGCTTTCTGCTCCGATAGAAATGATTTTTAAATATTATATTATTGAAACTACTTACCGAGCTCTTTTTTCGAAAAGTGACAATTATACTGTTCCATTCTTGCGTGGTTCTTACTGAAATTGTTCGTCCACCTTCATTTTTCTATGTATTTTCTACACATTAAAGTATGCAAAACCCTTTCAATAATATTATATAACAATATATGACTGTCGTGAGTAATTCGCAATTACTTTGTAATCACTCCTATACGTGTTATTCAGAATTGGTGTAATCACTTTGTGATTGGTTTCATAACAGACATATGAAAATCGCTCTATATTTCTTCTTTTTATTTCGTCCTTCCAGTCTTGACAACCTGTTAGAGTCTGGGTGCCTATATGCGGACAGCATAGTAGTAGTTGGACAGAGAAACGCAAGCCAGTTCTACGATGAGGAGCACATGGCCGACTCCAGTACAATAGTGGGAGTACAGACGATTTACAGGTCAGTAATCACATCTTCGATAGCCTGTATTTTAGCCCTTCGCTATCGATCGTACCTCTGTTTGCGAGTGGAGACCTCTTAAGCGGCTTTTTGCATTGTGAACCATCAGTTTTTCCTCTGTACCGGTGTATAGGAAATACCACAACTCTTTTCCTTTGTATAATACAAAGTACATTATCCAATAACCTGGCGTTCTGGCTGGGTTTCCTGTGGTAAGGTTATTAGCAGCCTGATCCCTGGCATTCTGGCTGGGCTTCCTGTGGTAATGTGTTTAGCTCCTCTTTGATAATAGACCTTCTCGTCTACAATAATAGACCTTCTCGGCTTGGGCGTAATGTTTACCCATTTTAGATCACGTGGCATTCATGTTAATAATCTTTCTTTGTTTGGGATGCTTCTATATGCAAATATCCTTCGCTGCGTAGCAAAAAAAGAAAGAAAGAATACGCATGGGAATGCCACGTTATCTTATTTTAAAATCTTTGAAGGCCGTGCTTAACTGGCTTACAATTAGGTACGCCCTGGGACGACTGCCTTTCAACATTGATAGTGTTATCTGTGTTTTTCCAGATTGTTTCCTTCCTGCACACTTATCGTTGAGCTGACGTACGCTTCCAATATGAGATTCATGAGGTTCCAGGCGGACCCGGTACAAGTAACTGGGGAATCTATGGCGAGCTTACGAGAAAGCACAAAGGCATGACATCTTTTATACATTCCTTATTCTACACAAGATATCTAGAGTAAAACAGCTTAGGGCTGAGAAACGTGACAGTTGCAAGTAGAACCAAAAAACCAAATCAGTTTGATAAAATATAAAATTAATGTCAATATGGCCTTAAAATATTTGCGATTGACACCGAAGTTCGCGCGCGACACAAAACAGTGAATATTTAACATTTGACTCTTTGGATCAAACGGTGATGAGAGTTGATGAGAGCTAATGAGAGTTCCAACTATCATCCACTCTCATCTACTCTCACGAGAAGCGATCAAAAGGTGATGAGAGTCAGCGTGAGCACTAGCACCCAGTTCCTGTCCGTGGAGGAAAGCCTGCAGTTCAGGAAACAATGGAACTTGCAGTTATTTTGGCGGCAGCTGCTGAATGAAAAACTCTCATCTGCGCGATCAAATGGTCAACAACTAAAGGTGCTCAAAGCGCACGAGAGCGGATGAGAGTCGATGAGAGTTCGCGATCAAACGGGAAAACTCTCATCACCTCTCATTAGCTCTCATCAACTCTCATCACCGTTTGATCGCGCTTTAATAACCAGATTTTAGCCACACGTTGCTCCAATCACTTAAAAAAGGACGTCTCAGTCTTACTCCGTTTACTATATAGACCGCAAAGACAAGAAAAAGTTACCCCCAAAAACGACAGTTTTTTTTTTTCGATTAGCCAACATTTGTCATGTGTGAACCTATGAAATATCAACCAAGCAATCGATCAAACTTTATTTAAACACAGAATCTTTTCATAAAATTACAAAGTAAAAATATGCTCTTCCAAAGAGCTGTGTATTATTAAAAAACTAACTATCTATCTACTACACAACGTAGCGCTTAAAATGATGGTGATAATATCGGTGATAATACTCTATTGTCTTGCCACTGAACCAGATTAATTATCTTACTTTATAATCGTAATTTCATTTTTGCAGAGAAAGCTAAAGGAGAGAAACAAGAATTCCAAAGACCACTTGAACTATATGTTCCGTGAACCGTTCTCGGCTGGTTATGTATTTAGTATGAGCATGTTGGATACACTACTTTACCAGGCAAGTAGCTATGACTTGCTACCTGCCTTTTTCGAGATCTATTACTTGTCTGACACACTCTGTCGTATTGGACGTGGAAGGAATGGCTTAGTGCTGGAATTTACGGCTTTCCCTGCTTTTTGCCCGATGGGAGGCCCATGGAGTAATAAACTTTAATATACAATCTTCGTTGACCGACCAATAATCCGCGCTCTCCATTGGTTAAACTGGATCACGTGAGGTTCGTTACCTAGCGACATTAAAGCGAAGGAGTGCGTCATTGGCAATAACGCATAAAACTGTGCAATTTATTTATTTATTTATTTTATTTTTATTTTATTTAGTGGCTTCCATCACGCCGAGCACTATAAACTTATGATATATAAAATACTGCGACAACACAACAACAACAACAACAACAACAAATGGTCGTGATGCGGGAGAGCTAACGGACTCGCAGTCCCAAGGCGCACCCCAACACAGTACAGCACACTACAAAACGATTGGACAATTAATTAATATAAATATGTAATTGACAAAATGGCATCGAACAGATCCACAAGCACGCAGAAGTTGAAGAGCACGAAATAAGTTCAATATTTGACGAGGCTATACTCCATACTCCCTCAACTGCGAAAGGCAAACTAATACCCCCATTTACACCGGCGCTTAAACTCCTTTAAAGATGGTTTAACTAAACTGATTTAAATCTTATCTCCTAAAGCCTGGTGCACACTAGCGACATCACGACATAAGGACGTTTTGTTGCAACGAAAAAAGCACGGAAAATAATTGAAACAATCAATATTTTCCATGGATCTTCATTAGATTACTTCACCAAAGCAATCTTATGTTATTTTTTGTCGACTTCAACTTCTCGAAACCACTAAATTTTGTTCGCGTGACATTTTTTCTTATGTCGTTATGTCGCAAGTGTGCACCGGGACTGTTCCAAGAACAAAACCGGCTAGACTACGTACATGTTGCTAATTGATTATTTAGCCAGTGAGCGTGTATCGCAGTACGAAACTTCCCATGTTGTGAGGCAATGGGAAACCTTGTTTAACTAAACATGGTTTTGGTGTGAATGGGGTATAAGTGAAGTGTTTCTATTTTCAATCAGACGGAAAACAGCTGTAAAGCCTGGTGCACACTAGCGACATAACGACATAAGGACGTTATGTTGCAACGAAAAAAGTACGGGAAAATAATTGAAACAATCAATATTTTCCATGGATCTTCATTAGATTACTTCACCAAAGCAATCTTATGTTATTTTTTGACGACTTCAACATCTTGAAACCACTAAATTTTGTTCGCGTGACATTTTTCTTATGTCGTTATGTCGCAAGTGTGCACCAGGCTTAAGTGACTGCTACGAGAGGGGCAGAATCTTCAATCTCGTACTTAGCATAGGTCCCTTTGTATCAGCCATTTTCAATATGATCTCTAATTTTGGATTTCGTTAAAAGAGTACGATGTCAAACGATTTCCACGTTGGATAAATAGTTTTCATACTCAGTTTTTCTTTTTTTTTTTCTTCTTTTTTCTTTATTATTTCTATGTAGGTAAGCTTATGTAATTGTAATTAGTCTCTCTATTTTCAGTGGTAGTGACCATCTCGAAAGCCATGCGCTACTATGGTCACTACGCACTTTGCTTTTGTTTCATATATTATAAATCTTTATTATAGTTGTTTTCTTTTTGTAGTGTATAAACCTTGTTTGTTGTAATATACTTTAATATGTGCTAATAAACTGAACTGAACTGAACTGAGTTTTAAATAGAGTCCTAAACTGTGACGACACAAATTTGAAGAATTTCGAATGTCAGAGTTTTTCATTCACGAATAATAAATGACCAACTCCAAAGAACGTTGCATGCAAAAAAAATGAGGCAAATCGGTTGAAACGCGTGCGAGATATGGGCCTCTGAATACATAATTTTCTTTAACAAATCACTATATTTTGGACTCAGTTCCAAACTGTTTGGAACCTAAAATACAGTGATTTGTCTAAAGAAAATTATGCATTCAGAGGGCCATATCTCGGTCGCGTTGCAACCAATTTGCCTCATGTTTGGTGTGTAGCTATCATTCGATATGCCCTTTCGAAATCAAGGGACAAATATTGCTAAATCGAAAATTTGCTTTTGTGACGTCATCACTTTAGGACTCTATTCTCGAAAGGTCATTAGTTTATTCCCGCCTTCACTTTGTCTTTTGTCCTCGAAAAGGCTCGATGGATGAAATTGATGAAGATTTTAAAAAAGGGCAAAAAGAGTAGAGTCACTCTATTGCACGGACATTATGGCCGACCAAATCATAATTTTGGTTGCACTTGTCGATTTTGATCCAACAATGTCGGGCGATTCTCTCAATACTACTGAAAAAGTCCAAGGGTTTGCTGATTATATTAACGTTCCTTTGTTTAATTTTATATTATCAGACCTTCGTGAAAGACTACATGATCACCCTTATAAGCCTACTATTAGGCTGTGAACAGGCACCTGGTTCAGGATACCTGTGTTCAGTAAGTTAAATACTTAGTTTTTATGCAAATGTTAGTGCAATTGGATGAGGTTCGAAAAACAGCTATCGCAAAAAATATCATGGCTCATAATAGAGCGGTTTTCACATGACTGTCGTGAAAACAATTGCAATTGAGCAATCACTAGCCAATGAGAATCGTCAGAAATCACGACTTGCTCCTAAATGTTTTTTTTAACAGCCAATTGCAAGCCAAACCAATTACTAAGTAATTACACAATTTTATTTACTACATAATTTGATTGGCTGAGAAAAACGAGTAGCCAATGAGAACGCAAAGCAAACGCGATTTCATAACAAGTCTTGACAGTCATGTGAAATCTGCTCTATGAGTTTCGTTATTACTCAAAATGTAACCAGAGTTGACAATGAGTTAAGGCACCTGTAACACTATTCTATAAGTAGAGCAACCAGATATGAGATACTATTTAAAAACACAGAAGGATGAGCGCAGTGATTTTGACGCTGCCGTTGTCAAGTGAAAATCTGACCCATGGCAACGGGTAACGATTATGCAAATCAACAGAAGTAGCAACTTGAAAAACAGATCATAGTAATTAGTCAAGAATCAAATCATAAAACCTCACAATATTTTGCCATTTCCAGGCATTGAACTAAACCTTTGCGGCGAATATTTGATATCGTGTGCTATTTATTTTTTTCCAGCCTTACTCAGTTATTCGCGTAGGATAAACGGGGATAACCAAACTGCAATGAGATTTTATTAATGCCAAAACACGAAAGCCCAAGCACCAACAACCGAAAGCATCTTTTCTTGGATTGAGTAAAAATAGACGCTTATTTTGTTGTTCATTTCTTAGGTCGTTTGTATGTGAATGAATGAATAGTTGAATGAGAGGATAGTTTATTATATTTTGCAGTTGAATTACTGAATTACTATGGTGGTAAATTTACACGTATTTATGAGTCTCAAATTCCTGGAAGCGCTTAGTATTAGGCTTAGTATATGTCCGTTGTGTTATTTCACTCTCTACTAATGAATTAACTCTTCTAATGAATTGACTGTACTAATTAATTAACTATCCTAATGAATTAACCACTTTCATGTGATCGGCGTCTGTGATGTCCATAAAAACAGAAGTGCCACCATTCTGATTGGCTAGTATTCATTCCTCTGTAAGATTGTATTGCCTGCATGATGATTGGTGACAGAGACGTACCATTCTTACTGTTAGAGCCTGACGTTCACGGAATGAAGAAAGTTTACGATATCCTGACGAGGATTTTTCCTCGAAGGATTCAAAATCCGAATGAGGTTCCGCGAGCGAAATCACAAAGTGATTCTCATGCCCACGTCTGTGGATCATCGAGCATTCCTGAGACTTTAATATTGAATTGCGTGGATGAATGTTCGAATGACGTTGACGAAAATGCGTCTTACCCATCGAATGGCGAAATATCTCCCGTTCGAAAGCTTCAATCGGACAAATCAGTCAACCGTAGAGCTCAAATACCAGGCATTCCGAGCAGCAAGGCGAGCAATACAGTAGAGAATTCACCAGGGAGGCGTGTTTACAGAACCGACATCACGAAAACCATCCAGGTAGATACTCAATCATGGTGCGAATCTGATTTATCGAGTAGTCCTTCCGGTATGGAAACTGTCGCAAAGGGCGCTGAGGGAAAAACGCCAGCGAATTCCTGGTGCAAAACTGATGAGGCAGTAAACGCAAGAGAGAATATAGGAAAGCATCTAGGACAGCAAATTTATAGAGAAGAAAACATCACAAAGAGAAAGAAAGGGAAAGTTCCATTGAGATCCTGGCGTAAAAGTGATCCACCAAGTCCCGAGGCTACAAAAATAACGGAGCGGTTATCAAAACCTCCAACATCTATCTCCTTGAACTCTGATGAAAGGCCTCCTGTCCGTCAGCCTCAAGAGGACCAGTCAGTCTGCCCTAGCCTCTGTGTTGACAGTTCCTGTGACAACGATCCGTCCAGTTCCTCATCAGTGGAACCCAAAAATCAGAATGAAAGAAAAGCACAACTGCAAACATGGGACAGCGGTCCGTCCAGTTCCTTATCAGTGGAACCCAAAAATCAGAATGAAAGAGAAGCACCACTGCAAACATGGGACAGCGATGTGTCTAGTTCCTGGCGGTCAGTGGGACCCAGAGATCGGAAAGGAAGTAAAGCACCACAACCGCGAAAATGTGACCGCACCCCGTCCAGTTCATCAGTGGGACCCAAAAATCAGAAAGGTAGCAAAGCACCACTGCAAAGATGTGACAGGGATCCGTCCAGTTCCTCATCGGTGGGACCCAAAAATCAGAAAGGAAGTAAAGCACCACTGCGAAAATGTGAGAGCGATCCGTCCAGTATCTTGCGGTCAGTGGGACCCGAACATCAGAAAGGTAGTAAAGCACCACGACCGCGAAAATGTGACCGCAACCCGTCCAGTTTATCAGTGGGACCCAAACATCAGAAAGGTAGTAAAGCACTACTGCAAAGATGTGACAGCGATCCGTCCAGTTCCTCATCGGTGGGACCCAAAAATCAGAAAGGTAGTAAAGCACCACTGCGAAAATGTGACAACGATCCGTCCAGTATCTTGCGGTCAGTGGGACCCAAACATCAGAAAGGTTGTAAAGCACCACTGCAAAGATGTGACAGCGATTCGTCCAGTTCCTCATCGGTGGGATCCAAAAATCAGAAAGGTAGTAAAGCACCACTGCGAAAATGTGACAGCGATTCGTCCAGTATCTTGCGGTCAGTGGGACCCAAAGGTCAGAATGGAAGAAGAGCACCACTACCTCGAAAATGTGACCGCAACCCGTCCAGTTCATCAGTTGGACCCAAAAATCAGAAAGGAAGTAAAGCACCACTGCAAACATGTGACAGCGACCCCTCCAGTATCTTGCGGCCAGTGGCAACCAAAGATCAGAAGAAAAGAAAAGCATCACTGCAAACATGTAACAGTAATCCGTCGAGTTCGTCATCAGTGGAACCCAGTATGGAAAGTGTCGCAAACAGCAGTATGGACAAAACGCCATTGAAATCATGGTATCTACGGAATGTGTTTGAGGTGACAAGCAACAGTGGAAATTTACCTGAGCATTGCGCTTGTGGAGAAGAGAGGATTGCAAAAGAAAGAAAGGGTAAAACTCCATTGAAATCATACAATGATCCTGCGATCAATTCCAGAGACATTGCCCCAGAACAGCAAGCTTGCATTTGTCGTAAAAGGGATCCACCAAGCTCGGATCTGAGAAATATCCGAAAGCTTTCATCAGAGCAAGGCGCATGTAACAGGATAGAAAGCGTCCACACAGAAATGGTCCTTGTTGGAAGAATTCTAGTGATTGATGTCGGCGATAATGGCCTTTGGGGCTCCAATATTGATGATTTGGTGGCACAAGCAAAGGAGGACATGGTCCGTGAGTGGCTAAAGGACTTCAAACAGAATAAAGATTAAGAACATTCCCTAATCCGAGTAAACTGGTGTCCGAGGCTGTAAACACACACACAAAAAAAAGAACGGAGTTCTCGCGTTGATCCAGTATAAATTTTTTTGCGAGCGATGTATTGTACAGTCATTTGACATAAACTGGGTGATAATTATGGTTATTTATCCTAAAAACCAGCATCCATGATTCTGTTTTGGTATACCTATTTGCACCCATGACGCATCGCGGGCTACAACGCGGGCTATTGCTTATAATTTTAGTTTTAATTTTAATTTTTATTTTTTACTCTTATATTCAATCTTCTCTATAGCTACGATATTTTTCTTGTTTTTAGAATATTTGTAAATCGATATATTCAAAATTGATTGTTAATTGATTATAAATTATACTTTTAATTGTAAGAGCATTGAGACTTCGTGAAATGCTCCTAAAACATCATTATTATTATTATTATTATTACAACAAACAGTTGCGACGGTGCAACCTTTTCTGAAATTAGGTGCATACTTAAAGAACTTACTCTTTGTATACTTTTGAAGTAGTAAGTGCACTGCCGATCTCGTAAAAAAATAGAATGTAGTAACACCAGTCCGCAACCTTGAGAGCTAAAGCTCGGTTTTCCACATCGGAGCCTTTTCAAACGGCTAAAATTATTATTAAATAGATGTTTCCGAAATCTGTCCCATTTGAATGCAGTTGTCAAAAGTAAGAATCGGTGTTAGATACGGTAGAACAATGGAACAGGCAAATAAATATAGTAAAGACATAACTATTTACATTTGAAAAGCATAAGAGTCGTGATTTAGGGAGTCTATTTTTCGTTCTATTCTTCCATCGCACAAAAGAACAATGACATTAACACCACAAAACAATACCGAACAATGCCCTAAAAATAGAAACAGATCTCTAATTCATGACCGGTATATTGACAAGAAGATTTGGTGCTTTCTTTCACGCTCCTTTGTTTCTAGTCCCGAGGGAGATACGGATTTATTACTTCTAATTAGTATGCGGATTTAAGTGAGTTGAACGCGGGACAGTTGTCATTCGGTGTATGCGTAGCAGAAAAAGATAGAGAGAATACTCATGGGAATGCCACGTGATCTGAAATGGGAAAACATTACACCCAAGCCGAGGAGGTCTATGTATGGCTAATTAGCCTTCGAATTTAGCGCCGATGGCCCGTGAAGTCCCGGATAATGTCGCGGGATTCTACCCGATGAACCCGCGTGTAAGAACCTACATTTTTCAAAGTTTGCCAAAACAGGTTCTTATATTTTCCACGCAGTCGACCTTTATACTGGGTTTTTCGTCTTTCGCAACGAAAACTAACAAAACTGAGCAAAAAATAACTGAAAACATGCAAAATTTGAGAACCCAAAAACATTGAAATCCTTATTGTTTTGAAAGTTGAAATATAGCATCTGAGCTTGAATATTTTTTATTATAATATAAACACCAATGAAATACCGCGAAAACTTGATTTTTATGCCTTGATCTTTATGCCTAACAGTTACGTTTAGAGCGTTCAAATCGAAGGCATAGCTTGAAGAGACGACTAGGAAACGAATACCATTGTTATTTTGACAGATACGTTTTTATAAAGCTACTTTTATGTACGCATGCGTTCCATTTCAGCCAATCAGCAAAGGCCCTCAAATGGATGTCACCAGAGCCTCCCCTGCGAGGCAACGAGTCGGGGAGCTCTGGGTTCGAGAATGTTCGCTGATTGGCTGATTTTGAAAGTTGGAGCATGCGCAGAAAGCTCGTGCCCTCAACAGCTATGTATCAAATCTCGCGCATGCGTCAGTGGCTGCCACAGGAGCCTCACCTGCGAGGACACGAGCCGGGGAGCTTTACTTAAGCCTGGTTTCCATATAGTCTTATCTGTCGTATCAGTCGACCGTGAAACAGTAGAAAAATTCCAATTTTCATTGTTTCACGGTCGAATAATGCGACAGATAAGCCAGATAAGACTATATGGAAACCAGGCCTTAGGTACGAAATGCCTTTGCACTTCTTATGCATTTTGGTTAATTGTTCATGCGCAGCTGAAGATTACAACTGATCACCTATGGCTGGAGACATACGGGCGCCTTTTCCAACGACTTTGTTCTACCACGTGTGAGATACCTATAGGCGTGTACAGAACGCAGAATCGAGAGGAGGTAAATATCAGTGATTTATTATATAAACACCAATGAAATACCAGGTGATCTCCCGCGCGAAAACTTGATATCTTCACACGTGAAAATATCATGTTATTTTCACATGTGAAAATATCACACTTGCCTTTGCTGAATGCTCGATTTTTAAGCTTAACTAAAATAAAATTTGAATTTGGTATTTCATTGATGTTTATATAATAAACAGAACATAATTACATGACCGCTTGGAGATACGAATTTTATCTTCTCGTGTTAAAAATTTATCTCACTCGTTCGCTGCGCTTACTCGTGAGATCAATTTTCAACACTCGAAGATAAAATTCGTATCTCCGCGCGGCCATGAAATATCCTCTATATAAGTATAGGTCATCATACGACTTCGAGTTCAATTTGGGATCAATTGCACGAGTCAGAGTGAGATTTTCAAAATTGCACGAGCCGCAGGCGAGTGCAATTTGAGTTTTTAAAAAAACTTACGAGTGTAATTTTAATCCCAAATTGTACTAGAATAGTCGTATGATTACTTATTAATAGTATAGATGCAAAACGTTTAAGAGAAAGACAGTAGGTTTGCAGCAGTCACAACTGCACCGAACGCGTGCCAAACAAACGAGCAAAGTTTACAAAACTTAACTTGACTTGACGCTAATGAAGGCTAATTCCATTTTATACAAGAAGTAGGTGGAATTCTGTTTTGACAAAGATTCCAAGGTAAAATAACATCGGAGAGCCTGGTATTAATTGGTTGGTTTCTTTCAGTTTGAATTGCTTTTGAAAACAAAAATAATTGTTTGTGCATTTTCGGTCAACTAAAACGGGCAAAATATTGTCCAGAAAGGTGAACATACCTGAAATATTGATCTCTTGTGTAAACTTTCTTCTAACAGCTAAACAACCAAGATTTACAGGAATTTGATCCGGGAATCTGTCCGTATCTCATGCGTTCGTCTAGACTTCAGTTCATTCTTCGCTGGCATTTCCCGCTTGTTTCACAGTCAACGAAGATTTCCCTTCATTGTCTTCCATAATAAAGACTGCAAACAAAGGTCTTGCTCAAGCCCGTAAGGCATTCACTGATTCACATTTTGCTTTCCACAAGTTTCGGAAGATAAATTTTATGAAAAGAAACGGAATTCATCTCCAGAGCCATCGATCTCCATCTTGTTGACAAGGCTCGAAGAGAATCGGTTTGCGTGACACAGCTAGCGCGCATTTGATTGGCTCGTACGCAAAATCCATTGTTTATTAGCCAATCAGCTTCATGAAATACTTGCACTCGTTTCAGTGCAATTACTTTTTTTGGAGTGCAAATTAAAGGAAGCAACAACTACAATTCATAGTTCCGATGAAACAATGGAGCCATTTCACGCTATCTGGAGATACCAATCAGAGCTGGAAAGATTCTCCCTCGGGATTGATCTTGTCCCACAAACAGTATTTCAGGACTTCCGAAATCAGTCCGATGTGCAGCACTTTTTGCCTTTTATGACAGTATAAACTGAGATCATCTGAAGATAATGATATCTGGTAATCCTAAGCGGGATCGGAATATTTTTGGGCTTTTTTTAGGGAAAACCCTGGTTTGTTTGTGGGACATAACAACAGTAACTATGGCTTTGAATGACAAGTCGGAACTATGAATTAATAACAACTATTCACACCGAGGGGAGGTAAATAGTGGTGGATATATACCAGACGTGACGCGTAGCGTCGGGGTATATATCCATCGCTAGGCACCGTCCCTGCGTCTTATATCGTAGCTGTATTATAAACAAACTTAGGAGATTCCCGGTCATCTTACGACTCTTGAATTTTAACATTTTCTCTCAACGGAAACGCTTACAGGCTACGGGACTGAAACATAAACGCGTTTCCACTGACGGATATGTATTTTACATTACATGTTTTTAGTATTAGGCGAGCGTCGAGATGACCAAGATTATCCGTATGTTTTTAAAGAGCCCTAGTCAGCCACTCCTTTTTGTTATTGTTTTCAGTCTATATGAGACAACGAATTACGTGTAGAAATCTTGAAATAGTCTTCTAAGAACGAAGTTTTATTATTCATTTATCGAATTCAATCGCAAATATTGCACTACATTCCCTAAATCAGCCGATGGAAATGGATGCTTTCTCTGTCTCGGTATGTTGCTAGGATGACAAAATGGAGGCTGACAGAGGCTCTTTAATATTGTTCTTCGTCTTTAGGATTTGAAGACGCTTGTCCACGAGGGACTAAGTTCGAGAAGCGAGATATCAATGACATCATCGGGAACCGAATGAAGATGTTAGGGCTTAGCGAACAGCGTAAGTAACCACAGGAATACCAATTATTTTGTTAGTGGCATGTATTTGTGTATTTATTTTTTAGTCCTCGGTTGTTTTGAAAGACCCGGTGTCCGATGGGTGTGTCAATGTTATGATTTGTTTGTTGTGTTTATGTAATACGGTAAGAAACTTCCAAAATAACACCATTAGTTTGCCGTGCTATTACTACATCTCACCTAAACCGAAATTCCACGTCAGATTTAAACGGATTGAGTTTACTGCGATTTTCATAATTCTGCGAACTCTCGCTAACGATTTCCAACCGTCAAACCGCCTTCTGGCTTCCGCCAATCAAACGCCTGAGTCTTTTCGTCGTTCTCTTTGTGCTTTTTGATTGGCCAGCACGTAACCGTTGCTCGGGTGACAGGAAGCCATTTTAGCACTGGTTCGACGCTGGCCAATCAAAAAGCACAAAGAGTACCGACGAAAAAACTCGGGCAGGGCTCGGAGCTTTGATTGATGGAAGCCAGAAGGCGGTTTTTCGGTTGGAAATCGATAGCGAGAGTTCACAGAATTACGAAAACCGCAGTAAGCAATTATTGGATGAGGTTTTTGTGATTTCTAGAATAAACAATGTCGAGACAAGTGGAATCAGGTGAGGCCGTAAGGCCAAGCCTTATTCCACTTGGCGAGACATTGTTTATTCTGGAAATCGCAAAAACGGAATTCATTAATTGTTTTATTATACATTGATTCAGTAAAAATTCTTTTATTTCTGTCAAGCGTATTTTTTTACACAATTCAAGGGCTCTGGTCCCATGATTCATTGCGTCCGTAGGATCAAGAATCAGCTAGCTGATTCTTGGAGACCCTCAAAGTGCCTGATTCACAAAGTAAAGCGCGCTCTTTGCCATTCAGAATCGAGATAGTGAGTACAATGTATAATAATACTACTTATCGTTTTCCTCATTAGAGACTTTTATAATATAGCTACGATATAACGCGCTCTATAATTGGTCCAAATCTATGCTCTATTTCACCGATAAAGTAATGGCTCTCCCCCGCTTAATCAAAAAAGCATTAGAGCAAAACTTTCTTTGACTTCATCGGCGAATAGAGCACTTGTGATGTTGGGAGAGGCACTCGAAACGTTTTAAAATCACTCGCCTGCGGCGACAACATCACGCGTGCTCTATTGCGCCAATAAAGTCATAGAAAGTTGTGCTCTAATTCTTAATTATAGCGCTATTTACTGTTCATTGTGCAATGCTAATGTGCCAATCATAGATTCAGTAGCGCCCTTTGTTCGGTGTACCAATCGATCTCTGGTTCCGTCTCACCCTGCCCCTAATGCGTTGCTTTTATTTTTGTTCACATGATTCGTTACCACAGAAATTCTAACTAAATGCAAAGCAATTCTACTAACCTGAACACTTTTTGTCGAGTCTCTGATATCTAAAATGGCGGCGAAGCGGTGCATTATGGGTAGGCTGAGAAAGTATTCTTTAAAGAGCCTCTGTCAGCCTCCATTTTGTCAGCCTAGCAACATACCGAGACAGAGAAAGCATCCATTTCCATCTGCTGATGTAGGGGATGTAGTGCAATATTTTCGATTGAATTCGATAAATGAATAATAAAACTTTGTTTTTAGAAGACTATTTCAAGATTTCTACACGTAATCCGTAGTCTGATATCGACTGAAAACAATAACAAAGGAGTGGCTGACTACGGCTCTTTAATAACAATGATGACGTCAATGTGAACAGCACTATAGGCTGCAAAGCCATATGTCACCCCTATCGGACTTAAGCTTCTTTGTTTGTTAGTTTGTTTGTTGAGCAAGCGTGTATCTGACGTTTGTATTTATTCCACAGCTGAAATGAAAAAGAAGACGGGCATTTCCTTTGTAATTGTCAACCCTGGTCCTGAGTTCGATCTCCAGGATGGAGATGTTGTGTAAGTAATGCTTGCTTTGCTGTTTCTCCTGTAATACAATTGTTATTGTTGCTTCGAAATTGGTTGTGATGTCTGTGTACAGCTTTTTGAAAACAGTATTTGTTGGCAGAGGGCTCTAGCGTACGCGCAAAGTCCGCAAGGAAATATGGATTAAGAGCTATCGAAGCAGAAAATATGTTAATGTTTAACATAGCACGTTCTTTCACAGTTCTCTACCACTTCCAGGGATCCCGCGGGTACTTAAAAAACTGGAAAATCATGGATTTTATTAAATGTCTATTTCCAGGCCCCTAAAGTCATGAAATTTTTACAAAAACCCATCAAAGTAATTAAAAGTCATGGAAATATTTTCCTAAGTAAGATTTGTAAGATGTTTGATTGTGTGTATAGTAAAATAAGAATAAGGATAAAAACTATCGACGTACTATTTTTAAAACGAAGGATACCATGTTGTTCTTATGATGCACGAAAACCCGCATTTTACATTCTGAAAGATCATTAAATTTTGTCAAAGGTCCTTGAAAGCCTGAAGACGTTGGAACCCTGACTTCTCCTAAAGTGGGATCGCGTTTTCTCTGACAACCTGTATTGAAATAGCTGTAACGTCTGCGTTATTGTATGGCGTTATGGCGAGAAAAACTCTAAATAGTAGAATTCATTCGCAGTCAGTCAGAGTTTCCAAAGCAATGAATCGTCTAAGCAAATGCACTACAGTCAGGGTGAGCTAATTGATCACTCTATGTGTCTGTGTTTTACTTAAGAAATAAAACATTTTTCTGTGCCTTCAAAGAGTTTTGAAAACCGAGGCGTTGTTTGGGAGAATTGGAGTGCAGATCATGAAGCACGAGACGAAGTCGAGTCTTCATGATCTGACTCGAGAATTCTCTCAAAAACAAAAGCCGAGGTTTTCAAAACTCTATGAGACACAGAAAAAATGTTTTATTTCTTTTATAAAAATTATGTCTAAAGCGAGAACAATAATCATACGCGGGAGGAGAAGTTTCAATAGCGCATCTGCCGATTTGCCGCGTTATGGCGTCATTTCTATGACCTTCATAGAATTTTGAAACACAGCTCTCGACCAATCTGAGCGCGCGAACTATCTCAATGATTTTATCAAATCCTACAGTGTTCATTCTATAAACCTTACTACCCAGGCTAGTTCCTCCTCATGCCAACGACCGACACCAAGCCGTAGACATTGCTACAGTCATTGACATTTTGTCTTTTCATTCAATCTCAGATATCTTATACGACCGACCCACGTGACAAGCTCCGGGTCATCAGGCGGGTCACATGATACACAACTACAAGTAGTTAGTACATCATATGGTGATCCTATGACGTCGATATGAGAAGCTAAGAGAGGCGAATAATTCACCATGTGTGAACGACACCAGTTCTAAGAGGAGCTGGGCCGATTAGAGGCATACCTAGAAGTGTCATTGGTTCAGACCAATATTGAGACAAGTATTGAAGAGCTCGGACATTAAAGCTCTCTCTCTCTCTCTCGCTATTTCACATTGATTAGTAACATAGACGTTTATACGAAGCTGAACATTGCCTTGCTTGAGAAGAACACTTTGGTTCTAACCACTACGTGTTAGTGAGAACTACAGGGAGCTTATAGAGAGCGTTATTCCGGGACATATATAAGAAAAAGCTGCAACTGATGTTTACACAGAAGAGCAAGATTTAAGCTCAAAATAGATGCGCTTTGCAAGAGCCGCCATAAGGTGACGGTAAGAAGGCTGAGGAAGCTCTGAGGACAAAACTTCAACTGAGCATAGAGCGGGTTGGATACTCGCATGCTTCTAGTAGAGAAAAAAGATGGTGTAGTAAGTTTTTATGCAAACTACGGAACACCACAACTCGCACACTTCTTCGTCTATGAAGAGTGGCTAATCCAACTACCTTTTATCAGATACGGCATATCTTTGAAAGATCGATGCTTAGAGCGGGTTGGATGCTCGCATGGTTCTCGTAGAGAAAAAAGACGGTGTAGCGAGTTTTTATACAAGCTACGGATCACCAGAATTCATACACTTCTTCGTCTATGAAGAGTGACTTGTCCAACTACCTTTTATCCGATACGACATCTTTGAAAGATCGATGCTTACGACGAATCAGAGATGATATTGTTCAATTTGTAGAAAACTGTTAGGAAAATGTTTTTGAAAAATATATATAGTTTTTATATTGCAATTTATTAGTATATGTACGATAATAGGACTTGTGAACAAGAGATTGAGAGTTCGACATGATTTTACATCGTCGACTAACACTTTTTTCGTTTATATTTACTAGTACTGAGTACGAACACAACATTGCTCGCGTTGTGGCTAGCGCTTGAAATACAGCTCTAACTGGTCCTGCTAATAGTATTACGCTAAAAGTTTAACGCTGGGCCAATTGCCTTGAGATTTCAATTGAAAACAAGGTTTCAAAATGGCTGTGTTTACATGTTGTGTCACCCAATCAAGATCACGTGATGATTCATTTGACATGTTACCGCTGTACCATAGAAATAAGCAATGGTAACTTCAAAGACGATCTGAATAAGGTGGCAGCAAAGGTAAACACCGTTAACCAATTTCACATAGTGCGCGATTTGGGAGTAAAGACCAAAACGTTTTGTCAGGTCCTGCATCCTCGTTTTCATGCAAATTCCCATGGTGAAACAGAACCGCAATTGTAACACACACTAGAACTAGTTAAACTAGTAGTATCCTTTTAGATAGTGAAGTGCTCGGAGGCAAAGCTACTCTTTCTAAAAAGGGTTTTGTTTCCTAGTGTATAAAAATGAGGCCACTGAATATTGTAAACTTTGCAAGAAATTTAATACACTATTGTATTATATAAACATCAGTGAAATACCGGGGTATCTACCGCACGAAAACTTGATCAATATCAACTTGCTAACATCACTGGCCTGTGTTCGAAGCCCCGTTCTCGATTTTCTAAGAAAATCATGATTTTATATTTCACTGATGTTTGTATAATAAACAGAACCTCGTTCACTCATGAGATAAATGTTCAACTCTGGAAGATAAAAAAATCTTCGCGCGGCCATGTAATATCTTCTATAAATTGTATAAATAATTTCCAATATGATTGATCAGTGTTATGATATAGTTATATCTGAAGCTAGGCTGCCAGAACAGCAAGATTTCAACTGTGTTTTTGTAGCTGCTGCAGTAATGTTTCTAGAGTTGTCGCTTTGTTAGAAAACAAAGTTCTCGTTTGAGCCAATGTTTCTGCACAGTGATTTGATTTGTAGCTTCTCCCGGTTGTATAATGACTTCTGCTGTAGTTATCCAACCAAATGAGGAGTGTAAACAATTGCACGTTAAATATCAATGTACATGTAAGTTATGTTTCAGGGATTAGGTCCCAGACCAGAAATAGAATTTCTAAATCAAAGGAATTGTCATTGCAGTAGCTTGGGTTCTCGTGTTGGTTGAATATTCTAGCTGTGCAGTCATTTTCTTGATTCAGTTTCGGTATGTTCCAGATCGATTCTGATTGGCTAAGAGTACACAGCGAAACCTTGTTTGGGCGAAGTTCGTGACGTCATACTGCAGACATAGGATTGATGCACTGTAATCACGGCATAACGCAAGCCAATAGGTTTGACCGCCATGTTGGTTTTCATTTCGGAAGCGAAAGCCAACTTTGTCAATATTCTCGTTAAGCCTGTTATGATTTTTGCCGGGAGAACATTGCTCAGGATGTCTAAACATCAACTATGGCTATTTGAATTGAATACGAAGAGGAAAATACCATTGGACGTGAAGTTGAAAAACCGTTTCGCCGAGCAAGCCCTCCTTGTCGACTTCGTTTAGCTAGGTAAGAATTGCTGGTTGCTGAATAATAAATCAATTATTGGATTCGGTTTTCGCTTCAGACAGATATCGCCAACCTCGGCGTTGACAAATCTGCATCAGATACAGCTTCGAACCAGTTATACTCGACCATGTCAAGCAATCGCATTCAACATGTAGTTCCGTTACAAACTCGTCCAACAAATCAAGATACTTGCATGCCCTGAAATGGTTCTAACACCAGTGCACAAAACGCTCTGAAAGCTGCGATAACATGTAGATATATAATAAAGCGAATTCCCGAGCGAATTTATCCCAACAAACTACTGCGAAAAAAAATCCACATAGATCGAAAGAGCATAGTTAATGGAGTGGAATGGCTGGGAAGCCCGGCAAACTTCAAAGGGCCCCGTTTGTGCCATTGCTCCTCGCTATCCAGGACCACAACGTCCGCCAAGCTGAATGAGTGGCCAGTCGCCTTCAGGTGGGTGTAAACCGTGGAATTCTGGGCAGGGATGGAGCTGGGCTTCCTGTGTTGATTCATTCTGGTACCCAGGACCTGCATGGTACCAGAATGAACAAACACAGGAAGCCCAGCTCCAACCCTGTCCAGAATTCTGCTTGGCGGACGTTGTGGTCCTGGATAGGGAGGAGCAATGGCACAAACGGGGCGTCAAGGAGGCGATTTGGGAGCGGGTTGTAAACCCCTCCCTCAACAGGAAAGGGGGGCTAAGGCACGGGTCAAGAGGGTGGGACAGAGCTTTGGGGGGGCTCAAGAGCTGTTTGTCACGTGACACAGCGGTGTTACGTGACAGTGCGGCACTCGACTGATAAAGGCCGTGAGATACGGTCGAAACGTCGTTACGTTCATTATTTTTCCAGTAAGTGTTTTAACCTTTACATTAATTTTACCAACTGGATGACTCAAAATTTGCAATTTCATATCCTATCCATATTCTAACAATTTGCTGAATGGTTACATTCAAAAACACTAAAACAGAGGGCGTATTACCTCTAGGAAGTTAAATCGGTGAAACTCTTCTAGCTGGCGAGATGTAAGCTTAACTCTCTGATTGGCCGATAGTAGTTGCAGGAAAATAGAAACTTCGTTGTGATTGGTCAATATTCCCACGTGGTCCTCGTACACAAGATGTCCACCCCGTGACAGACACGAAGGTAGGGAATACAAGCGAACTCTACCGTAGCAGCTGAATAAGGCTAATCCAGTCTCTCCCGTGGGTTTCCAAGGTTAGAGGAACACGCGAGCGAAGTCAAAATTGAGACATTGGCCAGGCTTGCTGGCGAGAATGTCATAGAAACGAAGTTTTGATGGACGTCTAGTAAGAACCCGTCGCAACACGTGAAACGCTAACGCTTTGACTGAGAAAGAGTGTATAACTAGATATAAGCTTTGGATCAAGCTCCGTTTTGTAGAAATTATCAGGAAGGCCAGTGAGAGTAGCAATGCATCATCAAAAGAAGATATTTTTTTCTACTCATACTGCTCTTCGGCCCTGGCCCTTAGACTTGAGCGCTCACGAGGTCGACAACTCCTACTGAAACAGCCGAAATATCAATTCTCCTAATTTCACTAGCAACAGATATTGATCTAACGCATGATTTCCTTTCAAATAATATTTTTTAAACCTGTGAATGGATTTGAATGAGATATAAGTACGAAATAGTTTGACCGCGTGTGCTATCGAGATCCAGGAAGCGCGCAAGCTTGCAATTATTCATTTTATAAACGGTTGGCACATGCGCAGAAGGTACACGGTGTAGGTCCGGCGCTTATGTGACACGGTCGGTGCGCGAGCAGTTATATAAAAACTTGACGGTGAATGATTGAATTTTGGATATATTTATAAGTGCGATTAGGTCGAGCTGCTGACATTTTTTGGCAAATTTTGTGAAAATCTAAAGGGAGAATTCAAGAAAACTCTGTTTCACTGACGTATACATCTTGCTACTGAAAGAATATTAAAAATCTAATTCCTCCAATGTATAACTGTTGGAATTTAAAATGTCATTATTGTGTGTCTTCTGTACCGAACGTTATAACACGTTATGGTGGTTGCTGACGGCTGTCGCAACTTGTTGCCTGGTTCCTCAAGGATTGCATTCTTCGTCTTCTCTCGCAGCAAAGTATCTAAAAAATAAATCACAAACTAAGAAACAACCTGATGAAAGTACACATTTATTTATTTTTTTATTTATTTACATGATTCGCCCATAATGTAAAGGGCAGGGCTGACCTACAGAGCGGTGCTCCAATAACAGGTTCCCTTAATAATATACTAAGTACAATAACAAATCAGAAACATTCTTGATGTCAACGAAAGATACTTCTCCAAAACGATTCCACACTTAATTCAACAAACCACAAGAACCTAATTTAATAGCCCGAAGTTTCAATGGACTAGTGGAAACCCCCTTTAGGATCTTTTTCTCCCTCGAAAGGTCCAGAACATCTACATTAACGAAAGGCCACATTTTAACCATCCAATGTTTACAGAACTGATTTCTAGAACAATAAGCCACAGTCCTTACCTCTTT
Source organism: Scolanthus callimorphus (assembly GCA_033964015.1). Lineage (NCBI taxonomy): Eukaryota > Metazoa > Cnidaria > Anthozoa > Actiniaria > Edwardsiidae > Scolanthus > Scolanthus callimorphus. The sequence continues at coordinate 28,020,791 of CM066911.1, read as the reverse complement.
GAAGGCGCGTCTGAACCTTGAATTGAACGCGGTATAGATGAACGCGTTACATGCACTGTTGAAGTATCCGAGCAGAGAGGCTGCTAGGTCGGCTTTGCCGGGTGGGGTTTCCCCTGAGAATGCCGACCACTGGTTTAGAGATGCATAAGGAAACCAGCAAATCTGAAAAGATGTTATACATAGTTTAAAAACTGCATGGGTGAGATACAAGGAAAGTAGGTGTCAGTAGGTGTCAAACACTCATATAGGTGTCAAACACTCAGTAGGTTTCAAACGCCATGCCATGTTTGTAAAACTGGTTTCGTTCTATAGGATGAGTTCTTCATACATGTAAAGCGCTTAGAGCTTTGACGATAAGCCCTATATAAGCACCTACTTTACTTTACTTACTTTGTCAGTAGCAGCAGTGATGGATGTGAAAGTATAGCTAAGTGGAAATTACTGAGAAGCAGGTGTATACAGTGTTGCGGCGGAGGTATATAATAGTAGCAGTATAAGTCACGTTAATACTCAACGATAATACTCAACGATAATAGTCAACGAGGTAGTATAGTGCAGAACCATAGTCAAGGGATAACATGGGAAATAGGGAGGGGAGTAGGTGGTAGAGCAGAAGATGAGGTGTAGGAGGGTAGTTGACATGGAAGGATGGACATTCAAAATATGAGTAGTTGGTGGAGCAAACCATGCGAAAGAGAAGGGTTTTATAGCTAATACAGGGTAGAAGATGGGTAGGCGGTGGAGGTAGAGGGGATTAAATGGGATGAAGGGAGGGAAGCAAGGATGGACTAAATTCATGTCTAAATAAGCTTCTAAGGCTACTATCCAATTACCTGAAACACCCCAATTACTATAAGTATCACCCGGGCGGTACGCCTCTCCCTGGACTGCGTAATTTCTTGCACTGCTTTTCCCTTTTTGGCGTTTTCTTCTATGTTTTCATCTCTTTGGGTTTCACCCAGAGATAAATGCAATACTTTGAAAAAAGATCTTTTCGCCTCTGCTGGAGTCTTCATAGTGGCTGAGAAAGGATTCTCCTTGTCGTTTTGTTACTTATCATTGCATGACTACTGCCTTGCTTAATGGCTTTGCTAGTATTATCACTTGGTGGAGAGTTACGATTCTCGTCTCCAGTGTCAGAAAACTCGCCAGCGTTTACATAAGCAGTAACATGAATAGCACGTGGCAAATGTGATCCGATAGACGTCAGCTCTGTGTTAGTACCACCTGATTCACCGGCCCGTGATCCACTCGGTGCCGGGGCAACTGCAATTCTTTTGAATTTTTTGGCTTGTTTATATGACGTCTTGAATATCTTGTAATAACAAAACACCATGATGCAAGTCGGAACTATAAAACTTGAACCAGAAAGGAAAATCCCATAGGCGGAGTGGACACCTCCTCGTTGCCAGTAGATCATACAGTGTTTGCGGTCATCTATATAGACGTACTCATTCCAGCCAAACAAAGGAAACGACGCTACCATGACGACAAAGAACCAGATGAATATAATCATGACAACAGACTTACGTTTGGTGATCACTACCTTGGTGGGTTGTGTGATGCAGAAGTACCTGAATTGGACAGGAAAACAAAGGGGTGTTCCATAGGCATACCTTAGGCCCGTTTTAGATGCCATACTAATTAAAGTCGTGTCAAACCAAATTATTTTAAAGAATGCGAGGTTAGCACCGCGTCTAAAACCAATGATTCTTGCTCGACTGTGGAACGACAGTTTCGCGCGGCAATTTGTTATTTCGCTTAACGTTTTTATTCTTTTGGGCTCACCCCTGCTGCCAATGCTTCCGTGTTGTTGAATTGCATTTGGTTCAGCGCGACGTTGGCAGGGCGCTTAAAACAGACATAAACCTGATAATTTCACTTGCTGACAGACTGTCGTACACTTCATATCTGATTTGAAATGTAAGAACTATCACAAAATTCCCCCCACCAATCCATGTATAGCATTGACCCAGTGAGAACTAGCCTTCATTTGGTGATGCACGTTCATTGCATAAAAATTTTGAATTGTTCCTCCGTCTGACACACCTGAAAAGTAGGGGAAAGAACAACGTTCCAGAAAGTTTTAAAGTGGACCTACAGTTATTCGGAACAAAAAGCAAAGCAAAGATAGGATAGACTGCTACAAACAGTACTGGTCCGTAACTGTCTCGCACAATAAATTACATATGCACTGCAAAGGTACATTTGCCAAATGGCTAGCAAATGTATTGACCAAGACAAAATCAGTGTCGGTGATATTGAAAACGATGATGGAAGAAATGGACTATTTGATCACATAATTATTGGCCGTCTAAAACCTATGTCATGCTGTACCAGGAACAAACAGAAACTGGTAATTATGAGTTTCATGCTAGACTTTTTTCAAATTTTAAAGGTTCGTTGATTATGCTTTCAAAAACGTATTAATATATAGAGATGGGCGCGCGGAGATACGAATTCTATCTTCGAGTGTTCAACTCAATCTCTCACGAGTGAGCGCAGCGCTGCTAACGTCGCACTTATTTTAAATTTTTAATGATTTCATTTAAGACTTTTTTTAAGTGATAAAAGTTCCTGAGAATTCCTGAACTTGTTTAAAAACATTCCTTTCTCAGTATATGAAATTCCGGTTCATTTCTATTGTAAAAACAGAAAATAATGGTCAAGCATATTACTGTATTCAAGTTGATTTGAAAAAAAAAATCGGAAAGGAAATATTTCAAATGTTCACTTACCTGTCAATGCTGATGGCAGTTAGAGTAAAAATGGAGGCACAACAGAAGACGACATTAAGAAACCCAGACGTCTTGCACATCACAGAACCAAGAATCCATTCATCTGCTAGCAAAGCCGTCAGCATAAATGGACAGTTCAATATACCAACAAGAAAGTCACAAACGGCCAAATTAACGACTAGAAAATTGGTGACCGTTTGCATGGATGGGTTCTTTACAATAGCCAGTATTACCAAAGAATTCCCAAATAAAATGAAAAACTCTGTAATAAAAAGAAAAGACGAGGCAAAGGCTTTCGAAACTATGTCTAATGCCATTCGAGTATTGTTATTTGAAGAAAATGCGACACCACCTTTAGTGGATGTTTTTTGAGCTCGTCTGTGCGTTGTTGCTAGGTTTCACGTTCTTTTTTGTTGTCTTCGTTTTGTTGTAGTTTATTGTATAAGATATGTCTTGTTGTCTGCCTTTTTAGTCCTTTCTAACTGCCTTGTTTAAGAGCCGTTCTCGTCTTCTTTACGAACAAAACTAATCCTGTGAGTTGTTTATGCCCAGTGGAGATGAACAAAGATGAAAGGCGTAATTTCCAAGCAACTTTCTTGGCGCTAAACAATCAGGAGCAATGACCAATCTCATATATCGTATATGTCGTCTTATACAAGTTGTGCGTCTTCCCAGCAAATTTCTGGGTTCATTATAGTTGAAAAAACGTAGAAACTGAATATATAATCAATTGTTTTTTCACCTGAGTAAAGATAAACACGAAAACATAACACGAACAATGTGTGCAAAGCATAGTGACGAAAAAGTGCCACTTACTGAAGACTTTCGATTTGACGAATCAATATAAAATTGATCTCCCTCTTTATTTAAGTGGCACAAATCCCGCTAAAATTAAAATTTAATTCAAAAAGAGTAAAACTAAATTGTGTGCTCTTTGTTGATCTTTTTTCTATAATTCTGAGCCGTGTAATTAAAGTAGCTCTGTCATTATTACACACTTTCTTAAGGAAAAAGATTTTCCTCATAACATTTTAATCATGCATCTTGATTGGTAATTGGTATCAAACGTCTAAACATGGTTTTATTCTACAAGAAAGATCTACGAACAAAGTTACAAATGATGCAAGAAATACAGTTATAACTTGTCGCTTTTGCCATGTATTTTTCCATGGCCCATCTTTGTCTATAATTAATAAAGGGATATTAAAGGAGAGTCAATGCCAATGTTTACACGAGTAAAGAACGAAAACCAAACAGGACATACATTGTTTGTTTTGCAAATTGTAATTATACCATCTCTTTTTAATCTGCTATGCTAAGCAGCAGAAGTTCATGGATATGAACTTCGGTAAGCAGTTAGTACAAATTATTCAATATGTCTACGACTGTTCTTTATTTTCTCTGTTCGCATTCTCAACCCGTCTGATTTTCTCAAAGTTAGCGAAAAAGCTTACAGTGAATTTCTACTTTTAAGAACAATAAAAATACAACTAAAATATAAATGAAAGTCCAGATTCTGTACATCACAATCCTAGCCACGCGTATGAAAAGAGAGGGAAGAACATGGCATTGGAATTGTGGAATCTTCAAATTAAACTTTTTTCCCTCCCATTCAACTCATAATACGTAAGTATCCGCCAAATCTTTGGATATCGAATTGACGCATGCGTGAGATTTGATACAGAGCCGTTCAACCTCGTCCCCAGGGTCTTGTGGGTAATTTTCAAGATGGCGGTTGGTCGAGCACAAGACCCTGGGTGAGGCTGAGTCACATGTCCACTGTTTGAAGACATGGGAACGAGGTTGTCCTTCGTTTCGAAACGGTCATGTGACTCAGCCTCCCCCAGGGTCTTCTCCCGAGTCAACCGCCATTTTGAAAAACGACCGAGAAGACCCTGGGGACGAGGTTGAGAGCCGTTGAGAGAAACGCCTTTCTGCGCAGCCCCATCGTTCAAAATCAGCCAATCAGAGAAGGCCCTCAAATGGATGTCACCAGAGCCTCCCAGCGAGCAGACGAGCCGGGAAGCTCTGTGTACGAGAATGCCTTTGTTCTGTGAACCAATTGATCTCTTTTTTCCATATTCATCCCTACTTCGTACCAGCGTTCGTAAAATACACAGACGTTTTTCGTATTGAAATGTCTTGTTCTAAATCATTTCATAATCGGTTATTTTTGTTCTCGGACAATTCCAATCTCTGCCAAATGGCAAACATAACTCTGTAAAATAGAGGCAACTAACGGTGATTGGCAGGCCCGTAGCCAGAAAAAAATCGTTACCGAGGCAGAGTGAGCAAGATTTCCAGAAAAAAAAATTGGTTATACAATATTCTTCCAATTGTGAAGTAGGAAGTTAAACTGCTAGTTTATCATTACTTTAACGCTGAAACGCGCCCTCAAAATGTAATGTTGCGATGGGCGATTTTTAGCCGCCAATCGTACAAAAACGCTGGATTCGGCAACTTCAGTGGGTCGACATTGCTTGCTAAATCAACGAAAATGGTTTTGAGCTCTCCTTTGGTTTCCTTGTCTCGATGCCTCGAATGTTAAACTTTCTGGTTCAAGAAAATTGACATTATAATTTTCTTGCTTAAAATCGCCGATCGCAACAGTGAATTTTGAGGTCGCGTAGCAATGCATACTGTGGTAACACAAATTTTTACCGAGGCGAGTGCCTCGTTCGCCTCATTCTGGCCACGGGCCTGATTGTAACTTGTTTATGTCGTAGTATATTGGAAGAGTAAGGTTCCTCCGACATTCTTTAGTAACGACAAGAGAATACGTTTCCATGATTCAAAAGATTCTTCTTCCGAGCAAAGATACCGCACGCAGCTCGCCTTGATGGATTTAAAGATACAGATAGTCTTTATTACTTACAAAACTCCGTTACAGGTGTGTATGTACAGTAGTAATAAAGTGTTAAAGAGAGTAGCAGGGACATTTGCATACGCATGCGCGGCTTACATTTATTGAACTCCCTCATGCCTCGGAGAAGGGTCATGACAGCTCAATGTTTACGGGATTTGACCATGATATGTGGAACGAAATTGAAATGAATTACTCCAGAATTCGCCTAAAGGTTTTTATCTATGTCTTTGCTGCCTATTCTGTGGAAAGGAGCATGCAATAGGCTCGAGTTGTTATCATGGGACGTTCAAAGAAACTCAAGCTTCGTCAATATTGCAGCCATGTTGTCTTGTTACACTTCCCGTAATTGGAGGTTGCTTGCTCATTTTAAAGGAGAACCTGAATCATTTCACATACGGTAAGTTTCTCTATGGTAAGCATTGGGCATGTTTTGAAGTCAATCTTGATAATTCGCGTTTGCGATTGTCGAGAACACCAGTGAAAATTCTGTTTAATTTCAGTTTACAAGTAAATTATATTGAATGCTCCGAGCCCACTAAAATTCCAGCAAGGCCATTTCTCCATCTCAAATCTTTGTTGATTGTTCTCAACTAACCAAGGGTATCATCAAGAAACGATTAAACTAGCCATGAAAATTCGCTGATCATATGAATTATACTATTGAACTCAAATGACTATTGAACCTGTTCAAATTATGCGTAACACTCTGGAAGCCGATACCACCACAGAATGACAAATATATCGTATTTATGTATCTGAACGATGTCGCAATACTATAAGGTTGTTGAGAGTGCAGATTAAACAGAGATCGCTTTGAGTTAAATACGTAATAAATAACAATATTTCGCCATCAATTTTTCTTGCATAATTTGCAATGGTGGCCTCCTCTTTTATGTGCTATAGAAAAATATCGACCTCATTTCTCCATCTTAGTTTTAGCATGATTTTAACCAGTAATGATCCAGCTGTTAATTTGTTAACATTTTCTTGTGTTCAAAATTCGCTAACATAACTACTACTTTTTTTCATTGTAGTACTTTTGTGATTTTTGTTGCACGTGCAGGTCTTTAACGACTTTTAGTATCAGTAATGTTGATATATTTCATCCATCTTATTTTTCCAGATCTTCTGAATTGTAACAGGGGCATTTTCACACCATCAATGTTGTGATTCTAACTGTGACAGAATATGCAACTAAAGAGCTATAGGGATGGCCTCTAGGCAGGATAGGGGCTGGGTGTTTTGAGTGAATACCTTCTTTGTAATTGGAAGTGTTTCTCTAGCGTCTTAAAAATGACTTGTTCTGCCAAGAAATAAACTCAATAAACATTTCCATTTGTCGTTCGTCGTAAATGTTGTAATATTGATTGTGGCAGTCGTCCAGTGCTATAAACCTCGATGGGTGGGTGAGGGGGTCTTCAAGGTTTTAAAAAAATTGTATGTATACTATCATAAATTACGTTTTCTTCTGTATTCAGCAATGGCTTTTTTTGTGGTAGTATATCGTATGCTGTTCAAGATGTATGCTATCATCTTCATTTGAAACAATTCCGTAACACTGCTCGTAACATGGCTTAAAAGTGGAGTCAGAACATGTCCTGTCGACATCTCGTTTGTTGCACACAGAACACTAGAGCTTATCGTAGAAATATCTTGAATTACAAAATAAAGAAAAAAAGTACGAGCTGAAAACTTCGCGCCGTTCTGTCAATTCCGACTAAAACAATGGAAACTGGCGATTATAGCGCCCGGAATCACATTGAATTGGTCAGCGGATTCGTGCATGCGCAGTACAGAAGTCCCTGCTACTGTTAAAGAGAAGTAAGAGAAACAATAGATTTAGGGTCCAGTCATTATTTATTGCATTTATCGCCGGGGAGGGGGGGGGGGGGCAGAGGGATTTGAGGTAATACAAGGTCATAATCCCCCTCTATAAGTACAATGATTAACGTGATTCCCCCTCACAGCAGTTAAAGGTTTTCGTGACCCCACCCCCCCCCCCTCCCCCGCCCCTATTTGACCTAGTAGAGGACAATTTACTGATAGAGGGGACCGCATTTTTCTTTCGTTGCGCGAATTTTGATAAACGCATTTCCTCAAGCCTCAGAGAAAGTGTAGATGAACATTCCGTTTTTTATGTATAGTAAACAAATCCTGTACGTTTTGTTATTCGTGCGCGCAATTGCGCGCCGAAATGACGAAATTATTATTTTTCATTTGGGTTAAGCGCGGCCCAAATGACGAATTTCTATGCCTGTAACGTCGAACTCACGCTTACTCTTCTTTCGAACATAGTGACTGCCTGCCAGGCCCATCACTGCAGGGCATTTTTGGCAGAGTTTGTTTTTCCTCGCCAAGATACACTTGTTGTTGTGAACGGTGCGAGGGTAGTGTCTTCGTTGCGTGTGAGTTGCCAAAGAGTATATATTGTCTTTATTTCAAACTTTCCTCGGCGCAATCTTTGCCTGACTGAGTTTGATAGGTAGCGAACTCGAGGACAAGCATAGTTCGGGGACTTAAAAATACAAGAAAAAATTAAGCTTCGATAAACTAAACAACTTCATAACATAAAGCCAATTTTTTAGCTTTAAAATGATATATAGCTGATTATCATAGCATAAATTGCGACGCGACGAGAATTTTTTTTTCCGAAGACACCCCTCACGGGTTTACAGAGACCTTGAAAAAATATTGCTAGCGAAGCCTCTTCGTTGACGAAAAGACGTTTCATACAGTGTTTGACAGAGTCGTTTACAACTTCAGAAAGTAATTGTTCTCGCTTGCCGATAAATTGTAAATTTGTCGTGTTGAAATTTAATTTCGTGAGTGTCCTGTGTTTTCATTGAATTCTACTTTTACAGCCATACGTAATTCCACAAAAAATCTCCCTCAATTTCAGCCAATCAGCACGCGAGATAGAGTCCTAGCATGGTTCTATAGGATATCCGAATACCCGATATTTTTTCTCTAAGATACCAAAATACCTACAATTCGAACAACAGCATTAAAATACCAAATACCTAAGAACGTTTTTAAGATACCCTGGTGTTCTTCAGGACGTATGTTTTCATCACGAGAAGCGACAAACCACAAACTTCGCTTATCTATTACATCTAACCAGGAGCGGGAGGTCGTTCCATAATTTGGTCCCGCTGTTAAACTAAAGCTGCCTTTGGTTACGCAAGTTATATCTTGGCAGCGATTGGTAAAAGGGGCCCAGTTTATTGAGGCACTTGTACATGGGTACTACCGTTGCTTCACCTCCATAGTACTTCCCCACTTTGATTACTGCTCGACTGTTTGGGGAAACTGTGGCAAGGTACTACGGGATTTTGACGGGTTATTTAAGCTTCAAAAACTCCAGGACCGAGCCGCTCGTATTATCACCTTTGCTAACCCAGACACTCCTTCCTATGAAGCACTAGACTTTCTAAACTGGGAATCCCTCAGCAAAAAGATTGCGCTTCGACTCAAATCTCATGTATAAAGTCACTCATGGACTTACTCCTTGTTATTTACATGAGCTTTCTCAAAAAACCTCAGAGCGCCACAATTATGCTCTGAGGGGCGCTAAACATAACCTAGTATTACCTAAACCCATGAGAGACTTTAAGAAACGCAGTTTTTCTTACAGTGGGGCTGCAACATGGAACTCCCTCCCTGATCAACTGAGGGAAGCACCATCTATTTAATTTTAAAATGAATTATGAATAAATGGGAATTAGTGTGAGTGTGAGTGTATGCGGTGGGTGGGGTTGGGGGTGGGGATGGGGGTTATTCTTCTAGGGCTAGAGTTTATTCAAATTTAGACTTGTAAATAATATAGGAAAAGTAGATTAGCATTTTAATAGACTATTGTTATATTAGTATAGTGCACGGCCTACTTGAAAAACAGTTTATTTTTAACCTGTTTTATTAACTGAATGTAGCTACCGTGGTTAAATAATAAAGTTATTTATTAAATTTATTTATTTATCCCGGCAAACAGCAAGAGTGTCCCAGGGCAGTCTTTTTGGGAAGACACTAACAGCCTTTAATATACCCTTGCTGCACAATTTTGCAGTTTTGTTTACTTTGCCTGTGAGGCGACTGCAGAAGCCGTCCCATGCGGGGCTGCAATAATCAAAATATGGTAAGACCAGCGCCCGGCAAATTTGGTATGCAGAGTCGCCAAATTTACAGGTGGTCGGAAGATTTTGGGCATACATGGTCACAATGATTGTGATCTCCCCTCTAAAAGTAAAATAACTAACGTGATCTCCCTAAGAGCTGTTAAACGTTTTCGTGATCCTCCTATTTGAACTAGTGGAGGACACTTTACAGACATTTCTCTTTATAAACGCATTTAATCAAACCTCGGACTGAGAAAAGGTAGACGAAGACATTCGTTCATTTGTTGTGTATAGTAAACAAAGCCCGCAAATGAGGTGCGTGAAGTTTACGTCGAACTCAAACGCTTACCTATAATGATCAGGCATCTTCTTTCCAACTGAGACTGCTCTCCGAGGCTTTTTACTACAGGGCGGTTTTTTTTTTTTGGGGGGGGGGGGGGGGGGAGGGAGTTTGGTGGCCAAGATACATGTTCTTGTAATGACATTCGTAGTCATTCCATTGCGTGAGTTCTCCAAAACCATATTTTGCACATTACATGTTATTCCGATGCGCGCAAAGCACGCCGAAATTTTAGCGAACTCAGTTATGTCAAACTAGACCTATGAAAAGCGCAAATCTTATAAGAGTTGCTGCAGTAACTCCTTCGAAATTTCGTGGCCCTCTCAGCCAAAACCCCAGGCGATAAATAATGACCGGTCCCTTGTGAATTTGGCGCAAAAGCTCATTAGTTACCCAGGGGGGATTTGGTTCTTTTTCAGTTTGTTCTGTCTCAAGGGGCGCAAACCTGTTAACACTTTTCATAAGATATCTCCCCCAAGTCTTCACTACTCATGACAACGGATGGTGATATCAAGCCTATATAATCTGCGTAATAGTGGGTTTCTGCAGTTTCTGTGGTAATGGTATGTATTAACTACGCGGACTTCAGCTTCTATTTTCTCAATTTACTACGCGAACTTCAGCTTCTATTCTTTTGTCAATTGCTACGAACAAATGAAAAACAAAATACCCAAAATATATATTGGACAAGATACCAAATACCCCAAAAGAAACCCCAAATACCAAATACCTAAAATGACCGTGATACCAATATACTCAAAACCCCTGGCCGGGCTTGTTACGCGTATAACATTTTTCTGTGTTCATATACAATTCCCATAACGTTTGAGCATCGAATTCTCTCTGTTTCTCCGTTGGTCTAATGAATATTAAGAAAAGAAAAGCTTAAGGAATCCTTATTCAGGCGCTAATAGGATTCATTATCTAAAGGGGCTATGCATTGCTCTTTTTACAAAAAAAGCTCAACAAGGTTTGTTAACATACATCTCGAAAAACTGTTCAAACACTTTTGAAGCAAATGCCTCCTCGATGTCCGCTTTACCCATCCTTAAGATTGGCGTACTAACGAAAATGCAATTAGCTTTAACAAATAAAGCCCAAAAACAATTCTTACTCAGCTGGAAGAATTTACCCTCTTCAATAGCTCTTGAAAAACTCTTTGGACCCGTTAGTTTACACGTCGTCCGCTGCATTTGGTCAGCAGTGCTAGTAGTTTAGAAACCCTGCGTGCTGTTCAAACTTGATTTGCTACAAAGGGTTTCCCGATCCACGCTATTTCACACATCTTAATCGTTACCGGTGATAATGAAAGTTCTAATTGCCTTTGCCCTTTTGGGGCTTACAATTGCATACGTCGATGCACAAACAGGTAAGCCATCTATTGATTATAAAAAATCGCATTGATTTTTAGTCGGAAATGAAAACATTCTATTCTTTAGTTTTCTCATTATCATTGCTAATGTATCAGTCAATTCCAGCGACGACCATGCCCCCCCGGGCAACCCCCGGGATTTTGGTCATTTCTAAAATTAAAAGTAAAAATTCCCCACCCCGGGGGCTGGAAAAGTGTAAAATACCCCACGGCGGGGAAGACAAAAATTGGACAAATGCCCCTCCCCCAGGACCAGAAAAAGACAAAGATTCCATCGACACTGCGTAAAGCTTCCCTACAAAATATTCCCGCTCAGAACTTCAACTCCATTTATTCTGTCCGAGCATTTATATTTGTTTTTAAACTATACTTTTAGATTTCTCCTCTCTGAAACGAGACAAAATATAAGTAAACAGTGAAACAAATCCGTCAGTCTCAAGTCGTAATTGAAATTCTTCTTCTACTAAGGTATTGCAATATAGTAGTGACATACAACATACAACAAACGTCTCCACTAATTTCTCTCGGCCATTCTCGGTTGTAGCCATTTGGCTACAAACTCCATTTGTCGTCCCCGGCATCGCTCAATCTCAAAACGTCTAGAGTGGTGTATACGGGCCATGCTCGGCATTTTATTTTGTGTGACGTTATTTTCTGTAAGTGGGACATTGTAACGCCAATTGATAGTTATAACTGGTCAGGGAAGTGAACTGGTGTTGTAGTTCCGCAAAACTCAACGCGCTAAACGATTGTGAAAGAGAACCAAAATTCCCCACCTCCCCTCCCCTGGAGAAAAAACAAATCCCGACCCCGGGGCCAGCAAAATTTTCCAAATTCCCCACCCCAGGGAACCCAGTGGTGTGCAAATGCCCCACGGTGTCCCGGGGGGGGCATGGTCGTCGCTGGAATTGACTGATACATTAAACGTTATATTTATTTCTGTCGAGCCAAAAAAACATAAAGCCTCATGACAAAATGTTCGCCTTTTTGGGAAAGAGTTAAATGTGTCTATATCAGATATGTCCAATACACTCCACCTGGGCCAACCCGTCAACTGCCGTGGCGACCCGTCAAATCGAAAGCCAGGTCGTCCCGCGTCCCGCTGAGTGTTCCACTCTCGGGATCGAACGGGATCGCTTTACACCGGAAGTCAAATAGCTGGCTTGGTTACCAGGCCATCTGACCATGATGGCGGCCGGAGTGCCATGTTGCCAGTTCGTGACACTTCGTTCCAAATGGGCTTCAATTTTAATATTTATCCAGCCTAAAACCCTCGATTACTTACAATGTTATGGTACTGTTACAATTAAATATGTTTCTACCTTCGTTTGGCTTTAGAGACCAAATTATTTCACGGTTATGGTTGTCAAGTGGTGCCAGTTCGTCGGCCATGTTTGTCAGGTCGTCCCACTCGTAAGTTTATATGGCCTTTCGTGAGTTCTCCTCTCGCCTTAGGTCACATTTCCGGGAGTAAGTTGGTAGGTGCGATGAGAGAAACAAGAACGTATGTCCTTTGACGTTTAACTTCTTCGAAATGCGATGTGTAAGTATCATTATGGTCTAAAATCTAAATCATATTCGTAGCACATTTCGGCCTCGAGGTATACGATTGTTAATTTCCCCTCTGACCCTATGCTACCTAGCTACGGCCCTGAATGGTCTTCTAGTAATAGAAGATAATCTATGCTGCCCTTGAAGACTTTTTGTGTCAATAGCGACTGAATCAAACCCTTTGTCGAATAGATTTTTACACTTTTTAAGTTTGTGAAATCTAAATGCCCTTTGGCATTCTTAAAACATTCCCTTTATACTATATTAACCTATCACATTTTCCTCGTTCTTAAAGGGGCTATTGCATGCACTGGCCACTTCTCTGCCAGGAGTAAATAATCGAGGAAATCTGTCAATCAATATCGATTGATATTGGCAATCGATGATTAATCGATAGTCACATGTTAATATATATTAAGGTACTAGGGAAGGGTCATGGTCAAAATTTCACGAAATTTCACGAATTCCTACAAAAATCAAGAGAGAAATGCAATGTATTTCACGCCAAATATTGTAATTTTATACCTTGTTTGTATTCTGAGAATGAATCTGGAACGGTAACCCTTTGTCGAATAGATTTTTACATTTTTTAAGTTTGTGAAATCTAAATGCCCTTTGGTATTCTTAAAACATTCCCTTTATACTATATAATATTAACCTATCACATTTTCCTCATCTTAAAGGGGCTATTGTACACATACAGGCCACTCCTCTGCCCAGAGTAAATAATTGAGGAAATCAGTCAATTAATATCGATTGATAGTGGCAATCGATGATTAAGGGAAGGGTCATGGTCAAAATTTCAATTCTCCCCAGAATTACACAATTTGATGCTGGTCATACTATTTATCGCATAGGGTAGTTTAAAACTTTGAAATTCTAGAATTCCTACAAAAATCGAGAGAGAAATGCAATGTATTAATGGGGGGGGGGGGGGGGGGGGGGGGTGGTTCGCACCAAATATTGTAATGTTTATATACCTTGTTGGTATTCTGAGAATGAATCTGGTACGGTTGTAGTGACTCTAGACCTACTGTTAGTCACTAACTGGCCACAGGATTTGGCTTTTATATGCGAGAAAGTACTTCATTTCTGTTCTTAGATGTTTTAATCATTTGTAGACACAAAATAATTCCTTGAGCTTGCTTTTTTCCTCGCCTCGTGTTAAAAACATTGAAATATTAGGTTGCTGTGTTGGTCAAGCTGGATTGCATTTCATTTCATGATTATAATAGACCACCCCTCCCCCTCAATTTTCACCAACTGGTAAATTTTGACCATCCGTCGCAAAATGGCAAGGGGTTTACCTCCAATCTCAAGTCCCATGATACTTGCAGTTGCATAGGACAGTTCATGATTATTATACACCATCCCTTCCCTCAATTTTCACCAACTGGCAAATTTTGACCATCCGTCGCCAATTGGCAAGGGGTATACCTCCAATCTCAAGTCCCATGATACTTGCAGTTGTATAGTGCAGTTCATGATTATCATAGGCCACCCCTCCCCCTCAATTTTCACCAACTGGCAAATTTTGACCATCCGTCGCCAATTGGCAAGGGGTATACCTCGGATCTCAAGTCCCATGATACTTGCAGTTGTATAGTGCAGTTCATGATTATCATAGACCACCCCTCCCCTCAATTTTTACCAACTGGCAAATTTTGACCATCCGTCGCCAATTGGCAAGGGGTATACCTCCAATCTCAAGTCCCATGATACTTGCAGTTGTATAGGGCAGTTCATGATTATCATAGACGACCCCTCCCCCTCAATTTTCACCAACTGACAGATTTTGACCATCCGTCGCCAATTGGCAAGGGGTATACCTCCAATCTCAATTTCCATGATACTTGCAGTTGCATAGGGCAGTTCAGGAACAACAACACAAACGCGAAAGGGCAGAGTTTCAGCCTCTGGTCCCCAGGGTACCAATTGGCAAGGGGTATACCTCCAATCGCAAGTACCATGGTACTTGCAGTTGTATAGGGCAGTTCAGGGTTATCTTAGACCACCCCTCCCCCTCAATTTTCACCAACTGGCACATTTGACCATCCGTCACCAATTGGCAAGGGGTATACCTCCAATCCCAAGTCCCATGGTACTTGCAGTTGCATAGGGCAGTTCAGGATAATCATAGACCACCCCTCCCCCTCAATTTTCACCAACTGGCAAATTTGACCATCCGTCGCCAATTGGCAAGGGGTATACCTCCAATCCCAAGTACCATGGTACTTGCAGTTGTATAGGGCAGTTCAGGGTTATCATAGACCACCCCTCCCCCTCAATTTTCACCAACTGGCAAATTTGACCATCTGTCGCCAATTGGCAAGGGGTATACCTCCAATCTCAAGTCCCATGATACTTGCAGTTGTATAGTGCAGTTCATGATTATCATAGACCACCCCTCCCCCTCAGTTTTCACCAACTGGCAAATTTTGACCATCCATCGCCAATTGGCAAGGGGTATACCCCCAATCTCAAGTCTCATGGTACTTGCAGTTGTATAGTGCAGTTCATGATTATCATAGACCACCCTCCCCCTCAATTTTCACCAACTGGCAAATTTTGACCATCCGTCGTGTATTGGCAAGGGGAATACCTCCAATCTCAAGTCTCATGATACTTGCAGTTGTATAGGGCAGTTCATGATTTATTAAAGACCACCCCTCCCCCTCAATTTTCACCAACTGGCAAATTTTGACCATCTGTCTCCAATTGGCAAGGGGTATACCTCCAATCTCAAGTCCCATGGTACTTCCAGTTGCATAGGGCAGTTCAGGATTATCATAGACCACCCCTCCCCCTCAATTTTAACCAACTGGCAAATTTGACTATCCGTCGCCAATTGGCAAGGGGTATACCTCCAATCCCAAGTACCATGGTACTTGCAGTTGTATATTTGACCATCCGTCGCGTATTGGCAAGGGGAATACCTCCAATCTCAAGTCTCATGATACTTGCAGTTGCATAGGGCAGTTCAGGATTATCATAGACCACCCCTCCCCCTCAATTTTAACCAACTGGCAAATTTGACTATCCGTCGCCAATTGGCAAGGGGTATACCTCCGATCCCAAGTACCATGGTACTTGCAGTTGTATAGGGCAGTTCAGGGTTATCATAGACCACCCCTCCCCCTCAATTTTCACCAACTGGCAAATTTGACCATCCGTCGCCAATTGGCAAGGGTATACCTCTAATCCCAAGTACCATGGTACTTGCAGTTGTATAGGGCAGTTCAGGGTTATCATAGACCACCCCTCCCCCTCAATTTTCACCAACTGGCAAATTTTGACCATCTGTCTCCAATTGGCAAGGGGTATACCTCCAATCTCAAGTCCCGTGGTACTTCCAGTTGCATAGGGCAGTTCAGGATTATCATAGACCACCCCTCCCCCTCAATTTTAACCAACTGGCAAATTTGACTATCCGTCGCCAATTGGCAAGGGGTATACCTCCAATCCCAAGTACCATGGTACTTGCAGTTGTATAGGGCAGTTCAGGGTTATCATAGACCACCCCTCCCCCTCAATTTTCACCAACTGGCAAATTTGACCATCCGTCGCCAATTGGCAAGGGGTATACCTCCAATCCCAAGTACCATGGTACTTGCAGTTGTATAGGGCAGTTCATGATTATTAAAGACCACCCCTCTCCCTCAATTTTCACCAACTGGCAAATTTTGACCATCCGTCGCCAATTGGCAAGGGGTATACCTCCAATCTCAAGTCCCATGGTACTTGCAGTTGTATAGGGCATCCCTACCACTGGAATATGCCCTTTCTCATTTTCCTCGTTCTCAAAACGTGCCCAATCTCAAGTTCCATGGTACATGCAGTTGTATGGGGCATCCCTACCACTGGAATATGCCCTTTCTCATTTTCCTCGTTCTCAAAACGTGCCCAATCTCAAGTCCCATGATACTTGCAGTTGTATAGGGCAGTTCATGATTATCATAGACCACCCCTCCCCTCAATTTTCACCAACTGGCAGATTTTGACCATCCGTCACCAATTGGCAAGGGGTATACCTCCAATCTCAAGTCCCATGATACTTGCAGTTGTATAGTGCAGTTCATGATTATCATAGACCACCCTCCCCCTCAATTTTCACCAACTGGCAAATTTGACCATCCGTTGCCAATTGGCAAGGGGTATACCTCCAATCCCAAGTACCATGGTACTTGCAGTTGTATAGGGCAGTTCAGGGTTATCATAGACCACCCCTCCCCCTCAATTTTCACGAACTGGCAAATTTGACCATCCGTCGCCAATTGGCAAGGGGTATACCTCCAATCCCAAGTACCATGGTACTTGCAGTTGCATAGGGCAGTTCAGGGTTATCATAGACCACCCCTCCCCCTCAATTTTCACCAACTGGCAAATTTGACCATCCGTCGCCAATTGGCAAGGGGTATACCTCCAATCCCAAGTACCATGGTACTTGCAGTTGTATAGGGCAGTTCAGGGTTATCATAGACCACCCCTCCCCCTCAATTTTCACCAACTGGCAAATTTGCATCTAGGGTTAAAACGTTTTTTGCCATAGCGTGAACCACCATAACATGAACCTTGTACCGTAGAATGAACCTGAGTACCGTAGCATGAACCTTATACCGTAGCATGAACTTTGGTACCGTAGCGTGAACCTTATACCGTAGCGTGAACCTGGGTACCGTAGCGTGAACCTGAGTACCGTAGCGTGAACCTGGGTACCGTAGCGTGAACCTGAGTACCGTAGCGTGAACCTTATACCGTAGCGTGAACCTGAGTACCGTAGCGTGAACCTTATACCGTAGCGTGAACCTGAGTACCGTAGCGTGAACCTTATACCGTAGCGTGAACCTGAGTACCGTAGCGTGAACCTTATACCGTAGCGTGAACCTGAGTACCGTAGCGTGAACCTTATACCGTAGCGTGAACCTTATACCGTAGCGTGAACCTGGGTACCGTAGCGTGAACCTGGGTACCGTAGCGTGAACCTTATACCGTAGCGTGAACCTGGGTACCGTAGCGTGAACCTGGGTACCGTAGCGTGAACCTGGGTACCGTAGCGTGAACTTGGGTACCGTAGCGTGAACCTGGGTACCGTAGCGTGAACCTGAGTACTGTAGCGTGTACCTGAGTACCGTAGCGTGAACCTGAGTACCGTAGCGTGAACCTGGGTACCGTAGCGTGAACAAGGGTACCGTAGCGTGAACCTGAGTACCGTAGCGTGAGCCTGGGTACCGTAGCGTGAACCTGGGTACCGTAGCGTGAACCTTATACCGTAGCGTGAACCTGAGTACCGTAGCGTGAACCTGGGTACCGTAGCGTGAACTTGGGTACCGTAGCGTGAACCTTATACCGTAGCGTGAACCTGGGTACCGTAGCGTGAACCTGGGTACCGTAGCGTGAACCTTATACCGTAGCGTGAACCTGGGTACCGTAGCGTGAACCTTATACCGTAGCGTGAACCTGGGTACCGTAGCGTGAAGCTGAGTACCGTAGCGTGAACCTTATACCGTAGCGTGAACTTGGGTACCGTAGCGTGAACCTGAGTACCGTAGCGTGAACCTGGGTACCGTAGCGTGAACCTTATACCGTAGCGTGAACCTGGGTACCGTAGCGTGAACCTGAGTACTGTAGCGTGTACCTGAGTACCGTAGCGTGAACCTGAGTACCTTAGCATGAACCTTATACCGTAGCGTGAACCTCATACCGTAGCATGAACCTTGGTACCGTAGCATGAACCTTATACCGTAGCATGAACCTGGGTACCGTAGCGTAAACCTGAGTACCGTAGCGTGAACCTTATACCGTAGCATGAACCTGGGTACCGTAGCGTGAACCTTATACCGTAGCATGAACCTGGGTACCGTAGCGTGAACCTTATACCGTAGCGTGAACCTTATACCGTAGCATGAACCTTATACCGTAGCATGAACCTGAGTACCGTAGCGTGAACCTTATACCGTAGCGTGAACCTGAGTACCGTAGCGTGAACCTTATACCGTAGCATGAACCTGGGTACCGTAGCGTGAACCTTATACCGTAGCGTGAACCTGAGTACCGTAGCGTGAACCTTATACCGTAGCCTGAACCTGGGTACCGTAGCGTGAACCTTATACCGTAGCGTGAACCTCAGTACCGTAGCGTGAACCTTATACCGTAGCGTGAACCTAAGTACCGTAGCGTGAACCTTATACCGTAGCATGAACCTGGGTACCGTAGCGTGAACCTGGGTACCGTAGCGTGAACCTTATACCGTAGCGTGAACCTGGGTACCGTAGCATGAACCTGGGTACCGTAGCGTGAACCTGGGTACCGTAGCGTGAACCTTATACCGTAGCGTGAACCTGGGTACCGTAGCGTGAACCTGAGTACCGTAGCGTGAACCTGGGTACCGTAGCGTGAGCTTGGGTACCGTAGCGTGAACCTGGGTACCGTAGCGTGAACCTGAGTACCGTAGCGTGAACCTGGGTACCGTAGCGTGAACCTTATACCGTAGCGTGAACCTGGGTACCGTAGCGTGAACCTGAGTACTGTAGCGTGTACCTGAGTACCGTAGCGTGAACCTGAGTACCGTAGCGTGAACCTGGGTACCGTAGCGTGAACAAGGGTACCGTAGCGTGAACCTGAGTACCGTAGCGTGAGCCTGGGTACCGTAGCGTGAACCTTATACCGTAGCGTGAACCTGGGTACCGTAGCGTGAACCTGAGTACCGTAGCGTGAACCTGGGTACCGTAGCGTGAACTTGGGTACCGTAGCGTGAACCTGGGTACCGTAGCGTGAACCTTATACCGTAGCGTGAACCTGGGTACCGTAGCGTGAACCTGAGTACCGTAGCGTGAACCTGGGTACCGTAGCGTGAACCTTATACCGTAGCGTGAACCTGGGTACCGTAGCGTGAACCTGAGTACCGTAGCGTGAACCTGGGTACCGTAGCGTGAACTTGGGTACCGTAGCGTGAACCTGGGTACCGTAGCGTGAACCTTATACCGTAGCGTGAACCTGGGTACCGTAGCGTGAACCTGAGTACCGTAGCGTGAACCTGGGTACCGTAGCGTGAACCTTATACCGTAGCGTGAACCTGGGTACCGTAGCGTGAACCTGAGTACTGTAGCGTGTACCTGAGTACCGTAGCGTGAACCTGAGTACCTTAGCATGAACCTTATACCGTAGCGTGAACCTCATACCGTAGCATGAACCTTGGTACCGTAGCATGAACCTTATACCGTAGCATGAACCTGGGTACCGTAGCGTGAACCTGAGTACCGTAGCGTGAACCTTATACCGTAGCATGAACCTGGGTACCGTAGCGTGAACCTTATACCGTAGCATGAACCTGGGTACCGTAGCGTGAACCTTATACCGTAGCGTGAACCTGAGTACCGTAGCGTGAACCTTATACCGTAGCATGAACCTGGGTACCGTAGCGTGAACCTTATACCGTAGCGTGAACCTGAGTACCGTAGCGTGAACCTTATACCGTAGCGTGAACCTGAGTACCGTAGCGTGAACCTTATACCGTAGCATGAACCTGGGTACCGTAGCGTGAACCTGGTTACCGTAGCGTTGATCTTATACCGTAGCGTGTACCTGGGTACCGTAGAGTGAACCTGGGTACCGTACCGTCTTGTTGTGACGTCACAACATGGCGCCGTCGTAATAAGAAGCCTTTGACGTCACAACACGGAATCAGGCGAACTACCTCGAGAGACGGGGGAGGGGTGGGTGGCCCGGGGGGGGGGGGGAGGGGCAAAAACGAAACTACTAGAAGACTGCACTGAGCGAGTGCAGAAGAAAATACAGATCCAACTAGTGATGTGCTACGCAAACTTCGGAACTCACAACACAAGTCCGTTCAGCAAGAAGGCCGATACTTTTAAGGACTTTTTAGAGGATAAGACTCAAGCTTATCTGGAGGAAGCTAAGGCTTTTACGTCGGAGATTTTATTGTTATTCGACTGTCGTGTCTTGTTGTGATCGTTCTGAGCTCGAAGGAGGTCACATAAACTTTGTCATTGAAGCATTGAAGCTTTACATGTTACTGCTTTTCCAGGTTGGTAGTGTTGGTCGATACGGTTTGTTTGAGTAGGAGAAATAATTTTGTGTGGGAGAAGACGAGTCTACATACTTAATTAATGTCTGCGCTGCGAGCCATTTAAGTTACAAGTTCGAGCCAAGGTATTGCCAAGGATTAACCACAGAACTTAAAAGCTACTCGGAATAATTAGGTAAGCGTCGCTGTTTATTGTGTATAAAGCATAAGCATTTTTGAATCCGAGACGACATGCGAATCGGTAGGAAGTCTTAACTTAAGCTTACATTACTAAAACGACCGAGTCATTACACTGTAAGCTTTGTAAATGTAGATGCGAAGGATATTTGAACTTGGAATTTCTCTGAAATAAAACCAAGACTTATAATACCCGATCACATTTATCTCCTATGTATCTAATAGATCGAGGCAGAATAAAAGAAACGGATATAAGATTCAAATATGGAAACAAGTCGCATTATTTTGGTTTTCCTCGCCTAAAATTCGACAATTCCTGCTAAATTCTGTTGTTCTACACAGTGGTGATGAAGTCTTGATCTCCCATCTACCTTGGATTTCCAAGCAGCAGGATATTTAGGTTGGTATGAAATATATTTTCAAGCTAGTTGTTTTGGATTCGGTGTTAACATCCTTGTGCGCTCAGCGCATCGACAGAAACACGTTAAACCCCTTTTAGAATTTCAAATACACCGTGTTTTGTATTGAATAGACTCATTGGGTTTTGGCATGATGTTTGCCCACTTCAGATCTTGTGGCATTCATTTCAATAATCTTTCTTTATTTGGGATTCTTCCATAGAAAAAAAAAATACTCTGGGTAATGCCACATGCTCTGAAATGGGAAATATTATGTTTAAATCAATCACCATGAATGACTACCATCATTTTAATTTTTTAACATAAAAATAAACATATGGAATATTAGTGACTATCACAGGGAATTTCTACATAAACCTATCCATGGGAAAGCTGAATCTCCCAAGGCACACGCATGGTAAGTGCTAGGAATTCACATGGATAGCCATGGGAAATCCGAACACTTCCCATTCTTCTACCATGGGAAAATCAGCTTTTCCCATAGATGGGTTTATGCAGAAATTCCCTGTTTATTCGCCTTGTTTTTTGCGAAACATTTAATTGTGTTCCATAAAATTTAACATGCCCAAGTTATAAAGTTTAAAGGTGTCTGAAATTTATTATCAAATAATTAATTTTTGTGCATCACAATGTTGTACTGGTATGAATTGTATCTGCAACAGAACTACCCAGGTAATATTTAACAATTAGTTGCCAAAGACATCATAAATCTCTGGCATTAGTATAATTACTCAAGTGATTATAAGAATTTACATGCTCTGATTTCCTGATTGGTCGAGAGTTTCGTTTTCACTCGTTATAATCACCTACAGGTTCACGATTTCTGATTGAAATGATTGGGAGTGCATGCACAAGTTTTGTTATCAGTGAAAAAATTTAACAAACCAAGTTGTTTGTCTTTATGAATCGTTTGAGGCTCATTGATAATCATGGAGCCTTTGGCAACTAACTGTTAAGACAGATTGTTTTAGTGATTCGAGCAACGTATGGCTAAAATTGAATTCCTAGAAGATACAAAGCCAATTTGCTTTAAAGCGGATTTCATATGACGGACATGAGTAATGAGTTGTATCGTTTCACTAGCCAATCGCGAGCCAAGTCACAAGTCACAAGCCAGCCACACAAGTCAGTTCCAAAATGCGAATTTTTTCTTCCCGATTTTTTTTCTTAAAATGTTGTTATGGATTTAGAATTTTGCAAATAATTTCTTCAGTTTTCAATGAATTCCAGGTAACTTTAATGACTTCATTTACATCGACGAGTATCAAGAGGGCTACCTGTGGTGACAAGATGGCAGATCAGAATAGAAACCCTTTGCCCCTTCGAACACTGCAATTTGAGATTTTTCAGTCACTGGAATACCAGCGTTGAACAGTTGTGATAAATTGTACTCATAGCAGATCTGATTCTTTCCACACATAGGTATTATGTTCCAGGTGAGGTGCTTCATTGATGTAATTGTATAGTAAGCTTGGAATTCCGTAGATATTGAAAACTTTGCCAGAAAAATATTTGCCAAAATTCTAATCCCTAACAATATTTGAAACAATGAATTGAAGAAAAAAATCGGGAGGAATAAAAATTTACAATTTTGGACCTGACTCGTGGCTGAGACATGACTGACTCGGGCTCGCGATTGGCTCGTGAAACGATACAACTCCATGAGTAATTGGTAATTACTTTGTAATTACTCCTACAGGTTTTATTCAGAATTGGTGTAATTGCTTTGTGATTGGTTTCACTACAGTCATATGAAATCTGCTCTATTTTAGCATCTTTTGAAAGGTTTGCATGCAAGAAGTAACTTGAGTTAGTTCCATCAAGAAATCTTGAAGGGAGCCTGTGAAAATACATTGCGAAGTTTTATATTCAAAGGTATAGGGATTTCGAAGTGATCATGCGCTTGACATGGAGAATTGCCTATTATTGTCCTCCAGGTAGTAAACTTTGAAAATTAATTTCTCTGCTTTCCATGTTAATTTCAAGGCAGTACAAACCCAGGTTATTCCTTAAATGCAGTTATTCCAAACCAAACCAAAATCAAGGCAAGTTTGCTATAAAGTTCTGAGTAACTGGATTTTTGATCACGTTTTTAAAAAATTGCTTAAATCCTGGTAAAATCTGTTTTGAATAATCAATGGGGCTACCCATGTAAAAACATAGACGGGATCCCGCCTGGGATTGGGCGGGATCCCGCCTTTTCACCAGTCGGATCCCATCTGGGAAAGACGGGATCCCACCCGGGATCCCGCCTGGGATTAGTGGACATCCCGCCTTAGCGGGATCCCGCCATCCCACCCGGGATCCCGCCATCCCACCCGGGATCCCGCCATCTCACCCGGGATCCCACCCGGGATCCCGCCATCCCACCCGGGATCCCGCCATCCCACCCGGGATCCCGCCATCCCACCCGGGATCCCGCCATCCTGCCCGGGATTAGTGGACATCCCGCCTTAGCGGGATCCCACCTGGGATCCCACCCGGGATCCCGCTATCCCACCCGGGATCCCGCCATCCCACCCGGGATCCCACAATTCTACCTGGGATCCCACCCGGGATCTTGCCATCCCACATGGGATGCTGTCACCTCACTTGGGATCCCATCATCCCACCTTGGATCCTGCCATCCACCCATCCCGCCATCCTCCTGGTATCCCACCATCCCACCCAGGATCCCGCAATAACACCTGGGATCCTGCCATCCCACATCTTGCCATCCCACCTGTGATCGTGTCACCCCACCTGGGATTCCAACTGGGATCCTGCCATCCCTCCCGGATCTTGCATTATTCTGCCACCTTACCCGGGATCTTGCTATCCCACCCGGGATCTTCTCATCCCACTAAGGATCCCGCCATCTCACCCAGAATCCCAATCGAGATCCTGCCTACAGGAAAGGCCATCACAGCAGATGAATTCTGTCTTTTATATGGACTTTGAAAAAGAAAACTTGTCTCATAACACAGTTATTATTATCAGCAGGTTTAACCAGGGACGTGTCCCTGGTTATAACCTATGTGTCCCCTGATGTCATCACAAGAAAATGCATTTACAATTAATGAGACATCGATATATGTTTCAAGATTTCCTAATAATGTGTGACATGACTAATGCTTACAGAGGAACTTATATAACTTGTCTATATTGCATAGACACTTGCCGAGACCCCCGTCTATGCAAAGCATGTGGAAAGCAGTTTTATTGCTTAATGGCTGATTGCATTTTTAATCCGCATCGGGGGGGTTGAGGACCTATGGAAAATTTTCCAGGGGGGTTGTTTTGGACTCTGGAAATTCCACGGGAGGGGGTGTGTCAGGAGACTGGAAATTCCAGGGGGAGGGGTAAAAAAGGTGACTTTCCAGGGACATTTTATCCAAAATAAATTTTCCAGGGGTATTTTGCCAGAAAAAATGGAAATTCCAGGGAGGGGGTACTTTATGAGGTTGGAAATTCCAGGGGAGGTGGTCTGTTTCACAAGTGGAAATTCCAGGGGAGGGGGACTATTAAGGGAGGTCCTCAACCCCCCCGGTGCGTTTTAAAAATGCAATCAGCCAATGAAAATCTTGTGAAAAAGACCTGTGAAAAACTTGTGAAGCACCTGTGAAAAATGTTCATAAAAGAACCCAAAATTTGGCCAACAAACCGGTGGAAAAATTGTTTAAGAACTTCAAGCAATTTTTACAAGAAGAGGTCAAAATTTTGTTACTCTGAGAATATAAAATTCACAATTCACAAAATGTTGCATTAGCAGGAAAAACCTAATAATTCTAACACTCTAGCTGATGCAAAATACTATACTTTTTCAAGGATTGAAAGTTACGCCCCCACCTTCCCCATGCCAACCCCCAGAGACAGCTCACCTCATGCGAACAGAATCCTACCACAGTGACTATGCTGTTCTTTTAAAAGAGCAGATTTCAGATGATACCAGAGCATGAAGAACAAACAAACATGCAGTCTCTTGTTTTCTGCAATTACTTTGTCTCCTTTTGCAGCTTGTGTTTTTACTCTCCCAACATCACAACATGCTCTATTGCGCTCAATTTGTACTTCTCTTTTGTACTTATGCATTTAGATTTCAACACTCAATATCAAATCCACTCTAAGAACATAATGTGACACCAAAACTCTGTGCAGGTGATGAGTCTGTTTTATTCATTTTTAAGCAATGTATATTGAAAATGGTGAATAAAACCCCATGGTAAAACTATGAATAATTTTTTACTTGAATTCATGTGCTGCTTCTTAGCTCCTTCATTTGTTGCTGGCTAGATTATTTGATTGTTTCAGACTGAAGGCAGCGTGAAGTTCTGTTGATGGCAGTATGCATATGCATCTGGTTTTACCTGAAAAACGTGACAAGCAGGATACATTAGAACTTGCTTAAGCTTAAATGACTCATTAAACATAGTTTTACAGGTGTACAGGTCATTTACTTACTTACTTACTGCGGCGGCCTCAGCCAAACCTCGCATCTCGAGCTCCAGTCGCTGGTCGGCCGGGGCGGTGGTTGCCGTGCGTTGGCTCCCACAAGACGAGATGATTTGCTGTGAGCTCTTCGTGGCGGTAACAATGACCGGCGAGGCCAAGTCTGCGGCAGGTCACCCTGTCAGATATTCTAGGCAGATCACCGTAGAGGACGTGGTTCGGGATGTGGTCACTCCAACAGGTCAAGCCTTGTCTAATTACCTGTATGTCATTACAACAGAATCAAATGCTCCATGATCTAGTGCCTGTCAACCTGCGAGTGAATAATTAAGACAGGTTGTTTTATAAGCGAGCAAGTTGAACACTAGTTGTCAAGATTATTGTTACGAAAATGTAACAAATATTTTAACTTTGGTATTGGTGTTTTTTGAAAGGTATGAATATAAGTGATAAGCTGTTGTCCCTGCCAAAGTTCACAGAAATGTTGCTCATTACAGCCATTCTCAGTTACATGCTCTGTTACATGCAACATGAGGTTGCTGGGAAGAAAGCTTGCAAGCGAAAACTTGTTTTTTTTTGTCAAAGTTTCCATGGCAATGCATGTGCTTTCGCCGGCTTGTTGCGCTCAGACAAGACAGCAAAATGAGTTTTCGCTTGCAAGCTTTTTTCCAGGCGACCGCGTGTAACTGAGAATGGCTGTAAGCATGAAAAATATTTGCCAAGGCTATCCAAATTATACATTCCTGTATTATTTGTTAAACTTTAAAATTCAGTTTCTCTGATCTCCATGAGAGTTTTCATACATGTAATCATGTGAACTCTGAAGCATTTCTAGTCAAACCATGGTTTAGCAGCTTATTCCTCTGTCTCAGACTATTTTGCAAATACTCCTAAAGCTACTATGTTTGATTACAGGATTATGAAACTATGAAAAACCACAGTAATTAATAAATGGCAACTTCATATAGATTAGAGTGGATTTCAGATAAAGTGTTGTAAGTAGATCATACTTGTGTTTTCTTTTCGATTGCCAATTGAGGTCTTGAAATTTGTTTAGTCAAGCAAATAACGAGTGGTAAAAATGATCACTTTGGGACTTGTTTTCTTGGATTAGGCGGATTTCAGATGATTATAACTTAATTAAGTTAACTTAAATTAGAAGCTGCGTGACAGTAGGAGTCCCTTCAGAGACTACTACTTTCAACGTTATTAATCGCTGAACATGCATTGAACAATATTAACTGAGTTTCGTCAGGTTCCGAAAGCTTGTTAATCATGAAGAAATTGTTAAACAAACATTGACAAATTAATGTTGAATCAAATGTTGAACTGTGGCCAAGTCTCTTGCTTGTCTTGTCACCTCTCCGGTTTTCCCTATGGCATTTTGTTTTCTAAGCTTTTTTGAACAGTAAAGAACGTTAGCGGCCAAATTATACAAGGAAAAGAAACATCACATAAGTATACATAATAACAAATACTTGCCTATGTTTGGAGCTTATAGTTTCTTTCAAATGTCGATACGATAGTAGAGGCGAAGACTGAAGACATGTTTTCTCGTTTTCGGTGGTGAAAAAAAGACGACGCGTGTGCGTCGCGTTTCGCGCCTTTTTGGTGTCACGTGACCTTGTGCTTACGTATGTGTGGGCTGCCTGTGGTGTGGTTAATCAAACATGGCGCCTTCCTTCCTTTGCTTCTTGTTTCGCGGTCGTTCCTTGCCATGAAATGTGGAAAGATGGGTGCAGTAACAGCTTATCCGAAAAGTGGGTTGAATTGCTAAACGATTTAATTATTGAAGATTTTTCTAAATGCATTCGGACTGTCTTTTTCTGTAAGTTATGCCTTTTTCTTTGATGACAACTGAATTCTAAGAGAACATCAGAATGGGCGAGTTCAAGCACAAGACAAATGTTACATTTTTTCGCAATAACTAAATTGTAAATTACCTAGAAATAGTACAGAATAGTACATAATTCTTCAAATTTATTATCATGGATACACATGAAATTTGACAGAATGATATAAAGTTTATGTTGACAAATCTTATCTACATGAGTGAACTTCCAGTAGTTATAGCTGTGGAATAGGTAAATCTCATTGTGGCTCAGGCCTAGTTTATATGTCACTTAATTTCGATAATTAAATTTGTCTCATTAAATTTGTCCGAAATACGATGTATAAACTAGGCCTCAGTGCACTTTAGTCTATAACATAGATGTACTATGTAGACTGTTGGGGCTTTCTCACATTATATTACTGAGGTAGGGGTGTACAATATGATGGGTAAGAAATCACAGTTTGTGGTATCTTTTAGGAGTTTTCCCCTTGAATTTTGCAGTAAATTAGAGTAAGTATTATTTGGGAAATATCAGGTTTAATGCTGTTGGCCACTGTCAATATTATTGGGGGGCCTCCCCCTCTCCCCAATCATAATTACAGGGGGGACAAGAGTGCCCCTCATCCAACTGCTTCCATCACCCCTAGATACTGAAAGATGTGCCTGAGAAAATAACAAGTTATAATAATAATGAAAATCAAAGCTAGAGTTGGGAAATCATGGCTACGATCAAAATCAAATTTAATTAAACATCGAATCACAACAAAGGTTGTTATTTTGATTTCAAAAGAAAACCAAAATTAACAGTTTCTTCACATCATATTTTCTCATACCATTTTGTTTATACTTAAGATATAGAATTCACAGCTTTTTTTCACGTTTTTTCCTGATTCAAATGTCACATTTTTCTCATGATTTTCACAGGGTTTTTTCACAGGTCAAAATAGTTCACAGGTTCATTCACAACATTTTCACAGGAAATTCACATGTTGCTCTCCAGTCTCACTCTCATCCCACTATGGAGGTGTCCCATCATTGCAGGATCCCCGGATCCCAGCGCCTCCCACAAAAATCCTGACAATTCCCAACACAGCTAGATAAATTTCCCTGCACTCTTCTCTTCCCACCCAGGTTCTCCCCCTTATATCCCACTGTGGTGTCCCATCATTGCAGGATCCTGGCTTCCCACCTCAAAAAAACTCCCTCTGGGATTCTGCCATCCCATACGGGATCCCACCCATTAGGTACTCAAGATCTCACTGGGAATCCCACCTGACCCTGAGAAATTTCATCCCAAGAAGGATCCTGCTATCCCATCCATTTGGGATCCTGCCCAGGAAGGCTGGATCTTGGGATCCCTGGGAAATGTTATCCCACCTGGGATAGGCGGCATCCCACCATCCCATCTTGGATCCTGCCCGGGATGGCCATTATCTCACCTGGGATAGGCAGGATCCCACCATCCCACCTTAGATCCCGCCTGGGATGGCAGGGATCTCCCCAGGAAATGATATCCCACCTGGGATAGGCGGGATCCCGCCATCCCACCTTTGATCCCGCCCAGGATGGCAGGATCCCAGGCGGGATCCCACCTACCTGGGAAATGTTATCCCACCTGGGATAGGCGGGATCCCCCCTATCCCAACAAGGATCCTGCTATCCCATCCATTTGGGATCCTGCCCAGGAAGGCTGGATCCTGGGATACCTGGGAAATGCTATCCCACCATAATAATAAGTGGGATCCCACCATCTCACCCCACCTTGGATCCTGCCCGCGATGGCCATTATCTCACCTGGGATAGGCGGGATCTCACCATCCCGCCTTGGATCCCGCCCGAGATGGCAGGATCCCAGGCGGATCCCACCTCCCCGGGAAATGTTATCCCACCTGGGATAGGCGGGATCCCGCCATCCCACCTTTGATCCCGCCCGGGATGGCAGGATCCCAGGGATCCCAGGCGGGATCCCACCTACCCGGGAAACGTTATCCCACCTGGGATAGGCGGGATCCCGCCATCCCACCTGGGATCCCGCCTATCCCGGCCGGGATCCCGCCTGTCCCGGCCGGGATCCCGCCTCTCATTTTTACATGGGTAGTACAATTTCAAAGATTTTTGACATCCAAGATTTTTGACCAAAAATCACTTTCAGGGGTATTTTCCTAGTTTCCCCATAATAAAGTGTTCGCATGATACCCAATGCTTTTCAATGTTATATTGGTGAAATGTGTGTTTCCAAAAAATATCCATACCCCATCCCCCCCACCATGGAAGGTGCTGAGAAATGACCCCCCACCCCTCTGTTTTTGTATTGAAAAGATCAGGTAAATTGACCCCCCCCCCACCCCTCTGGAATTTCCAATCCCTTCCGTAGGGGAGGGGGGGATGGATATTTTTTGGAAACACACAATATAGCAAAATATGCTGACATATTGACCAGTCAGTGTCATTCAGAATCACTCAAGTAAATTTTCTAAAAACACCTAGTATATACCAAAATCAGTTATAATGAATGGTCATTTTCCTGCACTCTGATTGGTCCCTGAAATAGTAGATGTCCAACACATGATACAAACCCTATTAAAAAGCAAGTTTCATTTTGCTCCCATTCTTTGAGGTGTAGCTGGCTGAAATTTGGGCTTTAGCTAAAATCAGTATGCTCTTTTCATTTCTGAGCATCATTTGGATGAATCTGCTCATTTTAAGGGTTTCCGGGTCACGTGACCGCTTGCTAGGCCAGAAAACACAGTCGGTATTTGATGCTTGCCTAAGTCTAAAAAGTTAGGTGTAAAAATAAATTTTTATCAGGCACAGTTTTAAGCCATGCAACACTATTTACTGTTTCTAGAAAACACTCCAAATGGCGGCTCATTTTGAGTGATACTGCATTTCCAATCATTTAAAACAAATGTTTCCCCATACTGGGGATGGGGTGGGGATTGTAATTTTCAGAGTGGTTTTCATAAAGGGTGTTAAAAAGTGGCCCAATACAGCCCGCCAGAATTTCGAAAGCTAATCATCCCCTAATGCATGGTTTATTTAAGACTGGAGATAGATGATTTTTCTATAAGGAGGCTAAGTTTCATCAAACATATTGTTTTTTTTTCTTCAGTTTCAGTGACATGCAGCCCCAGAGATCCCTCTTGGACAGGCAGTGATATCGATAGTATTACATGTTCATCAGAGACTATGCATTGCAATGTGGGGTAAGGAGATAACATGAAATCTGCTCAAAAGTGTAAGGGCTGTACCCCATCCCCCACCTCTGCCACCTATGTATTATGATTACTACTTGTAAAGACAGAATCAGTTTGAGACAGGATATTTTTCAACTTAGAGCAACATTTGGCCAAAAATACTGTTATTCAATGATTTGTATCCTTATTTTGTAGATTTGTGGTCCACATATCGAAATATCACGAAAGGCAGAGGACTGGGTTCGTGCTGCCACAGAAATAAGCGTTCAAAAATGGAAAAAATTATATAGAATCTATAATAGGCTGTGATTTTGTGTTTGATAAAAAATTATCCATTATTGGATAAATATCTGGTTTTATTTAACTGTATATATATTGACAAATAAAGCTTTTATCTTTATTGCACTTTTTGGAATCAATTGATCCATTTGGACAGGTTATGGTTTCCAGCTCAGCCCGCCCGTCCATTGTGACTGCAGGGCAACGCTTTCCCTGTGTACTTATCAAGGGAAGCGTTTTTTCACACAGAATTTTTTTTTGCTCTGCTTTTAGCCAGTTGCATATACAGTGGTGCCTATAGAGTCTAGGGAGAAGTTGCAACCCCCTTAGGGGAGTGGTTGGTTGTCCCGCGTTGTGCACCCCCCCCCCCCTGCTCTGTTAGCAGGTGAAATATAATCCTTTCAAGAGAGAAAACGGGTCTCTCGACCAATCAGCGCTCGGAAATTTTTACAATGAGTATAAATTATACTGGATACAGAAATATCAACATTCCGGCTTTGTCACGTCCCCCGCATCAGAAATCGCATAAATTGGAACTTCGCTGCAGACATTAGCCTGCGTTGACAGCAACCCGGTTTAGTTTGGCTGTTAATGCAGCTATACAGACATTTGCACTGCTGCAGTTTAATATTTTCAACAAAAAGACGCCTAAAGGTGAGATTTCGACTTTCTCATCAATGGACTGTGAAATGTTGAAACGGCGTTTATTTTTTAAGATCCTTTATTTTATCTTCGCCTGACCGTGGAAACGAGCTAAAATGCTGCACTCTCGTAACATGAACATAAGTATACCGTATAGTGAACCTACAGGTACCGTAGCGTGAACCTGAGTACCGTAGAGTGAACCTGAGTACCGTAGAGTGAACCTGAGTACCGTAGTGTAAACCTGAGTACCGTAGAGTGAACCTGAGTGCCGTAGCATGAACCTATATACCGTAGCCTGAACCTTATACCGTAGCATGAACCTTATACCGTAGCGTGAACCTGGGTACCGTAAAGTGAACCTGAGTACCGTAGCATGAACCTGAGTACCGTAGCATGAACATGAGTACCGTAGCATGAACCTGGGTACCGTAAAGTGAACCTGAGTACCGTAGCATGAACATGAGTACCGTAGCATGAACCGGAGTACCGTAGCGTGAACCTTATACCGTAGCGTGAACCTGAGTACCGTAGAGTGAACCTGAGTACCGTAGAGTGAACCTGAGTACCGTAGAGTGAACCTGAGTACTGTAGCTTGTACCTGAGTACCGTAGCGTGAACCTGAGTACCGTAGCATGAACATGAGTACCGTAGCATGAACCTGGGTACCGTAGCGTGTACCTGAGTACCGTAGCGTGAACCTGGGTACCGTAGCATGAACCTGGGTACCGTAGCGTGAACCTGGGTACCGTAGCGTGACTGGGTACCGTAGCATGAACCTGGGTACCGTAGCGTGAACTTGGGTACCGTAGCGTGTACCTGAGTACCGTAGCGTGAACCTGGGTACCGTAGCATGAACCTGGGTACCGTAGCGTGAACCTGGGTACCGTAGCGTGAACCTGGGTACCGTAGCGTGAACCTGAGTACCGTAGCGTGAACCTGGGTACCGTAGAGTGAACCTGAGTACCGTAGCGTGAACCTTATACCGTAGCATGAACCTGGGTACCGTAGCATGAACCTGGGTACCGTAGCGTGAACCTGGGTACCGTAGCGTGAACCTGGGTACCGTAGCGTGAACCTGAGTACCGTAGCGTGAACCTGGGTACCGTAGAGTGAACCTGAGTACCGTAGCATGAACCTGGTACCGTAGCATGAACCTGGGTACCGTAGCGTGAACCTGGGTACCGTAGCGTGAACCTGAGTACCGTAGCGTGAACCTGGGTACCGTAAAGTGAACCTTATACCGTAGCGTGAACCTTACCGTAGCGTGAACCTGGGTACCGTAGCGTGAACCTGAGTACCGTAGCGTGAACCTGGGTACCGTAGAATGAACCTGAGTACCGTAGCGTGAACCTTATACCGTAGCATGAACCTGGGTACCGTAGCATGAACCTGGGTACCGTAGAGTGAACCTGAGTACCGTAGCATGAACCTGGGTACCGTAGCGTGAACCTTATAGTCCTTATACTAGACTGCTTGCAGTCTCTTCTTTGGCGAACGTCCGTAAATCGAGAGAAAGGGAAGTCCGTGGACACCTAGACTCTCTCGTGAGCTGGAAATACGAGCGCGCAAACAAACTACAATGTAGGACTAGGACTTTATTCTCGATTTACGGACGTTCGCCAAAGAAGGGGCTGCAAGCAGTCTAACCTTATACCGGAGCATGAACCTGGGTACCGTAGCGTAAGAATTTTTTTCGTTATGATTTATATCTTTTTTCGGCTTTCCCTCGCTTAAAACTTGCCCAAAGTGAATCTTTTCCAGCAAAAACACGCTCACTGGAGAGATTTCCTCCTTCTCTTGTGATTGTGTCCTTCGTTTTGCCATAAAGCCGCCCGGATTTATCATTAGAGAATGTTATTCATGGATTTTCTTTGTACAATGTGACATTTCGACTCTTAGCATGACTTCGCGCGCTATCTGAGGGAAGCAAGAATAGTGAGCCCCTCTCATGGGGGGGGGTACATGTTTCCCATGTTCCCTTGTAATTTTTTCCATTTTTCTCTTGTTCCCCATAATTCAAAAAGACTTCTTCGGTAAAAAAGACCAATCTTCACCAATTTGCCCAATTTTCACCAACTGGCAAATTTTGACCATCCGTCGCCATTGGCAAGGGGTATACCTCCAATCTCAAGTCCATGGTACTTGCAGTTGTATAGGGCATCCCTACCACTGGAATATGCCCTTTCTCATTTTCCTCGTTCTCAAAACGTGCCCAATCTCAAGTTCCATGGTACATGCAGTTGTATGGGGCATCCCTACCACTGGAATATGCCCTTTCTCATTTTCCTCGTTCTCAAAACGTGCCCAATCTCAAGTCCCACTGGCAAATTTGACCATCCGTCGCCAATTGGCAAGGGTATACCTCTAATCCCAAGTACCATGGTACTTGCAGTTGTATAGGGCAGTTCAGGTTATCATAGACCACCCCTCCCCCTCAATTTTCACCAACTGGCAAGTTTGACCATCCGTCCCCAATTGGCAAGGGGTATACCTCCAATCTCAAGTCCCATGGTACTTGCAGTTGTATAGGGCATCCCTACCACTGGAATATGCCCTTTCTCATTTTCCTCGTTCTCAAAACGTGCCCAATCTCAAGTTCCATGGTACATGCAGTTGTATGGGGCATCCCTACCACTGGAATATGCCCTTTCTCATTTTCCTCGTTCTCAAAACGTGCCCCATCTCAAGTCCCATGATACTTGCAGTTGTATAGGGCAGTTCATGATTATCATAGACCACCCCTCCCCCTCAATTTTCACCAACTGGCAAATTTGACCATCCGTCACCAATTGGCAAGGGTATACCTCCAATCCCAAGTACCATGGTACTTGCAGTTGTATAGGGCAGTTCAGGGTTATCATAGACCACCCCTCCCCCTCAATTTTCACCAACTGGCAAATTTGACCATCCGTCGCCAATTGGCAAGGGGTATACCTCTAATCCCAAGTACCATGGTACTTGCAGTTGTATAGGGCAGTTCAGGGTTATCATAGACCACCCCGCCCCCTCAGTTTTCACCAACTGGCAAATTTGACCATCCGTCGCCAATTGGCAAGGGGTATACCTCCGATCCCAAGTACCATGGTACTTGCAGTTGTATAGGGCAGTTCAGGGTTATCATAGACCACCCCTCCCCCTCAATTTTCACCAACTGGCAAATTTGACCATCCGTCGCCAATTGGCAAGGGTATACCTCTAATCCCAAGTACCATGGTACTTGCAGTTGTATAGGGCAGTTCAGGGTTATCATAGACCACCCCTCCCCCTCAATTTTCACCAACTGGCAAATTTGACCATCCGTCACCAATTGGCAAGGGGTATACCTCCAATCCCAAGTCCCATGGTACTTGCAGTTGCATAGGGCAGTTCATGATTATCATAGACCACCCCTCCCCTCAATTTTCACCAACTGGCAAATTTGACCATCCGTCGCCAATTGGCAAGGGGTATACCTCCAATCCCAAGTACTATGGTACTTGCAGTTGTATAGGGCAGTTCAGGGTTATCATAGACCACCCCTCCCCCTCAATTTTCACCAACTGGCAAATTTGACCATCCGTCACCAATTGGCAAGGGGTATACCTCCAATCCCAAGTCCCATGGTACTTGCAGTTGCATAGGGCAGTTCATGATTATCATAGACCACCCCTCCCCTCAATTTTCACCAACTGGCAAATTTGACCATCCGTCGCCAATTGGCAAGGGGTATACCTCCAATCCCAAGTACTATGGTACTTGCAGTTGTATAGGGCAGTTCAGGGTTATCATAGACCACCCCTCCCCCTCAATTTTCACCAACTGGCAAATTTGACCATCCGTGGCCAATTGGCAAGGGGTATACCTCCAATCCCAAGTACCATGTGCAGTTGTATAGGGCAGTTCAGGGTTATCATAGACCACCCCTCCCCCTCAATTTTCACCAACTGGCAAATTTGACCATCCGTCGCCAATTGGCAAGGGGTATACCTCTAATCCCAAGTACCATGGTACTTGCAGTTGTATAGGGCAGTTCAGGGTTATCATAGACCACCCCGCCCCCTCAGTTTTCACCAACTGGCAAATTTGACCATCCGTCGCCAATTGGCAAGGGGTATACCTCCGATCCCAAGTACCATGGTACTTGCAGTTGTATAGGGCAGTTCAGGGTTATCATAGACCACCCCTCCCCCTCAATTTTCACCAACTGGCAAATTTGACCATCCGTCGCCAATTGGCAAGGGGTATACCTCTAATCCCAAGTACCATGGTACTTGCAGTTGTATAGGGCAGTTCAGGGTTATCATAGACCACCCCTTTCCCTCAATTTTCACCAACTGGCAAATTTGACCATCCGTCGCCAATTGGCAAGGGGTATACCTCTAATCCCAAGTACCATGGTACTTGCAGTTGTATAGGGCAGTTCAGGGTTATCATAGACCACCCCTCCCCCTCAATTTTCACCAACTGGCAAGTTTGACCATCCGTCACCAATTGGCAAGGGGTATACCTCCAATCCCAAGTCCCATGGTACTTGCAGTTGCATAGGGCAGTTCATGATTATCATAGACCACCCCTCCCCTCAATTTTCACCAACTGGCAAATTTGACCATCCGTCGCCAATTGGCAAGGGGTATACCTCCAATCCCAAGTACTATGGTACTTGCAGTTGTATAGGGCAGTTCAGGGTTATCATAGACCACCCCTCCCCTCAATTTTCACCAACTGGCAAATTTGACCATCCGTCGCCAATTGGCAAGGGGTATACCTCCAATCCAAGTACCATGGTACTTGCAGTTGTATAGGGCAGTTCAGGGTTATCATAGGCCACCCCTCCCCTCAATTTTCACCAACTGGCAAATTTGACCATCCGTCACCAATTGGCAAGGGGTATACCTATCATCCCAAGTCCCATGGTACTTGCAGTTGTATAGGGCAGTTCAGGGTTATCATAGACCACCCCTCCCCCTCAATTTTCACCAACTGGCAAATTTGACCATCCGTCGCTAATTGGCAAGGGGTATACCTCTAATCCCAAGTACCATGGTACTTGCAGTTGTATAGGGCAGTTCAGGGTTATCATAGACCACCCCTCCCCCTCAATTTTCACCAACTGGCAAATTTGACCATCCGTCACCAATTGGCAAGGGGTATACCTCCATCCCAAGTCCCATGGTACTTGCAGTTGCATAGGGCAGTTCATGATTATCATAGACCACCCCTCCCCTCAATTTTCACCAACTGGCAAATTTGACCATCCGTCGCCAATTGGCAAGGGGTATACCTCCAATCTCAAGTCCCATGATACTTGCAGTTCATGATTATCATAGACCACCCCTCCCCCTCAATTTTCACCAACTGGCAAACTTTGACCATCCGTCGCGTATTGGCAAGGGGAATACCTCCAATCTCAAGTCTCATGATACTTGCAGTTGTATAGGGCAGTTCATGATTATTAAAGACCACCCCTCCCCCTCAATTTTCACCAACTGGCAAATTTTGACCATCCGTCGCCAATTGGCAAGGGGTATACCTCCAATCTCAAGTCCCGTGGTACTTCCAGTTGCATAGGGCAGTTCAGGATTATCATAGACCACCCCTCCCCCTCAATTTTAACCAACTGGCAAATTTGACCATCCGTCACCAATTGGCAAGGGGTATACCTCCAATCCCAAGTACTATGGTACTTGCAGTTGTATAGGGCAGTTCAGGGTTATCATAGACCACCCCTCCCCCTCAATTTTCACCAACTGGCAAATTTGACCATCCGTCGCCAATTGGCAAGGGGTATACCTCCAATCCCAAGTACCATGGTACTTGCAGTTGTATAGGGCAGTTCAGGGTTATCATAGACCACCCCTCCCCCTCAATTTTCACCAACTGGCAAATTTGACCATCCGTCCACAATTGGCAAGGGTATACCCATGATCCCAAGTCCCATGATACTTGCAGTTGTATAGGGCAGTTCATGATTATTAAAGACCACCCCTCCCCCTTAATTTTCACCAACTGGCAAATTTTGACCATCCGTCGCCAATTGGCAAGGGGT
Organism: Scolanthus callimorphus; assembly: GCA_033964015.1. Classification (NCBI taxonomy): domain Eukaryota; kingdom Metazoa; phylum Cnidaria; class Anthozoa; order Actiniaria; family Edwardsiidae; genus Scolanthus; species Scolanthus callimorphus. The sequence continues at coordinate 27,982,764 of CM066911.1, read as the reverse complement.
ATACCTCCAATCTCAAGTCCCATGGTACTTGCAGTTGTATAGGGCATCCCTACCACTGGAATATGCCCTTTCTCATTTTCCTCGTTCTCAAAACGTGCCCAATCTCAAGTCCCATGGTACATGCAGTTGTATGGCGCATCCCTACCACTGGAATATGCCCTTTCTCATTTTCTTGCAGTTGTATAGGGCAGTTCAGGATTATCATAGACCACCCCTCCCCCTCAATTTTGATCATAGCATGGGTAATTATTGAGTTACGTGCTCCAGGCCCTCTCACTATTATCCTACTGACAAAATGTCCAACTGGCTTCCGGTATGTCCACCCGTCAAGACCACTTGACCATTGGCCCAGGTCGTGTGTATTGGACAACCCTCGTCTATATAGAATTCAATTATAACAGAAGTTTATAGAACTTTCTATTACAACCAAAAGAATTTAAACAAACTTGATTTTCACCATTCCAAATGAGGGACCCTTTTAGTAACCTCCTTACTGACAGTTTTTTTTTGTAATAACTGTTTATTATTATTATTCATTCACATTGATTGTAAAATTGTTATTGTCTTTTGTAATGCCTTCAATTGTTTATCTCTTATATTGTGGTGAAATTCGCAAGATTTTTTAAATGACGTCACATCACTTGACTAGACTTTTTTCAAAGTTCGTTCCTGAGATATAAATGTTTTAGACTATGATTATACGAACGCCCTTTTAAAACAATGACGTTGTCAATTACGTCAAACCACGTGACCATGTCACAGCACCCCCTTGTGACATAGATAAGTCATCCCAAGTTTGGTCCTCTAAACATACGCGTCCGATTTCCAATCGCTTTGAAATTGAGAAAAATCGGGAGGGCTTGCGCCCCCACGCCGAAAAGAGGGACCCACATGCTGGGTCGCACATGCCTAGAGCAAATAGCGAGTTCCTGAGTTTCTTAAAAATACTTGATATAGGCAGGGGCTCATAAATACTTATGAGCCCCTGATGTAGGTTAGAGGCGCAAAGCTGTCGTTTGTGGCGGATAGATGCTTGGTGCATTAGATGCAAGCCTACAAGAGCAACAGCTAACCAAAAAGAAATTACACGGTAGCTTGGAGTTTATCTCGTGCCAAAAGCGTCCTTTTTGCCACTCGAAATGTTAAAACTGATATATTCGCACCTGATGGCCAAATAAGTGAGATGAGTGGGAAGCTGATCAAACTGTAAGAATTAAAAAGTAAACTTTCATGATGAAGGGATCTTATCTCGCTGTGCGTTTATGACATTTTATGCGAGATAAAGCGAGATAAGGGCAAAATGGTCCAATTGAAGGGCGAGATAATGAGAGATAAGGGGAACAATGGTCCAATTGAAGGGCGAGATAATGAGAGATAAGGGGAACAATGGTCCAATTGAAAGGCGAGATAATGAGAGATAAGGGGAACAATGGTCCAATTGAAAGGCGAGATAATGAGATAAGGGGCTAAATTGTGCCGATTAGGAGCTGCGAGATCAGGCGAGATAAGGTCCCAGAGTAGGCCTTGATACAGGGTCCCAATGGGGGTATGGCTCTGACGGTTGACGGTTAAAAAATACGCTTTTTGACGGTTGTAGGAAATTCCCCCTTACCTTATTTGGAAGGTATGTAAGTACTTTTCCTCATATCTTAGCGAAAAAAGCAGGAAAATTGACCAAAACTTGCAGATACTCGAGAAACATCCTTCTCTTGGTCGCCATTTTGTTTTTACCCCCTGCCGAGGGGCACGTTTTGAGCGTTTTGAGGAGCCACGTTTTGAACACCACAGGCAACCCGCGCGGAATTGCCATAAAAACGACAGCACTTTCTTGATATGTTTAGTACAAAAGTACAATGCATTACATATCTTTTGTGGTAATATAAAAAAGCGTGAAAAATCCCTCAAATAATATACTTTTAGCATATAGCAAACAATTAGCAAACAATTGCAACCCATAGAAGCTCTTCCTACCTTTATTGTTAATAATGCGGGAAGTTAGGGACCAGTCATCATATCAAAATAAGCCGTCGTTTTTGAAAATGCCTATAATGGGACTGGGGCGAACCGCGCGGGCCCCCTGTGGATGCTCAAAATAGATCAGGCCTGGCAGATAAGCTATATCCAATATAGAGGATGCTTTGAAACATCGAGTCGCTAAAATGCCTGGAAGTTCGCCCTTAAAATTCAGTGTTTTTCTGGCAAATGTCGCCGAAATTATTAGCAGAAGGGGATAAGACTGTATTAGATGTCTTCTTTCTGTGCGAAATTTGTAAATGCACATGATATAGAACTTGCTGGAATCACTCCTTAGGAAATTTCTTGTGATCTCTCTTTTCCAGGGCATCAGGTTTCGAGAGATCCCCCCTTTCGGCTTACCCAAAAATGAAGTGATCCCCCCCCTCCCCCAGGCGATATATAATGACCGGTCCCTTATTCAACTCTTTGGAAAATTCTCTCGATTGACCGCGACGAAATACGTTTTTTTTTACGGTACCTTTTTTGACGGTTGACGGTTCATATTTTCGCCATTTGACGCTTGACGCTTAATTTTTTTCGGCTTTTCACGCTTGACGGTTAACCCCATTGAGACCCTGTTGATAATATGCTGCTCATAGCAATTTTAAAAGAAGGTGGTCGTGAACAGCATCGCAAAACCGCTAAAAATGTATAAAGGCACACGGCACGATCTTAGCTGCGATTTGAGGTGCGAAGAAAAAGGTTGGGTTTCAGGGAGAGAGGTCATCAGAAAAATTTTGAACCTCCAGAGGGAATTTGAACCTCCAGAGGGAATTTTTTTCACTTGAATTGGCAGGTGAGGACAATTTGGTGATTTGGCTCTGCGATATTTCTCCGTTTGTTGGCGATATCAAGAAATCGCACCCGCATCGCAGTGGAATTTGAACATGTTCGTTTTGAACATGTTCAAATTCCACTGCGATTTCGCGGCGACGTCGACGGCGACGTCGCGGCGACATCGCAAGTGGAATCGCCATAAGATCGCCGGCCGTTCACACCGCGCGACATGATATCGCACCTGAAATCGCGTCGTGTGAACGGCCCTTAAGAGATTGTCCTCGAAAAAACATTCCTTTGAGCTCCAAAATTCTTCTGATGACCTCTCTCCCTGAAACCCAACCTTTTCCTTATAAAACTCATGGGTGCATAAAGGGGGCAATAAGATATTTCTATTTTCACTATAATCATGAATGCATGAATCGAGCTTTTTTTATAGTTGCAACTCTTCATCTGTCCTTCAGTGACTGCAGTCATAGGAAAGTCCAAAAATGATGTGTGCGCTTCGCGTCACTGCCAATAAACGCACACTGGTAACCAAATATAGATCATTAAAACCTTTCCCTTTTTTGTAGCATGCATCGACAGAAACGGCAACTGTCCTTATTGGGCTAAACGAGGCTACTGTAAACATTCGTTTGTGGATTATATGAAAAGGAATTGCCGAAAGAGCTGTAAATTGTGCAGTGGTGGAGGAGGAGGTGAGTGCACAGTAAGAATAACTGGATTGACAGCCTGAACCGCTGTATCGCGACCCGTGATTTCAAAACATTGATTTCTTTGGGAGATTTTCTGTTCAGCGAGTCAAACTCTCTATGTGAACTAATCAGATTTGCCTTTTCGCCTGGTGCGTCAACCGGGATCTGTCGGGATGAAAACCAGACATGTCGACTGTCCTATAATGCTATAAGGCGAAACACAGCAAACCTGGAATGGTTTGGATGGTTTGATTGGCGGGTCAAATTATAAACTCTAAAAATAAATCGGCGTTAGGATAAAATAATTTACTTCATAGAAAGTGCGACGTACGGGATTTTATTCACGAGTGACTTGTGTGTAAACACGAACCGAACGAGCCTGTGACGAGAATTTTCATCCTTTTTCCTGACTTGGAGAAGAAATCCGCACAACAGCTCGTCTAATTTTGCTGGCTCACAATCTTCTACTTGTTTATCGATTCCTTTTACCTGAAAAATTAGGCAATAAGAGCCAAATCTCTTTTTATTTTACTCAAGGTGTTTTTGTTGTCCTGTTTCTGAATGAATTCATCAACAGGGCAATCTATGGAAACAAATCGAGACATGTTTAAGTCAAACTAGCAGAACAGCGCCCCCGGCGAAGGGAAATTCCTCTCTGACAACAAAATGCGGTGCTCTATTCTGATTGGTTAAAACAGAACAATCCCTGAATTCTATTGGTTATATTTTTCACATGTGCGAAACGCTATACGGCGCCCTGATTGGTTGTCAAGCTTTAATTTCACCGGTTAAATAAAGCATAACGATTTCTACAAAGCGCCTCTTTACAGCAGAACCCAAAAAGGCAAGATTTCTACCCTAAAGTCAGGTAAAGTCAGATAGGCTTGATTCTTTGCGTAGAGAATCCTTATACACTAAGAAACAAATATCAAATATGACTTTTTTCTAATGGATCCGTCTTTAAGATTTGAGGGGTTACACTTTTGTTGCTGCAGCACTTTTTGACATTTTTTGGTAGAATTGTGCAAATTTTGCTATAAAACGATGCAGCATGACCAAAGTTTAGCAGCTCATATCTTAAAGACGGATCCATTAGAAAAAAGTCATATTTGATATTTTGTTTCTTATTGTACAAGGATGCTCTATGCAAAAAATCAAGCCTATCTGACTTTACCTGACCTTAGGGTAGAAATCTTGCCATTTTTAGGTTCTGTCCCTCTTTACGTAATAACATTCTCGTTATATGTGTAATAAAAGAAACAAGGGCTTTGGCTGTAACGCGTATCGCTTTATATAACTATGTTATGTTGGTGCTACCACCAAACGATTCTTTAAGAACTGAGTTTGACGCGCGGTTTGACTTATAGTGCAATAAAACATATCGCACATCCCTTGCCTAGTGCAGTTACCATGTGAGGGAATTCTCGTACCCAGAGCTGCCCTGCTCGTAACTTCGCGGGGTTGGCTCTGGTGGCCGTAGTATTCGCCGTACGACTTCCATAAGATTGGCCGTTTTCAAACTAGAGACGAACAAATCGTCCATGTAGGGGGCTCTCGAGGATAAGCCAGACACTCATTTCCAAATACGAGGTTCATTTGCATTTATTTACATTGCGTCGTTCTATTGTAAGTTATATGTTACCGGCGAAAACGCGCGACGACTTCCTGAATCTCGGAAAGCGCCGTCGATCCACGCGGTTAAGAAAATAAAACTAAAATGCGAAAGGAAAAGTTTGGCGCTAACATAAGGACGCGCCTAAAACTTGAAATTAAATGAACAAGGCAACGTGAGAACAAATGATGGATGCAAGGAGTGGACTTATAAAAGATTTATTACGGAACTTAAGAACATAAATTACGAAACTGTTACGATAAATGTGAAATTCTATAAGGCGAAACTCTATAAACAATTCTAACCAAAACTACTAAAAGCCGACAAAACTCTTACGAAACTCTAGCGAAATATCAAAAACTCTTCTGAAAACTATTGTGTCACAATTCCAAAACGACTCTATTCCAGGCTCTCCCGTACATGGCCACTTGAGGTGGGCGTAAAAAAAAATTCGCGGGGTCTAAGTATGTAAGCCTTCCCGGCTAGGGGACGAACCGGCCGGGAGCTCTAGGTATAAAACGAGAATGGTGTATCGTGAATTGTAAAATTGTCTGCAGGAAACGGCGCACTGAGTTTCAACCTCGCGTGATTGTAACTGTTTTATCATTGTAACCGCCCGACGAACGGCTGAAGTAAACTCACGAAACGTTGGCTAAATTCGTGTGTTTAATCCCATAGTCTACTCGTCTCTGACAAATGTAACGTATCAAAATATTTGCGATTTGTACGGGTGTGTTGAGAGTAAAAAGTATATGCACCGACCTTTGTGTTTCTGGTTGGCAAATGTAACATAAATGTATTTGTAAATAGAGCGGATTTCAGATGACTGTCGTGAGTAATTGGTAATTACTTTGTAATTACTCCTATAGGTTTTATTCAGAATTGGTGTAAGCACTTTGCGTGCGATTAGTTTCACTACAATCATATGAAATTCCCTCAGAAGCCCCAGACTGGCTGAATTTCGTTAACGTATCATTGATAAAAATATGCATTTTTAGTGGATGGAAATAGATGGCAATAATGCTTAAATTCTGAAACCAAATTCTGAATTTTGTTTTCAGGCGGCGGTGGGGGAGCCAGAGGCTGTGGCTATAAACCGCGCAGTAGGATCGTGGGCGGTGAGGAAGCACCCAAAGGTGCGTGGACATGGCAAGCTCAAATCCGAAGACGTGGAGGATACTCCCCTTTCTGTGGTGGCACACTTGTGCACCCCAAGCGCGTCATCACGGCTATGCACTGTATCGACAAGTCTTCTCCTGGTGCCATTCAAGTCAGGTATAAACTTAGACGCGCCATTTGTCACATGGAAGCTAGTGTCGACGTCACATCGACTCTATCGCCCCGCCTGTGACCCGGCTCTCCAGTTGTTTACCCAGGATCTTTCACGTGCGAAAAAAAAAAAATAGAAAGCCGGCTCGTAGGCTTCTCCATCACCAGAAACCCAAATCTACTTCACTAACGCATGGAAAAATGTGTTCTATTTCTTTAGCATCTCGGTATCGTTTTCATGCTGAGCACTGAGTGCAGGCGTCAGTTGAAAAGTCCTCAGTAAAACGCAAAGCTTCCGTTTTAGCAGTAGAGGGCTTCTATAGAGTGTTTTGGCTTGCTGCCTTGTCAGCCAATTGGATATTTCGTTGCTCATCGAGATCCGCGATCCTGTTCCTTAGGATTTTCCCTGTTTCTACCAGATGCTACCCGAAAACTAATGTTGTGGTATAAACTAAATGAAAGTCAGAATGAAGATCTTGGTCCCGGATTCCAGCCCTGGGATTCCACTGTCTGGAGTCTGCATGCCATTATAGAGGAACGATTGTATAACATCCCATGCTATGACTCTATCTCGCGTGCTGATTGGCTGAAATCGAGGGAGTTTTTTGTGTGGAATTACATGGCTGCAAAAGTAGAATTCAATGAAAACACAGGACACCCACGAAATTAAATTTCAACACGACAAATTTACAATTTATCAAGCGAGAAAGCGAGAACAGTTACTTTCTAAAGTTTTAAACTCTGTCAAACACTGTATGAAACGTCTTTTCGTGAACGAAGACGCTCCGCTAGCAAGATTTTTAAGTTGCATTTTCCTGAAATTGAAACAGTTTGGCAATGGCTTCCTTGGCGCGCGTAAAGCCTTTTTTTGTAAATTAGTAAATCAATAAAACCTCCGGCATGGGATTCAAAGAAAATCCATTACCCGACTCAGGAATTCCACACTAAATCTCACTTGAAACATCGATTTCGATTTTTCAAGTGAGATTTAGTGTGGAATTCCTGAGTCGGGTAATGGATTTACCTATAGTAGCTGGACTTCGGATTATCAAGCTCACAAAAAGTTGGATTCCGACACGCCTCAGATGTCTCTTTTTAAATCGTGGATACCCGTAGCGTATACACAAGTGTTGTGGTGGGCCAAATGTCACTCGCTCACACGCTCACTCACACAACTTAAGTGTTAGCTCGTGGCGTCATCAAAACTAGAAAAATTTACATCTCGAGAACGGAACATCGCTAGGTTATCAAACTTGGCTAAAGGTATCTTTGTGACAATGGGGGTCCAGCATCAAAGTCACATGGCATCACGTCATCGATGACGTCATCAAAACTAGAAAAATAATAAATCTGGACAAGAGAAAACTTGATCCCCAGAGAACGCAACCGCATGACCCAACTGAGTGGCAGTAACTCTAACAAATAGATTGCCATTGGAAATTGCACGCGCATTCGAACTGTTTTCCGCTGGGATAGAAGTGCACGCGTGTTGATGGGCAAGCAGCGTTGTCTGCACTCTTATTTACCATGGCAAATTACTAGAACAGAAACTGTTATGGCTCTCTTCAACTAGGTTTTCAGCCACATACCACTTTTAGCTAAATGAAAAACGTCTTCGTCAATAAACGCTACATGTAACTCGACCATGATCTCGCCATTTGCTTTCCCAGTGCAGCATCACGTAGCAAGCTGGTCACAAACACAGTCCTCACAGTGATGTCTGTTGCTAAGATACGTCCAATCAGAAGGCGCCGCTAAAACGCCCTTTTCTAAAAATAGTAGTGTCACGCTCTTCTGCCACACATGGAAAGAGCTCCGTGCGTTAGGGTTGCGTTCTCTGGGGGATCATGGTCTCTTGATTTGGAGAAGGGAACATCGCTAGGTGACCAAACTTGGATAAAGTTATCTTCGTGGCAAAGGGGTCAAACACCATGGTCACGTGGCATAACGTCATCGATGACGTCATTACAACTAGAAAAATGATATCTCTGGGAGGGAACATCGCCAGACGATCCACGATTTCACCGAGGCACTCGATGCCTTTGATTATCTACATTTATTATATGGCAAGGGCATGCCATATAAGGACAGTGTAAAGCATGCCGCTTTTAAAGTTATACATTATAAATTAAGTAATGGTCCGTATAAGATCTAGGCAAGCCAACGGCCAAGCACGCTGGAATGCAATTAATTTCTATTGAAAATATAGGCAATTTCATTTGCTTAGACTTCAAAATCAGTAAAATCACTATGCTAGAAAAGTTGTCCGAGAATTTTTAGGGAGATTTAAGCACATGTGGTACTCACAAACAGGACATGCAATTTTCAAAGACTTTGTACGTGGGGAGCCTAGCGTAAAATGCTGATTCTCACTCCTTTGTTCTTCTTTAATTTGATTGGTCTAGAAACTTTTTGTTGCCATATTTTCTCAAAGCAAGTCGAAATCTATCAAATTTTCACTTTTATTATGTCACTAGTCATGATAACTTTCTGTGGTAAAAAAAAGGACATATTCCACGTGGGGAACCTTCAAAGCCGTAGAACAATGGAGGTTTGCCTAGTTCTTGCATGGATGATTACTTAAAGCTACAACATCATCCAATGATAATATGCATACATGATTATAAATGTTTTAGTCATGAACATGCTCATACTAGCCACTTGAATCGCTCATATATTTTCCTCCACAGGCTTGGGGCCCATCGTCGCACAGGCAATGACGCCGGAGTTCAGGATATCTATGTGAGTCGGATCATCAAACACGAACGTTATAACAACCCACATGGCCTGGCCCATGACCTGGCCATCCTTGAACTCGAAACACCTGCCAGATTAAATGATCAAGTGCACGTCGCGTGTCTACCAAGCTCAACTCAACCTATTCCCGTGAATAAAAAGTGTTGGGTCACAGGTATGGAGTTTCTTTCGCAGATGCTCTTCGGGCATGTTCGAAATGCAAGTACTCACTGCGTGATAGTGATTTTACTTGACTTGACTGAGAAGGAAACCAGTCACGTGCTCAATGCGTGATAGTGGTTTTACTTGACTTGACTGAGAAGGAAACCAGTCACGTGCTCAATGCGTGATAGTGGTTTTACTTGACTTGACTGAGAAGGAAACCAGTCACGTGCTCAATGCGTGATAGTGGTTTTCCTCGGCTTGTGTTTGGCTTAAGGGGAAAACCATTCAGCAGCCCTTGTTCCTCTCGATCGTTTATGATTGGTTAGGTTTTTTGGTCTCACTACAGACATCGTGTAGTTCTGGGCAAAGCAACTGCCGCGATTTTTACAAAGGCCCTCCGTATTTCGTGTAGCTAATAGGTTTGGGTAAAGCAATTGCAATTTTTTACAAAGGCCCTCCGCATTTCGTGTAGTTATTCGTGTAGATAGGAGAGCAACTTTGTTACTAGGGCAACAGTTCTCACGATCACTTGACCTTGGACACGATAAAAAAAACCTATCAACTGCAGAAGTTCATAAAGTTTGCCCCGTTTTTGATTGAAAGCTCTTATTGAAAGTTAATTTCAAACGGTACATACAGATACTCTAAAGTTGTCTTCCCATAGCAACTGAATGTATGGAATCGAGTTAAGCTTGGTCGAGTTCCATCTCTTCAACTATTTTCCTGCAAAATTCCTTTTTGCCTTAAGAATCCGCGTATAAGCCTGACCTCCTTGCCAGAGTAGTCCTTACTAGGTCCCAAAACCTCTCAACGCCTGCATGAAATCACCCAGAACCAGCCTTAGACCCTGGCGTTCTGGGCGGGCTTCCTGTGGTAGAAGCGCGACGTCAGTGTTTGAGCCCGCGAACATTCATTCAGCGGTTTACTTTCACTGCACACAAGGAATTCCTCACCTCGGACCAGGGTGACTCAGAACTGTTTCATTTGATTGGCGGATACACTCCACTGTTTGTTAGTTCGCGTGCACTTCGTAGGATATTTAGAAAATTGCTAGTAGTGTCGGGCCTCATTGTCTTGCGGGCAAATCAAGTACAGTATCTGATACAGTAACACGCAGTTTAAAAATCGCCGTGTAAAATCGAGCGTGCCGTAGCATCGCTTTGAAATATGACTTATGGAAGTTTAAAAAAACTCAGGTAGATTAAGGCAAGGGTCCATCCAAGAGTGAACACCTAAAAAGCATAGGGGGATGGTGAAAAAGTGTTTACCAGCATTTATCCCAAAAGGAGTTGAGATTCAAATTACATTCCACAAATAGATCTCCCTAGGTGTGACCTTACGTGCGTGACACTTGACATTTTTCTGTCACGCAATATTATTTGTGGCTTAATAGTCTCAGTTGAAACGTTTATTGGAGCCAAATGAATTTTTACCTTAAAACATGTTTATTACCAACTACTTTAAGAATAAGAATCCTGCCGGACCGTATTAAAAGAAAGTTTCTTTTCTTAGATATTTCCAAAAAATCACTAGCCCCAGGCCCCTGTGAAACAAAATCCTAATATTTCATTAATTTTTCAAAAATCTTGTTCAGTCCGGCAGGATTGTTTTAGAGACCAATGGCCTTAATCTTTTTGCGGCACAAAGGTACGAGAAAACTGGGACTATTTCGAAATGTATTGTAACGCTGAAAAATGTCGAATAACGCAATGTGAGACATCACGTGATGACTTAATTAAGGCACAGTATCGTCTTTCATGAAATATTTAATAATATCAACCTAATGAAACAGCTACTTTAATGATAGACATGTTCTAAATGGCATTTGGCCACACCCCTTACTTCTGAAGGTCAAATCATGGTTGTGCCCACGCCTTAATGTACCTGAGAACAAGTTTATCAATTGTTTATTGAAATGAATGAATTAATCGCTCTTTCTTTGCTCGAAAGGTTTTGGACGCTTAAGTCAAGGCGGGCCGTCTCCTTCTGTCCTGCAGCAAGTACAAGTTCCCATCGTCTCGAAACGTGCTTGTCAGACAGCTTACCCGGGCCGCATTCACGACTCCATGATCTGCGCTGGGGTCAAAGAGGGGGGGATTGATTTCCCGAGAACCTCGATGTTTCCCCGAGACGTAGACGGGGGGGGGGGGGGGGGGGGGGGTTGGAAATAGGGAAATAGGGGACGGGACTCCCCTATTTTTGGGGCGGGGGTGCTCGTCGGGAACTTTCGATTTTACCCCTAAAAGGTACCTAAAATGGCGTCGTTTAGTTGATTTTGACCCCCAAAAGGTACCAACAAGACGAATTTTCCCTCGTAATTTTCTCTTGAATTATTTTCAGAGCAAAAATACGTCTGAATTAGGCTTCAAACAAGCGTGTTTTGCTAGAACCGAACCCCTAAACTTGTACCTATCTTAAAAAAATTGCAAGTTTTCAAATTTTACCCCTAAAAGGTACCAGAGGCCTAATTTTAAACCCTAAAAAGGTACGACGAGCACCCCCGCCCCAAAAATATGGGAGTCCCCCCGGGGAAGCAGCGACGTGGTACTCGATCAATACCGTCACATGCGAGTTTTGCGACGTATTTTTCTTTACTTATATAACGTTTTGCATTGGCTACTTTGCACTATGGTTTATAGAGAAATACGTCGAATTATCTACTTTTCAACTGATTTTGATAAATATTTCTGATAATATGAGCAATTTTATCTCCTCACCGGGTGGGGCCTGGTAACTAGTCAAACGCAAGATTCCTTTCTTTTGCAAATAAAATCACTTGCACCCTCTCAATATCAAAAATTCGAACGGTACATAACAGTTTTTTTATTTTTTTTATAGGTTCAAATCTAGTGAGCCTTTGGCAGTTAAGTTTGCTGCGTAGTCAATCACAATCGTGTGAGCCAATCGGATCCTTGTTCAGTGTACTCCTTTGGAGTACCTAATGTTTTTGCAAAATATAGATCTAAATATAAATCTACTAAGATACCTATTGTCTTGAAAGAACTCCCGTAGATTTGCGATAAATGTGAACGTAATCGCGCCCTAAAATTATCTGAAAAACAGAAAAAAGAACTTTTTCTAAACTGTAATGAATTTCTTCCGAATTCTTCCGAATTGCATAAATTACAAAAATGACATTGTGAGTTTTAAATCTCGTGTGTTATAGCCGAAATCTACCTCATCGGCGCGAATGAAATCTCAGATGTATATATTTAAATAGTCTGAGCAAAAAACCTTGATTTTTTTAAATGTAAACGAAGAAATTAGAAACAAACTTCGGCAGCAATCACATTTGCTGTCGTTTGTTTAGATATGCAATTTTTTTTAAGTGGGGGACAAAACTTTCAGTAAACTTCACGCCATTCCTAAGTTCTCTCAAAATACGCTATAAGTCCGGGCAATAGACCAAATGACTGCAATTTACTAGACCACACATCTGTAGTTTCTTAGTGCAATAAGTTAGGGTTATCTATATATTAGAGAAAATGCAAACCCCGGTCATATTATTATGCTTTAAATTTTGGTGGGGGACAATGCTTTCAGTAAACTTCGATATTTTATTTTTTCCAAGAACTTATTTCCGATCTCAGTCAGAATGCCAAATTTCGACAAATCCATAGACCACAGTTGGTTCAGTTTGTTTCAATGCGGCATTGCTTATTTTGACAATAAATTTAAAAAACTGAAATACGCTAAAATTATCAATTTTTGGGACACGAAAATGGCAAAGACGTTTTCACTAATAATATCGAAGAATATATGTTGAAGAAAATACCATACAAGTTATTTCATTTAGGATTGGAACTTCCGATTTATGGCAAATTTGCGTTGTATGTTTTAACCATAAAGAAATAAGTAAAAGTATTTTTACACCAGGCGCTGAACGTGTGGCAATCGAAGTGCATCATTGGTGACGTGGAAATAGACGTCCTCAGCTTGGGCGTAATGCTTTCCCATTTAATCCCATTGTGATCACTTTGCAATCATTCTTTAGGTTTTTGTTCAGAACTGGTGTAATCACTTTGCGATTGGTCTCACTATTGTCAGTCACTTCCACTCGGGAACACGGCGGAGGTGCTAGAGCAGATTTTCGTATGACTGTGAAAGACACTGTCGCGGTGGTGGCACGGAACCTGGGTTGCTGCAGATACGGAATGAAATTGTGTGGCCGCGGCACAGTCACTGTCGCGGCACAACTTTGCCGTGGTACTTTTAAGTTCCCATTAGACATTTCACACCAATGCAGAGTAAAATACTACCAATCATCTACACACTCTAATAGAATTATTATTTAATGGGATAAAGCAAGTTTCCAACAATGTGATACTCCATGAATGGCTTCCTTGCTAACAGAAAACGGCGAAGAAAGAAACCATAATAGCAGAGCACTCCCTGTCATCCCACAATGATTTTTTAAAAAAATCTGACAACTTCTCGTCACCTTTTTCCTTTCAAAAAGGTTCCATGAAACCTTTCCAGACATTTTTGGCTTCATTTGAATATACATTGATATGCTAATTATCTTCCCTCAAATGCAGAAAAATGCCTTTTCTAATACCGAAATTTCGCATGGGTCTCTGAAACCCAGTTGCCTTCATCCAAAACTTAGCCTGCTACTTCTCAAAGTTTGAACAAAGAAAATCATAACCACAGAAGAGCTCGGAAAACGCAGTCTTAATTTGCATAGAATTTTGAGATTTTATTCATTTTTCGGCATCAAATCATTCGTTGAGAAGTAATATCAAACACTAGATAGACTTTTTCATCAGGATTTCAAACACCTCGAAGTCAATTAAAAACTCTGCCTTGCCTTGTTATTTTTAACCCACTTCTCTGTGTTTGGAACCCGGGGGGGGGGACTCCCATATTTTTTGACCGGGGATGATCGTCGGAAATTTTCAGTTTCACCCCTAAAAGATACCAACATGGCGGGCCATGGCGTGGCTCAAATAATTTCTTACCCTAACAGATAGCCTAAAAGATGAGGCCTTATGTGCAAAGTAGGCGCGAAGGAGACAGGTAACAGGTAAAAGATACCCATACCCCAAGAAATTTCCGTGTTTGTTTCTAATTTATCGTCTTCTCATCGAGTAATCTGTCTTTCTTACACGGTTTGTAGAAGCACCATCATGAGAGAAAACAATTTGGACACATATTTCGGCCCTAAAAGATACCAATCTCCCTAATTTTATTGAAGATTAAGATCACCCCTAAAAGAGACCAAGGCCCCGTGATTTTAACCCCTAAAAGATACGACGATCATCCCCGGTCAAAAAATATGGGAGTCCCCTCCCCGGGGTTTGGAAATCCTGATGAAACACACTCTCTAATGTTTGATATATTACTTCAAAACTTATTGAAACCCCTGTGTGTGCACCTTATTTTTTATAAACTTTACTGTAATATTACACAATACCCGTACCTTACATTGCTAGACATTTTTCTTCACAACTCCCACTAGTGCTGGTCTAAGTGTGACACCATTTAATGTGTAGCCAATTTTCTGCACTACAGCAACTGTACCATCATCCTTATCGGGGGCATCAAACTGAAACACAGCTTCATGAAAGTGAGGGTTGAATTTTTCTCCTTCTGGATTCATTTTTTCAAGGCCATTTTTTGTGAGACTTTCTGGAGCTGTGTTTCAGTCATTGTAAGTCCTTCAAACAGATTCTTCAAATGGGCATTCTTTTCTAGTTCCTCTTGTGGGACTGTAGTTGTTGCTTTTTCAAGAATATCAGCTACTTCTAATAAGTCCTTGCAGAAACCACGTATCCCAAACAGCTTTGCTTCTTCAACTTGCTTGCGGCCACGTTGAAGAACATTTGGTTTTCTGCCAATGATCTCTTGTATTTATCCTAATAAAGAATGAGATAAGGCTCAAATTCATATGAAGTCTTAACTGTTCTTAGTTTGTTCTGCTGAGTGCTTGATTTTCTGTAGTCATTGTGGTCTTCCCCATGGGCAGATTTAGAGGGGGTCGGGGGGGGGGGGGGGGGGAGGCATGCCCCCCTCTCTGAAATTCTTCCTGTGCATTTTGTATATTTGCTAATCACAATGTTCAATTTCCTGTCACTTCTTTTCAATGACCGGCTCCCCCTTTCTGAAAGTCTTGGACCTGCCCCTTTTCCATTCCCAGAGGGCTCTTTTCTCTGCATTTTGGTTGAGGATCGCGAGGAAAAGAAACCTCTGTCCTGGGTTGAAACTCACTTTGTTTTGCTTCCATCCTCAACTTTGGACGGTTTGCTGACCATTTCTTGAGCCCACTATATGCAGATGCATGTCTACCGACATTTCCGCTGGAGGGCTCAAATAATCAGTAAGTGTGCATATAGTGGGCTTGACAAAATGGTTAGCAAGCCACTCAAGGTTGTGGGCGGTGGCAAAACAAAGCAAGTTTCAACCCAGGGCAGAGGTCTCTTTTCCTCACAACTCTCAGCCAGTGAAATGCAGAGAAGAGGCCTCTGCTAGCAGGGAACCTGTTCCCTAGGCACTTCTAAAATTCTATGTCTTTCATCATTTGTTTGATCATTTTGCATAAATCTGTCGTTTTAAGCAAGTTTGTTTTTGTTAATATCATGGTGGTTATTGCAAAAGCGCATTGGGAAATGGACATTTTTGCCCATTCTTTTGGGTCCATGAAAACATTAGCCTGCGTAGCAGCTCTAAAAGGGGAGGGAGTTGGGGTGAGCGAAAAGTGGAAATACCGGTATCGCAGGCTGTTAGGGGTTCTGGGAAGGAAGGAAGGGAGAGCCTGCAATAGGACCATTGTTTGGACTTTGTCATCCCTTTGACGAGACAGTGTGACAGATGCACGACCTCAATTTGTGGTTTCGGATTAACTGTCAAAATTAACCATTCAATAAAGTATGACATAATTTCAACTGCAAATGTGCCTTTCTGCTGTTTATTTTGCTGTTTGTTTTGTCAATTCTCAGCAAAGTCCCCAGCGAGGATCCAATCTAGAGGAATAGACAACAAGTAATAATTTAGATGTAGAACAGCACTTGGGGTCTGTAATGCTCTTGGCATATAATTGAGTGCTTCCCAGCAAATATATTTCCCTAACTTGTCCACTGGGTTGTGTTTCTCTCTCAGAACAGAATGTGAAATGCAGAGAAAAGCAAGGCCTCTGCTAACAGGAAGACAACAACAAGTCATTATTTAGATTTGGGTCGAATTTAGAACAGCGTCAAACTTGGGGTCTGTAGCGCTCTCGGTGGATCTATATTACACAATAGAGTCCTTTTCAGTGAAGAACAAGCACTCAGGCCGTCCAGAATCTGATCGGCAATGATGCTCTTTAGCGGGACGAAAACAAGGACGTTTCTCTGTCCTGAGAGAGAAACACAAGCTCCGACTGGAAAACCAACTCAACTTGCCAAATCCTGTTGGAATATCGGCGAGAACATTGTTACTGAAAAATAATTGATAGAGACATTGAATCTGCGCTTCTTAAAACACAAACCCAGTTCTTTAAGTTCCTTTAAACATGAGAAAATGACCGATAACTCAGGCCAGAGCTATCCCCCCTATCATCCTAGCCTGAATTTCAGCCGTCTTTTCTTCCTACACTCCAACATTGTGTTTTTTTCTCCCGCAACATTGGAGTGTAGGAAGAAAAGACAGCTGAAATTCAGGCTACCTATCATCTACCATTTAGCAAGTTGAGAGGAACATGACCAAGGCATGCGACCTGTCAAGTTCACACATTCCTTGGACCAGCTCGACCAATCACATTTCTCGTCCTCTCAGTGAACGAGTAACGAAGTCCAAACAATGGTCCTCTTGCAATGGTCCCCTTGTGACCCATGCTATTTCGGGTTTCCGCTCGCCCTCACTCCCTCCCCTTCCCTTTTACAGCTGCTACGCAGGCCACATACATCAACTGAGTAGTATATCATTTCATACTTGCCGGATAATAAATAACTTATTAGACATTTTAGCGTACAATATCGCTGGAACAGTTTTTCTCGTCTTTGTATTACTGCAGACTCGAAAACATATCCAGCGTTATTATTCAGCACATCAATGCACTGCCCAAATATGGTCATTGGAACGCCAATAGTTGTCTTCTGTACATGACAGCTATCCTGCGATATCCGTCTCTGAGGAAATATGATGCTTTGAGCTCGTAAATAATACACAAAAGTCATGTTTTTCGTTTTTTTTTTGTGTGCTATCGATGTGCTGAATAATAAAACCATTATCCTACTCGATTTTGCAGAATATCGTCTGAAGTATCAGACGATATTCTGCGCAATCTCGCAGGATAATGGTTAAATATTGTACGCTAAAATGTCCAATAAGATATGTTATCGCTCGATTTACTGCCGTCTTGTTATGCAAATAATAATAATACACATGAACAGATCTCTGGATTCTGATTGGCTGAGAGCAGTGCAGTTTTTAGGTAACAAAGTGCCAAAAAAGGTAACAAAGTGCAAAAATGGTTAACAAAATGCAAATTTTCTTTTGAAATGCTAAAATATTTTTATAACATAGAGCTATATTATGGAAACTTTGGTTTTTGTTCATGCTCAAATTCTGTCAGGTTTTGGTCCAGATTTCAATCAAGGAAAAATGCGTGCGGCTTGTTCAGTTTGTAAGCAGATTTGTGAATGACTCCATACAAATTTTTTCATGTGTATTGTGTACGAAATCATACGACTTTTCTCGTTCAATTTGGAATTTATTTACACTCGTGCATTTTTCAAAAGCTCAAATTGCACTCGCCTGTGGCTCGTGCAATTTTGATACTTTTTGAAAAACCCACTCGTGCAAACTTAAGCTTATTCCAAATTGAACTCGAAGTCGTATGATTTCCTATACGAATCAACGTATTTCATGACTAACCTCGAGCTCTTTTAGAAGCTTCTCTTTTTCCTCGATCAGCTTATCCTTTTCTGCTAGCTTAGTCTCAGTATCTACCACCGTTCCCCGTCATATTTGCTCGAGTATCATCTGTAGTAGTGGAAGAATTTTCGCTGTTCGTCGGTGCTGCCGTACTGTAAAACCATCCAGGTCGAGCAGTACCACAAAGACGTGCTGTATTTCCCACTTGTAAGCTTAAACTTTGCTCCGATAGAGCCATAGTGGATCGTAGTATACGTAAGGATGATCTGATCATTCTGGATCTGTAATTTTACGGCGAAATTTGCTTCAAATGGAAAAGATTTTCAGCAAGAAATGCCTTCTGAAGATTGCGTCAAGAACATGTGGAGCTTGGTAGCCAGGTCGTAGGTGTTACACAGGTGACCCAAATAACTAAGTTTACACAGGCAACCCAACAGCTCTTGAGTTCCTTTGTTCTTAGCTTGCGAGTACAAGCTAAACCTAGGAAGCTAGTAATAATATTAATATCACTAAATACAGTAAAAGTTAATAAGGAGCTTACTAGTGGTACAAATCATGAAAACAAAAATGAAGTATAAAAAAATGACGAATGATCTACGGAGCCGTTTCCGAGATGAGTGAGCCGGTGTTATTAAATTAGGCACCTAGAGCAGTCATTGGCTGTTTCAAACTATTGTAAATAGATCACTTCACTATTGTGTATTTTCTTATTTATCGGGGCTCATTTCAAATGAATTGAAGCCTTTCTCGCTGTTCTTAAAAACAAGCTCTCTTAAGTCGTTTACAAAATCTACTTCAACTGCATTTTGTATCTTTATTCTTAAAATTAGATAATTAATTAACTTTTTGCCGTTCGTCAAAAAAGATAGTGGATCATGGATATCAAACACTATGCCGGAATCGGAAGTAAATATTGGCCAAACGATCACTTCCGGTGAACTCCGCCGCGCGCCTGTTTGATTTCTCACGTGACTCGTGATCAGTGTGTTCATTTCGGGTGACGTGAAAATCACACTTGCTTGGAAATTTGCCTCAAGAAAAATTGGTCAATTCTAGCTCACATTGAACAAGACAGCTACGAAGGTCATTTATGGCGTTTGGGGAGTAATTGTGGATATTATTCCGCTGATAGACATATGATTTCTAATGACGATTTGAAGAAATTCAAACCAGACAAGCCGGCTTTCGGAGGAAAACAAATCTGAATTTCAACTTCCTTTTGCATTAACAAAATGGGTTGAGCTATAATCTTCAAAGACGACAAAATGGCATGGGGAAATTAATATTCTTGAAGGATAGAAATCTAAGGAAAGGCATCCATTTATATCGTCATGTCTTCAGTCAAGGTCTCTGTTCGTGTGAGACCATTTAACACAAGGGAAAACCTCCGAAACTGCAAGTGTATTATTGGTATGCATGGCCCAACAACAAGTAAGTTTAAGATAATGTCTCCCTTGATATAGTGTAATTAATAAATCATCATACCCATCCAAATTCCCATTTACGGTATTAATAATATACGGGATGATCGATTCGTGGTGTCAATATGTTTTGCTTTTTGTTGATATTTTCAATAGACCTTTCAAAACGTCTTTGTAAACAATGAATCATTACATCAGGGTTTCACGTGAACAGAAATTAGGATCTAAGAGCCTTTTCTGAAGATATTTGAGAAACGAGACTCACAATTTAACCGTTACAATTGCATTTTGAGTGTCAGTATTGCAAAGCTCTTAATTTCCCTTGAAATGTGCAAAAAATAAATGTTATTCCTTCCTATTATTCCTGCAAAAGTTCCAAAAGCTTTACGAAGAAAAAGGACAGTAATTTAACTATGCAATGTACGCTCTTTAGTATTTAATGCAGAATTAACTTTTCTTGTCCTTTTTTCAATGCTTTTAATAATATTTGGAAGTGGAGGACTGTCCGGATTTGATTTTGTGCAGAAATTCAGTCATGCATGGACGAAACAACAAAAGCAACAATATACATTTTTGTTTTCCATACAGGTAAACAAGTGTGTTGTATTTAAAAAATTGTGTATACAGCATCTCTTAAATCTATCCACACTTTTATATACCTTATCAAGAAGGTATAGCCTCATAAACATGTTATTTAAATTTCTTTATTAGGAAAATGTGCCTTAGGCCAATTCACTCCCAAGAATTGCTGAATTCTGGCATATAGATTCGCATATTATTTAGAAGCCCATTTTTATGACATAGGTAACAGGTTACTATAGGGATTTTGAAAAAGACAATACTGCTATACTGGAACAAAATTGTTTAGACAAAAGAAAATCTTAATCCCAAAAATGTGTTTCAGCACAATCTATTTTATTCTTTAAAGTGTCAAGTTCAAAATTGGTCTCTTAGAGGATTACGTTATGCTTTTATCAACAAAAATCTCTCCCAGGGTTTTTCGCAATTGAGTGATTATATTGTGTTTGTGAATACTTTATCACAGATTCTTATCACAGGGAATTTTTGTAGAAACCCATTTATAGGAAATGCTGAATTCCCCATGACACAAGAATTAGAAGTATAAGCTTTCCCATGGCTATATGCATGTGACTCAGTGGCAGATCCAGGATTTTAGAGAGGGGGGGGGGGGGGGGGGGTCATTTTTGCTGATGAAGTGCAAAAAAAAATTGAGGTATACCAATCCACCAATCCTTCTCTGTTGTCTGTGGCCCTCTCACGAGGTGAAATCGTGGTTGCTACAGCATGAATTTATTATACTGGTATACATTGGGGCACATAAAAAAAGAACCACTCTGAAATGACAAAAGGTCTTTAGAGAACCGATCCCAAAAAATCGGTTCGTTGGAGGAGGGGTTTCATTTTGCATGAACCCCCTGGATCCGCGCCTGTGACTCCCGATCACTTCCCATTCTTGTGTCATGGGAAATTCAATTTCTCCCATGAATGGGTTTCTGCAGAAATTCCCTATGATACATGTACCACTACATTGCCTTGTACAGGGCCCGTGGTTTGATGCGCTGGTGCGGAAACGCATAATTTGGCTTTCTCCGCATAATGCGCATAATCCGTCAAATCCCGCATAATCGCGCATAATTTCCCAAAATTTCGTGAAAAACATAAAAAGGCATCATTACTAATTTTAAACTTTCTTACCTATTTTTTCTCACAAAAATCATATATTTCTTCTGAAATCGTCTGTCCAACGTCAAAACAACTCGATAGAAATGAGAATAACAAGGCGTTCTATGCTAATAGCGTCGCGCTGGGAACTGATATCGAAAAGCAATAAAACGGGCCTAATTGACCAATAACTAATATTTCCAGCTGAGTAAGATAGATTCAAACACATGTTTTGCGCTTTGGATATTTTACAAAGAAAATTCACGGCAAAACAGGACGCTAACCGCGATAAAAACGGTCAGCTTTCAATGCACTTCAAATTGATTATATGACATTACGCTTTTTCCTGGCTTTTTCGTGGATCTTTATTATTGTTACAGACAGCAATTTCATTTCACAAACAACGCGAAAATACCAGGCACACGAACAGCTCCACGATAACAAAAACAAAAACACTGACAGAACAACGTGGCACGTTTCCGGTTCTATAAAAGCTCTTACACTACCTCCGACGATAGTGCAGATCGCTCTCGCGATCAGGATTAATTTTGATAATTACACGCAGAACGACGGCAAACAAACGCAACGATGTTTTTTGTGATTAAATGAGAGATCGTAACGGTCCGTAACGATAGCTCTGCTAGTCTGCGTAGCTCTCGTGACCGTTCAGTTGGATAGGAGTGCGTTGCTACGATCCTTGCAGTATGAAAAAAGTGTGCCTGGGTCTGAGACAAGTATTACGAAGAAGACGAAGTACTAATCTTTGCTACCGTGTAACTGAAGTTAGTTGGCAACGCTTTTTTGTAAGAAAGTAATAAGCTTTGTTAAAAGCGAAAACACACGTAGAAGAAAACGTAGCGTCATGACGTTAGTAAAGCGATGCAATTGGAACTCATCACAGAGTTAAATAGCAGCTATATCCATGTAACAAAACAGGTGAAAAGAGCAAAATTTGTTACGACACTTGTAAAAAATATTGCGCAATCCCGCATAATTTCGTATTTTTAGCGCATAATTTCGAATTTTTAGCGCATAATTTCAGAAAAAATCCCGCATAATTTCAGAAAAAATCCCGCATCAAACCACGGGCCCTGCTTGTACCCTCCTATTCTGGCTTATTGGCTTTCACCTTTGAGGTACCTTATACTGGTTCCTGTTGGATCTTATACTGGTACAATTGTAGGTTTTTGCAATAGCAGGTTTTTCACCAGGGTAGGGAGTCTTGTCATATTTATCAAACTAAGATAAAGGTCACTGCCATGTACTCAAACCCAAAGATTAGCCAACACATGTGCCTTTCAATTTCATTTTCTGATGGTAATTAATTCTGTTTTTGACTCTTCGGTTAATTGTTCCATAGCGCTGATTAATTGTTTTTCTGCAAAATTAAAACTGGCATATTGTACTCTCCTGGGAAAAAGAACGAAAAAAATAATTAGAAATACAAATAATTGTGATATCCTGTGGGATCATTTTTACCTCTCTTCAATTTTCTGATACCGTATGTATTTCCGAACCAAGATCCATAGTCTTAACAAATCTGTACACCCCACCCCCAAGGATTGGAGTTTCCCATACAGCTCACTTATTATATATGTTTTACTTTTGGCAGGTGGTTCATATTTCAATCCCCTCCCAGTTAAACAATAACAAACCAACTTACATGTGGGATCCCAGATAGCAATCTCAGGAATGGGATGGGTGGAATCACACATAGCTGCCAACTCTCCTGCATCTTGCAGGAGACTCCAGTTTTTACCCTTAATCTCCTGGGAAATAAATTAAACTTTTTATAGATTTACTCCCACCGATCTTGCGATTTTCTTATACATTTGTTGTATTGAAACATAATCTCCCAATCATGTAGCTTTCAGGGTTGGCAGGTATGATCACACACATTTAAGGGCAGAATCCCATATGGAATAGGTGGGATCCCACCTGGAATAAGGCAGGATCCCATATGGGATAGGTGGGATCGCAACTGGGATAATGCAGGATCCCATATGGGATAGAAGGGATCCCACCTGGAATAAGGCAGGATCCCATATGGGATAGGTGGGATCTCACCTGGGATAAGGCAGGATACCACATGGGAGAGGTGGTATCCCACTAGAATAAGGCAGGATCCCATATGGGATAGGTGGGATCCCACCTTGGATAAGGCAGGATCTAAGATGGGATATGTGGGACCCACCTGGGATAAGACAGGATCCCATATGGGATAGGTGGGATCCCACCTGGAATAAGGTGGGATCCTGTATGGATAGGTGAGATCCCACCTGGAATAAGGGAGGATCCTATATGGGATAGGTGGGATCCCACCTGGAATAAGGCAGGATCCAATATGGGATAGGTGAGATCCCACCTGGAATAAGGCAGGATCCAATATGTGATAGGTGAGATCCCACCTGGAATAAGGCAGGATCCCATATGGGATAGGTGAGATCCCACCTGGAATAATGCAGGATCCCAATATGGGATAGGTGAGATCCCACCTGGAATAATGCAGGATCCTGTATGGGATAGGTGAGATCCCACCTGGAATAATGCAGGATCCTGTATGGGATAGGTGAGATCCCACCTGGAATAAGGAAGGATCCAATATGGGATAGACGAGATCCCACCTAGAATAATGCAGGATCCAATATGGGATAGGTGAGATCCCACCTGGAATAATGCAGGATCCTATATGGGATAGGTGGGTTCCCACCTGGAATAAGGCAGGATCCCGTATGGGATAGGTGGGATCCCACCTGGGATAAGGCAGGATCCCATATGGGATAGGTGGGATCCCACCTGGAATAATGCAGGTCAACCTGGGATAAGACAATATCCCATCAATAATGTGTGATCCCACCTGGGAAGTCTGGGTGAGATCCATTACTTTCAAATGGGTTCCCTTCTGGATCCCACATTTGGATTATTATTTACCTAGGTGCTTTCAATTCGTAGGGGGGGGAAGGGGGACTGGCTATGTTTACTTTAATTCTGAATCATATTTAGAACACATATTTAATATATAGATCCCAATCTCCACTGCACCCAGCCCTCTAGCTTCTCCGTCCTCCTTGGAATTTCTAATGGGTGTTTTTCCAGAACATCCCCCCACCCCCCAAGCATGGAAGGAATAGGAATTCCAGGGGGATGCAGGGTCAATTTTCCTGTTTTTTTTCTTTACACAAAGACTGTTTTTTCATTTGGATGTTCCAGAGGGTTGGGGGGGGGGGGGATCACTTCTCAACTTCTTGTACAGTGTACCCATGAGCATGTGTTGCATCTTGGCATCTTGTGTTACATACAAAGGTAAAAGAGGGCATGTGCTATATAGCTGGTATCACCCATTCCCTCCATGATAAGGTGTATGGATGAAGGTGCATGTTTCTGTATTGATAATAATGTTTTTTTTCCAGCTATATTAAATCCTAAAAATTTAAGCGAAAACCAAAGAGCTTCACCTATGATTACTCTTATTGGTCCCATGCTCATGTGAGTGTTAATTTTAAAAATGTGCACACCATCTAAGAGTGGATTTCATATATTTCACTTTAGTAAAAGCAATCACAAATTGATTACATGAATCTCTGAATAAATGATTGTTTAATAAAGGAACCATTATTATAATTATAACTGTAAAATTGTCCCAGAATGTTGGAGAGTCTGCATATAATGCAAGTGCTTCACCACCACAGATATCATCAAAGATTCCGAGTCAAAACAAAGCTTAATATTGTTGTCTGCTCTTTAATTCATTTTGTTATGCAGACATAGAGAAAACATGTATACAGGGACATCAACCCCAGCAGTTCAGAAATCTAGAGACAACACTGAATGGCGAAATTTCCTGCAATTCTCCCAAGAGAAAAACAGTAAATGTGTGGGAGACTGAGTGAAAAATCTTGAGACTCCCAGCAAATCCGAGAGAGCTGACGCCCCTGCATGTGAAATGGACCAGGGTGTGTCAGCTCATATATAAGCTTACTAACAGTATCTCAATCCATTTAGGATGACCCTCATTTTGCCAACCAACAGCAAGTGTACTCAGACATTGGCAAAGAGATGCTGCAACATGCATTTGAAGGGTATGTTATTGCAAACAAAAGACCCAAATATTTCAGAAACGATGCATATCACAACCACAGAGGACGTTGGACGTTTTTTCCAGGGTGTTAGTTAAGGGGTGAATGCACCTGTTACTTTTTGGGATTTATAAAGGGTCATAGAATGCATATTATCATCACATCTGCTGTAATTTTAGACAAGACATGGGTACTGTTATGTTCTACTGTAAATTTTTAAGATACTTACAGCTACTGCAGTGCCTGCCAATGCAATGCCCAAAAGCGAACTCCAATCATACGCACCCCACTTCTTACTGCATTGTTTATTCTTATAACAAATGTATCCCCCAGCTGGGATACCCAGCCTGGAATTCCAGTGAATTTTGAAATGATCATCCCAGAATGTATGGTTTCCCATCCTGACCGATTGATTGATTAAGTTGAAAAACTAGATTCTCTCTTCCATCGCAGGCACCAGCAACAGAGAGTTTGGCAAATATTTTCCCATTTCGCTATTAGTTCAGTCCCTTTTGTCTCCTTCAATTTCTAACTGTTTACCTCTTCAAAGAATCCAGATCAATCTCTGTGATAGCCTGCGTAGCAAGCGTTCCCGTGTGTTTTCAGGGAAAGAAAGCCGAGGAGAATGCGGCGAGAAGTTCGACGAGCGAGTTTTTGGCCGCTCACCCCCTCCCTGCCCGTCCGTTTTTTTGCGCTCGCCCCATTTTCGCGCGGCCAAAAACTCGCTCGTCGAACTTCTCGCCGTCGTCGAACTTCTCGCCGCTTTCTCCTCTGTTTCTCGGCTTTCTTTTCCCTGAAAACACACGGGAACGCTTGCTACGCAGGCTATCTCTGTGATTATCAATGTGTTTTGGGGGGAGTTGGTTTCAAAATGCAACATGTTATTGCAATTTGGAGTCCAAACCGAATGCAGCAGCAGTGTGCTGGATGTACAGGATGAAGCGCGTGCTCAGTGATACAAGATCGACTGTGATTGGCTGTGTACTTGGGTCGACACTAACGCAAGTGCGCATGCATAAATAAGAGCCTGCGATGTTTGCGTAAACCGCTAACGTTCCGTTTTGGCCTAGGAGGTTGCTTTCTCATGTGACATTAATGAATGATACATATGGGGCTCCACTAGTTCCGCTATAAAAAATAGCCTGAACAAACCTGTCATTTTTAAAACACTCACCGCCAAAACCAAATTTGGAAGTATTTACCTTCCGAATATTTTACCTCCAAAATACCTTCCTAGGTACAACATATGTATTTTTGCGTATGGACAAACAGGAGCAGGAAATCCTACACAATGATGGGCAAACTTGAACAGTCAGGACAAAAAGGCATCATTCCACAGGTAACCCAAGATAAACCTACAGTGGATCATGTGCCAGGGTATTTCTGTTCAGAGTTTTGTGTGATACTATAGCCATGCATTTCACCACAAAAAAATTATCAGAAAAGTCATCAGGGATTCTCAAACCTTTTTTAGATAGCTGACTCAATTATCTTGTTATGTAACAAATTAACACAAATTACAGAGAATGTATGAGCAGTAATTTTTTATGGCCTCAATCTCTATTTTTAAGCCTTGATCAAACCTGACTCGCGCGACAAAATTGCAAGTGTAAAGCCTTAAACGAGTACCAAATCCGGTGCTCTCTTTTCTTCAAATCGCATCAAGTTGCAAAGAGTTCAAGGCCGTAGCTAGAAATTTTTGACTGGGGGGGGGGGGGGGGGCGAGCCTTGGTCATTATTTGTTTTTGCTGGGGGGGCAAGCAGGTTTTTCCCCACATGTTGACACTAAAATTTTATCTTCACTGGGGGGGGGGGGGGGGGCAACTGCCTCCTCTGACCCTATGCTAGCTACGGCACTGGAGTTCCGAGCATGTTTGAAATCTCCACAACATCACGCGACAAAATCGAAGCAGATCGCGCCGAGTTGCACCGAGTTTACATTAGTGATTATGAGTTGACGCGTACGTGAGGGAATAATCGCCGGAACTCTCGCGACAAAAATTGCAAGTGTAAACACAGGCCTTTAGAAAATCTTGCATTTACTATTTGCCACACCTTACCTTGCATTCATTTTAAAAGAACAGCTTGCAAGCTTAATAAATCAGCTAATTAAATTTCGCTAGAAGCCATCACAACTTTTTAAATTGTTCTAAAATAATCCTTATTTATGACATTTCAGATATGCGAAGAGCTCTTTCAGAAAGTGAAAAATGACACCAGTGAGGATATGAGGTTCTCAGTAGAGGTGTGTATTCAGGGCATCTGGGAAGTGCGGTAAAAAACGGCAAAAAGTGCGGAAAAGTGCGGGATTTTTTAGAAAAATGTGCGGAAAAAAGTGCGGTAAAACGGTAAAAAATGCGGTAAATTATTTTCTTTAATTTGAAGGTTTGCGCTTTTGGGGGATCATAACAAGTCGTTTCTGTTGATTTTCTATTTGTTTTGTCATTTTAAAACGTAATTTCATTGAAACTGATGTAACAGCTAAATTATTAAACTTCGCATGATCAATATTTAGGTCAAGAACAATAGAAAAATGCAAAAAAAGAAGGGCTCACCTATGCTTGCTTGCGCGGCATCAGTCATTTAAAACTCGAACCCCTAAAATCACTAAGAGCGCCTATTTCTCCATACAATCAACTCCCGCATGTGTTGTTCATAACAATAGAGCAGATTTCGTATGACTGTGAAAAGTACCGCCACAAAGCTGTTCCGCGCCGCGACCGTGACCGTACCGCGACTACGCGATTTAATTCCATACGAAATCTGCTCTATCTTGCAATATAGTTCTCCAAAATGTAAACTTCGTGCTTTGTCATCACCATCTTAATCAAGGGTAAATGGCTCCGGCAGTTTCATAGGATATTTACGGCGTTTAACATTTTTCGTTCTCCTACTATTTGTTTCGCCTAAATACTTGACCTATTAGCAAATAAAAATCGGGGTCACCGAAAAACGTGCGCCATTTGTATTTTACCCATTTCTTACAAGATCAGCTATTGGCTTATTTCCATCTAAACTTCCATCCAATTACAGATCTCCTAGTTGATGGTTTCTCGTACTTATTCTCAAACGGTCTGCTGTGGAACGCCTGGTATTTTTTTGCATTCGGTGGCGATCGTATCGGAAGAAAATGTGGAGTTTTCAAGGTTTTTGCGCTTAATACTTCAGCATCAACATAATAACTAGGTATTGACCTGCAAATCTTTGAAATTACCGTGTTTAGAAGGATTTTTCCGCACAATTTTTAGTAATTTTCTTAAAAAGTGCGGAAAGTGCGAAGAAAAGTGTGAAGTGCGGAAAAGTGCGATTTTGGGCAAAAGTGCGGAATCGCACTGCCGCACTTCCCCAGATGCCCTGTGTATTGTACCAAATCTCCTGCTATTCCAGGTATTATCTCTTGACAGTTGCATCATAACGCAGTAGTATTATTACATGTAGTACAGTACCAAACGTTTTGCGTTAAGGTTTATATTTTTGGTGTTTTACTACTACAGCATATTTTAGGACTATGTTAATCTTTTTTAGGTCAGTTATCTTGAGATTTACTGTGAAAGGGTCAGAGACTTGCTAAGACCTTCTGCTTCTTCCAATTTGAGAGTCAGGTAATTAACCAGAGATGGACATGTGTGTGTAAATGCTTTCACCTGTCAGAGTTTGCATAAAGTTTTCCCATCGGGTAGCAATTTTATAGCTATGCCAAACTTTTCTGACTTGGTCATCTGCACAGGATTTCTGCCTGCTTATTTGAAAATGAAACAAAAAAAATATAAATATGAATCCACGAGAAGATCCAGGTTTTCTCTAGGATCCAGATCTTCCCTAGGAAGAATCTGTTTAGGTAATATGTGTTATCCCCAGTTGCTGCCCCAAGCTGAAATACCTCCCACCCTAGCCTGCTAGCAGGCGTTGGTTGGCTGTTTTTAGGTCGTTTTTTTACGGCGAGAAACAAGCGAGAATCCCAATGCGGGCGCCATCTTGGACGGGTCAAAATTCGGTCTCACCGAATTTTGACCCGTCCAAGATGACGGCCGCATCGCGATTCTCGCTCATTTCTCTCGCCGTAAAAAACGACCTAAACCATGACAACATCAAAGGACAACAATACCGACGATGACGTCATCGGGCCACGCCCATGGTCACGCCTGCTAGCAGGCTACTCCTGCCCCAGCTGGGATATCATGGGATACTGTCCTATTTTTATGTTTTTTTTTGTACACTGATTGATCACACCATAAAGATGAATTGGGCCTTTTATTTTATGTAATGTAGATTATTATACATTTTACTCACTATTTCGATTCTGATTGGCTAAGAGCCTGTGCTTTACTTTGGGAATCACACACTTTGAGGTCTTCAAGAATCAACATGCTGATTCTTGAAGAATCAGCACCGTTACATCATGAGCCTAGGGCGCGTAGAGTCGATTTTGAAAAGTGCCAGCTTTGCAGCTAAAAGCAAAGATGGGGCCATTCCATTTTTTTAGCTGCTCCACCCCTCCCCTGCAGAGGAGGTCATTTTCTTTAGTAACCCCCTCGGAATTCTTGCGCTACCCCCTCGGAAATACCTACGGTTACGGAAGAGCCTTTTTGGGGTTGCACCCCCTCGGAAGGAAAACCCCACGGAGCAGGCTTTTTATTATTGCACCTCCTCGGAAGAACCTGCAGATGAGTTTTTTTCGATTTGACGCCCTTGGAAAAGGCATTTTGCTATACCCCGTCAGAAAAAATCTTCTGTAGGGGGGGGGGGGGGGGGGGCAGATAAAAAAACGGAATGGCCCATGGTTTCTCGCTTCGCAGAAGACAGCAAGAGAGATCCTCATAGATTATTTACTTGAGAAAAGTTAAATGAGCCAAACGAATTGCTTGAAATAGCTTGAGAGAAAAATAAACTTTGTTCATCGCGAAAGTATTTTTTTACTGAATGAATCTATAAAACACTTATTGAATTCGCTTTTGGTGATATCAAGAATAAACAATGTTTCGCCAAGTGGAATCACGCTCGGCCTTAATACATCATCATCATCATCATCAAGGCGGTCGGAGCCATGCAGCTTGCTAGTTTAAGGACGGAAGCCGCTCCCACATCTCTCTTCCGCCTTAATACGGCCTCGCATAATTCCACTTGTCTCGACATTGTTTATTTCGGATATCACAAAAACCTCATCCAATAATTGCATATAATTACATGTACAACAGTTATCAAGAGGTTTTCATTTCTTAATAATTTCTGTGTTCCAGAGAGCATCCCGTTCTAGGCCCATATGTAGAGGACCTGTCCAAGCTGGCAGTGACAACCTTTGAGGACATCAATGACCTGATCGATGAAGGAAATAAGGCCAGGTATACAAGCATTTTTTTTGGTTGGCAAGAATAGGAAGTGGTTCAATTAGGGAGCAGGTCAAAGCATATGCCCAGACAGGGACCCAATTTGGGCCAGAGAGGTAACGGTCACCGCCTGGTACCACCCCACCCCCACTAATGATGTGACAGCACCGCTAAGGTACCCCTCCCTCCATTTCCCTCATGGGCTAGAGACCCAATTTTTTATATATTTTACATGTACTGTAAATTGAGAGAATGCCTATCGACCGTCATGCAACGCGGTCGTTGCATCGATTTCCGTATGATACGAAAACACTTCGGGCAACTTTGTGAGCGTTTGAAGTTCGTCATTATCTTGGCACATTTAGCCATACTTCACTACCGTACGCGTTGACTGCCATTGTGAACGTTCTCATTCGAGTTTGCGCGCAACAGAACAGGGATAAGCGAGAACGCCGTGTACATATGGTTTGTTTACCACATGCGGATGTTTTTGATTTTTTTTTCTTAGAACTGTTGCAGCCACCAACATGAATGAAACGAGCAGTCGATCCCATGCGATATTCAGCATTATTTTCACTCAGAGAAAGTAAGTTCATCTAACCCGTAGCATGCATTGACCATGCATACCATCTGACGTATTGCTTATCTAAGTTCTTTTTTTAGACGTGATGAACTCAGCGCTCTAACCACTGAAAAGGTGGGGTAATGTTTGAAATTTTCCTTTGATAAGTTGTCAGCGTAACGGCTATTTCACTACAGTTTAAGTGTCTGGCAATGCGCTTAAAGGCCCACCGTCTGAACCGCCATCCTTTGCACGCCAGGGTACATTTTCTCAATAACAGTTTAAATGTTCCTTATAGTGATACTCCACACAAACTGTTTAATCGTGCCATTTTACGAAGTATTCACCAGACGTTTTCAGAGAGTCTTACTATTTTCAGAGGGTCTAACTATCTTGCGCATTACTTTAAAAAAAGTCCGGATCAGCCATTCGAAACAAAAGCACAAGCACGCAAAGGATGGCGGTTGGCGGCGGGCATTTAAAAATGGTAAAATGTTCAATAGAGCGGATTTCACATGACTGTCGTGAAAACAATTGAAATTGAGCAATCACTAGCCAATCAGAATCGAGAGAAATCAAGACTTGCTCCTAAATGGCTTTTTTCTTAGCCAATTGCAAGCCGAACCAATTACTAAGTAATTACACAATTGTATTTACTACAGAATTTGATTGGCTGAGAAAAACGAGTAGCCAATGAGAACGCAAAGCAATCGCAATTATAAACAAGTCTTGACAGTCATGTGAAATCTGCTCTATGGGTCCTTTGGTAAGATAGCTGTCATGTCGTGTCAGCCACTGTGATTGTAGAGCTGGATTCATATTTTTTTTCTTCTCAGTTACATAATCGATCAGACATTAAAATGTTTTGTTTTTCCAGGTCAGTAAGATTAGCCTTGTGGATCTTGCTGGAAGTGAAAGAGCTGACTCCACTGGAAATAAAGGAGAACGGTTAAAGGTACGTGAAGTTGCCCTTTAAGGTATAAATTCCCTTGAAAAGGATGTAGACTATAGACGCGTGCACGCGTTTATACAGCTATTTCAATAAAGGTTGTCGGTCTTGTGAGCGCTAAGCCTGCGCGCCCAGACCGAAAAGCATTACGGGTAGAAACTAAATATCCTATTTTGATGATACCTCGCTGGTCTGAGTGCTAAATTGTACGAAAGAGCTAGTAATGTTTCGAGTAGTTCATTAGCGTCGTACTCAAGCAGTGAGCTGATAGAAGACCTCCTACCCAGACAACTTTTCGGTCTGGACGCGTACGGTTAACTACGCGTCTCTTGACTTGGGTCTAGTGGTGAGGTGGTTGTGACTAGCGCGTAAGTGAATAAAAGCGTTCGCTCGCAACAAAGACTTCTCTCTTGTATTAACGGACGTTAGACGAATAAGGAACTGCAAGCAAACTTGGAACAACTGATGCGCCCATTACTATAGGACATCCAAAAGACAAAATAAAAAGATATGTACTAGAAGGTTCAACGTGAAGTTGTGTGCCGTGTTGCAAATGTGAATATGAGATGAATTGCGAAGTTATGATGAGATAGGCTGTAAAGCCACCATTAGCATCTCATCATAACTTCACAATTCATCTCAATAAAAAGATATGGTCACCTTACTGTTTTTGTGCAGCCGCGACCATGATCTGCGTGAAGTTTGGGAAGCGGTGATATCATTTGTACTCGAACGGAACCCGATTTTATCACGGGAGGTCCCGGGTTAGGAATATACATTTTGTGGGTTCGCAATATGGGATTGTCCTTGGAAAAATTCTTCAAAGGTGTAATATTTCTTATTCGAAAAGTTCTTAATGAAATCAGAACATTGTTAGCTAGAAGTATGAGAACAGATACTTTTTGTAGGCACTTGAGTTCGCATTTCACCCAACGCAACCTGACTTCATCATTCTTTATCACAGGAAGGAGCTAACATCAACAAGTCATTAACAACACTGGGGAAAGTTATATCAGCGCTTGCCGAACAGGTAATGTAAAAGATCGATATAGACATGTTAGGAATGTTGACATTTTGGGGAAGAAAGAGATCAGCATGACTCTAGGCTCGCCTGATTCATTTTCGTGACTGTGGAAATAAGGGCAATAAGAGGGAGAGAGGGATGCAGTTGTTGAGAAGAAATTGTGTGGAGAAAGTGAAAGGCGAGAAAGGCAGAAAGCATCGTTAATTGAAATAGGTGTATTCGTCATTCCACCATGAACGATCTATTTAGATTTATAACGTCTGAGCTGTTTTTACCATTTATTGTTCCCTTTAATAATTCCTAATAATTTATGTTTTAATTATTAGTCTTCCCACCATCACAAGAGGAAACGCCGGTCGGATTTTATCCCTTACAGAGACTCAACACTCACGTGGTTATTAAAGGAAAATCTTGGTGAGTAGTCGAACCACTATCGCATATGCTGTGATTGTGAGTGGTAGTGATTAAAATATGAGCCAAAACATTTCTGCATTCCGATTGGCTAAGATGAGCTTAATTTCATCGCAACAGTGTGATTTCGAAGTCAGTAAATGTCTTTGGTCATATTTTGGAGGCTGCCTACAATTTTTTCTGCCCTCGACCACCCAACTTTGTTTGCCTGCTGTTCAAGTACACGAACTTGTACCAGTCTGAGCTTTCAAATGGTTACCCTGGAGGGTTTGAACTTTATTGTAATGTGTATTTTGTTGTGATCGGAGTTGCTATAGCAACGTAATAACCACACCCTTGTTTATTATTAGGGGCCAGTAGACGCTTTGCTCGATCTAAACTTTTAAAATGACACCCCTTGCACTAATCCCTGAGTAGCAGACAATAATCCCAGCAAGTTTGGAGGGAATTCATTGGGCCGATTTTATGTTATTCGAGAGGACGTTTTAAAGCTCCAAAATGTCAAAATTATTATGCCGCAAAAATTTCCTGTAAAAAGAATGGCTGATATTTGCGTAATTAGAAGAACCTTGTCGCCCGAGTTATCTACAAACCCAATGGAATATGTTCAGCCAAATTTCCCTTCTTAGAATGCTCTCGATTTTGTTTGGCATGTGTTCAAGTATCGACAAATACACTGTAATGATTCGTGCTTTGGACTTTCTTTGGGCGCGGGTAGGTTCCAGGGGTCAGTGTAATTCAGGGTGGAATAGCGACAATTCAGGGTTTCCAGATTGGTCCCTAGCTAAATTAACTGAGTTTCAAAAGAGGGGTAAGAAGATTGTTGTTCAGTCTTATCAACGGAACGGCTTACGTTGTTCTGTCGCTATAGGTGGGAATTCCAAGACGGCAATGATTGCCGCCATCAGTCCAGCAGACATCAACTACGAGGAGACACTCAGCACTCTCAGGTGAGCCAACTCTTTTCTTGATTTTTTAAACACGAATTTGTGTATATTTTACATATTTTACATAGAATAATTAGGATTTCGTGGGAAAGAGTACTCGATACTTTTAGTAGAGCACTTTTATATATGTTTAATGCGTTCAAAAGCATTTATTTTTAACAGTAGCTTGCAGAGTATACTGCGGCTTGGAACTGCATTTATGAAAGCGCGAGCTTCGTAACTACAAGACACCTCCCTTTGATAACGAGGACATAATATGGATTATCACTTTCGTCGGTTGTTTCAGCACCTGTTTTTGTCAAAGGTTTCGTGCTCTGCTTTAGACCCCGTCCACAAGAGACCGGTACAAAACTGGACTGGTACAATTCTGTTACGGTACCGTCGCACGTTAACACGGGACCAGCCGTACCGGACCGATTTTGACACGGCTAGGGTAGGTCCGACACGGTCCCGTGAGAACACTGCCAGAATTGTACCGGTCTCGTGTGAACAGCGTCTTAGTTTGCACAAAATAATCTCTTGCGATTGCATCGCGAAACAGTCTCTTTTCAGTATTTTTTTTGCCAGTTTTACTACGATTTTCATAATTCTGCGACCTCTATACCGACCAGCAAACCGCGGTTTGGCTTCCGTCAATCAAACGGGTGAACAACTCTGGGTGATTTCCCGGCGGCAGATGATAGATATGGTGAACTGATAGGGTCTAGCTAGGCTTCAACTCAAAGCACAATATTTCACTATAAAATGCAAACCAAACTCAGAAAACATGTGTAGACTTGAGTCAAAGGTTTGATTGACGGAAGCCAAAGCGCAGTTTAGCGCTCGGTAGGAGTTCGCAGAATTATGAAAATCGCAGTTTGAGATCAATACCATCTCTAATTTCTGGCGTTAAAAAAACCGTCCAAGGCATAACCTATTCTGGCTTCGTGTTTGCTTTCAATTTTCCATGGCAGTTTCTCGGTCTCGGCCTTTAGTCCTGCCCTGAAGAATGCGAGTGCGCGTTGCTGACATTCCAACGGATTCCTTGTTGCCATGGAAACGTAAAGGTCGCACCATGGTATCTTTTGTGCATGCGCAAACAAGTTTCACAAGAGCTCTTCTGAACTGAGATATTTTAAGTGCATAAATCAATGGATTGATAAAGGAGTTGGATTCTAGTAATAACAAACAGATCATGAACAGGTCGTCCCTAACGACTTGTACAAATGCGTGAATACGACGTTAGCTACTAACGGTATCCAGCATAAAAAGGTGGCGGCGGTAACCAACAGAAGTGTTTTTGCAAGTTCTCTTTCTTGCTGCACAGACCTCTGTAGATCTGTTTGGCGGTGATGCTGGTTTTGCTTCTTTATTTTGACAAAAATCGCAGTGTATGCTACGAAAATTATTGTCAATCCCATCGTGATTCCAGCAAAAATAGCATAAAATGCAACGGCAAACGCGTGTGCTGTCAAAATTGAAAATATTATTCCCCAATCCAGGACAACGAGATGTAGTACAAGTACATACGGGAGTTTAGTCGTCGATAAATCAGCGGCTTGATTGTTGCGCATGCGCGTTCTATTGAGATCTGTACCAATGTCGCCATGCTTACAAAAGAGACAAACACACACACCGCATATTGCGAGAGATCGCCCCGAAGTTCTTTTGCTGAATGTTCGATCAAGGCAAAAGTGATCCCACTTTTGCTGTATAGCATGACAAGTGTTATCGGTATCATAAGCGTGCCAACCAAGAAGTCTGCCAAAGCCAAGTTCATAACCAAGTAGTAACTGCGCTTGCGCAAGTGGGTGTTTATTGCAAAGGTTGCTATGGTAACTACATTGATGGATGCGACAAGGAATGCCTCCAGGCCGGACACAGGAATCCAGATCCAGGAGAATCGAGGCAGGAAGCTTGTGACATTGGCTCTTGATGCGTTCATCACTCTGGAATTTTTTTAGAAAACAAATTATTCTTTTCTAGCTTTATCCTGCAGAAAGTGTAAAGATTTGTTTATATTTTTCGCTGATTCTAAGCTCATGCTCGATTACCAAGCTTATATAATATAGAGGATGGGAGAAAAGCGCCCGAGCTTGTTTTAACAAGCTTTTGAAGCTAGCTCTATTTATCTCAATTTACGGTGCGCTAAATGATTGTTTGTCAAAACGAAGCTTTCCTAGGTCCAGCGATAGATACCCGAATTTTCGCAGTTTTGGGAATAAATAATAATAAAGTAAAGTAGGTGCTTATATAGCGCTTATCCTCAAAGCTCTATAAGCACTTTAGATTTTTGGATAACTCATCCTCTATAATAATGAGTGTGTGTTAGTATGGCGAGTTCTGTGACACAGAGGTTGGGCAACGACGGTCCTTGTGGTTCTTTAACGTCCCTGAGGTTCCGGTTAGTGTAGTGTGTTAGAGAGACGGGACCTACGGTTTAACGCTGATCCGAGAAGACGCGAAGGTCTAACCATTTGCAGATGTTAGAGCAAAGGCAGCACCTTCTCCTCAAACTCCCGCATATACGCCCGGTGTCTACCAATGCGCTAGCCGGTCGCAAAAACTAGATTGAATCATCGTACAATCAAACCCAGTTTACGTTTTGACGTTAAGTTTTTATGCTCAGTTGCAATATGTTTTGTGTTTTTCCAGCATCCCTCGTGCGTTTCTCACATTATAAATCACGTAAATCCGCTTTTATTGCTTAAATATACCACGCCACAGAAAATATAGCCAACCAGAATGTAAGAATAGACCTCCTTGGCTTGGGCGTAATGTTTTCCCATTTCAGATCACGTGGCATTCCCATGAGAATTCTCTCTTTATTTTTAAATCGTGGATACGCGTAGCGTAAACACGAGTTATTGTAGTGGGCCAAGTGTCACTCGCTCACTCATAACTCAAGTGTTAGCTCATGATAACGGATCATCGCTAGGTAAGTTATCTTCGTGTCAAGGGAGGTCCAGCACCAAAGTCACATGACATGACGTCATCAATGATGTCATAAAAACTAGAAACAATATCTCGAGAACGGAACATCGCTAGGTGACCAAACTTGGGTAAAGTTATCTTCGTGACCAGTGCCGAGTCCAGCACCAAAGTCACATGACATTACGTCATCGATGACGTCGTCAAAACAAGAAAAAATAATATATCGAGAACGGAGCATCGCTAGGTGACCAAACTTGGGTAAAGTTATCTTCGTGACAAGGGGGGTCCAGCACCAAGGTCGCGTGGTATAACGTTATCGATGATGTCATCACAACTAGAAAATTGATATCTCGCGATAGGAACAGGACCAAAAACTTGGATAAACGGTATCCACGATTTCACCGAGGTACTTGGTGCCTTTGATTCTGCTACGCACCGAAGGATATACACCTAATTCAGAAAAGTTTGCTTTGGTCATTGGTCTTTAGTCATTGAACGCCTTTGTTTCGTGGTCACTGAAGCAAATAATTCCTTTGTTTCACGCCAGAAGTGAAAGACCAAAGACCAAAGCGCTTTTTTTTAATTAGGTGTATGAATATGGAAGCATTCCAAACAAAGAGAGAATACGCATGGGAATGCCACGTGATCGGAAATGGGCAAAACATATACGCCCAAGCCAAGGAAGTCTAAAGCGTTGTATATTTAACCATTATCCTGCGAGATTGCGCAGAATATCGTCTGATACTTAGCCGACGAGGGACGAAGTC
Organism: Scolanthus callimorphus; assembly: GCA_033964015.1. NCBI lineage: Eukaryota > Metazoa > Cnidaria > Anthozoa > Actiniaria > Edwardsiidae > Scolanthus > Scolanthus callimorphus. The sequence goes on along the minus strand of CM066911.1, from coordinate 27,944,558 downwards.
CCGAGTTGGCTAAAATCAGACGATATTCTGCAAAATCGAGCAGGATAATGGTTTTATTATTCAGCACATCGATAGCACAAAAACCCCCGAAAAAAATGACTTTTGTGTATTATTTACGAGCTCAAAACATCATATTTTCCTCAGAAACGGATATCGCAGGATAGCTGTCATGTACAGAAGACAGCTATTGGCGTTCCAATGACCATATTTGGGCAGTGCATCGATGTGCTGAATAATAATTGGCGGTATTCCACTCAACCTTTCCATCGTGCACTGCATTTACGAAAACGTTGCTACATGCTTTTACGTAATCTTCTGTGTATCGTGGTATAAAATAGTCATGCAATAAATTATCGTGGCATACTGCAGAATATCCAACTTGTCACTTAGCATACACATGAAAGCATTGTATAACAAGTATATGTTGTGTGAGAGTGTGTGGTACGAGCCTGTAAAACTCCTATTTGAGGGGAAACTTTGCAGTCGGTAAAACAGAAGGACAAGTTACCTTTTGGAAGACAATCTAAGACACTTCTCCAAGTAGCGCTTACTTCGGCAGTAACGACGTAGTGTGCTTATAACTCTACACACTAAATAAATATGCGGGAAAGCCATTGCAAAAGTAAACTTAATTAAACTAGAATCTTATGAAGATGATGAAGTTACAGATACCACTAATAAGATCGCTATTGTGATCTTCATTCTATTTACTGCCGAATTCTTTGATGCGATGATCAGTTGCGGATCAAGAAATTTGGAAAGGGAGGGTCACACGACCGAAGGAGGGGGTACCGTTATATAAAACCAGAAACATATAACTTAGTTGAAACATGTAACGGTGAACCAAGCTGTGGAATATTCGTAGCGAGTTTATGACCATATTTGGTCAATAATGAACTCTCGCCTGCTTACCCAAGCAGATTTTCGCTTCATAATATTTCATTTTTTTGCTCAAATATTGAAGTCTTGCGAGAACATTATTTTCAAAATCTGTTCAATTGTTTATTCTGCGAATATTCCGCAGCTTGGCACTAAAGCAATGTATGTTTGTTACACGTTTCAACTCACTTATATGTTTCTGATAAAACATATGACAAAAGAAAGCTTACATCGGAAATGGTCATTCATTTCCTATGTATGTACTCTTGGAAGGGGGAGCACCGGCCCCTTTGGCCCCTCCTCTAGATCCACCAGTGATGGTCCAAAAGACTAGTGTTTTGGCGATTCAGCGCTGCCCCTAGTGTCTTAGATTTCCGCTAGCCAGGATCAAAAAAGCTCAACTGCCTATTGAGGGTGTGGACTTTCTTTTGGAAATTTAAAGATGTTTGTTTGATTGGAGGTTAACGTATATTCCAGTATATTATGCAAACAAGCTAGAGCGTAAAGCCATATTGGATCTTGTCTTAAATAGATCCGCGCTAGATAGTAATACGTACTTTTTAGTATTGGAGCGGATTACACCAATTGTGAATAAAACCTCCAGAATAGTCCAGTACCGACAAAAAATGATGAAACTTGAATTGAGACAATCGGACTTATTGGAAATTATAACTTTTTCGGCTTCAAATAGGACATTTGCACGATGATGTGGTTGACTGCAACTACCAGAAACCTTTGCGTGGCGGCTTATTGTGTAGAAAATTAAGGCTATTGTGTTCTTATTCACGAAGGAATTTGTTCATCTGAATAAGAAAGGGAAACTTAAAAGGATTCTGGTAGTTGTAGTCAAATGACGTCATCATGCAAATGTCCTATTGAGGCTCCCACTGTATTTATGTGCCGTTGATGGCTATTCATCGGTAGAGTAGATAAATTCAAAACTGGACTATTGATTGCAAAGTATTTGCAAATTACTCACAACTGTCGTCTGAAATCAGCTCTATATTATCAACGTTTCGTTTACGGACCTATATACAGACTATGTTTATTTGAACTTAATATTTTCCTTTTTTTTACATTTGCTATTTACACTTTTTTTCTATTGAATTTTTTTACAGTTCCTTTTTGTATTAGAATATATGAAGTAAAAGTGACTTTACTGACTAGTTTGCGTTATCGCTTTATTCATCTGCACCTTATTGCTTTACTCTGCTATAGAATAAATTTAAAATTCTCCATCTATGTAATCAAATAAATAAACATTGAATAAAGTCAAGGTAATGAAAAGGCGATTTGCTGACTGATATCGAACTTGAATGTTTTCGAGAAATTATGCATTTGCTAGGTTACTGAGAAACACGCAGATGCTGTTACTTTGTTAACTAGAAAATTCTAAAATTCCCTAAGTTATTCTATTATTTTATTATACATATTTTTCATAGTATATTTGCAAATTAAAGTTATTATAAGGAGAGTAATACATTTATTTAGGCACGCTTGCCAAGCTCAACTGCTTTGTAAATTTCATATTATTATTGAAGGTATGCCGATCGAGCCAAGCATATCATGTGCAAAGCAGTTGTGAATGAAGATCCCAATGCCAAGGTACTTTGTCACAAAATGACTACCACTAGCACTACATAATGCATCATCAACATCACCACAACCGTCAACGCTATGTGAGCCATCTCAAGTATAGTCAATACCTGTACCACCACCAGCATCAGCGCCCCTTTCGGGTGTACGGGTGGTACCTACAGGATCGTTTTCTTTCCGGACACTTGTGGTGGAATACGAGATAATGTTCGTGTCAAAGAATGATGGGCCCAGGCGGTTTTGTGTAGATTGTAGATTTTGGTGTTTTCTTGATTCTTAGCAATTATTGGATAAGGATTTTGTGATATCGGGAATAAACAATGTCGAGACAAGTTGAATCAGGCGAGGCCGTAAGGCCAATGTTCCACTTAGCGAGACATTGTTTATATTTCGGATATCACAAAAACCGAATTCAATAATGTTTTATTATGCATTGATTCAGTAAAAAAATACTTTCGCGATGAACCAAGTTATTTTTTATGGAAGCCATCTAAGTGCTCTAGGCCCTTGATGCATTGCGCGCGTAGAATCAAGAATCAGTTAGCTGATTCTCGAAGACCCTCAAATTGCCTTATTCCAAAAGTAAAGCGCGCTCTCTTAGCCAATCAGAATCGAGATAGTGAGTACAATGTATAATAATTTTTGTTATCGTATAGTTCGTGATAATCGAAAAGTCTATCATGCTTTCGAGGTTTGTTCTCTGAAACAGTGAATCTTATTTATTAGTTTTTTTTGGGAGGGGGGGGGGGGGGGGGGGGTGGGGGGTGGCAAAATCAGCACGTGCTAGAAAGAGTATTTGCGTTATCTGTGCATCAATAATTCAATTCAATTTTATTGCCATAAAGTAAGAAATACAAAAAGCAGTACACAAAAAAATAGAGGCGAGAGTGCATCAAAAAACCATTGTGCGAGGAGCCCCCCTCTTTACAGTTAAATAATTATACTAACATTCAAGCACGAAACAGACAAATAAAGATTACAAGAATATTTAACGAGAAAGCAAAAGTTCAGTGAGTTTTGTTTTAAAGAAATAAAAAAAAGATGGTCGCATTTGCTTTCCTCTTGGCTTCAATTGAAAGTTGTTTGTATTGTCGACAGGTTATTCGTGAATTGAAACAAGAGGTGACGCGACTTAAGCAGATGTTACTGACAGAGGGTTACGATATCGACCAGCTAAACGGTATAGTATCCACTAGCCTGATTCTCATCCACTACGGTAGAGTTCGTTGGTACTTCCTATCTTCGCGTCTGATCAAAGCCACGGGGTCAAATGTTGTGTCAGGTCGATTTGCCGAGGAATCTTGACGTTCATCTGTTCAAATCGCTGAAAATGTACCCTTTCCTTGCCCAGACGACAAGATGAAGATATTTTTAAATACAAACTTTCTATAGATTTTAATAGGTTATTAGAATCAATTATCAATTATAATTTTTAATTATTTTGAGGACTATTGTTATTGTTTGTATATTAAGAATTTTTAGCGGAGCTCCTTAGCGGCCGAAGGCCGCAGAGCGGAGCACCATAGGTGTCGCAGGAAGAGTACAATAGCTCAAAGTAGAACTCAGGTATACGATCGACTTCATTTTTCATGGTTCAGCGGTATTCCCATTTGGGTATCGCGGGCGCGTCCGTGCGTGTCGGTCTGCGTGCCCCACCACAGGTAAACCAAGATCCTTTTCCGTTTATTATCCTATCTCAGGAAGGGATGAAGCACAGGCAACCAAACTTGGGTATGGGGAGGGTCGGGGACGGGAAAGTTGCGTTAGTTGCAAGGGGGGTGCAACTACATGGTCACGTGATATGACGTCATCGATGACGTCATCATAGGAGAAAAAGAATATATCTCGGGAAGGGATGAACTTCAGACAACCAAACTTAGGTAAAGTTGTCTTAGTGGCAAGGGGGGTGCAACTGCGTGGTCACGTGGTATGACGGTGCAAGGCTATCTATGTACAATGGCTACCTTTTTGTCTCATTAACACAAAAAAAATATGTAACCGGGAGCTCCGCTTTTAGCCAGTGGCTAAATCTATATATTATCATTTATTGTAACAATAAATATGTATTTTTATCTATTCATGAATAAAGACATTATTATTATTATATTATTATCATGTTCGGATTCTAACAGTTTGCTGAGCGATTTCTTTGGAAAAAAAGAGAGATAAGCTTAACCCTGATAGTAGTTGAAGGAAAATGAAAGCTTCGTTGTGATTGGCCCACTGGTCCACATTCCCACGTGATTCTTATCCAGAATTTTTCACCCCGTGAGCTTTGTTCAGACGCGCAGATAGGAGGTGCCAGCGTACTTCACCGTAGCGGCTGAAACAGGATGAGTATCCATATTTAGTCAAATCACACTCACACACTATCACCAATCCTGCATTCTGATTGGCTCAAAACTCACTGTCTATTGAGTCATAGATAGTGAGTTTTGAAAAGGTCGGCGTTTTGAGAAAAACAAACATTTTTCATTAAATAAAAATTTTCCTTATTCGAAGGTAGTGTCTGAGTGTGATTTTACTAAAACAATTAGATTACTCGCTCTCGATTTCTATGAGCTTGATAGTTGACTCAAGAAAGACTCCTCCTAACTATCAAGCTCATAGAAATCTCGAGCGAGTAATCTAATTGTTAAATAGTCATTCGCCTTTGTCAAGCGCCGCTATTTTGTTTCCAGGACAATCCGGCAATGCAGAAAAAAAGCAAATTGCCAATCAACTTTTGGCTCTAAACAAATAAGGAGTAATAGAGCGAATTTCATATGACTTTGGTGAAACCAATCGTAAAGTAATTACAGCAATTCCGAATAAAACCTATAGGAGTGATTGCAAAGTTATTGCGAATTACTCATGATAGTCGTCTGAAATCTGCTCTATTCGGTATCTTTGTCAACTTTTGTACAATCAGGCTTCGCTTTCACCATGAGAAAAGCCCACGCCCTGAAAAACCCATGGCTGAAAATGTCAAGACGGCGCTTGTGTGAAAAAGGCAAATTATAATGACCTACATGGCGCAATCTACCTTGATTACTTTCCGGCACTAACGGACCATTCATGCTATAAGCGCTTCCGTCTAGAAACTCTCTTTTCATTTCCCACAATTACCACGGTTCAGCACGCGCGATCGTTACACTTTCTTCGCAAAATTTCGAAATTTAAAAACCACAGGGAACACGTGTAGTACGCGCGCGGGCATAGGCCTTTTTTGAGATACACCGGAAGTCGTGGGTCGCAATGCATTGTGGTCTAGCTTCGGTACAAACAAATCACCAAGGACAGTTTTTCCCAGTGGAATTCATTTTTGAGCTCCACTGGGAAAAAGTGTCCATTGTTTGGTGATTTGTTTGTACCGAAGCTAGACCACAATGCATTACGATCCGCGACTTCCGGTGTATCTCAAAAAAGGCCTATGTATGATTAACTATTCCATTTTGATTTCAGCTGCTTTATCCAATCCCACTCACGTCCGTCGGGCCAGTCAAGATGGAACCCTAGAGAGACTACAGGCGAGTACTAGGCATATTTTGTGGCATTGCAGTAGTTACAGCAGCACGAGGATATTTTTATTCACTTTGAACAACAAGGCTTTGAATAATTTACTAATCATTTTATTTACACTCCAGGCATCGGAAAAGCTGATAGCAGAATTGAACGAAACGTGGGAGGAGAAACTGCGTAAAACAGAAGCTATCAAACAAGAAAGGTACACGTCCATTATTATAGCTATGAGGGTCAAATTGTCTACCAAGATAACTTTATTTGACATTAAAAAACTCCTCCGTACATATAACACATTTCGGTAATATATTAACTCTATATTAAAATAAGCTAATAATTCTATATATATTAAAAACTACTTTCCAGGAGTGCCGTATTTTCTATAGAATCGTATGATATCTCTCTTTTGTGTAAATTGAGGACGAGATATCACAGGATTCAAGTCTATGCAAAGCGTTCAGTCGGTAGATTCCGCCGAAAATAGCACTCTAAAAGGCGATATCGCCCTCGTCGCTGCGTGACTCGTGCGATATCGCTTTTTTTCGTGCTATTTTCTTAGCGGAATCTAGCCTCCTGAAGCTTTGAATAATCCTATAGAAACTTGCATTATTCGAAGAAGCTGCTGCAGCCTGCTCGAAATTCAGTGAGAGATTTGGCTTGCCGCAAGTCACTCGGCAGGTTATTCCAAAGCAAGGCAATGTAAAACAGGGTCGGCACTAGTGTCTGTCTAGTGCCTGAAAACGTCAAAACCCTCGCTGCACGATTTTGCAGTTTTTGTAGCTTATCAGTGAGGGTTTTGCTACATTTGTCCTGGACGACACAACAGTAATTAAACCGATTTGCCTCATTTTTGGTGTTTTTAAATCAGTGAATTGAATATAAACCGTAGTGTATCTGCCGGAACAAGTGACCTCACACGTTTCAGGGCTCTGATGCCGAATGCAATCATTTTCGAAGTGATAGTGAGCTCATTTGAATGAGGTAAATTGAAGCTGGTTTTCTGTTAAGCCTGGTGCACACTTGCGACGTAACGACATAAGAAAAATGTCACGCGAACAAAATTTAGTGGTTTCAAGAAGTTGAAGTCGACAAAAAATAACATAAGATTGCTTTGGTGAAGTAATCTAATGCAGATCCATGGAAAATATTGATTGTTTCAAATATTTTCCCGTGCTTTTTTCGTTGCAACATAAGGTCCTTATGTCGTTATGTCGCTAGTGTGCACCGGGCTTAAAGAAGAATGACTCACTCGATCAAAGAAATGACTCGTTAACACGACGTTTCGGCCGTCAACTCTGGCCTTCTTCACGCTCATAATGACTATCACGTGACAGACCGTGAAGCAAAAGCCTCAGTGCCTGGTCCCACGCTCCTGAGAGCTTTCACCACAGGCATCCCTTCCGGCTGAATGTCGGTCGCTCCACCCACTTCCATATTGATTCCCTCTTTTCCAGTCCTCCTCTCGGTCCAGACATATCACATCCTCAAATCAGCAACAAAAGTAATTGAGGATGTCACCTTGATTTTTTTTTCATTTGAACTGCGTAAGCGATTTCTTCTAGTCCTTGGCCCCCCTCACCCTATTCAATGAAAAAATTAACATTGAGTTGGGGGAAAGGGTATAAAGAGAAGGGTAGTAGTATATTAATGGATACACAAAATTTTCTAGTATGGTGATCTGTGACGATCAACTGTATAGGCTTAACATTCTCAACACTATTATCCCGATTGCTATTCCTAGGACAATGTCTTCCTATAAATAATATATAGATTTAGGCACTGCCTAAAAGCGGAGCTCCCAATCACCAATCCCACTGATATTAATAATGGGTATTTCCAGAAAATATATGTGCCCTGGGGATGGGCAACACTAGTTGTTGACCCCCGTGCATCCAGTATTTCCAAAATGTGTTACCCCCATGCATACAGAATGTGTTACCCCCATGCATATAGAATGCATAGAATGCCTGAGAGGTTAAACTAGCTTACAGCTTTGAACCCCCCCCCCCCCCCCCCCAGTTGGTACTAAGTTGTCAGGCCTGTTTGAGTCACCCGATTACAATTGGAGGCTCTAACCATGTAGGAATTATATTATTCTTCAATGGGGTTGTGGGGGCATTCTTCCCAAGAAAAATTGTTGACATTTCAATTTTACAATATGACTGGAAATGTAACAGAACTTAGAACAAGTTAGTTGCATCCTCCTCATTCGTCAGAAAGATGTGTGTATCCCCTAAGAATTTCACCTGCCCACCACCCCCTCCCCCCCACCCCATATAAATGGAATGTAGCCTTAGATGCTAGTTTGTACTACAGATACAAGTCAAGCAATAGTGAAGACGGTAAAATTGTTATCTAAAGCATTGAAAATTATGTCAAACACAAATGGAAACCAATATACCACTGACAATGAAAAGACACATTTTTCAATCCCCATGGGTTATGCCTAGACTTCCTCAAAGTCCTTCAAATTTTTGCTTGCTTGTATCCTATGAGAGGTTGACTTTGAGCAAGTCTAGGGTTTGCCTGATAAACACATAGGGGTAAGTTTTAGACTGAAGTATACCATTTGGCAAAGCATGGAATATGTAAGATTTTACTACTTTGAGTAACTTTGTAATTCTCAATGTGTGTTCTTAAGTTAAAAATTATCAAAGAGAAATGGAAACCTTTCCAACATTCTCTATCGTACTTCTTTCTGTGCCCATCGCTCTGAGTCCCCTCCATGGGTAGTCACTGCACTATGGGCCGGCTACACCATATTGAGTCAGCGGATTTCCATCAAGGGGCTCTATACTGTGTAATTTAGATGCTAGTTTGAACAATAGATCCAAACCAAGCAATAGCGAAGTTGGATAATTCTTTATCAAAAGCACAATGGAAACCATTATACGACCAAGAGGGAAAAATACAAAATTTTCAATCCCCATGGATTATACACTGCCTGATAACCCATCATGGGCAATTCCAGAAAATATATGTACCCCCACCACGGGCGGCACTAGGTTTTGACCCCCCCCCCCCCCCCCCCCATGCATCCAGAATTTCCAAAATGGCTTACCCCCACCCCCATACATATAGAATTCCTGAGAGGTTAACCTACAATAGCTTCCAGCTTCAAAAAACCCCCATGCAGGCAGAATTCCGAGCTTGAAAACCCCCCTCCCATTCAGAATTTCCAAATGCTGGCCATCCCCGGGGTACATATATTTTCTGGAATTGTCCAAAGGCACAAAAATTTTTAGACACAAAGTATGCCATATGGACCAAGAGGGAAAATACAAAATTTTCAATCCCCATGGATACACTGCCTGATAACCCATCATGGGCAATTCCAGAAAATATATGTACCCCCACCACAGGCGGCACTAGGTTTTGACCATCCCCCCCCGCCCTCCCTCCCCATGCATCCAGAATTTCCAAAATGGCTTACCCCCACACCCATGCATATAGAATTCCTGAGAGGTTAACCTACAATAGCTTCCAGCTTCAAAAAAAACCCATGCAGGCAGAATTCTGAGCTTGAAAACCCCCCTCCCATTCAGAATTTCCAAATGCTGGCCATCCCCTGGGTACATATATTTTCTGGAATTGTCCAAAGGTACAAAAAATTTTAGACAGAAAGTATGTCATATGGAAAAATTCGGTGTTAAATTTTACTGTCTCAATGACCAATTGGTATTTTTAATCTAAATAAAACCCTGTTTGTACAGTGTATAACATAATTTTGTTTTCCACAGGGAATGGGCATACTTCTACTAATCACAATGACTTTGTAAATAGTGAATGAAATTCTAGCAAACAACATGTACTATACTAAATACATTAATTCATTTGTTTTCCTATTGTTACTAGTGGCACTGCCATTTGGTAGTAAATTACACAGTCCATGCATGTTGAAAGTCAAGTGTTTAGAGCCAATTCAACAGAATTAAATTTACTGTAATACCATATTTTTTTGCTAGAAAATAATTTTTCAGTACCATAAGTCAATATCTTGCCGCTTGGAAGTCCAAGGTACTAAGGTGATCACCAAGACTCCAATACCATTAACCAGTTTCCGGTTGCAGCACTTTTGCCTTAGATTTTCCTTGTGTCGATTTTGGGAGTGTTTTTATATCTCGTTTGCAAAAAGCTGAGAAGGCTTAATTAGCCTTCGTTGTTAGAAAACACGACTAAGTCGTTCTTAAAGGACTAATAATAGAATTCTAGAGATCTTTAGTTAGGGTCGCATATAAGCTAAACACGTTGAGTTGTTACTAGGCTCGCGACCTATCACTCAGATTCAAGAAAAGTCGACATGCTCGAAAAAAGAAACAGCGAATTTTAGGAATTTTACCTTCATCCTGAGTAGCTTTTCCCCCGTGTAGGAATAACCTGAATGTAAATCTGTTCGGAACTTGTGAATGTCCTGCCATCTCCCTATAAACAGTGCTCTTATCCAGCAGTGACTTTGATCCACGAATCGAATTGTTTTAACGACTTGCCGCCATTGACTCTCCAAACAAATTAATTCTCAAAGTATGACCTTCTTGACTCACGCGTGCCGTAATGTACAAATGCAGCGTCTCGCAGTTACTTTTACCTTTCGACAAAATTCTGTACCATTATAAATTCCACTGTTTTGTGAAAGAAAGGGCGAATAAACAATCTCTGCCGCAATAGCAGGATTTGCGCTAAAAAGTTTAAGCCTTCTTGTCAGAACAGGAAATTTCTTCAGACACTCGTAGTCCCTGGCCCATAGCAGGATTTGCGCTGAAAAGTTTAAGCCTTCTTGTCAGATAACAGGAAATTCCTTCAGACACTCGTAGTCCCTGGCTTTTTGTAAACATACTTTTCAGTAGAACAGTTCTGCAGTCGCTTGGGAGAATGGTTTCGATCAAAAGACTCTTGATATATTTTCAAGCAGATTGCTCGAGAATAATTCACCAATATTGAGCAACCTCCTATCCCCCCCGGCCACGACAACTCACCCCTCCCTCCCCCCGTCACTCGACCGGCGGCGCCACCCCGACAAATCACCCCTTCCCCCGTCTAAAAAAAAAAAACGTCACTCGACCGGCGGCGCATGTTGTGACGTCACGCCTGTGACGTCAGGCTTCAGGAAGCACACACGCTCGCTCGACGTTCAAAATTCAGTCGTATCCCTTTGCGCCCATTCCCGCCTGTGATACTTTGGGTACCCTGTGGATATCACGCCTGTGACGTCAGGCTTCAGGAAGCACACACGCGCGCTCGACGTTCAAAATTCAGTCGTATCCCTTTGCGCCCGTTCCCGCCTGTGATACTTTGGGTACCCTGTGGATATCACGCCTGTGACGTCAGGCTTCAGGAAGCACACACGCGCGCTCGACGCTCAAAATTCAGTCGTATCCCTTTGCGCCCGTTCCCGCCTGTGATACTTTGGGTACCCTGTGGATATCAGGCCTGTGACGTCAGGCTTCAGGAAGCACACACGCGCGCTCGACGTTCAAAATTCAGTCGTATCCCTTTGCGCCCATTCCCGCCTGTGATACTTTGGGTACCCTGTGGATATCATACATGCGCTACATTTGCCATCGTTGGGACGCTCTTTTCTTAGGTATGGTGCTCCGCTCTGCGGCCTTCGGCCGCTAAGGAGCTCCGCTATCACTGTCACTGTTTGTACCCATGCAAGGTTGTTTCAAAAGCTGAGGCCATATAATCGTGTAGATGTTACAGTCTTTGTCCCCTCTTATCTATCCAGAGAGGCGATGCTTGTGGAGATGGGCGTTGCTATCGGAGTTGATGGACATACTGTTGGGCTATTCCAGCCTAAAAAAGTAAGTAAGCTTCACACATATGACATTTGTTTTGGTGCGTCCCACAAATAGCCTGCTCGCACGCGTTGGAGAGTAGTTTTACGTCGAAAAACCCGAGTTTGTTTTCGCCTGGCCGCCATCTTGGATTTGTTGACAAAAATAACAAATCGGGGCGGAGGGGGAGGGTATCTTGGATTTGTTGACAAAAATAACAATCGGGGGGAGGGGGGGGGGGGGGGGGGGGGAGGGTCACAAATCCAAGATGGCGGTCACGAGAAAGCAAACTCGGGTTTCTTGCCCTAAAAGTACTCTCCAACGCCTGCGAGCATTATCCCACAAAAGGATTTGACGTCGTCGCACTCATCTCTTACGATTCAGTTTACGATTCAGATAACACATCGAGTGAATGATTCCGAAGCGATAATAGCATATTTGAACAAGAGAAAATGATATATTTTCTCTTGATTTGTATTAATAAAAGAAAATATTGTGTATGTTTTATAGCTAGAAGTTTCTGATGTTTTTTGATAGAGCCGATATGGTTATAATTACGCTTGGTGCAAACTGCGCTTGTACAAATTTATTGCGGAAGAATACTTATTTGAATGAATTTTTTTCAGTATGTTGGACACAAATTCCAAGAACCACTCTACGTCGATACAAATGAATGTAGATGGTAGAATTTTCGAAAATAAAGCTTCACAAAGCAAATAAAACAATATTTAGGATCGTCAATGAACGGGGGGAGTATTTCGTGCATTCTAAACATGTCCCTGATTGTTTTTTATTCTTCAGAGAGCACATCTTGTGAACCTCAACGAGGACCCACTGATGTCAGAGTGTCTTCTGTATTACATCAAGGACGGCATAACCAGGTAGATCATCTTTTCCCGCGTCTGTAGTACGAGAAGGATTCGGCATATATTGAGGCTGAATAAACAATAGAGGTTTTATCAAGCTACAGTAGTACCTCTATTAAGCGGCCACCCTGGGGACCGAGCCAAATGGCCGCTTAATAGAAGTTGGCCGCTGAATGGAGGTAGTACAAAAAGTAATTTACTGTTGCACGGTAATTTTCGCTGAGCCAAATGGCCGCTTAATAGAGGTTGGCCGCTTCATAGAGGTAGTACAAAAAAGTAATTTACTGTTGCACGGTAATTTTCGCTGAAACTACTATAAAAATGCTTCTCAAAGAACCGCCACCGGATGTTTGAGTTGCATTAGCGGCTTGTAAGCTTGTCACAACAAAGATTTAATAAGACTTTCCTGTTGTTATCAATTTTCACCACATTTTTTGTCACCAAAATGTTTTTTTCAGTCATTAATATGATTTTGTGGCCGCTTAATAGAGGTAATAATAGCAATTGGGGCCGGAAAATAGTGGCCGCGGCCGCTTAATAGAGGTGGCCGCTGAATAGAGGCATTTAATACAGTACTTGAGTGACAAATATTTTGGGACTTTGAAACGTGGCCGTTTAAAGGGTGGCTGCTTAATAGGTGGTCGCTTAATAGAGGTACCAAATTTCAAAAAACGTTGCCCGCGGGAGCCGTTTGAGCCCAAACCGCAAAGTTGTTAGGTAGGAGGTCGTGAATCGGCTCTCTGTTTGATTACGCCAGTTACTAGTTTACTGCGGTTTTCGTAATTTTGCGAACTCTCGCCATCGATTTCGAACCCTAAAACCGCCTTCTGGCTTCCGTCAATCAAACTCCCGAGCCTTTTCGACGTTACTCTTTGTGCTTTTTGATTGGCCAGTGCCTAAGCAGTGCTAAAATGGCTTCCTGTCACGCCAGCAATGGTTACGTGCTGGCCAATCAAAAAGCATAAAGAGTAACGACGAAAAGACTCGGGAGTTTGATTGACGGAAGCCAGATGGCTGTTTTACGGTTGGAAATCGATGGTGAGAGTTCGCAGAATTATGAAAACCGCAGTAAGACATTAACTTTAAAACAAAGCTCTCTTTTGTAGGATTTAACACCCAGGCTAGCGGGGAATCATCAAAATAGGATATTTAGTTTTTACCCAAACTGCATTTGGGTCTGAGCGCGTATACTAGAACGCCCACAAGACCGACAACTTTCATTGAAATATCTGAGATGGCACTCGGCTCCCTGTGGATTTTCCACTGTGTAATAGACTGGTACCCATGCATGCTCTTCGCCAGGGAAGTGTAAGGCGGTAAGCTCTTCGTGTGCCTATGTAAGGCAACACATTCCAAAAGCTCACAAGAAACGTATAGATTTTTTCCGTTGCTTTAGGGCCCAGGGCGACCCTGGCTAAGGTGTTGAATGGCTGATCTACACGCTGCGATTTGTCGCTGTCATAGGGGGTCATCGCCGTAATAAATTTATTCGAAAGATATTCTGGGGCAAGGTTTCCCTCGGAAGTGGCTCTTGTTTGCCAGTATTCAGAGGGCCATATCTCGATTGCGTTGCAACCGATTTGGCTAATTTTTGGTGTGTAGCTTTCATTTGATATGCCCTTTCTAAATCAAAGGGGCAAATATTGCTAAATCGAAAATGTGTTTTTTGTGACGTCATCACGTTAGGACTCTATTAGAGTGTTATTTATTATTTGCCCCGTCAGGGTTGGAAGTGCTGAAGCTAAAAGTCATCAAGATATTCAGTTGAGCGGGACTAACATCCTGGATGAGCACTGTATCTTCAGACATTCGGAAGGTAGGGGAGTATCACTACAGGAAGCCCACACTTCTATTACCGGCTCCCCGTGGCGCTATTATTGGCGCGCGTGTGCACAAAATGGCGCGAAATGGTTCTAGTCTTTGGTTCTAGTCTTTGGTTCTAGTCTCGCCTTTATTTTTCGTTTTCAAGCCGTTTTTCACTTTTTGGAAGGATTCATTTATCGGATCATATACTTTTCACCCGTAGTTGTTTTGTTTTCTTTGTTGTTGTTTCATGTATTAATCTTTCTTTGTGAATTTATCTTCCCACAGATGTTGTTCATATTGTCCCGTGTGAGCGAAGCCAGACGTTTGTGAACGGGAAACTCATCAGCGAAGCCAAGGCTTTGACATCAGGTGAGTTTTCTACTAAATGTGATACCAGGCCATTGTTCTCTCTTAAGCCCGGTGCACACTAGCGACATAACGGTATAAGGACGTTATGTTGCAACGATAAAACCATGGGAAAACATTGGAAATAATCAACATTTACCATTGATCATCATTAGATTACTTCACTAAAGCAATCTTATGTTATTTTTTGTCGACTTCAACGTTTTGAAACCACTAAATTGTGTTCGCGTGATATTTTCCTTATGTTGTAATGTCGCAAGTGTGCACCAGGCATTATGAAGTATTAATCATAACATAAGCTGCAGGCGGAGATGATGTCATTATTCGGTTCTAGTATCCTCTGTTTTAAACAAACTTGTAAATTTGGGAGCGAAATTTTCTCAAACTCATTTATATTCATCAAGCTTAAGGTTACAGGATACATTCGCGGCCTTCTATTTGCGAAATTTTCGAAAATCACAGTTCTTCCGCATCGAGGCCTGATCTTTACTCTCTCGAAAAAAAATTCCTGAAATCTTAAAAGCAACGTGAGAAATGTATAGAAAACTAGAAATGCCCGAGAAATATGTCTTTCAATACAGGCGAGATAATCCTTTAATCCTATTGTGATTTCTACTCGGTTCAGCGCACATCATTAGCATTTTCGCGTAACATACGGGACATTTAGGTGACTGTTATGGTTCGCCATATTTTGTCACACATTGTTGTTCTCTGGTTTAGTGTATAAGTATCGTGTAGAAGCGATTTTTCTGAAAATTCTCTATTCCCAATCATAGGGAAGCGAAAAAAGTTTGACCGTAGTCCTTGGGTTTCAAAGCGTGCGAAAGGAGTAAAAAAAGCCAAATCTTTAAGCTTTCAGGAGAACAAGAAAGAACAACTCGCTCTGTCTGACAAAGGCTCGTGGTTCGATCAACCCAAATCCAAGGAGAATGCTGAAGACGAAGAACAGCGGACAGAAGATCCACCAATTGCATCAAGTTCGAGAATAAAGATATTTTGGACTTGATAAAGAATCGCCTGAAAGCCAAAGCGGCTTGTCTTTGTCGTTTTTCTCGGCGCGCGCCTTTGCTCTTAGAACTCAGTTTTGGACGCGGCTTAACCATATGTACCGTTTGATTCGAATTCCAAGACGATAATAAATGTTCGCTTTGACAATTTAATACAAGAGACCGGAAAGAAGCCTCATTATCTATTCCGCGCGAAAAAGTATGTTCTTGCTGGCACACCGGGGGTGCCTGCCGTGATTGGCTGGAGGTGAAGTGCGTGATGACAGATTCGCCACTAATCCCTCTTATGTTTACACAACTTTAGAAGCCCAAAACTCGCCTCTAAAATTTCGCTAAATCTAATGTATAAATGCTTTGATAGACCAACAGGGTTTTAACGGAATGCTTTGAAATTTTGCCATGAGATAGATAAATGGTTGGGGAGCAAAAGTGTGTCGGGCTTTTGTGAATTTCGAAGTATTTCAAAAATTATTCATCACGATAGGGTCCCAGTTAACTATTAAACACAAGATCAACTTGATCGTTCGATCATTCCTAAACAAAGCCTTCAATTGAAAAAGCCCGACACACTTTTAGAGACAACAATATGCTGATTGATATGGCGCAGTCAGATTTGCCAAGTCTGTAAACTGCCGCGGCCCATCAAAGCGTTTATCAGGGGCGGTCGAAAACGCGGTTTTTGCTGTGCGCCGTAAATAATTTTCATGAAACTGCTACAAAGGCTTAACAGCAGATAAATTTCACATTTTATCTTTAAAATGATGTATTGGATATGGCGATGCGATGAATATTTGCGCTGCGACAAGGTTTTGAAAACGCACACCCAGCGAATGTATCCTGTAACCTTAAACAAAGAAAATTTGGTTAATACGCGGTCAACCACCCCTCTCTACCCTAGTTCCACTAGATTCTTTTGTTTCCCTTTATTGTTCTCGAGATGACTTAGTAACCACCCCTCGCTGCGCTAGCTCCACGATATTTTCCTTTGTTTTCCTCTATTATTCCAGAGAGCAAAGTACTAATCCCTATGTTGTCTTCACTTCTGGTCCCAATACTTCCAATGATGATGTCGCATAGCTCATATTCCACAACATAAATTAGTATTCCGCCGCAGTAAAGAACACCTGTGTGAACAACAATCCGAAAGCTCATTAATTCCGCGTAGTGACGCTCATAAATTCAACCGTTAATTTACTCCTCCGCAAAATTAGTATTTCTCCGCAAAAAGGTGGTATTTCCATACCTACTATACTACTACCAGCTGTGCCAGAGGAACTCAACAGGGCCTAAACGATTACGAGTGATGTTCTGGCGTTACATGGCTTACAATATGATCGACCAGAAAGGCGTCCTTTCTGGTCGATCATATTGTAAGCCAATTGTTGTTACAAAATGAACGTCATTTATCCTCACGGCTTTTATTTAAGGTATGAGTATACCTTTGAGGGGTGTCGCGGAAAAAAAATTCGTATAGCGTCACAATTTACACCACAATCGTCGTTCATATGTCATTTTAAAGCTAAAAGGTTGGTCTATCCGATGAATAATTTTGTTTTCATTATATTGTAAATGAACATATATTTTTTTAGCTCTAAAGAAAAAAGTACCGACTTTCTTTAAAAAGTTCCAGCTTTTTCCAATCAAATTGCACAGCTCCAAATTTAAGCAAAATCTATTCTTTAGAAGGCGATCTAAAAAAAGGTGTGCGGGATTTTTGATTTTCCTTTCAAAACATATTTTATGCTAATTTTTGTGTTAGCATTGCCAAAAATATCGATTTTCAACCTGTTTTACGTGATATTTCCGCAAATACGTAAAATATCGATAATCCCGCACACCTTTTTTCAGATCGCCCTCTAAGGAATACATTTTGCGGAAATCTGGAGCTTTTAACAATAACTGGAAGTGGCAGGAGCTCTTAAAAATCAAAAATTAGTACTTTTCCTTTGAAACACAAAACGACGAAAACGATCCATCAAATTAACGTTGCATAGAAATGTACCACTTAGTAAGTAAGGCCGTTCCATAAGCTTTAAAACGATATATAAATGGCCCTTGTAATGTAAATAATGACGCGACTGTGATTTTTTTCGCGAAAAATTGACATCCCTCGCGCAAAGGTATACTCATACCTTAAACCAGCGATTCTCGCTCAAAGAACTCACCTTTCAGCAAGAATTCATCTATTGATGAATTTCGTTTCGAAACCTCGCAACTTTCACTATTTTACCAAAAGGACTGTCCCGTCGTTTCTCATCTATAAAATATTTGTTTTACACAGATAAGATAAAAAAAGTAGACGTTTTCAGCAAATCACTTTTAATTAATGAAAAACGAGAGGTAGGAGGAAACGATGCTAGCTGTTTTCCATTAGCGAATTGGAGACGTCCAACATCTGGAAGCATATGTCATCTATATCTTACTGTGAAACTCAGGGTTGCTACCATATGGTCGCCAATGGCGACTAGATGTACAGTTAACGAGAAAAAATTCCAATCTTTTTGTCAAATGACGACTTTGCTTTCCTATTTGTAGACTTTAGAAGCATGTCCTCAAAAATAGCTGTCAACAGGCATTAATTCGGGAGAAAAAGATAGCGCCCAGGTATTTGGCGACTAGAAGTCCTTATTTAGGCGCCAATGGCATCTCTCGAACATCGGGCCCGGGAATACAAAAATATTGTATTTTAGAAGGCTGTATTTTAGTCGACTATAAAAATGATTGTAAGCGTTCTTATAAAACAGTTGTGAAATCTTTGTTTAATATATATTTGTATTTTGTTCGATAGTCATGCTTTTTCCACTGTTTTTATAATATAAGCTTCCTAGACATGCGATCGAAATGAATTAAAATATTTTTTTCATGAAGGTGTCAAACCATATTGAATAGGTGTTAGTAATGAAATGTGGAATCGTGTTGAAAAAAACCTATACGATAAATGGTTTTTCCCTTTTCCGTTAGCAAGACAAATAAAGGTGGCGCTTCAAAGTATATATAATTTAAAAAAAACGAGCATTTTTCGATTTCTAGAAACTGTGTCAAATTGTATATTGTATATTTGATCTGTACGCTGATGTCAAACTGACTCGACTTCTCCCTCGTGCTCTTGTTTAAAACATGGATTTTGAATTCTTCAAGAGAACATTATTACATAATCAAGTTGAAGAAAACAAAATAAATGCTAGAAAAGCAAAGTATATTATGTGATATTGTATTTTGCAATGATTATTTCTTGACTTTTAATTTCAAACTGAATAACGTATTGTAACAGCTGCCGATTGTATTTGACTTGTTCGACAGTAGAATTCCAAACTCAGGCTTTGGATCTTGACTTCAAACCACGCAATTTACAATTGTTTTAGTTACTAAATTCACTAGGGTACGCCTGATTCTTCCTTAGCATGCTACGTCTTATGTTGTGTCTGAAGTCCCTACTTCTGAGGGAGAATATCCATGGGTTCACGGCCGAACTTATAAACGAGACAAAACTGACCCAAGGCCAAACTGCCACACGTATTTCTTGTAACATGCACGGTGTTTTTGGAACCAGAAGGTCAACAAAAGCTACAACAAGACTTGGCAAAAAAAACAATGACAAAAACAACAAGAATGATACCAATAGTCCAAGCAGACTTTCTTTGTTTTAATGCCTCCTTTCTTCGTCGTATTTCCTGCGGCTGTTCGGTAGCTATTTTCCTAGTTTGATATTTCGCCGATTTAAAAATGTTATAATAACAGTAACTTGTTACCACAAGAGGCGGAACACAGGCCAGAAACAGCGTTGTGAACCAGACTTTTGAGAGCTCATCTCGTGGCACTACCGCCCTTAGTAACGAGAACAAACTCCCGAATACCCAAATGGAAGCGATAGTTACACTGCAATGGTGGGGTGTTATTATTTCCTTGTAACGTAAAGGTCTTGTTACAGCAACGAATCGGTCCACGCTAACTGCGGTAAAGCCAAACGTCATGACTAGAATTGACTGCACCCAGAATACGCCTTGTGTTGTATCGAAAGGAACTGGAAGTTCATTTTCTTGGTGTCTATATACTGCAATAACGGATAAGAAAGGATTCAATATAGCCCCAACTAGTAAGTCGCCTGCAGCTAAGGACGAAATAAAATAGTAGGAAACTTTGTGTAGAGATCCGTTTCTGCAAATCGTGGTTAGAACTGTGAGATTCCCAATTACAGACACCAATCCGGATATAGCACTCAAAAATGCTAGCAAGATAAAATAATCCAAGTCTGGTTCTTTTCCACACATTTGGGTAAAATTCATTATTTCAAATCCATCAGAAGCTTTGGGGCAAGCGACGAGGTGTTGTTACTGCTGCGGCCTCAATTTTGCAATTTGTTTAAAGGTGCAGCCAAACATCTGGAAAGTTGAATTAATTTAAATGACATAGAAATTCAAATATTAACTTTGACACCGGGCTTAACTTTGAAAAGTACTCATTTGAAATGTAGTTTGGAATAATTAAATAAAGAAATATCACAGTTTTCATTGAAGAAATGTAATTTAAAAAACGGTCGCCAACTGTAATTACGAGAGAAGAAGACTGGTTATTGTAAAATGCGACTTTAACAAAATAATATAATACATGGAGTTTTAAACAAACAGCACAATTGATTTTCTGCTTTTGTATGATTAAAATAACCGTTCACATGCTCTGTTTATAGAGAAGGGGTTATCCCTTATTTTAATGTGCAAAGAACAATTTTACTTCTTAGTCAATAAGATGTAGAAAATAGGAACAGCTTTAAGAAAAGACGAATAAATCGAATCAAAGATGGATAATATCACCAACTTATCCTCCTCACCGACTAACGCAAATCTGATGTAGGGGGCGAAGAGATCAAATAAAGAAAATTGTTACAACAGATGGAAAAGGCCGGCGTTATTATTCGCAATCTGGCTCATTTGCATAATCAGCGCGTAGAATTATAGCGGAACTCCCCGTGCCGAAGGCACGGAGTGGAGCCCCATACGTATCATTCAACGTCACATGAGAAAGCAACCCATCCAAGCCAAAACGATACGTTCAGCGGCTTACGAAAACATCGCGGGCTCTTATTTACGCATGCGCACTTGCGTTAGTGGCGACCCGTGTACACAGCCAATCACAGTCATTTTGTCCTCCAGCACAGCGCCGCAGTGCTTTGACGCGGTGCTTGGCAGAGGACACGGACCGGAAGTCGCTCCTTCATTTTCCCGCCGAAAAAACTCGCAAAACACGCGCCCGCGTCGGCTCGCTCGAGTTCATTCAGACGAAATTTTTGTTGAGTCAAACTCAGTCAAACTGAGACAAACTCGTGGGTGCGAACCACGCCAAATTTGCTCAAAAGATGTTGTTTAGTTATTTTGGAGAAACCATGAGGGAGTTGCAAAAGATTCAAAGGCTAGATTGCAGAATACCCGGCCCACGGCGAAGCAAGACTTCGGCGTTCTTCTGAAGAAAAACAACAGTTTCTTTCGTAAAAGCTGCAAACGACGTGTTCTTCGAATACTCATATGAGATCTACGAACAGGGAGCCAGAACTGGATTGAACAGGATCGACAATAACAGAAAATTGCAATGGTTTTAGCTGAATAATATATTTAGGAAAATTGGCTTGCCAAGTAAGAATGAATTCAACTCAACACGACGGAGACTTTCGGAGGAAAAAAAACGACTTCACTATCAGTTATCGGTTATCACAAAGCTTGAAATTGCTTCTTATGCTATTTATATTTTTAACTTCCAAGTTTATTGCATTCCTGATGAGAAAATTCTGACTTTACATGTAACTTTTACGTTTTGCTGCTTTAGTTGGCTCCCTCAAGGTTTCTTTTTCTCCGGCTAAACTCGAATTGTAGTCTTGAGTAAGCTTGACTTTTTGGCCCTGCTTTGCCTTATGTAAACAGGTCATTTCTGATATTCTAGCCTTGATTTTCCTTTGTCACATGTTAGATTTAGTTAGTACAATGAGACAAATACTATGTCAAGTATTCTTTGTTGTGGATTTCGCTGAAAATCTTATTTTTCACTTTTATTTCAAGGAGATTATATTTTGTCGGTCGTGAACTGCGACTTGTTAGCATATCAGAACGCGCTAATACTATCATTGCCATATAATGGTAACATGAATTTTCTTGATTTAAACTGTAAAGGTGAGCTCCCTGTGAGTAAGACGTGGGGTGTGTATGATTGGAGTTCCGCTTTTAGGCATTGCCTAAATCTATTTATTATACTCTTCACCGATGCTACAACATGAAAAGTTCTGAATATCAATAAAGGGTGACAAAGAAACTTAACTGGGAAATTTGAAATCTTCGCGTGGGGCGAAGTTTAGTAACGTTACAAAAAGTCAGATATATGCGCTAATGACGTTATTGACATTTTCATAATTCTGCGAACTCCACCCAAACCAGGGACGTCCCTGCGCAAACTAACAAACCACGGTTTGGCTTCCGTCTCTCTTGGTGATTTCACGCAGGCTTTGAGGGTTTTTTTTTAACTAATAAGGACTACCTAGGCTTTAAAACCAAGTATATGCACGACCTTAGAAAAATTAAAGGGTTCGACAATGCCTATTCTGGGACGTCATCTCGCCGCGAGTTTATGCGAGATAAAGCGAGTTAAGGGGAAAATGGCCCAATTTAAAGGCGAGATAAGGCGAGATCATAAGGAAAATTGTGCCAATTAGGAGCTGCGAGATAAAAGGCGAGATAAGGTCCCAGAGTAGGCCTTTGATGGATGGACGCCAAAACCAGTTAGTTCGCAGAATATAATGAAAATGGCAGTAACCCCTCACATTAACCTGCTAGCAGAAGTTTCTTTCTGTCAGTTTTTTATTTTAAGCTAAGGCCTTGTCCACACTAAAGCGTCTTCAAAAGTAATCAAACTTATACGGATTCGCAGCGTGTTAGTATGGACGGGAGATTCGGAAGATTTAGCTCCACAAAAAGCGATCAGTTTTTATTTGATGTTGGCGTGTGCAAGGACAGTCTCAAATTAACTGTACAGTTGACGTCATCGTCTTCATTTTTATCCAGATTCGACCGTCCACACTGAAACGATCTGTACGCGGATTCGTTTTTATTCACTTTCGAGAGCGTTTTCAAATTGATACGAATTCGATGAAAACGATCAGCAGGTTAGTGTGGACGGAAGGCCTAAACGTATCAAAAGGTATAAGCGAGAGTTGCCGCGGTGGGATAGATGTTGCTCGGACATTTTGACTTCCACAGAGAAAAACTACTTATTGTTTGGTTGTTAATATAGCAATGACGTACTCCGTCTGCTTCTCCAGTTCCAACGGAAGTTTGCCAGAATTCGTCCGTGCAAACGTGCGTCTTGATCCGTGTCACCTAATTAGCCGTATTCACACTAGAGACGGAAAACTCGTCTGAGACGAGTTTCTCGTCATAAAAAGTTCCTGCTTTATGTCAATTCTGCTCAGAAACACTTGCTTGTTATCTGTCTAAACTTTCTCCTTCAAAAATTGTTTTCACGTGATCACAGAAGAACAGGGAACCATATTCAATCAAGGCGAGAAACTCGTCTCAGACGGGAAACTCGTCTCTAGTGTGAATACAGCTATTCTCTGTAAATGTGTACTATTTTTGTAATTTCAGGTGATCGGATTATTCTCGGCAATAATCACGTGTTTCGATTTAACTATCCACACCAAGGTTAGTAGACAGACGTTACTTCAGCTTAGCGTCACGCGGCCGAAAACTGGAGCCCAATGGGGAGTTTGCAGGCGTTGCAAAATACAAA
Source organism: Scolanthus callimorphus (assembly GCA_033964015.1). NCBI lineage: Eukaryota > Metazoa > Cnidaria > Anthozoa > Actiniaria > Edwardsiidae > Scolanthus > Scolanthus callimorphus. Next base: position 27,920,996 of record CM066911.1, on the reverse strand, counting down.
TACCATATTTGAAAAGAGCTCACCGAAATGTGTGAAATCCTCAAATTTGAGTTGGTTTCGACAAATAACACAGAAGTTATGAGCGTCGGAAGTTGGTTGTTTTCTATAGAGAAACAGCTTACTTCGGGCGTCAATAACTAACTAATATTTACCCAAATCAACTCAAATTTTCGCCTTTTTTTAAATTTCGGCAAGCTCTTTTCAAATATGGTATGTTTATTTTACTAGGGTCAAAATTCAAAATGTCACGCAACACCTGCAAACTCCCCATAGTAGGAGCTCGCATCTCCCATATAGGGTCTCTGAGGCAGCGTTTTTACTGACCGATCTATTTTTAGAACACTTCACGATACAATTACAATTTACATGTGCATTCCTCCAATTTTTCGTACTTATTTCATGCTCTCTAGTGTAACCAACAAACAAAGACTCAACCTAGCAACTCTATTCTAAAAATAGATAGGCCAGGAAAAATGGTGCGTCAATTTTATATGCCAGTTGGAGGTTCCTACTTATGGGCTCCTGCCGAAAACAAAAGTAGTGACTTGGTGACCATCAACTTCTAAGGATTTTGTTTGCTCTTACAAAGGGGTGATTTTACCAAAAGTTATGGAAATATTTTGTCGCGAATTGTAGTGTGCAATAAATCGAACATCGGACGGAAAGTTGGCCTGGTAGCCGCTTAAAAAATCCATGTCAAATTGTTAAGCGATCCCATGTGAATTAAATAACCCGGTTGAATGCATAGCATTTACATGTCTTATTTATCATATATTTAATAATATAATATTGATAACGTATTATTTGCGCAGTGCGAACAGAGAGGATTAGAAAGTCACGTGACAATGTCAATATGGAGGCTACTGATCTGCATAAATCAGGTGTGTACTGTAAATAGTGTCATCTTTATTACCGTTACGATCATTGTCATTAACTATTGTTAAGTTGACATTATTATTACTTCTATTAGAGCGGTTTTCACATGACTATCGTGAGTAGTTACGATTACTTCGGGTTGTGATTGGTCAAGGGCATGATTTTTGATCCTTCAGCCAATCAATCGCGTATAGAAAACAATTACACAATTACTTGTGGTTACTTCGCTCGCAAAAAGATCGCATTTGATTGGACAGCTTTCACGACTTAATAATTATTAGCTTAATAATTATTTTACTAAATTTAATTCCAGTTCCAAGGCATTACAAAGATGCCCAATAAGCCATCTTGTGGTATGACAGGGGCGACCCCCCCCCCCCTTTCTCGGGAGATTTTCCCATACATTTACTGTATTTGCTGGAGGAAATTTGAAAACTTTCGTCCCATGTTTTCACTATTGCCCCCCCCCCCCCCCCCCCCCAACCCAATTTCCTGGCTACGCCCCTGTATGACTTACATTCTCACCAGGATGACAGGGCTCGTTCCCTCCTGGAAAGTCATTGAAAGTGGAATTTCGAACAAACTCCTGGAAAAAATAGAAACGAATGTCATTGTTCGCAAAACCAACAATGTAATCATCCAGAAAAGCTTAAAATGATATCGTTAAACTGGACAGTAGACAATGAAGTGTGTTGGGAAATTCCTGGAAAATGTCCAAAAAAGCTCCTTGAAACTCCTGGATTTTTTTTGGTTTGAGCAAACGAAGTCTGGGGTGAGGTTGGTAAACATGGTTCCCTAGCTCACTACTTCCAGATCTGAATTAGAAAATTCAAATTTGTCATCGAACAAACAAAATTTAACCAAATACCTTCGAAAATATTGCATTACATTCCTTACATCAGCCGATGTAAATGGATGCGTTTTCTTACTGGATAATGTTGCTAGGCTGACAAAATGGCGGTTGACTAAAGCTCGTGAAAAAGTTATGCTAAAATGGGCATCCTATACTACTGTTGCTAGGAAGTCGTGGTGATCTGGGGGAGGCTGATCAGCCCGTTGATTGGTCGTTTGCTGTACTGGAGTTACTGAGAGAACAGGGATACAAAGAGATGAATGACAGGTGGGTGACCTGGCACAGAGCAAACAAATACCTTATTCTGCTTAATTTTCGTGGGTTCTTAAATTCGCGAATTCACGAATTGAAGTGACAGATAGCCTTCGAATTGCCATTCTCACTAGCTTATTTGCCAATCTTGGCACTAAGGGACAGCATATGGTTTTGCTTTAATTGTTGATTAACGTACACTTTTATTGTAACAAGAAAAAATAAAGTCACTTAATCGTCAATTTCGCGAAATTAAATTCCCTGCAAACACAATTTTTCTCCGCGATCGCGAAGTTAACGACTCGCGAAATGTGCCGAGAAAATTTTCGCGAAATTTAAGTCCCGCGAAAATAAAGGAGAATAAGGTAACAGCAAAAATATCAAGCACAATATCGCGAGTACAGTAGTTTCAAGGTGTCCTCCAAACTTAGCGTACAACGTGCTGCCCTTTTTTACTAACAAGTAGTAAGACCTTTATTTCTCAACCTTTTTTTGTGGAAAAACGTTGGATTCCTTTCATAATTATTGACCAAATTTGAACCACGTCTGCACAATCTTTGTGAAAAATATGCATTCCTCTATCGATGACCCGATGGACTCTCTTTTTGTTGTTCAATTCAGAATATCAACTGCATGATAGAGCGGATTTCACATGACTGTCAAGACTTGTTATGTAATTGCAATTGCTTTGCGTTCTCATTGGCTACTTGGTTTTCTCAGCCAATCAAATGCTGCAGTAAATACAATTGTGTAATTAATAAGTAATTGGTTCGGCTTGCAATTGGCTAAGAAAAAAGCCATTTAGGTGCAAGTAGTGATTTCTCTCGATTCTGATTGGCTAGTGATTGCTCAATTGCGATTGTTTTCACAACAGTCATGTGAAAACCGCTCTATATCTGCTCACTAATTCCCAGATACCCATTTCGGGCTTATCTCCGGTGTAATAACCTGTGAGTGCGCACGAACTGCGTCACCATGCTTCCTTTGTTTGGTATAGTGCAGGAATATCGTGCAGAAAAAGTAGTAAATTGTTCATTTTGATGGAAAAAGCATGAAACTTGGCAGGATGATAGAGCGTCCCATGCTGAGCAATTTTGGATGTAGACCCACCCTCGATAACGTATACTTCCAGTTGTATAGCAGTGGAATTAATTATCCTTTAAACTAATAAAATGACGTGTTGCCTTTTGACTTCGGACACAAAATTTTGTATCGTGACAGAGTATTCAATACCCTACAATTCTACTATACGGGACACCCCCCTGATCATGTACTTCCAGAGTTCCAAGATGGAATTCATTATCACATAAAATCAGTAACAGAGGGCGTTGCCTTCAAGATACTCGCATGGAAATTAGTGTGAAAATGGACCATGGTGCAATGGGCAAATTCGCATGTAGACCCAAACCCCGACCCATGCACTTCCAGTTTTATCGAAATGGAATAAATAATTATCCTTTAAACTATAAGAAAATGACATGTTGCCTTTTGAGTTCAGACACGAATTTTTGTATCGTGACATAGTATTTGATACCCTACAATTCTACAAGACTTGACACCCCCCTGATCATGTAATTCAAGTGAACCAAGATGGAATTCATTATCACATAAAATTAGTAACTAAGGGCAGTGCCTTCAAGATACACTCATTGAATTCACGTGAAAATGGACCATGGGCAAATTCGCATGTAGACCCTAACCCCGACCCATGCACTTCCAGTTTTATCGAAGTGGAATTAAAATTAGTCTTTAAAGTGGTCGGTCAGGCTTTCGAAGACCAAGGGTGAAATTCTGTGTGTTAAGAGTGTATTATTTATTGCATGTTTTGCTATTCATGATCAAGCAACTCCCCCCCCCCCCCCCCATCATAAACTTACAGTACCAGGCGGATGGAATAAATCACAGTTACAGCAACAAAAATCGTGACATATAGAGACATTATATTTTTGTAACAACACTTGACCAAATAGACATGATAAGCTGGTAATCTTTGAAAGAAGACTTTGAAAGAGGACTGCGCTTTGTTTGCTCAATTTTTGTCAAGTGCGTGGAGGGGATTTCGACGAATTTATCCGGCATGAGAACAATGTGTTCCCCCCCCTCTGATTTGTCCAAGCATGGGGATCTTCACCCAAGTCAGATCTCCTTCTTTGCATTGAAAGGGAATGCCCTCCAAAGCAAGATAATCTATCCCCGGTCGTCGATGCTGTGGTGCTAAATGCTCCCGCCTGGTAAAACCAGGTACAATAAAACCTTTCAGAACTATGGGACACTAGTTTTTCTTCCGTACATCATAAGGCATTTACAAAGAGTTGACGTTGTATGGGACTGGTATCCACCAGACACCCTCAAGGCAACAGGTAGAGAGCGTCGAGGAAGAGGGCAGCGACGACAAGTCGAATCCACAACTCTTATTCCTAGACAGGATTCCCAGGTTTTCAGGTATTCAAAATTCCTGGACATTCAAGGACCTTTTCAGGTTCCCTTATTTTTATTATTCAATATACACACTTAACATCTCGCAAATCTTTCTTCTGTAAAATATTTCCATGGCTTTTAATGGCTTTGATGGGTTTTTGTGAAAATTCCAAGACTTTCTAGGCCTGGAAAGAGCTTTTCAGGTTTCTTGGCAAACTTTGTGATCTATGTCTACTCTAGAAAGCAAGCAGGTGATATCTATGTATGTCGAAGATGTTGTATGCAACATAGAGATGTTGTGGATTATGTGGATGCACGCAAGAGGCTGACATCGATCGATGTCAATGGATCTATTTGGTAGTCTATTTGGTCTAGTGTTGTTGCAAAAATATTATGCGTCTCTATATGTTACGATTTCTGTGCTGCAATCATGCTGGATTTATTCCATCCGCTTGGTACTGTAAGTATATGACGAGAGGGGGTTCTTGATCATGAATAGCAAAACATGCAATAAATACACTAACTTAACACACCAAATTTCACCCTGACACCACTTTAAAGACTTATTAATTCCACTTCGATAAAACTGGAAGTGCATGAGTCAGGGCGTGGGTCTACATGCAAAATTGCCCATTGCGCCATGGTACATCTTCACGTGAATTTGCATGCGTGTATATTGAAGGCAACGCCCTCTGTTACTGATTTTGTGATAATAAATCCCATCTTGGTAAAGTGGAAGTACATGATCAGGGGGGGGGGGGTCACGTATTGTAGAATTGTAGGGTATTAAATACTCTGTCACGATACAAAATCCTGTGTCTGAAGACAAAAGGCAACACGTCATATTGTTAAGTTTAAAGGATAATTAATTCCTCTTCGATAAAACTGGAAGTGCATGAGTTAGGGCGTGGGTCTACATGCGAATTTACCCATTGCACCATGGTCCATTTTCACACTAATTTCCATGCGTGTATCTTGAAGGCACTGCCCTATGTTACTGATTCTATGTGATAATGAATTCCATCTTGGAACTCTGGAAGTACATGATCAGGGGGTGTTACGTATTGTAGAATTGTAGGGTATTAAATACTCTGTCACGATACAAATTTTCGTGTCTGTAGGCAAAAGGCAACACGTCATTTTACTAGTTTAAATGATAATAATTCCACTGCTAGAAAACTGGCAGTATTCGTTATCAAGGGTGGGTCTACATCCAGAATTGCTCAGCATGGGACACTCTATCACTCTGCCAAGTTTCATGCTTTTTCCATCAAAATGAAAATTTTTCACCAAATTCCTGCACTAGTAGAACGAATCAGGATGAAATAAGAACTGAACACAAAGGTGTCCTCTGGGAATGGTTATTACACCGGAGTTAACCCCCATTTCGTGACATCTCCATAACATCTTGCCGTTGGCGATGTCCTTGGTCTCCGTGGATATTTATATTGATATTTCAAAATTTTACTTGCCTGCAGGGTTGTTGAGCTGGAGGAGAGAATTCGACAGGAAAAAGATCAAGCTAATTTGCTTCTAGAGCAACAGAGACAGGTACATTTTGACTAACTTCAAGAGTATAGGAGTTTCAGTTGAACAAAACACTGTAGCAGCAAAAGCACAAAATCAAGCTGGCGTCAGAGCAACCATATTTAAATCAATGCACTTAAAAAAACGTATATACACCCGGTACGTTATGCGAGAAAGTTGAGAAAGTGTACGGATGATATAGCCCAAAACGCGTGCTTGGTGTTTGTGATTCAGAATTTTGTCAACCTGAAAACCTCCTAGAGCTTCTGGAGCGGATTGCAAAAGAAAGTGCGACACAGTCATGCGATTACTGGGGCACTTTCCATTTGACAAACAAATGCCGTAATTTTCGGTTAGAAGTCAAATGGAAAGCGCCAAACCCGGAAAAACTTTCGGAAATTTGGGACAACCTTTTGAGCTTACCCCAAAACCTGGAAATGGGCAATTCCAGAAAATAAACGGGCGGCACTAGTTTTTGACCCCCCCATGCATCCAGAATTTCCAAAATGGTTTACCCCCCCATGCATATAGAATTCCGGGCAGGTTAAAGAAGTCCAGCTTCGAAAATTCCCCCTTGCAATCAGAATTCCGAGCTCTTAAACCCCCCCCCCCCCCATCCCATCGGAATTTCCAAATGCCGCCCGTGGGGGGGGGGGGGGGGGTACCTTTTTTTTCTGGAATTGCCAAATTTCTAAACTTTCAAGAACAAATCGCTTTCCTTTTGGCATCATTCCCGTTTATTTCCCCCGAAACCGATTTCCAACCGGTATTACCGAAAATTTCTGGTAAATGGAAAACATCCCAGCCTATTTTATTTCGATTCCCAGTGGAGACATTCACGTGATTTTGGGGTTCAGAACCTTTCCATTTGACGAGGTTGTCTAATTTGCGACCCCCAACCCGAATGAACCTCATGCCGAGAAGGGGGGTCAACCTTTTTGCCAGCTTGCCTTATTGAGTTGAGCATTATTTAAATTTAATAAAAATGGCAAGAATACATCAAAAGGCTCGGGGCTCGCCAAAAATACCCCCCCCCCCCCCCTCCACCCCCATTTGACCAACTGACAGGAATTCCCGGAAACTCACGAACCAGAAATGTGTGTCAATTGGAAAGCGCCCCTGTAAACAAAGCGACATTCCAGACTCTGGAACCCAGGGTAGTGCCTATCGTCGGGCCCCACATATTTGTGAACGGTTTTTACGATGGCCAAGAGTTAGGCCAAGAGTTTTTACGATGGCCAAGAGAATAACAAGAGTTAGTTTGCAAGTGACATATAAAGGGAAGAAAAACCCTGTGCTGGAAATAAAGTACTTCTGTCAAAACAACGCGTCTTTCTCCGTTTTCATAGAGTTATGAGAGCAAGCTTCAAGAGTTACAAAGACAGGTTAGTTCACTTAATATCATGAAGACTTTTCTCTTTTAGCTTGGTCATTACTTTGACTTGTTGATAGTAATGGATATTTTTAGCATTCCATGACAACTAAGAAATTCAGCACGAACACAATATTTCTAAAATACATGCAGTGTTATTGATATATATGTATCATAAGAATCGAAACCGTTTTGCAATACAATACTTGAACAAAATCAATTGTAGTTGCGAGTAAAATAGGTCAAGTGATATCAAATAACTAAAGAGTTTCACAGGATGTTATTTCGAAATTCTGTTAACAGCAGTTTGTAGAATGTTACCTAACGACGGATTTCCAGTGAAAGCACCGTTCCCACGCACTGTTCACGTGATAATAACCTGCAGTACTCGTGAAAACAGTTGCTGGATACTGTACTAACTCGTGATTTGGTCGTCTGCTTCTCAGGTCGATCTGTCTTCGTTTCCTTCAAGCGACTTCGACAGTGATATCGAAAACACAAGCTATGAAAGTGAGAGCACATCACTAATATCTACACAATTTGTAAGCCGTTACGAACCATTAAAAGTTCTCAAATAGTGATCGCCGACTGCCATAGACAATTCTTAATGAACCATGTTTAAATGAACCATGCTTTACCATGTTTAAAAAAGAACTGAAATTCTCGTTTAGTTTTGTCTTTTCTGGCGTAAAACGGAGGAGAAAATTTTTCATGAGTGAATTGTTAATCCATTCGAACCCTGCTCGCACATTATTTCAAAGTTAGTAGTAATAATTTAGTTAAGCGGAGTGAGTTTCCCTGACTCACTTTTTCATGGTAATCAAAGTTGTTTCCGTGTGTTAATGAGGTTGAATGGATACATCATGCTTGATTGACAGGTGAGAGTCCGCTAACCGAACGCGAGATGAACCTTGCAACGTCTGTTGTGGAAAAGTGGAAGAACTTCGTGTATACTTCTCTGCGGGTATGCACTGTTAATACTGTTATTGACGTTTTGTATAATTGTAGTTTTATAAATGGAACCAACGGCACTTCAAGCCAAGAAGCTTGGCACTGGACAGTTTAAATTTCGAAACCCTGAGCTAGGCTAACAATGACTGTCCTTTTTCAGGACGATATCTTAAGCCACGCAGTGTTACTTAAGGAAGCAAATGCCATTAGTGTTGAACTCAAGAAAAAGGTAAGTATTGTTCCGCAAGTACTCTATGTTTTAGCACATTGAGTGGCGCCTGATTTGGAAGCTTGTATATCTCCACTGAAAAGAAATAGCGAGGGTGGAACTCTCAAAAGTTGAACTGATGCATCGGAAGAGCAGCCGTGTTGTATCAGATTTACAACACACACAGCACATCAGCGTACCGGGACATTGGACTCTTGGTTTATTACAGCTGTTTTGAGTATTCGGCGAACTCTCGAGATCGATTTCCAACCGTAAAACCGCTTTCTGGCTTCCGTCAATCAAACTTTGGAACTCTTTGGGATACACATTCAGTTATTCGCCATCCTATTGAAGTGCTCCAGCACACAGCATTTTTTACTATCTTTTCCGAAACAAATGACCTAACTTACGGTCGACTAAGACTCAAATTAGACCCGAGAGTTTGATTGACTGGGGATATATTATATTATTAGATATAGAGGATATTACACGGTGGCGCGAAGATATGAGTTTTATTTTCGAGTGGCAAGAACAATATTTTACGAATGAGCGCAGCGAATGAGTAAAATATTGTTTTTGACACGAGAAAATAAAACTCATATCTTCAAGCCACAGTGTAATTTTCTTTTTATTATATAGACAAACCAGAAAAAAATATTCCAAATTGATTTCCAAGCACTTTCGTTTTGACCGATATCCTCACTAGTGAGGATATGGAAAATATGTCACTGAGGACCCGGATGTAGCTTCGTATGAGATCTACGAGTGGCATATTTCCCAGTAAAACACTCGTGTCTATATAATAAATATTTATATCATTACTTAATTTAGATTAAGATTGAGGTTTTTAGAACTTTGTATTTTTGTATTATTAGATGCACGGCTCCTTTTAAGAGCACGCTTACAAATGTGAAAAGGAATCCGTGGGTAAATAAAGTTATTATTATAATTACTATTATTGACGGAAGCCAAAACGCCACTAACGCGAGAGTTCGCAGAATACTCAAAACAGTTGTAATGGTGACGGTAATGTAGACGACCAAGCAATCATGCACGGTTGCGGATTTTCCAATTCCACAGGTAGAATTTCAGTTCATGCTTCTCTCAGACACACTGTACACACCATTGGCAGACAGCCTTAGAGCGCAGGCGCAGCTTTGTGACCGCTCCACTTTTGTGGCCGTTGAAGTGCAGGATCGAAAAAATGGCGCCACACATCACTGGTCACTACAGAAGTTAAGGTAAGGTGCGCGAAAATGCTCGCAGGCGTTGGAGAGTAGTTTTTTAGGTCGAAAAACCCGAGTTTGATTTCGCGTGGCCGCCGCTAGTTTCCCTTTCGTAAACCATCGTTGCCTTTTAGAACGGTCGTTGCCATTTCTGATCCCTTGGGATAATTAGTAATTATCATATATATATAGCTTCGTTCTATAGATGCTAATGAAAGATAGTACAAATCCAATTAAAAAGCACCTCCAACCCAGCGAATTCACTCGTAGCGCACTGGTTAGGTTTGGATTAGTAATCGGTTTACCGGTTAGGGTTAGGGTTCTAAACAGTGTTGAATTGATATACGATTTTTTGGGTTAACTCCGGTGTAATAACCATTCCCAGAGGACACCTTTGTGTTCAGTTCTTATTTCATCCTGATTCGTTCTACCAAACAAAGGAAGCTTTGTGACGCAGTTCGTGAGCAGTGACAGGTTATTACACCGGAGATAAGCCGATTTTTTTCCTTTTACCTTTACTGAGACAACAAAACTAAACGTGTAAGTTTTCTAAGTGCCGTTCAAAAGGCAACGATGGTTTACGAAAGGGAAAATTGCGTGGCCGCCATCTTGGATTTGGTTATAAAAAGGCTAAGGTGCGCGAAAATGCTCTGACAGACGATGACAGCGTAGCGACAGGAAACTTATCTGGACAGACATTCCTGTTCGATGTTTTCAATATTTTGTTCTGATTTTAAAGGGTAGATTGTGAAGAGTATACGTAACTACAGGAATACTTTTAACGGTCTGGAATCTGTAAATAACCATCCACAAACAAAGTTGTTTACTTGATTTATCAAATTCAAACGATAATATTGAACTACATTCCCTAAATCAGCCGACGAAAATAGATACTCTCATTCTACTCATTTTGTTGCTTGAGGATGACAAAATGTTGTCATACAACATTTGTCATTTTTCAGGGACCGTCTGGCTGATATGAGGTATATGTACGAGACTGCAGCTGATTCCAACATTAACGTCACATTCGAGACGGGTGATCCATTCTACGATGAGTTCCCGTGGTTCAGACTAGTTGGAAGGTACACAATCTATACCATTTCCATTGCAGGGCTCACACTTAAAACACATTAATATCTACTAACATGCACTCGAATATACTTTACTCCACCATGCTACTCTAAAATTCTAGTGTAAATAAAGCTACCCAAACTACCACACACTTTTACCTCAGTGCAAAGCCAATCAGGAAGCCATACCGGATGACGCCTTCCTATATTCGTTTGAACAACCTCTATTTACATTAGATTTGTATTTTTATGATCAGCGATGTGCCGTCCATTATGGCGCTCGTCATTGTTTTTCTTCTGCTAACTTCTGGTACGACAGCTAGTCCATGCTGGAGGATCCAGCTCTGCTTGTATTGACCTTTGGTCAGTTCCCTCAACAGCTGTCACTCACAATGAGTGAAATCGAAATCGAAACATTCCTAGGTCCAGCATGAAGTCCAAGACTTCCACCAGACTGCCTGCAGTACCTTCTTTGGCGAACGTTCGTGAAAACGAGCGCGTGAAAAGCCCCCCCCCCCCCCCCCCCCCCCCCCTCTCCCGCGCCTTCGGCTCTCACTCGTGCTTTCGGTACTTCAAGCCATAGGCGCTCGTTTTTTCACGCGCTCGTTTTCGTTTTTATGTTCAATTGCCATATTTTTAGAATCTGTTTGGAATGCTTGGCATTGCAACGCAAATCGTTCTGAAATTGGCTAATTTAAGAAGAAGGAATCGCTGGTAGAGGCTGGATCATCGTGCATGCAACTACAGGTCACTGAGTGACGTGAACTATAAAAGAAGACAGAATATTTATATAGGGCCTCGTGTTTACATGCGGAGAACTTGGCCCGGGCAGCCGGTCACTCGCCTAGGCGAGCCATCTTTGGCGAGCGTTTATATGACAACATGTACTCTTGACAACCGTACTCAAAATTCTGACTGTGCGAAAAAACTTTAATTTTGAGACTGGAACTAGCCTTTTTGATCGAGAGTTGGCTTGCGTAACCGAGGCAAACTGTTTCCATAGAAAAAAGTTGGCTCGGCTAGAAGGGTCGCCCTCCGGTCTCAACCGTGTGACCCGGATAGGCGGTTGATCCTCCTAACCGAGCCAAATTTTGTTTTCTCTGGTAAACAGTTTCTTGCATTTTATAAGGAAATATGTGAAAGCCAGGGTAGCTCGCCTAGGCTGGTGACCCGGTTGCCCGGACCAAGTTTTCCCAATGTAAACAGGCCCTTAGTCTTAACATGACCAATATCTCTCAGGTCATTCGTCTATCTGAGTAACCTGATGTACGGGGCACCCCTCGGTCAAACCACGCCCATTGTGAGTGACGCGGGACAGGTGCAAGGGCATATCATGATCACCACCAAACCTTGTGAAGGTGAAGTACAACGTGTATCCGCGGGATATTTCAATGTTATCGATAACTAAGGCTAGTTTTAGACGTCGAACTTAATTCTGTCGCACTAAATTGACTGGGTTTATTAGCCAGGAAAACAAGTTATTTCGATATGAGTGATTTTATGAGGTTGAAATAATCGGTCTGCCCAATGGAGAAGATCTTATCCCTGATTTTATGAGCGCTGGAAGGATTCAAAATTTTAATTTAGCACGGCAGTAGCGCGGCGTTGGCACGGCAGATAGTGCCGTTCCTAATGCGAATGAGCTCAAGACAATAGCTCTAACTAACTAAACAATGGGAAATTGACATTTAGTGCGACAAGAATTACGTTCGACATCTAAAACTGGCCTAAACCTCAACCATCAACCAATCAGTGTGCAGAATCAGTCTCATACCCAGACGTTTTTTGCGTTTTGCGGTGATTTCTCCAATCGATTTCTTTTGGCGCCGTACAAGACACGGCGCGCAATGAATTGTGGGACATGCGCATATCCCATAACTCTCTGCGCGTCCTGTTAAAACTATCCCATAACTCTTTGCGCCCCCTGTTAAAACTATCCCACAATTTTTTACGCGCACTAAAAAAACGGAAATTGTCTGGGTACGAGAGTGGTGCAGAATTTCTTATAGTCACTTGGGCTATTATACTTACGTAACAATCTTTTAACAGTATTTTTGTATTTTTATTCATCAACAGACGAGGATAACGTGGATGAAGCTGGCCGATCGTGTGTGTTGTGGCTTGATTTTGGCGACGAAGACAAGGAAGAGGTGTGTAATGGCGAAAGTCCAAACAAAGGTTATAGCCCAATCACCAACCGAGAGCCTTTGCGGACTCTTAGCCAATAAGAGCACCCGAAAAACAATGGATCAATTTGAAAACAAAAGAAAACGGGGCGCAAAGGCTCCCGGTTGGTGATGCGCCTTTAAAAATATTCAGATTTCGCTTTGTTTATCCATACTGTTTCATGTCTTTTTCCTTCAGCCCTGGAAGGAATCACGTGACTCGGGAATACCGTACTCCAAAGGAGTACTAAGTGTCGGGTCGCCTTTCGTCTTCGCGGTGACTGTTGTCAAGGCGACTGGGCTACCTGTGGATTACACCGACATTTTCTGCCAATTTAGGTATGAAATTTAGGTATAAATGCACAGGATTAACAGATACCCCGTCTTTTTTCGACCGTCTAGTCATGAAAAAAGGGAAAGCAGTAATTCGGATTTCTGTTGACGACAGCGACGGCGATGACGTGGTGTGTTGACGTTGAACTAAAAACTTCTGGGACGACTGTTTCCTTTAGGATGTCAATGTGGAAAGCGCTTTTTTGTGAGGATTCGGATGGTGGAAGTGTTCATGACCAATAGAAATAGTGATGACACGTTTGTATTTACAGGGCTGGAAATTGCGCCTGTATCAGCGCCTAAACGTTTCTAATTTGCGACTAACATCTAAAGCTATTTTGTCACCCACAGTCTGTAAATTGCGACTAAAAATTGACACTATTGTCCAAAATGCGACCTTTTGTTCTTAATTTCCAACCCTGATTTAGAGGGGATTTCAGATGAATGTCGTGGGTGATTGACAATCACTTTGTAATCACTGCTATAGATTTTATTCACAATTGGTACATCACTTTGCGATTGGTTTATTCACTACAGTCATATGAAATCCACTCTATCGAGGCTTAGCTGCTATAGTTATTGATGATGAGGTCACCCTTGTGGAGGGAAGCTGTTCGTGGACCATCTGGTTACAAAACAAATGCCCGAGACTTCCCCAAGAGCGCACTTCTGTAACTGTGAATCTTCAATCTCATTCCTTCTTTTGTGTGTTCAACAACAGATTCTTGAACTGCTCCGAAGACGTGGGTTTTTCTACTGAACCAGTCAGCACTAGTAAAGGTGGCGACGCAATTCTTAGATTCAATTACACCCAGAAGGTGAGTCTCGCTCATGAATGAGCGCAAAGCGTGGTATGTGGATCGAGTTCTGGTAAATTAATGTAAAATGTAAAAGCACGGTTTGCTCAGCTTTACAGCGTTGGTCTCTCACCGCTGTGGTCCGAGTTCGACTCCTGGCCGAGACAGAGGGAACTTTCTTTCAATTTGGGTCATTATTGAAAGTGGTTCATATTGTGAGTTGAACTTTGTTCTGTTGTGTTTCACGCCCTTCTGGTGAGACTGTAGTCCCGTCTCGCCTTCACTATCCTATCCAGACAGAGGGCACATTAAAGAACCACTGAGGACGTAATAACCCTTTGGCAGTGACCACCCTCAGTGTCTGTGCTTATGACCGCATGGATGTCAGTGGCGCCGTTAAGACCCCGCGTTATTCCGCATCTCTTCGAAGTTCGATATTTACATTACATTGTTACAGCTTTGACGACAACACATAGTCCGGTCAATTTAGCCCGCAAAAGGCCCGAGCCTAGAAAAAACTGCAACATGGGAATTTTTGGTACGAATGGTCAAAAACATAGCCAAATTTCGTAGAAATCCGACCGGGGAAAGTTACATTTTTGGTTTTACCGGCGATGTCAAGGGCGCCTTTTGTTTTCGGCGGCACTTAGACAATGAAAACACAGAAACTGTGAGAATGTTTACAGACTGTGCAGATGAAACCCGGGAAGATTTAATAAGGTTCTTCGGTTGAAACATATAATTTCTGAGCGATGAGTTACGGCTATGAACAGTTTATTATTTTAATTCTTTTAGCGTATGATATTCGAACTTTAGTATCACCTATACGCGGGAAATACAAGGATCAATACGGGATTCGTCAAAACTCAGGATTATTTAGTTATTATTTTGCACAACTGGTTATAAACAAACACAAAATTCACATCTATGCAATCACATTATGCAGTAGAAAGAAATTGCTCGATATCGCGTTCAATATCACACCGAGTTACGGCAATACAGTCTATAGCCCTCTCTTCGAATTGTTCGCTTTCATTGTAAAGTGCCACCGAAAACAACAGGCTTTCCTTCGTGTAGACGGAAAACCCCAAATTTAACCAACTTCCCCCAAACGGATTTTAACAAAATTTGGACACGTATTTCTCACATGTTCCTGAGAATTTGCTTTATAAAAGTCCCATGTTGCAATTTTTTCAGTTAAAAGCTAAATTGAAGCTATGTGCGGGGTGAAGCTTGTAAATGGAGGAGCTAATCTACGTGTGTATGTGCTACATAAAAAAGTGATACCATAAGCTGTTTGAGACATTTCATAATTATGGCTGAAAAAGAACAAAATACGTTAGTGCACTGGCCGGGAATCGAACCCGGGCCTCCCGCGTGGCAGGCGAGAATTCTACCACTGAACCACCAGTGCAACTCTTGGTGATCAAGACCGCTTTTTGTAATAACTTATGAGGGATCTGGTTTACATTCATTGGTATTATTTTCAATTTTGAAGAGCTTTTGATAAATGACTTTAAAAAAGGCCATAAAAGCTACATTTTTTTTATTGAAAAATAAGTCTTTTCATGCTCGACGTGTCGGCGTAAAATAAAGTGCATTTATTGAGAGTGATGGACTTAAATTACATAGTCTTACTTTACGCTTTGTTGTAAATTTTAATGGAAAGTGACAATCTTGCCCCTGCCTAGAATGTATAAAAATACAAATATTATTGTTCCCTTTTATAGGTTGGAATATTGATGTCACGTGATTTTATTGAGTATGTCGGCACCAGGCCCCTCCAGGTAGAGGTGTTTGGTCACTATAGCAACCATCCTCAACACCAGGCCAGCATCAGCATGCCAAGGTAACGAGCTTTGTTAAGTGATCATTTGATTCGATATTTTGGTATCAAGATTATGTATCAGTCAATTCCAGCGCTGACCATGCCCCCCCCCCCCCCCCCCCCCCCGGGCAACCCCGGGATTTGGTCATTTCTAAAAATAAAACTGAAAATTCCCCGCCCCCGGGCTAGCAAAAATGCAAAATACCCCACGGCGGGGAACACAAAAAGCGGGAAAATGCCCCACCCCCGGGACGAGAAAAAGATGGTAAGATTCCATCGACTCTGCGTGACAAAGCTTCACAACAAAAACTTCAACTACATTTATACTGTCCGAGCATTTATAATTCGTTTCAGTAAATGTACTTTAGTTTTCTTGTCTTTGAAGGAGTTCTCATTTCACTGAGACACAATATAAATAGTGAGTGAGACAAAATATAAATAAAGAAGTGAAACTAAGGTATTAGTACAATATCGGTAGACATTCCTAGGCCATTCGCCGTTGTAGCCATTTCTGCAAATTGTCTCCGGAATCTCTCAATGTGAAATTAAATTTTACCTTTATTCTATTTGCAGAGCAACTATTTCACAGTTATGTTACTTGTTTGCGAAATTGGAACTTTTTTATAGTGTCAATTCATTTTTATGTTTTTCCACTGAGACGAAATTGCGAAATCTGTTTCTTCTCTATAGACGACGTTAACTGCGAAATGTGCAAATGTGTCTTCCCCAAACGTGGTGTATACGGGCCATGCTCTGCATTATATTTTATGTGGCGTTATTTTCTGTAACTGGGACTTTGTAACTGCCAAACGATAGTTATTGTAACTGGTGTTGTAGTTCGCAAAAACCGACGCGCTTGAGATGAGAAAACCAAAATTCCCCACCCCTCCCCCGGGGAAAAACAATTCCCGACCCTGGGGCCAGCAAAATTTTCAAAATTCCCCACCCCAGGGAAGGCAGTGGTGCGCAAATGCCCCACGGTGTCCGGGGGGGGGATGGTCACCGCTGGAATTGACTGATACATTATTCGTTATTCATTATTTTAACTCGCGAATATGGGAGAAAAATTGACGGTGCTCAATATGTAAATGTTTTGTTGTCCGACTTAGTCCAGTGTTATTACGCCATGGGATATATTGCAGATATTCGTTTGTGTTGACGGAAAACTTAGGTAGGAGATCGACACTCTTTCCACACATGCTCGTGTTGACAATAGTTTCTTTCATTCTATTCTAGAGTGGTTCCGAGAACGGCAGAAGATTCTAAGAAACTTCAGAGACAAGGTAAACCATCTCTATACTATTTAAAAATTGATCAATGTCAGTCGATATGAATACCCTTGATAATTAACACTTGGTTTGTTCGTTTTAGGTTCTGCCGTCTGTTTTTCACCGCTCAAACAAAGGTACAGAAGAACCAAAGTGATAGTTTTATATTATATAGTTTCAGAAACATATAAGTGAGTTGAAACGTGTAACAGACGAATGAATCTGATGTGACAACCAGCGAACAACTCGCGATCGCTAAACACCATATTTGGAAAACATTTTCCTTGCGTGCAGCCAATCAAAACTATTCAGATGTGACTTTTCACTCCACACGGCAGTTCGGTGCTCGTTTTGCAAAACTACATTCTGATTCTTCGATGCTTGCAGATTTTTGGAAGCCTGAGATTTCCTGCTGAAAAACCAATGAACTTTGTAAGAAGAACTTCCAAGCTCAACCAAAATGCATAAATTTCTGTTAAAACTCACACCACTCAGTTTCGGGACTTCAAGAAAAAGAAGTTGGCCAAGCAGAGTTTTTATGGCTAGGAACTCTGAGAAACTATTGAAGAAATAACCTGAACGGGGGAAATGAATATCAACGTGGGCTGGATTCTGTTGATCGAAAAGGAACTAATTTACACGTAGGAACGAAGGAGAAAAACAGCTCGGCTATTTGCAAGGGATCCGTTCTTGAAACAACAAACTCAGATAAGAAGGGAAATTAGAGTAGTTCTCCATTGCTCTTAGTTATAAACTTTAAGATATGTTGTCGTTGAATTTGTACTGGAAAATGGGATGTCAAAGAAAGAACGAAGGATCCAATCAAGCCAAAACAAACAAGTAAGAAGGCTCGCCAAAAAAAATTTGTTTTTTCTGTAAGTAGTGAATTAAAAAACGTTTAGTTTATAAATTAACTTAAGGATTTTATTTCTTTATAAATTGTTGTCTTTAGATTTTCATTTGTTCTTCTTCATGGTGCTTTTAAGCCTTATTTTTGATTGGTTTTGAGCATGGAACAGAAACAGTTCTGAACTCATTTGTGCTTCTGTTGTGCGGAGTTCGCGCGCGTTATTTTTAGAAAACATGACGAATAACATCTCCCGTTGCTGATTGGCTAAGCGAAGAATCTGTTGCTTTCCAAATATGGTGTTTTTTGATCGCGAGTTGTTCGCAGGTTGTCGCGTTGTTACACGTTTCAACTCACTTATATGTTTGTGATAGTTTCTATATTGCAGGTTTCAGATGAGCGTCGGAAATTATTTGTATCTGCATTTCCTTTGCATTCTCATTGGTCGCATATTTCTATCAACCAATCATATTTTTAAACTAGACGCAGTGATAATGTGCTAATGAACCGCTTGAGAAGTGATTTTACTTGTCGCGGTTTACAAATAAACCAGTCACGTGCCCGACCAGTGACAGTGGTTTTACTTGGCTAGTGATGGCTGACAACAACAACAACAACAACAACATGAAGAACAACAACAACAAACAACAACAACAAACAACAACAACAACAACAACAATACATTAATGCCCTCCGTAGTTACTAGATACAGATCAAGGAAATTATAAGCCATGCAATCAGCAACCTGTAATTTCTCTCGTTGATTGGCTAGATGTATTTGCTCTTTCTGCATTTGCATTGTCGTTTCAAACGTCTCAATAGACGAGCACATGGTGTCAGTTGCACTTTATGGGGCAAGTTTTGTAAGGGCAAGATGGCGAAATTTAGTTTGTAAGCGAGAGGCACGTGATAATCCTCTTCAAAGGTGGACAAGTGTTTTCCTTTTAACCCTATTCAGACTGGGGGGCTTTTCGAGCCCCCCTCCAGTAAAATCCTGATTACTCTAAAACCACTGCAGCTATGATGGTGAAACTTCGTGACTTTTCCTAAAATTTATCTGGGGACATTTTGGTGTCAATGACATGTCAGTGTCAACGACCCAGTTTCCATGGCAACCACTTTTTGACATGCATGTTTTGCAAAACTCGAAAAAACGTGAATTTTCATATTTCAAGCTTAATGTTGGACACATTGCCCAATTTATGACTATCGGAGCTTGTACTCCTTAGTAATTTATGTACAGGCTAATTAATTTTTGACACAAAATCTTTGGGGGGGAGGGGTAGGGGGATTTTGTTCATTTTAACATATGGTCTAAAACTAGCTCTGGGATTCACAGATTTCCTTTTAATTCAACTTTTTCAATGTCAAACACTTCTTTGATGAGTATTTTGTACATTTTGACCATTTTTTTCTCATTGAGTATTTATCTGAAGAGTCAAATGGAAATTAAATGAAATCCAAGATGGCGGATCCAAGATGGCGGACAATATTTTCAAAAGTCGTCATTATGATGCAAGTTTAAGGTAATTCCCCTGAAATAAAACTTGTCGTAGAATTTTTTTCTTAATTTGTCTATTTACTATTTAGTATATAAGGAATGGAAATATGAAATAAAAAGAGAGGGTGCCCATGCTCGTTTAGAAACTGCGATGGCGCAAACATACCCCATTTTTAGTGCCTGAGGGCTATTTTGTGAAGGAATACGTGAAACAAGAAAATTGTAATAAAACGCTCACTACTGAAGCAATCCAGTTCGCTTGCAAGTTTGAACAGAAATGTTGGATGCTTCACTACCTAGGACGAACATTGGAATGTTTAATTTTCTATGTGTGTTGACGCTACTCTTGAAAATGTGCAAAAATGTGCGCACCGCTCGTGATAATTTGAGAGTCTTTGGTGTCTCATTTTGGGGCTTTTTATGACGATAGCTCAAAAACTTGTCGTAGAAATTTCTTTAAACTTTTTTTTATAACAGGGGAATGAAAGTCTTATCAAAATGGTAAAATAAAAATGGGGGTGCCCAATCTTGTTTTCGCGCAATATCCCAAAAAGTGACTTTTTCTTGGTGTTTCTCGCTCAAATGGGGATATTTAGCTTGCGCGCGCGCGCTCGATTGCGTCATTTTCGAACGAATTGATCGCGCTTCCATGCGCAGAACAGCGTGCGCAGTGCAAAACAGGGGAATAACCTTAATAAACTTTATGTGGTAATGTCACAAATTATTACATTTACATTATCTTGATGTTAATTAGTTGGCTTTTAGAGTATTATCTACCAAGTTTTTGGAAGTTAATTAAAATTACTTAAAAATTGATAAAACATTGAGAATGACGTCATTGTGACGTCACATTTTGCTCCCACGTGACAAAAATAGGTGTGGTGATTTGTCTAAGGCTCATGGTCATTGTGTGAAAGTTTGATGATCATAGCCCCAGTGGTTCCAGAGATATAGAGGGGGGCCGAATTAGCCCCCCCCCCCCCCCCCAGTCACAGATTGTCAAAAAAAGCCCAGTCTGGATAGGGTTAAAGAAGTGAACATAACTGCGATTTTCATAATTCTGCGAACTCTCGCTAACGATTTCCAATCGTAAAACCGCCTTCTGGCTTCCGTCAATCAAACTCCCGAGTCTTCTCGTCGTTACTCTTTGTGCATTTTGATTGGCCAGCACGTAACCATTGCTGGCGCGACGGGAAGCCATTTTAGCGCTGCTTGGGCGCTGGCCAATCAAAAAGCACAAAGAGTAACGACGAAAAGACTCGGGAGTTTGATTGACGGAAGCCAGAAGGCGGTTTTACGGTTGGAAATCGATGGCGGGAGTTCGCAGAATTATGAAAACCGCAGTAAGTGTGAAAAAGTGATAATTTCCAAAAATAAAGTGCACAACATGTATGAAACTATGATTATTTGATTATAACTAATGTTTTCACCTGACAAACCAACGATTCATGTCTGAAAAAGCTTCTGTGTTTTCGCGTGAACTCGAGGCTAGTCATTTAAAAGGATCCGTCTCATCCTACCTATAATGCACCGCTTCGCCGCCATTTTCGGTTTCTCGACAAAGACTCGACAACAAGTGTTCAGGTTAGAGCATTTACTGTACAAGCACAAGAAAACTTGAAATAGGAGAATTCCTTTGCATTTAGTCGGAATTTCTTGTGCAATGAATCATGTAAACTAAAACGGAGCAATGCATTATGGGCAGGATGAGACGGATCTTTTAAGAACTGGACAACAAACAGCAACCTGGACGCCATATTTGAATTCCGTTTATAGCTGTGGACTCGAAACTAATATGGAATGTCTTTAAAAGACTCACATGTCCTGCCTAATCTAAAATCCAAACTCTTTGGTGTAGTCGGTAGGAAGTTCTCCTACGATGCTGAATTATTTCCTCCGTGATGGTCCTTCGAGCTCTATTTCTCTATTTTAACGAGTACCATTTGACCAATGATTCAAATTGAGCCTTATTTTTTAAAGTACGAAATGTCACATTTGAAGTAGGTGTAATATAAATCTGTTGGACATTTATTTTCTCTCGATGTTGTTTCAGGGAGGAATCGCCTAATTTGCATTTCGACTTTGTCGTCTGGATAGAGATTTTCGAGTTGTCGCCTTCTGGAGAGTAAGTATTTCGACGAACAACTCCAAAATGTGCGGGTTTGAGTCCTGTGTGTTTTATTTCCCGTTTAGATTAAATAAACTGTCGTTGTTGTATAAAAACATTCCTCACCCCTCATTCCCCGCTTGGTGACATTCTTTGACGCATGTGTGAAATACAGGAAAGTACTCTGCGCATGAGGCATTTGCCAATCAATAAAAGACTACTAAAGGCACTCAAATAGAGGATGTTTCTCGTCTAGACGGAAAACTCGTCTTAAATTCATACTAGACGGAGTTTATAGACGAGTAGCCCGAAGTATTTCGTCCCGGGAAGACTGGACACAAGGAATTCCAGCCGTACATCGCTTCACAAACTAATATTGAGCTGAGCCCTCAGTGAAGCTGCTGACCTGCTGTTATTTCGCATGCGCAGTAAGAGAAAATAGCCCCCCTCCCCACAGTCAAACTGACTGAAGTTGCAATTCTGTTTGAAATGTGTCGGCAACGACAGCGGAGTTTTATAATTATATTTTAGCTGATCGGAGAAACGAGGAAAGCTGAAAACTTCAACTAATTTTGATGAACATCCGTACTTTGCATCGAGCACAATGATGAAGCTTTGCATTTTCCCGGGATCGCGTTTTAACTCACTGAATACTCCTGAGATATTTTCGCAAGATGAGCCATGTGATTCGAGAGAGGATATTTTGACGTCTCATTCCTCGAAAACTGAACCAAGTACCACGCTAGAAATTCCAAATACATTCAGTTTTCCTTCGAGGATTTAAGCAAAAGTGGAGTGACTTTTGGAATTCGTGTCGAAGTTATTTAAGAAATTTATTTTCTTCAAGCGGTCGATTCTAATTGCATTTCGAATGAAAAACATTTCATTCAGTGATCCTCGCTGATCCGAGGCACTTTGAACAGCAATGGAAGTCACATGTAATGCTTCGAGGTGTAGAAGATATTATTTACCCAGAAAAAGCATCACGAAAGTGTATTCTGCTGAAATTTCTGTGTAGTACTTACCATCTGGAAATTGACAATGTTGTAGCAATAATTATTCAGGTCAAAATTAAATAGTTTATTGTGGAAAAACTGAACCAAGTACCACGACGAGAGTCGGCACAGACATTCTACCATCTACATTCATTCGTATCGCCGTGGAGTTGTTCTTGGAATTTGTGTCCAGCATACTGAAAAAAAAATTTCATTCAAATAAGTATTCTTCCTACAGTGTAGCGATGTCATTTACATTTACACTCGAAAAAAATTCAATCAGAGATATTCGCTGATCCGAAACTCGATTTAAAGCAGTAGAAAGTAGCAGGGAATGCTTTGAGACATTGGAGGTATGAAAGATTTGAATTTTCCAAGAAAAAGCGTATCGAAATTTCAAGTGTATTGTTTGCTTGCATCTTGAAATTAGCAATGTTATGGCAAAAAAATATTCAGGTAAAAATTAAATACTTTCTTGTGGAAAAACTGAACCAAGTACCATGCACCGGCACATACATTCTACCATCTACATTCATTCGTATCGACGTGGAGTGGTTCTTGGAATTTGTGTCCAACATACTGAAAAAAATTCATTCAAATAAGTATTCTTCCTACTACAGTGCAGCAATGTCATTTGCAATTACACTCCAAAAAATGCATTCAGAGATCGTCGCTGATCCATGACTCGATTTAACAGATTTAAAGCAGTGGAAACTGAAAGTCGTATGGAATAGAATGCTACGAGGACTTTGACGCATTGGAGATATGAAACATTTGAATTTTTCAAGGCATATCGAGATTTCAAGTATTATTCGCTTGCCAACTTGAAATTTTAACAATGCATTGCAAGTAATTATTCAGGTGAAAGTTAAATATTTTGTTGTGGAAAAACTGCACGAAGTACCATGACGAGAGTCAGCACAGATATTCTGCTATCCACATTCGTTCGTATGGCCGTAGAGTGGTTCTTGGAATTTATTTCCAATATGCTGAATATGAACGAGAAACATCAATAGAAATATATGACCGGAAATGGCTAGAGTCTAATTAGTAGTAATTGCTTTTCGAGTTAGGTTCCTAGTATAGCCAGCGCCATAACGAAGCAGATTTAGGGAAGATTATAACATAAACGGGCGCGCTTAATTTGGAGCCTCGTTGTGCGACCCTCACCAAAGTTTTGTTATCATTTTGTATTTTTTTCGTGCTATTGTTTATTTTTGTAAATTATATTTGTGAATTGGTGAAAGCTATTAAATAAATAAATAAATAAATAAATAAATAAAAACATAACACTATAAAAACAAGCACTGATGTAAATGATTGATTTGCAATAAAAACGTTTCATAGCTGGATGGCTTGCGAAGTTATTGTCACCAGCGGTAATGTAGTCATTGCCTGGAGGACTGGAGTGCTGGCACTTGAAAGGTTCAAAGTATTCTCGACTCCCTATTTGTGTGTTTCCAGACATTACGTAGGCCGCATTTTCAGTTGATTAGTTTAGAAGAAATCGCCTCTAGTCTTGGCCGCAATAAATTTGTACAAGCGCAGTTTGCACCAAGCGTAATTATAACCATACCCGCTCTATCACAAAAACATTCAGAAACTTCTAGCTATAAAGAGTGCGCACATCAGAAAATCGCGGACTTTCTGAAAACATACACAATATTTTCTTTTATTGATACAAATCAAGAGAAAATAGATCATTTTCTCTTGTTCAAATATGCTATTATCGCTCCGGAATCATTCACTCGATGTGTTATCTGAATCGTAAACACTATTCGAATTCTCGCTTCACATCGAAAAGATCACGCAATTTGGAATTTGATTGCAGCTTTTGCACAAAAGTAAGCTGTACATATAGATTTTACAATGTGGGCTCATGAATAAATTCCAGCGCGCGCATATATTTAGGCAGGATACGAGTCCGCACAAGTTTTGCTCGTTTCGATTAGATTTCCGCTCGAATTCCTTGTGGGAACTAGAATGGCAACTAAGAGTGGCATGTAACCACGCGACGACGCCATCGGGCTCTAAAACATCCTTCACTCGTCTCATGTGAATTCTCGTCGGTGTTTTAAAGACGAGTTTCACGTCACGAATTCGCATTAGACGGGAAACTCGCCTGACGAGAAACTCGTCTTGACGTGTTTTCCGTCCTCTAGTGTGAAACGAAGAATTGGGTGTGTAGGTTCCGAGGGGGGTTGCTATTTTGCGAGCCACCGAGCCCCGAGCCTTTCGGGGCGAGCCCCGAGCCTTTTGATATATTTCCTGTCATTTTTATATTAAATTAAATAATGCTCGCGCAATAAGGCATGTTGGTAAAAAGGTTGCCCATACTCCTTTTCGACATAGTATTTTTTCAAGTTTTTATTACGTTTTTCAAAGGCTCGCCAAAAATAGCCTAGAGGCTCGCTTTGAGGCTCGCAACCGCACAGTGAAATGAGCTTTGATTACGGTTATATCTCTGTTAGAACTACTCTGTGAAATTCTTCTAATTGCAACAGAGAAAAGTTACATTTTTGTATGCTTTCATAACAATATAGTTAATTTGCCTTTGAAAACGTGCGTCTGTAATTGCATAGCTAATTTCAAAATTCATTTATTGAAAGACGGAGTGAAGCTAAATCGTTATTTGTCGGTTGGACGAGAGTTGCGTGGAATGGGAGGGCAGTGAGGAACGCGGGACAATCGGTCAATCTTTATGACTGCCTATAATGCTGGATAAACCGAGTAAGAGAAGTTGCAGGCTGATAACCAGTTTATAAGCCAATGGTATTGATAATTATGAAGGAACTGAGATAAATTTGCTTTTTGCAATTTTTGCATTTCTTCGTTAGACTAAGGCCTAGTTTATACGTCGCATTTAATTAGACGAATTAATTGATCAATTAAATTCGTCTGTGCGACGTATAAAATGGAGGTTCGTTTTATACGACGAATAAAATAAAACGAAGACATACTTCAGACGTTGTATACGTCCGGGGTCGACGTATACAACGTCTTGGACGAATTTAATTTCGACCTTTTTAGGTTCGTTTTATACGTCGCATTTCAGACGAATTTAATTGCGATAATTAAATTCGTCTGAATTAAATTCGTCCGAAATACGACGTTTGAACTAGGCCTAATATTGTCGAATAGAGTGGAATATGAAATGACCACCGTACTACATGTTATCTAGTTTGTTCTAGTTTTTAATGTGTTTTTCAAAGGCTCGCCAAAAAAGGCTCGCAAATTAGACAACCTCGGTTCCGAGCTATAGTAGGTTGCATGATTCTCAAAGTAAACCGCGCCTTATTAGCCAATCAGATAAGCCGTATTCACACTAGAGACGGAAAACTCGTCTGAGACGCGTTTCTCGTCAGAAAAAGTTCCTGTCTTATGCCAATTCTACTCAGAAACACTTGCTTGTTATCCGTCTAAACTTTCTTCTTCGTTTTCGCGTGATCACAGAAGAACAGGGAACCATATTCAAGGCGAGAAACTCGTCTCAGACGAGTTTTCCGTCTCTAGTGTGAATACAGCTAGTGAAGATTGTCAGGACAATGTTTCATAATAATAATTATCAATACAAACATAATGCAGGAAGTGTTTTCCTGTATGCTTTTCTCGGCCCCCTTTTTCTCTATCTGTGCATGCTAAGGACTGGTTTCCATATAGTCTTATCTGTCGTATCTATCGCATCAGTCGACCGTGAAACAATGGAAATTGGAATTATCGTTGTTTCTTCTTCTCCTATTTAGGGCCGCCCAGACTCCTTGTTAGTATTTTCAAACACAACATTGTTAGTATTTTAAAGTTTTATGTCAACATTTAGTATGCTTCTTATCAGACATAACATTTTATACCTGCGAATATACGTTCCCACCGATTTCCATTACCTGCAAATAGTGACAGGTAAGGTCAAGCAGGTCTAATTTATTCAAAGGTAAAAACAGCTCTGATTACTAAAGTAATTGCAAGAAACTCTTCTACAGAAATTCTCACCACAGGCTTACCATTCTGGGGGAGTGTGACTTCGAGTCACGCTCTCCTGGTTGAGTTTGTAATGTGACTCCCTCGGTGGTTAGGTGATCAACGATCGGCTCACAAGTTAATAGTAAAAAGCATCTCGTAATCTTCTCCTGAAACACAAAATGTCCTATAATAAAGGTTAGAGTAAACAATAATTGTCTTGTGTTTGTCCTCATATCGAAATCAGCGAGAAATATAAAGGTTCTGGGGTATTTTGAAGGCGATTTTTAGGGGTGGGTAGCGAGGGGAGAGAGGAGAGACTCCTCCTCTCCTCTCTCCCCTCGCTACCCACCCCTAAAAATCGCCCTCAAAATACCCCAGAACCTTTATATTTCTCGCTGATTTCGATATGAGGACAAACACAAGACAATTATTGTTTACTCTAACCTTTATTATAGGACATTTTTGTGTTTCAGGAGAAGATTACGAGATGCTTTTTACTATTAACTTGTGAGCCGATCGCTGATCACCTAACCACCGAGGGAGTCACATTACAAACTCAACCAGGAGAGCGTGACTCGAAGTCACACTCCCCAGAATGGTAAGCCTGTGTTCTCACTTACGAATGAAGTAGCTACCACGTTTTGTGGAAAGGTTATTGTTCTTTTGTGTATTCTTAAAACAAATTGTAAGGTTTGTTATAGAGTTCATTAGCGTGCATTGGACGAAAAAACCCGGATAAAATTAAAACGATAAACAATATGCTATGGATTCTAATCCAGTTTTGAAGTGGAGATTTAGTTTAAAATTATGACTGAAAAAGAAAAAAAATATCAGTGCACTGGCCGGGAATCGAACCCGGGCCTCCCGCGTGGCAGGCGAGAATTCTACCACTGAACCACCAGTGCAACTCTTAGAAAAGTGAAGGTTTTTTTTAATTATAAACTAAGGGTTTGGGTTACCTTTATTAGCTTGATTACAATTTAGAAGAGCTTTTTATAAGATGACAGACAATTAACAAATATAATACCCGATATGTTTTTCTGCTCCTTCTACAGTAATTATGCGATAAATAGGCGTTAAAAGAACAGACACATCTGCTTTGTTTGTATTTTTCCTTTTCTTTTTATTAAAATAAGAATTGTTTCCTTTATGACCCTTTAGTAATCCGAAGTTGATCATATCAGGAAAGTCACATACTCGACTGCGCTATTGTAGTAACTAGTAGTATTAGATTTTAGAAAGTAAAAAGTTTAGTTGCTTTATTTCTTGCTGACCAGAAAAACTATACACATACCGAAATATTAGCTTTTTTCAATGATTATTCGGAATTGATGACTTGAAGATATTGTGACAGTGAAGTTTCACGTGCTGTATACGGATACATGCAACCGACGGTGTCCGGGTCAAGTGTGGTGTTTGTTCGAGCATAGTGACGACAATATCTAGAACATACCTCTCACTATTTTCACCCCATTTGTCACTGCTTGTTCTATATAGTTTTATTATCTCAAATAGTAGTAATGTATTATGTTATTATTTTAATATGTTTTAGTATAATTACTCAAGTGTCTATAAGAAATTCCTGCGCGCTGATTGGTCGAGAATTTTAGGCAAAATTCAGCTGATGGCTATCCAATGTTGCAGGCTTCGAGCCAATCAGAAAACGGTTACTGAGTACAATGAATAATAATACTTAATATTGGTAATCAATCGTTTCTTCGTTTCAGATATTTTCCGTGTGCTGTCAAACGCAAAGGAGACGAAGTATCAGAACCAATATTTCTTCTTCATCAAGTAGGTCTCAAGACCGACATTCAGCCATTCTTACGCTGTCGATCTACCCTGCTAGCAGAGCTTTCGTTCTGTGAGTCTTTCGTTCTGTGAGTCTCATTAAACCAAGTCACTCGCGTGTCATGCATTCGCCAAATGGCGAAGGCTAGCACAAAACCGATAGTGAAACCGTATCTCACTTCGGAAAGGAAAGATCGACAGCGAAGGAGCGGCTGAAAGTAAGTGAAGGCAAGTAAGTGAAGGCAAGTAAGTGAAGGCAAGTATTAAGTGAAGGCAAGTAAGTGAAGGCAAGTAAGTGAAGGCAAGTAAGTGAAGGCAAGTAAGTGTCCCTTCTGAGGGATGCGCATGCGCTTTCCTGCTGAAAAGAGCTACACTTGCCTCAGCAACGCAATTACCGTATCGTTATTACCACCCATTACTGTATGGTTATAGCGTGGGAGGAGGGCAAACAGGCGGCAAGTTACATTGATCGCCAGGTTCATTGTTGTTATATATTTTTTTCTCCCTTTCTTCAGGGCATCCAAAGGAGACTAGTGGTAACACTCATGTACGAGAACTCACCAGATGTAAGAATAAGGAGACTTGCAAGCCTAACAATGGGTAAAACATTCAATCTAGTTTCACGCAAGATAGAAAATAGCTTACATTGTGCCTCTCAATGAAAAACGGCGCGATTTGCTCGTTATAACACAGGGAGCTCACCCTTCCGATAAAATAAAAATAAATGTGTTATTTTGAGTTTCCTCCCTTGCTAGTATTCACTAGGTTGTGAAGGTCAATGAATTCCTTTGTTATGAAAATTACTGATAGTGGCCAATCAGAAAGTAGCATGACGTAATCTCGTTCCCTAGGGTACAATAGATAAAACAATACACAGGACTCCCATTGAAAAAGCAAAGAAGAAAATATCAAAATTTATTTTTATTTTACCGGAAGGGTGAGCTCCCTGTGTTATAACGCCCATGTGAAGCACGGTATAATTGATCTAACTGATAACTGTGAATTGCAGTGAGTTAGACATGTTGCTCATGTCAAATCACTTTGCATTTTTCTTATTTCTCTCTCTCTAGGCCTCGTTCGCACGCATCTAGCTCCGCCCACCCCTAGTGACCAGACCCCCTCCAGCTGGCTCTCGCTCAACGTCTTGTCGCCTCAGATCCAGTCCCACCCGGACGACGAACGCGCGGTCTTCAAGTTTGAGGCGGCCTGGGACTCGTCATTACACAATTCCATTTTACTGAACAGGTAGTGCCTTTGATCATCCATAACAAAAAAAGGGAACCGAGCGCATAGTCGCGACAACGCTTATGGAAAACCTCATATCAACCAAGTAAAAGCTACATTCATTAGCCTTTGTCGCACAACTGCCATCTTGAATTTTTCAGCCGATTTATTCAGCATGGAAACGAGGCCAAGCAGGGCGCGGGTTTTGCTCGTGTTGGAAAGCGAAGCCTGATGCTGGAATTTATGGTACAAAAGTTGACCATGCTACCAAAAAGTACTCCTTATTTTTGTTTACCACAAAGTTGATTGGATCATTGCTTTTTCTGGAAACAAAATGGCGGCGACGTGACAAAGGCGAATGCCTGGAAAGTAGCGCGCCAGCTGAATACAAACGTTGATCCTCAAAACACTGTAATGTACCCAAGAGTAGAACTAGAGAGTCTACAACGTTTTGGTGTCGTTATTTTCAGGGTCACGCCTCCTGGGGAAGTTCTCTACGTCACAATGAAAGCATATCTCGAGGTGATTATCATGCTTTTCGTTCTGTCCATTTCTTGTGTCCATTTTTTCCGTTTTGTCCATTTTCTTCCATTTCTCGGAACACGTTACGAAGGGTTGGTTTACACACGAACGGAAGCGCAGGACGCAAGCCGAAGGCAAGTCTCTCGTATGAGACAATAAACCGAGGTCCCGTCTGCCTTTCTACCCCTGCCCTTCTATCCCTGTTTAAGGTGGACGACAAAGAACACGTTGCACTCTTCGTAAGAGTATGGGATTGTCTCACGGTGCAATGGTCTGGCTCTCGGAGGCATATATACTGTAAAACAGCTCTCATGGTTGTAAGCTGTGCGGCAGCAATTTGCACCATCTAATGGAGACGAGTTGGTATGGTGAAGATGGAAACTAATACTGTAAAAACTCGCGTATAAGAACCTAGAATTTTAGCCTAAAACAGGTTCTTATTTGATTTGAAAATACAAGGAAACAAGGGGTTCACATGGTTAATTTAAGCCTAACAGGTTCTTAAAATCCAGGTTCTTATATGCGGTTTTTTACTGTAATCTTAGATCTCGTTCCCTCTACACTCACCATTTCAAATCCCTTCTTTAACCTCACTTTGTGTTTCTCTTGAGCCTCTGGTGACTTCTTGTGACTTGTTCCAATCGTCGTTTTTTACTGAATCGGATGTATGTCTTCTGTTCTGGTGTCAATGATCTGTGATGTTTCTGTTACGTAGATGGACAACTGTTGCCGTAATACCTGTCTTAGCAAAGACCTCTGTCTAACCGTGTATAACAGGGACTCCAAAACAAGCCCATCAAGGTGAGAGAC
This sequence comes from Scolanthus callimorphus, assembly GCA_033964015.1. NCBI lineage: Eukaryota > Metazoa > Cnidaria > Anthozoa > Actiniaria > Edwardsiidae > Scolanthus > Scolanthus callimorphus. Next base: position 27,890,098 of record CM066911.1, on the reverse strand, counting down.
AGTCACAACAGCAATATTGATTGCGCACTCTCAAGCATGTAAGTACAAGTACAAGTGCAAGTGCAAGTGCAAGTACTAGTACTAGTACAAGTATAGAAAGAAGAACGCGACACGAAAGCTAGCAGAGCTAGTCGAGTTAAAAGTAGACAAAAGAAGAACGCGGCACTGAAAGCTAGCAGAGCTATTCGAGTTAAAAGTAGACATAAGAACAACGCGGCTACCGAAAGGTAGCAGAGCTAGTCGAGTTAAGAAGCTTAGGCCAGACGGAAACTGTCATTCGAATTTTATTTTTAAACTAATGACGACAGGAAGGAGCACTCAAAATATAGTAATAATAATTACCAGGGTTCGCGCTGGGTTTCAAAAACTTTTTTCCAGGAGTTTTCAAGTAGTATTTACAGCGCGAGAAGCCCTCACATTGCTCACATTGCGATCTAAACTTGCAAGAAACCGCCTACTGAGTTGTCTATCAGATGTCAAATTATTCGCAAACAAGAAACTATTCTCTTTCGGAAAATCGTCAAGGAAATTTCTCAATTCATTTCTAAATTATAAAAATTGTTATCGATGCAGGTTTAGTGCCAAGCATAAATGGAAAATGCGGGCGAATAATTTGACCTCCGACTAGCGGAGAGACAAACTCAGTCGACGGCTTTTCTCGCGCTCTTTGATTTCCGACTACACCTGTTTACTTTGTCTTTCTAGTACTTGACCCGCAAGAAAACGGACATTTTATATTTGATTTCAGCTTGGATAACTTTTATCCGTCAGAGCAAATACAGCAAATAGAAAACCTGTATTTCATGACTTGAACACTCATCGTGACTCGAGCAGTTTTGCGGTTGGAGCCCAGCTCACTTGTAATAACCCCCGCCTGTGATTGGCTAACGCGAAAGTATGCGAATTAATTACCGGGTGGCCATACTTGGGCTTCTCGCGCTGTAAGGACAAAAACGACAAAGTTCAAGGAGTACCGAGTGATTTTTGATCACCTTTTTTCTCAATAACAATAGCCTAATTCAACTAGAATCTTCGTATTGTTTTCAGATGCAGAATCGAAACGCTTGCGATCCTTGATTATACCGCGGAAACAACTTTTGCGATCATTTGGCTTCCTCAGGAAATGGTCAAAAGTATTATAAGAATATGACGATGAGCGCGTAGCGAAAGCCCTCCCCAGAAAAGTCCCTCTCCTGAAGCCGTCGGGTCTCAAGAAAATGATAAAAAAAAATGTTAGAAGTAAGATAAAAAATGGTCACAATTGCTATAATGGAAGAGGGTGAGCGCTAAGAAATCAGGGTTCTTCTTCTAATCAGCAAAAATATTATAAGAAAAGACTGCGAGCGCGTAGCGCGAGCCGAAAAAAAAATGTTCCCCCAGAGTGGTCAGTTAGATTGTCAGCGTAAATAACTCATTTACTGACATCAAACTAAGCAATTTAAAAAAAATCCTGTAACATTCAAGGAGTTTTTGTGGTTTTCAAGGATTTTCGTCCAATTTCCAGGAGTTTCAAGTGCCCTTGAAATTGCTTTTCAAAATCAAGCACTTTTCAAGGAGTACAAGGACCTGCATGAACCCTGAATTACTGACAGTAACACAAAGGACACGGAGCACCATGAAAAGCAAAGTGAATTAGAGTAAGAAATGGCAAGCTAGAGTACATTAAAACCAAGTAAATTATGATTCACCTTGATCTTGTTATGGTAGGTCGGTGTGGAGCATATTATTGGGATCAACGAAGACAAACTGGTAAGGAGAATTGTATTGTTGAGGCATTTTTAACTTCAGACCTGTAGCTCGCATTTGGAGGGGGGTTCGTTGACCTCAGATTTTCAAAAAAAACCTGTATGAACCAAATTTATAGCATTTTGTCGTGTTTCCTACTATACCTGTTTTGTGACCAAAACCCGAACCTGGTACACTAGTCACCTATAGAAAATACGAAAACATGTTTTGTCACAACATACAAAATTATAGTCAGTTTAAAGGAAACAGCAAAACTCAAAGGATTCTGATGAAGGATTGATACGATTTGAGAAGACTAGGATTGCAAATGGCCCCCATAGACCGATTTCAAATGAGTCACATTTCCTGGTCAGCTTCAATTAGGATCCGTGAATATCGTTATTCTGTGATCTCAATGTTTCACTTTACCATATTCAAATCACTCTTACTACTTTGTGTTGTTATTCGAAAATTGCAAGTGATGTAAAAAAAATGATGTCTCTGGTGGCCAAGCCCTATTAACCAACTCTCATTTCCATTATCTTAACACTCGTAATTCCACTTGATTTGACCGTTCGTCTGATGTTTTGTACCCGCCATGCGTATTCATAATTTGGCCGATGATTTGGAGTATTGTATCTGACAATGTCCCTTCATTTTTCAGCGGTAAATATAGCGGCATATATGAGCTCACGTTGCACCCTGCTGACGAGAATGGACATGGTATGTGTGCCTATTTATTACGACTATCGGCGCTCCGCTTTTAGAGAGTGCATTACGTTTACCTACTCTTCGTTCTTCGCCAGTTGTTAAGCCGAGAAAGCGAGTAGTTGACACGTCTAACATGTATGTACGTGGAGAGGAGAATCTGAAGGGTTGGAAACCAAAAGGGCCTTCACTAATAGACGAGCATCAGAGACATCTGGAAAAACTCGATAGATTAATAGAGGTAGGGATGCAAAATTATTCGAACGAAAAGATGATTGTATGTAGCTAGTTATTTCAACATTTGTGTAATTCTGCGGGAAATGTCGAATGGAAACAATCACGAAGGTGTGACTGATTGGGGCTCTTCAAATATGTTCGCCTGATTAATCTATATATTAATACCGTAAGGAAAATCGTGTCGACACCCGCTCCGCTCAGCCCTGAAGATGTGCCGCAAAAGAAGTTCGCAAACCCGAAGGGAAGGTGGAAATCTGGACCATGGGCGTGTTTTTGTTGGAAAAGATTCGCCTTGGGCTAAGTTCTAATTCAAGCGATTTCTTAAGCGAGGGACAAAGCCGCCATCGCCGCCATGTTGAATTCTCCCACAGAAACTAAAAAAGAACTCGGTTCGCGCAGCCGAAAGCACCATTGACATTCAAACTTAAATGGCTCTCTTACAGATTACATACAGGAATGTGCAGGGATAATCCTAACTTGAAAGATTTGAGCTGAGAAAAATTTTCATTCAAGTTTCAACAAACGTACACACTACCTTGCTTCCCTCGGAGCACGCGCTAAGTCATGCTAAGTCGAAATGACACATTTACAAAACAAAGTCCGTGAACGTCATGAATAATATTTTCTAAGTATAAATCCTGACGGCTCTATCGCAAAACGAAGGACACAATCCCGAAGAGAAGGAGGAAATCCCTCCAGTGGGCATGTTTTTGTTGGAAGAGATTCACTTTCGGCTAAGTTCTAATTCAAGCTATTTTTTAAGCGAGGGATAAAGCCGAAAAAATATAAATAATATAAACTAAAAAAAATTCTTAGTCCTTAGACGATTTTTACTTGACCTGTTTCCTCTCTCCCCTCACTGAGATATAAACAATTCCGAAGTCAAATAGCGCTTTCGATTTTCACGGGTTCTTTGACCGATTTGAGAGACGGACACGCGTGATTTTGTCGCACAAAAATCAGGGAGACCAGTGCAAAAAAAAAAAAAAACTTTTGGGCTCACTTCATTTATTTCGGCATGGTGGGACGGGGTACTCATGCTGATGGGAGGTTATTAGTAATGTAAATCCAGCAGTTTATGGAAGGGGGAAATCATGAACCCCCCTTCCACATCCATATGGCCATTGTGATTTTTTTTCCGTTTTTTTTAAATAGAGAACACTTTAAGTAAAATAAATTTCCCCCTTACACTCAGTGAATTTTTCACGGGCATCAGCTAGTGATTAACAATTATTATACTAGACAGGAAATTTATACTAGACAATGTACTAGAACTTCTTACTAGTTCTAAATATAATTCAGTCGATGGCGTAGTAAGGCATCCCCTTGCAGTCATGGCGAAGAATGAAGCGACATTTTGTTGTCACGTGACATAGTCTGGCACGCTCGACTCAAAGGCGCTCTCTGATTTCTGTTGTGAAATACAGAGGAACACGGCAAAGCCTGAAACTAAACCTCACATTACAACTACAGAATTGTCCTTGAAAATGAACTACATGTTGTTTTTTGTTAACGACACTTACGCGCGTTTTGCGCGATGTGTTACTTGCAGCAGACTGAGTACAGATCTCGTCTTCACATTTTTGGTTTGGCAAATGGATGAGAAATTGGCATCTGTGACTTAAAATTTGCTAAAACTACACTACACTACATGACGACGGAACAGCCTTGGTGTTCCATCTAACATGTGAACGTAAATTCATGATTGGTCAATCAGCCCGTGACGTGAGCGGTAGCTGTGCCAAGGATGGTGTATGATGTGTTAATGAAATATTTTATATTATTTCCATTCGGTTTGTCAGGTTGGCAAAGCGAGACATATCCTTCTACTCGCCGAGTCTCTGCAAAATCCAGGCACTCTCCGCACAATCTCCTCAGGCTCCCAGGAGCAGCTCTTCTCTCCGTCCAGCCTGGGTACTATTACTCCTGGGTCACGCGACCTGAGCTATCTTACGTCATCATGTCTGTCCGTGTGTTCGTTATCGGTAGGCAAACCCTCAGTGCTGTCTAGCAAAGATTCTAGTGACAAGGAAGCACACTCACTCTTGACCAAGGTATATGTTGTCTTTCATTTTTTGTTGGCGTTTGAGGGACACTGTTTTAAAGGCCATATTAGAACCTGCCAAAGCAACTGGATATGTTCATTGACAACAGAAACATTGACCATCAATAAGTATTTTGATCGGCGTAGCTTCTTCGACACTAACATCTAATTACTAAATAAACCCCGACCTGCTCCCAGTCTGACCTGATAGCTCAGCTGGTAGAGCATCGGATGTACAATTCCGGAGGTCGTGGGTTCGAATCCCTCTCGGGGTCAGAGATTTTTTTCTCTTTCTCCGCTTACTAGGGCTAATGCTCAGAAGCACACATGGGACCATTTCATTAGCACGTTAGCTTTCACACAAGGTTAATTCCTTATCTCCACTCTGTTGAACTTAGTGCTACGCGGCCACAGGCTTGCCTGAACATCTACTTCTTCGACACTGTTCGGTTGGTTTTGCAGCCAACATTTTTGAAGTTCCCTCGGCTCCCCCAGGCTCTGGTGCCAGTCATTAACGCATTCTCAAAAAATCGAAAGCATTTACTCGCCTGTAGGCTCGTGTGTTTACCAGAAAATACAAGTGACGTGTGGGATATTCTGCAGTATGCCACTCGAAAGCATTGTACAACTAGTATGTCGTCCATACCAAGAGTACGAATCTTGCATTAGTATTGTTACCATCAGCGTCAGAAAAGTGTCCATTTTTAGTAACATATTTTCATTGTTTTCAGTGTGCTTGTTTTGCTTGGTTAGTTTCCCATACTTCCCAACCATTCAAACGAATTCACGGAATACCCTTGATTCAACGCAGCATGTTCAACTTTCTAAAAATGGATTCTTATTCACCTCGTGCCCAGAGCTAGTCCATCACTTTTCAGCCCCACGTGAAAGGCTCAGACTATTGAGGGCTATTTGAGGCTCATCGCTTATTTACACGATAGGATTCTTTCGTCGAAGACAATATCGTGGGATAGTTCGCCGGAGGAAATTTGATGCTCACAACGACTATAATCATGAAGTATAATACGAATCTCACCGAACTGCCGCACTGCCTTGAAAATTCACGCCGCTACCACACCCACAAACGTCTGCGACTCTGCCTACATTCGTCCGTGTTTTGTCTAGATTGTGTAACGTTTCTGTTTGCTGTCGTTTTTGGTGAGAATGAATGAAAAAACATATACAAAACAATATACAAAACATATTTTAGGCAACAACCTTAGTAATTTGTACTTACAGCCATTCTCAGTTACACGCGTTCGCCGGGAAAAAAGCTTGAAGCGAAAACACGTTTTTCTGTCTTGTCTGAGCCCGACAAGCCGGCGAAAGCACGTGCGTTGTCATAGAAACTTTGACAAAAAACGACTTTTTCGCTTGCAAGCCTTTTTTCCCGGCGACCGCTTGTAACTGAGCATGGCTGTAAGTATAAATATGTAGTTTTGATGTGCCAAAACAGTGTCCCTTCCAGCCTTGTGTTCCATTTATTTGAGTTGATTTTATCTTTAAAATCCTTATAAACGTACATAAATACAATAGTAAGTCGATAATTCTTATAATATGTTCATATTATGTGATCCATTCGTGCCCATATTGTATTATTTCTATCCTTGAATCCGGTTTCTTAGTCTCGTAAATTACTGTAATTATGTTCTGTATTTCTATTTTCTATTTTTTTTTCTTTTTCGTTCGCCGTTCTTGTTGGAGGCTCGAGTCATTGGCATCGCGCGCTTCCATTTCAAATGTCTTGGTGTAAAATAGTGTCGTATCAGTCAATCGTGAAACAAAATAATAATTCCAATTTCCATTGTTTCACGGTCGACTGATGCGACAGATACGACAGATAAGACTATATAGTCGTCCCAGTCGTATCAGTCGACCGTGAAACAATAGAAATTGAAATGATTCTATTGTTCACGGTCGACTGATACGACTGGGACGACTGATACGACTATATGGAAACCAGCCTTTTGTAGCCTCGATATCGCAGTGGCTTCCAACATGGACAGCTTTAGGCCTAGTTTCCATATAGTCTTATCTCTCGTATTAGTCAACCGTGAAGCAAAAGAATAATTCCAATTTTCATTGTTTCACGGTCGACTGATGAGACAGATACGACAGATAAGACTTAAGGCTGGTTTCCATATAGTCTTATCGACCGTGAAACAATGGAAATTGGAATTATTCTTTTGTTTCACGGTCCACTAATGCGACAGATACGACAGATAAGACTATATGGAAACTAGGCTTAATGGAAACCAGGTCTTAGGAGTGAAGTCCCTTTCTGCCTTAAGCCTAGTTTCCATATTATAGTCTTATCTGTCTATAGTCTAAAGGCTGGTTTCCATATAGTCTTATCTGTCGCATCAGTCGACCGTGAAACAATGGAATTGACATTATTCTTTTGTTTCACGGTTGACTGATACGACAGATACGACTATATGGAAACTAGGCTTAATGGAAACCAGGCCTTAGGAGTGAAGTCCCTTTCTGCCTTAAGCGTAGTTTCCATATAGTCTTATCTGTCGTATCAGTCAACCGTGAAACATAAGAATAATTCCAATTTTCATTGTTTCACGGTCTACTGATGAGACAGATACAACAAATAAGACTACATGGAAACCAGGCCTTAGGAGTGAAGTCCCCTTCTGCCTTAGTAAAATCCTTGATCCGCTACTGTTACTACTGTTATGTTTTATTTTTCGGTTAACAGTTTACTCTGTCTGTAGTTGTCACAAATTTTAACCGCGTGCACATCTGTCATCGTACTGAACTTAGGTTGCTTCTGTGGCGCATTTTAACGCCTGGTTAGGAGGTTTCTAAATTATACTTGCGCGCGGCGTTGGCACGGCAGATAGTGTCATTCCTAATGCAAATGCAAATGAGCTCGAGACAATAGCTCTAATTAAACTAAACAATAGGAATTTGACATTAAGTGCGAGAGAATAGACCGCTTGAGCGTAATGTTGTCCCATTTCAGATCAAGTGGCATTCCCCCGAGTATTCTTTCTTTGTTTTTCTGCTTCGCACCGATGGATATATGAATATGGAAGCAACCCAAACAAAGAAAGAATATTCAAATGAATGCCACGTGATCTGATATGGGACAACATTACGCCCAAGCGAAAGAGGTCTATTAGGTTCGACTTTTGAAATGGGTCTGAATGAACCTAAACAAAATCGGCCCAACAAATCAGCGCGTGTTAATTCAGGCTTGAAGACTCTTTGGGTTGTGTTGACGTGTGTTGCGCGGATGATTCAAAGTGTTTTCTGCAATGTTTTCTGCAACTTGTCTCGCAATCCATTGCGAGACAAGTTGCAAGCGCCATTGCAGCTGATATTAGCTCACAATGATCGCTCGAACGTATCGAACTTTTACTATTTGCGCGCCATTTTGATACAGTATGCATATGCGCAAAGAAACCCGAGAGGGTTTCTGGGAACGAAATTGCGAGACACGTTGCAAGATTCGCTGTTACACGCTGCAATTGCGAGACAAGTTGCTGCAATCCGTTGCGAGAAGTAGAATCGTATCCTACTTGCTGCAACGGTTGCATCAACCTATCTCGCAACGTTGCAGAGGGTGTTACACGCTGTAATTGAATTGCGAGACAAGTTGCAAAAAAAACATTGCACCGTGCAACGGCGACTTCACGCAGAACATACAGCATCATAAGAAGCAACCTTATGAAGCAACATTGCATTTATCTATGGATAGCTTAATGCGTTTATCGTTTCAGTGTCTTCGATTATTGACCAAGAAAAAGAGCGTAAAAGACTTTCAGCAACTGGTGAGTCACTAATGTTGCTGTTGTTATCTCCATGGTTTAAATTGTGAAGCGAGTGAAACCCCATGGCTCAGATTATTTCTTTAAGGTATGGCAATAGATTCAAGATGTCTTTTGCCAGAATGCTTCTTATTTCGCCACCTACTACTTAGTAAAGCAAACAGAGGTATTATTGTTTTCACTCTCCGTAAATGTAACAGATGTCTCTTTCTCGCTCTTTCGGTGAGTAATGTGAATCTGGCCCAGAAGCGTATCAGTAAAACCAGGGACGTCCCTGGTTAAAAGGAAACTATATTTTCCCATTTAACATCTATCTTTGGCCTGGGCCTCAAAGTAATAAACTTTGCAAACAGTGTTGTTCGCCACGATGTCGACCATCTTGGCTTGCCAACAACAACAACAATCTTTATTTGTACTTTTCTAATGTTTAGATTTTTTGATAAAGAACAACTGAGGATAGGTTAAGGTAATTCCCCTGAAATAAAACTTGTAGAATTTTTCTCTTAATTTGTCTATTTACTATTTAGTATATAAGGAATGAAATATGAAATAAAAAGAGGGGGTGCCCATGCTCGTTTAGAAACTGTGATGGCGCAAACATACCCCATTTTTAGTGCCTAGGGCTATTTTGTGAAGGAATACGTGAAACAAGAAAATTGTGATAAAACGCTCACTAATGAAGCAATCCAGTTCGCTTGCAAGTTTGAACAGAACTGTTGGATGCTTCACTACCTAGGACGAACATTGGAATGTTTAATTTTCTATGTGTGTTGACGCTACTCCTGAAAATGTGCAGAAATGTGCGCACCGCTCTTGATAATTTGAGATATTTTGTGTCTCGTTTTGGGGCTTTTTATGACGATAGCTCAAAACTTGTCGTGGAAATTTCTTTAAACTTTTTTTTATAACAGGGGAATGATAATCTTATCAAAATGGTAAAATAAAAAATGGGGGTGCCCAATCTTGTTTTCGCGCAATATCCCAAAAAGCGACTTTTTCTTGGTGTTTCTCGCTCAAATGGGGATATTTAGCTTGCGCGCGCGCGCTCGATTGCGCCATTTTCGAACGAATTGATCGCGCGTCCATGCGCAGAACAGCGTGCGCCGTGCAAAACAGGGGAATAACCTTAAGGAGTGGCAGGCAGTTTATAGGTACAAAATCTAACTTAAAACAATTTGTACAGGCAACCTAGAGTAGCACTAGACTAATCGATCTAGGGTGCGCTTAAGTTTGGAAAATTGCATTGTATCGAGAGAAAAGGAAACACTGATGGTACTAGATTGTGTGTTGCAGAGGGAAAAAGCACAGGAAAGACTTCACGACGAGTATACGAACAAAGCAAAATAAAATGCAAGTACAAGAAAACACGAAAAAAGCGAGATAGGATGCAGAGATACTAGAGTTGCCCAAGTTATTTGACTTCGACCATCTTAGCTTATCTTCCCTTACTTTACCCTCCATCTCTGTCGAGCTGACCAAAAAGACACTATGTACGGTTATGTTTGTGGTTTCAGGTTCGTGTTCGTTCAACATCAAGCGCAAGCTCGCGCAGCCTCAGTTCACCCGAAGATGAGCACGGGTGGAAATGTTCCTACCTGACATGCGTGAAGTTCGGAAAAAGTAGGCTGCGCTCCCACACTCGTACCCAGACCTCCCCGGCTTGTCACCTCGCGGGGGAGGCTCTGTTGACAGCCACTGACGCATGCGCGAGAGCAGTTGAGAGAAATAATTTTCTGCACATGCTATAACTTTCAAAATCAGCCAATCAGAAAAGGTCCTCAATGGCTAACACCAGAGCCTTACCTGCGAGGCGACGAGCCGAGGAGCTCTGGGAACGAGAATGGTTACGTTCCAAGCTTTATATCACCACTACTGCTCTCTTCTCTCTCCTTATTTCTTCGTCTTATTTTGTGCAATGTTTGTGGTAAACGTTTGACCTTTTGCCTTACTTTTTCGCGGTTGTGCTTCCCATTTTCCCTTATAAAGGATAAGACACTCTTGAGTAATGAGTAAAGGAATGAGCATATTTAACCATTATGCTGCGAGATGGTCTGATAAATCAGGTGACTTGCAAAATCAAAGCAAGATAAGGGTTTTATTATTCAACACATCGTTAGCATAAGAACATTGTATTCGAAAAGATGTAACTTTTGCGTATTTGTTTACGAGCTCGACACATCACAATTCGCTTAATGACAAGTATCGCTGGATATATGTCACGAGCAGAAAACAGCCACAAAAATTTGAGTTGCAATTACCATATTTGGCCAGTACACCAATGTTCTAACTACTAAAGGTAATACAGTAAAAACCCGCATAAAGGAGCAGGGGTTTTGGGAAGTCAGGCTAATTTTTCCTTGTACGTTGGGTTTTTCTACACAATCAGCCTGAAAACTTTCTTAAGGTGTTCTTAAAATTGTTTCTTGATAGCAAATACTGCATACACTACCAACAGTCAAAATAAATAATGTGATTGGCAGAAGGTAACAGTCATTTAGTAACAACAAGAAGTCAAATGTAAAAACAATTGCTAAATGTACCCTGGAATTCCCCATACAGTAGCAGCTGTAGAACTCTGTGTCCAATGGTCTAGCACATTATATTGATCTACTCAGTACTCTACCACAAGTGACACAAGTGACAAGAACAATTTTCATTTTTCAGGCTGCATGTGTTCTTATGTGTAAGGTGCCTTTTTGACCAAATTTCAGCCTGAGTGTTCTTAATCCACAATGTTCTTTTATGCGGGTTTTTATTGTACTAAAGGCCTTTCACCCCGCTACCAATTTTTTGTGTGTCCGTGCTTCTATGTTTTATTGATATTCCCAAACTTATTCTCTTTGTTTTGTTTTGTGTTAGTCCCATTGTGTCGAGGAAGGGCTACCTGTTTGTTATGGACGATACATCTTCTCGGTGGAGACGAGCTTGGTTGGTAAGTGAAGGAAACAATCTTAAAAGCATTTCTCATCGCCACTTTTTTGTCATATAATAACTTTAATCTTGTGTAAATTTTCAGGTTGTAAGGAAACCGTATGTACTGTTCTACTCACAGGAAGGAGATCCGGTAAATGAATTAAACATTTCAATCAATCCCATGGGAATAGCAATACAGTAGCCATATGTTGACAGAACGTTCTGAACAGAAACTTCAACAAACATTAACACTATTCGTCTAGGGCTACTGTGGCAAAAACAACCTGTTATTCTTGTCAGCAAAACATCAACATGACCTTCTTTATCTTTGCCACGCCTCGCCTTTTGAAATTAATTGTCAGGATAAAATCAGTGTAAACATGTGAAAAGACATAAAACAGATGAGGCGACAAAAACAAATTGGCGAAAATTTACACTGGGAAATGGGATTGGGACCCCCCTTGTGGACACTGTATCAAGACGTTTGTAGCCATACGTTGTCAACTTGCCGCCTTCCTTGTTAGGAATTCCCCCTTACCTTATTTGAAAGTAGTTTTTCCTAAAAGAGAAGCAGAAAAATCCACCAAAACGTGCATGTGTTCGAGAAACATTTGGTTTGTTTTTGATAAGAAATTTGAATTCGGGGGTGCCTTTTTTGGAAAAAAGACATGATTACCTATCATCACAGTTACCCTATGCCAACTCAACATACTTGTTCTCAGTTTTCATCATATATTAGTTTTGTTGAAATCCTCTTTCTGATCCTAGGTTGAACATTTTGTAATCAATCTGCGAAATGCACAAGTTGAATGCTCTGAGGACTCCTCAAAACAATCAGTGAGTATATTCGCCATTTCTCCTGTTACTAAAAAAAACAGCGAATCTTCTATACGTGTTTTTATTTGTGCACAATCCGCGCCTTTTCCTTTGTGTGTTGCTCCTCAATACAATGTGTGAACGTTTTTCCAAAAGTGGCGAGCCTCGCCGGCCGTGGATCACAATGAGGAATACTTTTCTTCCAGACTTTTAGGATCTTTCAGCTGCGTACTCGGCATGGCCGGTTTCTCCTTCAAACTCAGACAGAAAAAGAAGAGGAAGTGCACGGGTGGTTGTACGCCCTGAACCCTTTACTGATGGGAACGATAAGGCAAGTGTTGGACTGAATGGTGAATGATAACTACACACTTAGGGGGGAGATGAGGGGAGAACCCTGGCACGAGGTTGAGAGTACTCTAACATGTTCCTTAGCTGACAGTCTGCTAACCAGTGATACCCAAAAGAACTCGTCATCTTGGACGGGGTTCCTGTGTCGCCGCGCGCGTGCCAAAAAATGGCGGGAATTTTGGCGTATAGTGTACACCATACGCCAAAGCCAAGAATGTTTTTTAAAGGGCCGAAAAAAAACATCCCACACAGCAAATTAATGGTGACTAAAATTCTCACCGCATAACAGAGGTATAAAAAAATATTGCATGGAACAAACCCCCCTTCCCCCTTAAAAGTTAAATGGTCGGCCCCTTTCAAGCATTTTTGGAAATAACGTGAGTAATGATACCACAAATATTTGATGGACAGGTTTTTTATGTTGTTTACCAGCCAGGAGGTATGACATTTTGAGGCCACGGGGTAGACCATGGCCACGTTTTGTCCCGACCCCTACTAGACTGACGTTGAACAATTATTCGCCGAAGGCGAAGTGATTATCGTAGATTGTTATATAGCGAGTGCTCACTCCAACCGAGCGCGCGCTCTTATTGGCTAATCAAGGTCACGTGGTGAAGTACAAATCAAATATTCCCCGATCAGTCAATATTTCGAAAAATTATTGACTGGTCGGGGAATATTGCTTTCGCGCGTCGCGTTTGAGAGCGGGAAAAAAGAGAAAGTTTATTGTAAACACGCGAGTCTTTTAAAAACCTTTGCTAATTTTGATAAGTTTTTGCTCATGCAAGAAAATTGTGTTGTTTATGAGTGTTTTCCCTTTACATGATGCAGTCGCGCGCAAACTTTGTAACTTCTCTTTCATTCTTGAAATACACTTGTTTTGACTTAAATAATTGCAGTATATTTTCTGCTATATAACAAAACACTTAATGACTACTCCCTCGGGAAACACCAGTTTTGTTTCCCTCGAATCTAGATGTTTCCCTCGACTTCGTCTCGGGAAACATCGAGATTCTCGGGAAACAAAACTGATGTTTCCCTCGGGAGCAGTCATTAAGTGTATACTGTTTACCGAGCCGCTTCGGGGAGGTAAATATTCTACGATAATCACTGAGCCTGAGTGCGAATAATTGTTTTAGTATGATTTTGCCAGTAAATATCAGAGGTAAACATCAGAGGGAATAAATTAATTTGTTTACATTTTGTCGCAACTTTGTGACAGCTAAAAGCGCGAGCTTGAAACATCATTTTTCTCGAGCGACATAGCGTAAGTGTAAAAGCACTCCATTTTTCACCTTTGAAGAGTTTCACATCAAACTTAGTTGCTTCTTTCGTGTTTTTCGGAATAGCATTTTCTTTCATTTCAAATATTTCTCCTTCGGTTAATTCTGCAAATCTGTTTGCAGCAGCCATCTTGAAAAAGATCGCTACCAGTAAATATAACAAGTAAATATTGCGGAATAAATTAAAATTATTGGCCAATCAGTGCGCTCGAATCTCTATATTTACTGGCAAAATTATACTAATTCATAATAATCAATGTTTTCTTTGTTGTTGTTTTTCTCAGATCTCGGAGGTCAAGTTCTCTTCGAAAAAGCGAAAATCATTAACAGTCTCGATGAGACGAATCTAGAAATTTTTTAAAACAAAATTAATGTTTTATATAAAATAGACACAGATATTTATAAATTGTCATCGGTACCTCTGTTTGACGGTACCAGATTTAAGTCTTCTAATTTCGATAAAACTTGCAACTGTAAAGTGTATCTTTGCATGTTATTCCAAAAGAAATACAATTATGTGCGTTAAAAAATGTAGCGTTTCTAACTATTTATAAAATTCCAATAATGAATGTTATTTATGTTACAATTGCTAACGTAATAATTAATGCGAAAAATAAAGCTGGTTTTGTATAACTAGTTTCTTTCTTAAATAAATAAATATTTGTTCCCTATTTTCACTCTCAATAGATTCAATAAGTCCAATCTTTGCAGGAGTGGAGCATTATATTAGGGACAGCCCATTCGATATTTCCATGGAGGGTTGAAGAAATCCCAAAAATATAAAGCCAGTTAGGAAGAAAACAGCAGCTTTGACCGAAACGAAAACAAAATCCGCCACTCCCAGCAACCTACCCAGGAAATATCTAATGGTCCGTCACTATATTCTTTTAAATTCACTGAGGCAGGCAGTGCACCAGGTTTCCGCGTGTCGGAGCCAATCTACGAGACCGATACAAAGCTCAACTAATAGTTCCCACGTTCGGTGAGGGATATTTTTGTTCAGTTCCTACGATCCATGTTTTGTCACGAAGCGCGTACTTGTGTAGCGTTTGAATGTAAATATGAATGCTAATCACGCTATTGTTTAGTTCCCGGCGTAACAAATCGATAACCCAATAAAATCGATATTTGTCAATACTAATCGATTTTAATCGATTGATTTTATTGGTAATCGATAAAAATTGATCGCTAGCTCTGTTGTGATTATCGATTTTTCAATAATTATATCGATTTTCATCGACAGGCCTCTAACAGAAGAAATTCCACTTCTAGTCTTGGGTAGTCGACCCTGAGGCTCGAGGTCCGAAGAATTAAATATCTGAGTTTCCCGAAACAACAGAATTAACGTGAGCGGGCTCTCATCCCCAGGGTATCGGGGTAGTCCAGAATCTTGGATCTTTGTCTTAATAGCACGGTATAGTTTGCTGCGTTCTTAGTCGAGACACAATAAATTTAAATGACTTTTATCTTTGGAACAGTGATGTTATGATACGTACTTTCGATATCAAGTGATATCGATTTTTATCGATCTGTCGGGGATGGCTGTGACTATCAATTTTTATCGATTGCCGATATTAATCGATAATCATCGGTCAATCTGATCGACAAATATCGATTTATTGATCAGTTTTCGATGATCGATTTCTATCGATTTGTTATGCCGGGTTAAGTTGTTTGTTTTTTGCGGTTGTTGCTGCTGTTGTTTGTACACAACTTGGCATTGTATTGGTACGAAAGCAGGAAAAAAAATTCATTTTTAGTGAAGAACAAAGTTTTCCAAATATGCAGGCATTTTGTATGAAGAGCACTCGAGGTAGCAGAAAAATTGATTTACGGCACAGTAGGCGATCAATACAAGACAATACACCTCTCGAGACATAAGACACTTCTATTGTCTGAGTAGAAGCGGTGACGTTACGGACGCTAGCATGGCTCACTGGGTTCACAGATCTTTAGATTCTTTAGAAATGTCGAGAGCTTTGAGGAGCTTTCACTGTTTTTCTTTATTAATGTAGACATCGCCTACCGAGCTAGACGGATAATATAGAACTCGTTATTTATTAATCTCACAGTAGACCAACAGTGCGCCATAGGCATAGGAAATAAACTTGTTATAATCATTCATTTTTGAATAATCACGAATAACATTTTGTGAATTTGTACAAAAGGATTGCGTGTGAATTAACATTATTTACAAGAAATTAAGATTCGCTGTTCACATACTTAAACAAACAAACATTCGCTGAGTTCTTTGGTTATCCCTCAAATTAAGTACTTCGTCGACCAGTAAGTCCAGAATAGTCTGCTTCGCTGTTTTATAATCGTCTATAATACTACAGCGCTGTCTGCTCTGTTGACTTTTGTATCTTTGTTTTCATGGTTTATTAAAAGGTCGATAGATTTTCCTGAATACTACGAGTATCTAGAGAGCCAGTTCCATTTTAAAAAGTCTGAAGTCATTGAAACAATCACCAAATTTTGAGTACCTCGTAAATTCTCCATTAATATCAAAACCGCAGTCGGCTAGTACATTCATTTCAGAATTACAATTGGTGTATATGAAAACCTTTTCCAAATCTTTCTCGACAGCAAACTTGATAAGTTCTGTGAGCAGGAGCTTCTCGATTTCTTTTCCCTGGTAAGATTTCAAGATCCCCAAATGTTTGATTTGTCCAATGCTTTCATTATTGCTTTCGTCAGTTGTATGATTGGACAGTGCTACCATGCCAACTATTTGACCCTCCGCTTCAGCAACCCATATATTACAGAGAGGTTTTATAGATAATCTCTGATAATATCTGAAAATTCCTCTTTCCAGAATTCCTCCAAGTCCTTCTCCACTAAATAGCATCGATAAATATGATAAGCCAGCGCTGCGACGGAACAAAAGACCAGAGAGGTCTTGAAAACCCAAAAATTCAACATGTTTACCGACACTACAGCCATGAAGCAAACAGAATTAAGAAACATTGGTATGGAATCGTCAAAATCGGAAAGCCATCGCTGTTTCAAGCAGTTGAAGAAGATTTTCTTGCAAGACTCCGTGTCTTGTCGAGTGAAGGCACGAATCATAACCTCTTTAGTTCCTTCGCTGTAACCTTTGATTCCGTCCGTCAAATTCTCGTTTGGATCAAATTCCTCTGCCGTACCCATTTGTCTGGCTTGAGTACCTCAACTTGTTGTATCCTTTTCTGGACTAGAATGGGTGTAGTTTTAGGAGGAGACTGTAAAATTGTGAAGTCAAGAGCGAAACATTTGATATCGCTCTCATATCGTGCCACAAATATTTCAGTTTCAGCAGGAATATATTCCGGTAGTGTTAATGACGTCATTTCCTGTTGCGGGTCACAACAGGTAGCCCATGGATATATTAACCCATAATATGCCAAAATGCCTCATTCGTATGAATTCCTAAAAGAAAAGGTCGGAAGTTTGTGGTTTCGAGACTTCATGAATTCTGCATTAACTACTATAACCATCGGTATTTTTGCAGGGGCGGCGCCAAAATATCCACATATCGGAATCTCGCCACTATTTTTACTTTTATCTCAAAGACCCACGGAAAAATAGAATTAGAAACAGTTGATAAATAATACTGATCCGACCCATTGACGTATTTAAATCTAAATTAAAAACCCACCTTTTCAAGTCCGCTTTCCGTTAGATTAAAACTTAAATTTTAATGTTTTATTAATATTGCTTTCAAAAAAAATCGCAACCCCCCTGTTGAGGACCTCTGGAATTCCAGGGTGGGTGGTCAAAATGGAGCTCGGAATTCCAGGGTGGGTGGTCAAAGAAGAGCTTGGAATTCCAGGGTGGGTACCCTTAAAATACGAAAATCCAGCGTGGGTAAGCCCAATTTCCAGGGTGGTCATGAAGAAATCACTGGAATTCCAGGGTGGGTAGTTAAGATGAAAAAAATCCAGGGTGGGTAGCTGTGACTGGGGTCCTCAACAGGCGGGGTGCGAATTTTTTTGCGACTTTATACAGATGAGAACATAGAGTTGTAATTTTTATTGCATTTTTACATATCTTTTAATGTTTTTACATTTTATATTTTTACACTACATACTTTTATAGTTGTAAGTTATATTTGTAAATAGATGTGAAGCACCATTGGATCCTTAAAGAAATGGCGCAATAGAAATTAATTATTATTATTATTTTAGCAAATACACAACTAAAATCCAGGCTAATAACTTGATGATACATCAATTTGTATCCATATCCCAGAAATATGTATATGCATGCTCGTGTTTTTTTCCGTATTTATATTTATTAAAATGTCATGGTCACATGTTATGTCAAGGGAACAGCCACGTGCTGATATTACGCTGCGAAGTGCAACAAAAATAGAACCAAAGTGTATAGTCACGTGACTGACTATGACCAATAGGACATGATAAATGGACATGATAAAAACATAAAATTACCTGGTAATAAAAATGTTGTCCAGTTTATATTATCAAAATACAATTGTATACATGTACTACTCCTATACTTATACAATATTGCGCTAGAACTACGCACGCGATTTGATCAAATTTGTGCACGCTGGACAGAGCACATCCACTCAGTTTTTTTATAGGTCTTAAATGTAATACCCCTGTCGCTTTCCATGGTTTATTTATGGAGATGAAACTCCTGGCAACAGCCAATCAGAACGCATGATTAGCATTCAATGATAATTGTTTCGCGCTAAGTTTAGATGCATTGCGATTCGTTGTGAGCGACTCGGACTTTAAAACAAGCAAGAACAAGGCGATTTTCTCTATTTGACACTTCAGATCTCACAACTCCCTGGTTAATTATATGACTGTCGCCTTTCATTAAAAACCCTCAAGTAAGAACCTAGAATTTAAAAACCTGTTAAGCCTAAAATTTAGTAATAGGTTCCTATTTTCCAACAACAACAAAAGAAAAAGAACTTACAACATTCAGAAATCTATATTCACAACAAATTCATGAATTGGAACCTTTCTTAATAAAAATGATGTTCTGTTTATATACAGTATGTAAGCCCTATGATGTCCAGGTCTGTTCAGTAAGTGATTCAATTGAGAATTACTCATCATTTTAGAAATAAAGGAGAAATGTTATCTATACAACTTTGCTGAAGTCATGACATTACTATTTGAGCCATAAACATTGAGAACATGTTTAAGAACCTAAACAGCCTTAATTTGCACTTTAAGCACCATTTATGCCATTTATGACAGAGCGGAAATTACCAAAAATAAAATGTCTAACTTCGCCATATTGCAAAATATAAGCTCAAGATTCCGTATACAAAGAGTTCCTGTGACCAAAAGCTTAATTCCAATTTTTAAAGAAATTTGAAGAATATGACTTTTAGATATGGTCGACCAAAGTTTGCATAATTCCTGATCAAAGTACTAATTCTCCCATAAAATGGCACAGAAGCCAAAGTTTAAAACCTAATATCTCAAAGACGGATCTATTAGAAAAAAGTCATTTTTGATATTTTGTTTCCATCAAATGAGGAGTCTGCATACAAAATATCAAGCTTATCTGGGTTAACCGGACTACTATTTGAAATTTAGTGATTTTAGCAGGGTTTTCCGCTCTGTCATCATTTATATAAGAACCTGTTTAGGCTACTTGGGAATATGTAGGTTCTTACTCGCGTTTTTTTTTTTACTGTAGTTCATATGACAATCGCACTTCATAGTTAATATGACTGTCGCATTTCTTAGTTCATATGACTGTCGCATTTCATAGTTCATATGACTGTCGCATTTCATAGTTCATATGACTGTCGCATTTCATAGTTCATATGACTGTCGCATTTCATAGTTCATATGACTGTCGCACTTCATAGTTCATATGACTGTCGCATTTCATAGTTCATATGACTGTCGCATTTCATAGTTCATATGACTGTCGCATTTCATAGTTCATATGACTGTCGCACTTCATAGTTAATATGACTGTCGCATTTCATAGTTCATATGACTGTCGCATTTCATAGTTCATATGACTGTCGCATTTCATAGTTCATATGACTGTCGCACTTCATAGTTCATATGACTGTTGCCTTTCATAGTTCATATGACTGTCGCCTTTCATAGTTCATATGACTGTCGCTTTCCATAGCTCATATGACTGTCGCATTTCCCAGCCTTATTGTGACTGTATATAAAGTACTTTCTTCCGCTCATCGTCCGTGCAGAGGAATCGTCCGTCTGGCAACTGCGTGATGTAAATTGGCAGCCCGAGATAGCCAGTACTTGTTGCCATCAAGCACCCATCTATAGTGAACTTCTGCAGACGATGGTTATTCCTGTCACAAACCAATATATCCCCGTGCTTGTCTACCGCAATGCCTCTAGGGTAACTCAACTCCCCGTCTTTGCAACCACGCCTACCAATAACACATCGCCTGGTCACTAAGGAGTCCTGTTCATCAAACACATGGATCACGTGATTGCGGTAGTCGGACACTATTATTGCGTTGCCATGGGCAACTGCGTGGACGGGGAACATAGTCTCTCCGTGAACTTCTAAATCAAACTGGAACAGATATTCCCCCTCGCCTGTGAAAACTGGACTCGATTATTCAAATAATCGCTAACAATAATACGACCATTATCATCCACGTCGACTCCGAGGGGGTTCTTGAATTCCCATTTCCGTTGCCATGACGACCAAATCGCTTGACACACCTTCCAGTGTTGATATCGAATACCTGAATGCGGTGGTTGTATTCGTCTGCCGTGACTACTTCGTTATCAGAGCAGAATGCCACGCCGTGAGGGTTACCAAGTTGCCCCTCCCCTCTCCCCTGAGAACCAATTGTAGTCACCAGTTTGCCGTCCATGTTGAAAATAACGATACAATGGGAATGACAGTCCGTTACTGCAATTTTTGTGGCACTTTTATTGACGGCTATACCCCATGGCTTTTCCAAGGGCTCTTTCAACCTCTTCATTTTGAGTTCATGTGTAAAGAGAAGCTCTTGTGGCCTGACATCTATCTCTAGTGGGCTATTTTCAATGTGCCGCGTGTTTATCTTGACCTCCACGCGATATCTCCCGGGTACCCCAGGGTTGAATTCCATCTCGTACTTATCCCCTGTTTTCTCAGATACTTGCATTTCTCGGACATATTTCTTAGGCTCCACGGTGATCATTACGTCGTCATCAGGGTCATGATTTGCCTTTCCGGCGGTGTCCTTTGTAAGGACTGTTAGACGTATAGTAGAAAGTGCCCCAGGGGTCCCTTGGATTTGTACTGTGCATTTTGATGGGTCTGACGGCTTCGTCTCCTTCAGACATCCCAGTCCTGTCATGCGCAGTGCAGCCATGTCCTGAGGCACAAATTTCTTCCTGTGGTCTACCTGTGTAAACCCAGTCTCTGACGTAATAAGATCGGCGCACCTGCACTCCAACGATGCCCTGTTCGTCAGCAATAAATACGCGGAGCCGAGTTCGCATAGTTTGGATACATATTCGCTGGCGCTTCGTGTCTGGTAAAGCAATGACTCTTGCTCTGTCCTCTTGTCAGACATCAAACAAACTTCTGTATCAATCTGTTGGACTAAATCTCTGCTGTTTTCGTGTATAAAGGCGATCAGGTTCTCGGCTGTTTTGAGGACCTTCAGTTTGGTTGTCTCTGCATCTGTCTTCATTGTGCAAGCTGTTTCCTCGAGGTACCTTAAATTCGTCAACTGCTCAGTTTCCTTGATCTTTAGTTTCTGTAGTAAACTCTCCAAGACGCATCTTGTATCTTAGCTCTGGATTCTATATCGACAATGTCATGCAGACCTTGGTGTTCTTCGAGTATGCATAACTGGCACGCGCACAGATCACAAGTATTGCAGTAGAACTTGATAAACTCTTTCATGTGGAGAGGTTTGTCGCAGGGAGTTTCCCTGTGCAGAAAGCGCCTATAGTCTTCCGGTTGTAGGTCAGCTAGGATAGCTGTGTGGTGACCGTCAGTGAAAGTACTGTGCGCTTCGACGCAGTCTTCGCATAAATACCGCGCACAGTCAAAGCAATGCGCAACCGATACTTTCTCCCTTTTGCAAGGACACTTCACCTCAGGACTCGTTTCTGGATTCGTCAGGGATAAGACCTCAAGGATTCTAGAATGGAAACTACTCAGTTCTAGAGAGTCATAGTCGCTGCATTGTGGTAAATCAGTCTTGGTCTTGCATGTTGGACAGGTAAAGGTTCTCTCATCTTCTTTGAATTCATTTTTTTCAGCCAAGCACTTTTTGCAAAATGTGTGGAAACATTTCAAGATTTTAGGTTCAGCTGGGGTTTCGTTGCAAAGGGAGCACTGCGCTTCCTCCTTCAGACTGTCAATAATGCTCGCCATTGGAACTTCAGTCCTCAGGCGGACAAAGTCGCACGGATAGCAGGTTTGAGGAACACTCCTGCAATCAACTTTATACACTTTTAAAAGCGGTGAACAATCCTACAGTCGACTTGCCGCACTTGTAAAAGCGGATGGCAGGTTTTGGGGAATACTCCTGGAGTCAACTTGCTACACTTGTAAAAGCGGATGGCAGGTTTGATGAACACTCCTACAGTCCACTTGCCGAACTTGTAAAAGTGGATGGCAGGTTTGAGGAACACTCCTGCAGTCAACTTGCTGTACTTGTAAAAGCGGATGTCAGGTTTGGGGAACACTCCTGCAATCAACTTGGTGCACTTGTAAAAGCCCATCGGGATCTGTGGCGAAGGAGACGCGGCATGTAGTGCTATGCGCGCACTGGCGTCGCGTTGTGGTCTCCTCCCATGCAATTTTTAT
Organism: Scolanthus callimorphus; assembly: GCA_033964015.1. Taxonomy (NCBI): domain Eukaryota; kingdom Metazoa; phylum Cnidaria; class Anthozoa; order Actiniaria; family Edwardsiidae; genus Scolanthus; species Scolanthus callimorphus. Next base: position 27,867,461 of record CM066911.1, on the reverse strand, counting down.
CTGCGGTTGCATTTATCCTCACTTCGATGGGACTGCAAAGTTGACTAACAGTTGCACGCAGTAGCCATTTTATGGGACTCAAAAAGATTAAGCAATTAGAAACCATTCTTGTATGGGTATGGGTGGAACTAATGTTCCAAAGTGATTGCGAGTGACCATCGTTAATTTTTGTTAGCTTTTTTACTTCTTTCTTTCAAACTGTATCAAAATATCAAATTATGATACGCAGTTTGCTCATTACACATGTAAACATCAACAAGTGTGCGCATGGAATAAATAAAAGCGAGTACGATAAAAAATATATACTGAAATAAGGCTTAATTAGCTCTAAAATTTATTAGAACAACGTTTTCCGAACAGCGTAGAAAGATGGTGAAAGTGGCGCCACTTGAGTGATCATTTACGGGAACGACTGTGCTTTCACTAATTCTCAGTTCGGGGACTGTAGTTGTCTCTTTGTCGACTGCGGAGGGCCGCTCCGATAATTCGAAAGGTGAATCTTCAGCAGAAGATACTTATGAAAACTAAGGAGCACATAAACGATTTTTGTAAGAATCTAAATTATATTAAACTTAATAATGCAATGTCAAGATTTCCCTAAATATTTAGGGAAATCGACAGGTACCCGCAAGTACAAGGCCAATCTTGGGTAGGGCGGGTTTTAAACTGGACAGTTTTGATTTGATTATTTCTAACTCCCACCTGCGTAAGAACTCAAAATACATACATTGCATTGCATTTGTACAGAAACATCTAAGTGACTTAGTTATATGTTTCTGATTTGTAGAAGTTTTGTATGTTATACCAAATCTTCAAAAAATAAAGCAAATTGTTAGCATTTTCCTTCTAAGGAGAGCTATGAGATACTAAATCCCTTTATGTGCTTTTGGTGCAAATAACAGTACCTATCAACAGGTGGAATGTGAAATGATAATGTAGATTTGCTGGCCACTCCTAGGATATATACTGACAAAAGCGAGCGAAACGGTCGACTGACCGAACTCCGGTAAAAAAGGACGTTTAAACCAATGTTTAAGAAATTCGGTCTAACATCCAGTACGCGCGATGAGAATTGAGGAAATAGTTTTGTAATTATATAGTCTCCACACAATAGTCTCGACAATTAGGAATACTTTGGATAAAGGCAAAATTGAATTATAACTATAAAGTAACACTTCTTGCACTCTCTTCATGGCTGCTAAGGCTTTATCAGACCATTTCAAATTTGATCAAACTTTCTAATATTTATATCTGAATTTTGTACAAAATATGATTTTGGTAAGTTATTCCCGTCCTTGCATGTTAGACTGAGCATGTTGCCAACAGCAGCAGCAGCGGCAACGACAACAACAGCAGTTTTATTTATCAAAAGAGTGTTTATTAATTTATTTTAGAAAATAACACCTAAAAGTATTGTGAATGTGCGCATTCTGATTGGTTAAAAAGCGTGTTTGTAAGAGACCTGAGAAACACGATTGTCACGCAACGCTGTCGCGCGTGTGTATGTTATTTTCTAAAAGCAATAAAAATACTTTCTGTGTGCTCTCTGGTTTCTTACAAACGCTCGGGGAATGTTGGTCGAACTGATAAAACTTGAAAGACACTCGCCTTCGGCTCGTGTCTTTCAAGTTTTGATCAGTTCTCCCAACATCCCCCTCGTGTTTGTAAGAAAGCAGAGAGCACGCGGAAAGTACTTTTATTGCTTAAATATAGACCTCAGTGTTTATATAGACCCTAGTGTTTATGCCACTGAGAAAAACCGTATATACGATATTTTTACATGTGAAAATATGAGCCAATCGAAGATGTCTTCTCCCGTTGTTTATATAACAACTTTCGGCTTCGGCGGGAATCGGCGCGTAAAACACTGAGGTTTATATAATAAACAGAATAATACATTGACGCTTGGAGATATGGAATTTATCTTCCTGTGTTCACATTTGATATCTCACTCGTTCGCTGCGCTCACTCGTTCGATATCAATGTGAACACTCGAAGATATTAAATTCCATCTCCGCGCGCCCATGTATTATTCTCTATTTATCTACAAGCTAAAACACGAAAATAAATTATTCTTAATAATGCTCAACACAAATTTTGGGGCATTATTCTGCATAATTCGGGTTAAAAAGACCATCATTTTGCATATCCGCAAAGGTTTGCCCAGCTAATTGGTACACTGTAGATCAACTGGCCTTCTTAGGGGACATGATGTTCTTCAAATTGGAGCCTGCAATGCCGTCGTTCCATTGTCTTCCTTTCTTTCCCCGATGTTTGTCTATTTTCTCAGGAACATCATAGATCGTATAGGTCGTATAGGGTAGATGACTGTATGTGACCTAGGATCGATTCCCTGCTAGAGATTTTTCACTTCTCCTTGGATCGTGTTTCGGACCTTGTGTTCATCGTGGGTAAATGTGTTTTGAAGCGATTCGTCATTTCTTCTTTATGTCACGTCTTTCGGATGAGACAATAAACAATTGTTTCGTCTTTACTAAAACTAACCTGGAGAGGAGTGGCACGTCAAAGAAGCGCATGGCTGGCGAAAGACTATTGCTAGTGACAGAACACATTACAGATTACACAATACATAGCCCCACGCATGATTTATTTGACCCAGAAGTCTTTGCAATTAACAGAATTCATGACATTATATTTATATGCAGGAGAGGCTGTGCCGAATTGAATGGTGTTCAGTCAAGGATAAAAAAAATATCTCATGGAGTTAAGCACAGGCTACAAACAGGAGGAAGCACTAAAACGTGTATATAATGAGTAAAAAAAGCTCAGCATCACAAAATGATGTGATTTAGAAAAAAGTCCATATGTGGAAGTCCTAACAGAGACACAAGAAAGCTGCTCTAAACGTAGTTTATATTCTCGACAACTGAATATTGACGTAGATAGGCTATGCAAGCTGAAAGGCAGGGAAATTTGCAAGATAAATATCAGCAAGAAGGGACTTCAATGGACCAACAAATAACACACGACAATGCATCCCGAGTCGGGCGAAAGCAATCTCGAAACAGATGGACTTTAGCAGCCTTCATTGTCTTAATTCTTGGAGTCCTTTCTATCTATGTCTTATTCTCCTCCAAGACATATGTTAATCACGGAATTCAGAGGATAGAGAAACAGAAGAAACCTGATAGTCACGTAAAGCCACCTGCTTTTAGAAAGAAACGAATTCGTTTTCTCTATTTAACCCAAACAGAAACTTGCTTGCCGAACTCGACTAGTAATTATTTAGGGAGCGCGGACCAATGCCTATGCCACGTTCTTGTGTTGAGCTATAAGACGGTTTGTAAGAAGTCACATGCGAAGCACATTAACTATATATTGTACCCAAATACGACTTGGACAACTGGAAGAAACAAGCTATTCGAGGTGGCAAAACGTAGGAGTCGGAGGACGCACTATTTGTACTACGTCTTTTTCGATTCAGACATTTACCTTAGTTATAACATCAAGTACACCAAGCGAGAAATTTCTCCTTTACGAGCATTTGAGCGTTTTCTAGTGAACAACGAACCTGCTATTGGAGTTCCTACTTACCAAAACTTTGAAGCCGAAAAGGCGATCACCAAATATCGAAAAATATGTCATGGGAACAAAAACTACCGAGATCTATTAGATCACTTGCCAACGGCTAATTTCGATAGCTGTTTTGTAGCAATACATCGAAATGCATCGAAGCATTTGCTGCCTTATCGTGCCAAGTGGGATCGCATATCATGGTGGAACAGTGCTGTGTGTTTCCTAGTGGATGTAGAACTCAAATTTGGTGGACAAGCGCAAGTTTTTCTACCTGTTTTTGCGAACACAGGGCATTCTTCGTATCCCCATCCAGAAAAAACGAACTAATGTTGAATGGTCACAATGTCTAGAAGACGCTGTTGATAAAATGCCTGTTAATTACAGCAAGAGTAAATTGGTGAGGGATTTTCAGAGGAGTCCTATCATCCACATTAAGCGGACGCCTACTGTATGTCTGGACTTCCCAGCGCATCAACCGATAAAACCATATGCACATTTTGATTTACTACTGAAGTCCCAGAGATTACAGGAGGATTAAAAATAATCAAATGGTTTCATAGCTGTGTTTGGCCTGGCGCTAGTAATAAGCAAGCCACTAGACTGCTTGCAGTCCTGGGGAGGGGAGTACTCACTCATGTATGGTATACGTGGTATGAGCCACCACAGGGTATGGTTTTTAAACTCCATGTCAGTCTACCTGTACATGAATAACAAAATTCCGCTTTGATCGCGACCAATTGGACCACCATGTTGACTAACCTTAGATCTGCGGTAGGGTATACAATTTAATTAACTGTAGGTCTATGCTAGGGTATAAAAAGAGACCTCTGCGGCACACCCCTACACAAACATGAGTGGAGTACCCTGTTTTAAGCTATCTTTAATGTGAGTACTGTCACTCTGGTCCCTTACCCGGTACTGACCGCGTCCTCATCTTAAGCTTTCCCAGGGTAGTCAAATGAAATTGAAAGAAATGCCTTGAGAAACGTTTCTACAGCTTGGACATCGTGTCTCCTGCCAACGCATTACGAAATTTATAATTTTCCCTTTTCAGTCCTCTTTCCCGTTTAAATATCCTTTCTTTTATCCTCTTTTATCCATGTATCTTTGAACAATATGTTTTTTCGTCGAAGCCACGGGTCGTGGGATAGTTTGCTCTACTAACTATGGTTTGCTAGAGGAAATGTTCAAATGATCTAAAGGCGGAGTTATACGGTGCAATAATGGTTGCAACTTGTCCTGGCAATCCATTGCGAGACAAGTTGCAAGATCCATTGCAGCTCTGATATTAGTTCGCAATGATCGCTCGCAACGTGTCGAACTTTTTACTATTTGTCCGCCATTTTGATACAGAACGCACATGCGCAAAGAAGCCCGAGGTCTTCTGGGAACGAAATTGGGAGACAAGTTGCAAGACTCCGCAGTTACACGCTGCAATGCGTGACATCAGGGTGGTGAAGGGGTTCTCCGTGATCCGTGATTCACCCCAAATTTGCTCCGTGACTCGTGAAAACAGGAAAATTATTGCCGTGATCCGTGAAATCCCATGCCCTCGTGACATGTGATTTTACGAATTTCTCTTACGTGACTCGTGATTTACAGGCCTAGAGATTCGTCAAACGTGAAAGCTTAGAGACGGAACAGCTTAGAGACGGACTTAGAGACGGACCATTTGGACCAATATCGAGCAGGCTCATTCTCTCCTGACTGTTTTTTAGGGAACCTGACGTCCTTAAAAATAGATTGTTTTTTTTGTCGGCTCGCGCTGCGCGCTCGCCATGTACAACATAAAATGTATTTTTAAAATTGAGTAAATTTACTATCAGCAAACAGTTAATAAAGGTTCAGCAATGTCAGGAAGCGCAATTGTTAAACATCAAGTTCTCATTTACTTCTGGACTTTCCCCATTCTTGTAACTTATATGTCTAAAATTTAATTGCAGCGCGCTTCGCGCGCATAAAGAGGATACTTTGGTGTAGCATTTAGAAACTAAAACATCGTACTGTGCTTTTTTTAGTTTTGGAAAATTTCTATTATGTTTTTTCCGTGACTCCATTTCTTCAGCGTGATTTTTATATCTCAGAAATAAGAATTTCATTAACCGCGTAGTTTGATGTTCAAAATCGCAGCGCGCTTCGCGCGCATCCAGAAACATACAAGCAAGGCTCGGTACTGATCCGAACGATCTTCATAGTAGCGAAAATTCTGATCTGGATGCTATGAGCAAACCAATTTCGCGAAATGATAAAATAACAGGAGACCTTGAAATCGTACGTTATTGAATTGTGATCAATTGTCGTTTGATGGCGATATAATTTAAGTGAAATCTCACACCATCAAAAGAAATATCAGGAAAAAAGATCGAGCACAGTACTTATATCACTATATTTACTTAAAACACAACTTGCATAATCGTTTTAAAATTTTACTTCCGTGATTCGTGAAAAGCGTTTTCATAACTCCGTGAACCGTGAAAAAAACGAAAATCGATCCGTGATTCGTGATCACTACCCCCCCCCCCCCCCCCCCCCCCTTCACCCCCTTGAGACATGTCTGATCTCTATATCGGTTCCCTACGCCGAAACCGTTGATTTATCAGACTAGCGTTTTTGGAGCGGTATTTTGAAGCCATTTCGGGTCGGATCAACTTCAATCTTGTCATAGATGTGCTTTGATTACCCCTTACAGCTAAAATCGTTGCATCGCGACCCATGTTTTCAAAACATCGATTTGTTTTGGGCTTTGCTGTCTGCCATTCAAATGTTATGAGCCAATCAGATTCTTGCCCTGTTTCGGCTAGTGCAGTCGCCTGGCTTTTCGTGGCGACGTTCTGGTTTTAGTTCAGAGGGAAGCCAGTTGACTGGCGAAACAGGGCAAGAGTTTCAGTGGCTCAGATAGTTTGATTGGCGGAACAGAAAAGTAAAAACATCCAAACATTATTTGATGTTTAAAGGCGGACTGAAAGCTGAATGCGATGACGATGTTGAGAGGTGATTTTTTTTAGTACGGTGCAAGGGTCGGAAGCTGGATACCTTTGTGTTTAAAGATAATGGGAGGGGGAGCGAGTGCAATTTTTCGAACTGTGGGAAGGCCGGAAACAGCTCGGAGGGTTCTAATTCCCCCAAGACACAACTCAGGAGACATAACATAAGTCAACTTATTTTACTAATAAATCGCCCTGGTCTGCCTGTGGTGGGATAATTCAGCAGTAGTGACCACTCGGAAGTATTGTAGTCAATGCTAGTCAAATCAAATCCGAAACTTTGAACCTGCTACTAGGGAGGCAACTAATGCCTCTTCTTTAGAATTAGGCCCGGTGCACACTAGCGACAGAACGACGTTATGTTGCAACGAAAAAAGCACGGGGAAATATTGATCATCATACATTCCTTCACCCCGGAATTAAAACCACTAAATTTGGTTCGCGTGATATTTTTCTTATGTCGTTATGTCGCAAGGTTTGTCTGGTTGTCGCACCAGGCTTTATTTGAATCAAGCGCCCTGCCGGCGTTAGGGGCCGACCATTTGACTTTTGAGGGGGGGAGGGGATGATTTTTTTTGCAAGATTTTTTTTACGTCTCTAAGATATTGTAGGATATTTATTTCGTAAAATTAGCTAAGGATTATGACAAAAATGCTGTGCAGGATTTTTTTTTCAAAATCATCCCCCCCCCCCCCCCCCCCCTCAGAAGTCAAATGGTCGGCCCCCTTAGATCTGTCAGGGCCCACAAGCCATCCCAGACATAAGCGCAAGCGATATAAGGATAATTTATTAAGCATTAAGCATCGCAAGCAGTTGAAAAGTCGCATCTCTCGCCCATCTCTCGTCCGCCTGGAAAATCTATTTTTGGATAGAATGTCCCTGGAAAGTCACCTTTTTTATCCCACCCCCTTGGAATTTCCAGTCTCCAGACACACCCACTACCGCGGAATTTCCAGAGTCCATTACAGCCCCCCTGGAAAAATTTCCGTAGGTCCTCAACCCCCACGGTGCGGTTTACAAATGCAATCAGCCATTCCATCTTTCGGCAGGCGCCGTGATATGTTCAGCTCTACGATCGTGTTTATTAGTTTGCCAGGCGTGATAATGTTCAGCCAGCGATATGCACAACCACGGTACGTTGTCAGAAAGCGACAACTGCAAGATACTCCGAGATTTCGAGAGTTATTGTGCACCAGTCATAGAAAGTCTAAGAAGGAGGGCCTCTTCGTATCGGGGGTACCCGGGGCATTCAGTTTTCGCGCGTGTGAAAGGCACTGTTGTTAAACTAAAACCGCACTTTAGAAAAAGAAACGCAAAAAAAAAAAACATGCAAATAAGGGCTGTAAAGGACTTGCCGATGCTTAAATGTGAGAAAGCCATAATACCTTCATGAGAACACAAATACAGAGAACATTTTCGTGGCCTATCAATGTACACCGAAGTGATATGAAACCATTCGCTGCCACAGGTAACCCAATAAAAACGAATCTGCAGAATCTGGTAACAGCGGATTCACCCTGAAAGTAGAATCCAAGATGGCGGACCGCAGCGTGAAAGAAGCATTTGAATGTGATCCCGATTTCTGTCCTGTTTGTGGGTCGATACTACCGCTACCTGGCTTGGAGGATGTGGTTACGTGTAAACTGTGCAATTTTCAGCGAGATACTGCAGGTATTTAGCAGTCATTTGGTGCGAAGATTTCGATATATATTGACTTTGTCAAACTTGGCGTATGCCCAAGCAATAGAGCAGATTTCGTATGACTGTGAAAAGTACCGTGACAAAGTTGTTCCGCGCCGCGACCGTGACCGTACCGCGACTACGCGGTTTCATTGGCGATTTCATTCCATTTACAGCAGGCCAGGTTCCGTACCGCCACCGCGACAGTACCGCGCCGTACCGCGGCACTTTTCACAGTCATACGAAATCTGCTCTAACCCCGGCGTACTTAAAGGGGCACTCGCACGCGTGCCTGACAAGCAAATAATTCAAATCGCAATCCAATTCCATCCTCCTGATAATAGATAAAACTAGCAGTTTCTAATAGAAAGTGAAGTGCTCGCAGCAACAGACAATGTGCCTCCTCGGCATGGGCTCTACCTCCGTGTAAGAACCTGGGTATTGTTCACGAGTTGCGTCACAAAGCCTCTTTTATTTAGTAGAACGAATCATGATGAGATATTAACTGAACACAATGGTGTCCTCTGGGAATGGTTCTTACACGGAGGTATACCCTCGGCATGGTATGCTAATCGACCAATAGAAATCACCAGAAGAGCAATATCCAAGGCAAAGGATTTCTTTCATTGTCATCTTGTTTAACACACTTGCCTGTGCTCTATGCTCGAGTTTTAGGCTTTACTCAAGTAAACTTACAATTTGATATTTCATTAATGATTATATAACAAACAGAATATTACCTCACTACTGGGAGGGACAAATTATATCTTCTTGTGTTCAAAATGTATAAATCTTAACACTCAAAGATCAAATGTGTATCTCCGCATGGCCATATAGTATTGTTTATGTATGCAGCTTAATGAGGTGTAGACTAAATATAAGATAAATATTCACTTGGTGTTCTAAAAAACATCAGTAATTTACCAGAAATTTAGACCATCAAAATGGGGATGCAACAAATTGTAAGAATACAGAAAAAAGTAATTTTTTTTTCAGAAATAGCTTAGGGACTGGTCACAAAGTCTGGGGCGGTAAAGTAAAATCATAAAACAGCAAGCCGCTTTTCATGTGACCCACCCTCACTCATTTACCACAATAATCCATGCCCCCCTTAAATCCAAGACCAAATATAGATGACCCATCCCAGTAGCTACTGGTTGCCCTTGCACCCCTGTCTCTCTGTTTGAAACCTGTGTTTTACCTGGTGTTTTAAATAGTATGCTTTTGTAGACATAGACATAGACATAGACATAGACATGTTTTATTGGCACTTTGTAAATGGTTAAATTTACATCGGTGTAATTCCAGTAATGAAATATTATTATTATTATTATTATTATTATATTCTGCTTGTCTTAATTTTCCTTGACTGCTCTATCTGTTTGAAAAGTTTATTCCGTTCAATTTTAAAATAACTACAATTTAATAGGAAGTGTTTTTCATCTTCTATTTCTCCATTGCAACATAAACGGCAAAGTCTTTCCTCTACTTTTTGATATGGCTTCTTGTGTCGCCCGACTTCAATTTCTAGTTTATTTTTTATCAGTAAGAGGAAGAGCTCATTGTCTGATATTCTGCTTGTCTTAATTTTCCTTGACTGCTCTATCTGTTTGAAAAGTTTATTCTGTTCAATTTTAAAATAACTACAATTTATAAACCTACCACGCCCAAATTCTATTGTTCAATGCAGGTTTTGAACCCTGATGCAAAACCTACACTATTTAAAAGATGGTAGCGGCATTTGAATAATTTAGGGGAGTGTGGGGCTGAATGTAAGACCCGGTACAGGTCTTACATCCAAATATAAAACCTGTACCGGGTCTTACATTAAGCTACACGCTCCTCTAAACTAATCAAATCACAAATCAACCCTAGCACCAGAATTAAATGATTAGTCGCGCTCCCAAAAAATCAATTTTAAATTGTGCACTACTACTATTCTGTCTCAAAATTACACGAAAGTAAAACAATATCCATTGACTATCGTTAGGAAATTTAATGTAAACAATAAAACCAATACAATGATCATGTTCAATCCCTCAGTTCAATTCTATTCAATACAAATTGTATTTCTTTCCTTTGCTTTTTCAAGAAAAAGTCAAATAAAACTCACAACATCGTCATTGCTTGTCATATTTCGCCGGTATGCAGTAATATCCAGGAAACAAATTGCTCAATCTGAAATGAAGAAAAAACAACATGTTAGGAATGTATACAAAGCTACTTTTAGAACAAAATAGAGCGAGAAACATTATACTATGATTAGCTACTAGAATTCACACAAGAGACGAGTTTCCCATCTGAGATTCTCGTCTTGAATGTTTCTTCCCTGTTCTTCTTTGATCACGTTTTAGAAGGAGAACGTCTGGCTATTCAATCATGTACACCAGTTTTCTTGACTACAGAAACTGAAATTAAGCAAAAATGTACTTCAATCTCAAACATTGCGTATTTACCTTTCTTTATCCATCCCATGGACGACGTTAACGTTCATCCCAATTTTGCTGGCCATCTGCAGTTTACAAAATGCGCAACTATTCCGCACACATGTTTACACGGCAAGCATTGAAGCAATCTGAAATTCAAATATCCCACTGCCAAGCCCCAGAAAAGGCGACTCGTTGTGTTGCTCTGCTATTGGATAGAATTTCTATAGAACAAGACACTTTTGTTAACAAACCTTTTGTTCGGGGTAACGTTATTAGGACTTTTTGTTCATTTCTGCCATTTCTGACAATGGCACACAGAACGCGATAAAACAGTGATAATGAGCTTTCCATAAAAACAATAGAATTTGGGTGTGGTAGGTATGTAAACAAGTTCAAAACTACGTAGATGACAATAGATGTACATTTCAAGAACAAAACAATGAAATATTGAATAATAGAATTTTGGCGTGATATGTCATAATAAACAAGTTAAAACAACGGAATCGGTCTTGCGTTTCGGCTTCAATCACCTGTCAGCCTTGTCATCAATAGCAGTCAATAGGGCTTTTAATATCACAAAACATCGTGTTATCATGGTTTTATTTATTTGCTAATGAGTTTTCCATTGGAACAATAGAATTTGGGCGTAATAGGTTTTATAAACAAGTTCAAAACTACGGAGTCGGTCTTGCATAGAAATTCAAAACCTCCCGCTCCGCGGTCGGTTTTGAATTTCTATGCAAGACCTCCTCCTATGTTTGAACCTATATTTAATAGGAAGTGTTTTTCATCTTCTATTTCTCCATTGCAACATAAACAGCAAAGTCTTTCCTCTACTTTTTGATATGGCTTCTTGTGTCGCCCGACTTCAATTTCTAGTTTATGGCTATGTATTCGTAATTTTGTTAATGCAGTTCTGTGTTTAATATTGGGGACTTGATAAGATAGGGTTCGAAATCGTAAGAGATCTTAAATTTCCTAAACGTTCTTAACTTATTTTGTTGGCTGCTCTCTTTCCTGCGGTCATTGTGGATCTCGCCTAGCCATGTCTGAATTTCAATATCTTTGATTCATTGTTTAATAGTTTGCCCAATTAAGTTGCTGTTTTCTCGGAGTCTGTCCTAGTTTTTTGTATAACCGTTGAGTTGGGAGATGAGTACAGTGACTGATTTATTATAGAACAAAAAATATAGTGATCCCCTTGACCCCTATTTGACCTAGTAAAAGACAATTTACAGATAGAGTGGATTGCATTTTTCTTTCTTTGCGAATTTTGATATACGCATTTCATCCAGCCTCAGAGAAAGTGTAGATGAACATTCCGTTTTTTTTGTATAGTAAAGAAACCCTGTAGGTCTTAATATTAATGCGCGCAATTGCGCGCCAAAATGATGAAATTATTATTATTCATTTGCGTGAAATGCGGCCCAAAAAACGATCCAACTCACGCTTACTCTTCTTTCGAACAAAATAGGCCTATCACTGCTGCAGGGCATTTTTGGTAGAGTTTGTTTTTCCTCGCCAAGATACACTTGTTCTTGTGAAAGGTGCGAAGGTAGTGCCTTTGTTGCGCGAGTTGCCAAAAACTATATTAGATTTTATATCCCAGTGATCAATTTTAACGCGCGCTCATTGGTCGAAACGTATCACGTGGTGCATTTTCACAGGACAGATATCAGACGTTATTATTCAGCACATCGATGCACTGCCCAAATATGGTCATTGGAACGCCAATAGCTGTCTTCTGTACATGACAGCTATCCTGCGATATCCGTCTCTGAGGAAATATGATGTTTTGAGCTCGTAAATAATACACAAAAGTCATTTTTTTCGAGTTTTTTGTGCTATCGATGTGCTGAATAATAAAACCATTATCCTGCTCGATTTTGCAGAATATCGTCTGATTTTAGCCAACTCGGGACTTCGTCCCTCGTCGGCTAAGTATCAGACGATATTCTGCGCAATCTCGCAGGATAATGGTTAAATATTGTCCGTCGGTAGTGATATCCGTCCTGGGAGAAATGTTTAAGCAAAAACTGGATATTTTCTGTTTAAAAATTAATGGAAAACAAGCAACCAAGGTTTTTGTCTAAGAATATAGATGAAATACGAAAATTGGTGGCTGAGGCGACACCGGAAACACAAAAAAGTCAACTAAACAGGCCGGGAATGTTTTGAATGGTTTACAAAGTTGTTAGTTTTTTGTTGTTTCAATCCAAGTTAATTCGGTTTGACATTCATGAAAAAAATGAAAGAACTAAACAAAAAAGAGCAAAATGACGATAAAAGAATGTTTTTAAACTTACCATTTTGTCGTAGCTTGGCAAATAGAAAAACAACTTGCAATCAGCTCAACCAAAATTCAACCGCTAATTTTTCCAACTCTGCATTTCACAGCTGTAATTTATACTTCAGTTCACAACAGAACAATTAATTAACAGTCCGGCAGAGAATTAGACCTGAAAACCTGTAGAAAAGCACTCGGGAAAGCACGAGAACTTGTGCGTTGTAAATTTGTTTTGTGAATTCGCTCTGATTTCTTCTAGCCCCACGTTAGAGGGTTTGATTGACAGTTTTTGTGTCAACCAATCACAGCTCGAATAAAAATATCTTAGCCAATCACCGCTTACGCTTTGCCTTTTCGTGCCATACTGCAGTTTAGTGGTTTTATCACGTTCACAATGTTTTTTTCTCTCTCGCGAGTTTTTCAGTGAAGTCACTGGGGATATAAAATAAATAAACCCCTTCTTGGCTTGCTGTAATATCGGCGGATAATGTCCGCGGATGAAAAATGGCTCCTCAAAATTTGTTCATTTTTCTTACCATTTTTCATCCTTGGACATTATCCGCCGATATTACAGCCGCCAGAAGGGGTTTATTTAGTAAATATCCTTTATGCACGCGAAGCGTGCCTAAATTTTTATTATGTTTCTCAAAAATTTGCACTTGATTAGTGCCAAATTTTAAAGCTCAATTAGTTGGTGGCCCACCCCAAATGCATGGCTCAATTTTGTTTGGCCCACCCCCTCTTCCCCCCCCCACCCCCCCAGTACTTTATGACCAGTCCCTTATTAAATTTTTCATGCCTCAGATACAGATCCTGCCAGGAACAGGGGGATGAAGGGGTTCTCAGTGATCCGTGATTCACCCCAAATTTGCCAAGTGATTCGTGAAAACAAGAAAATTATTGCCGTGATCCGTGAAATCTCATACCCTCGTGACCCGTGATTTTACGAATTTCTCTTGCGTGACTCGTGATTACAGGCCGAGAGATTCGTGAAACATGAAAGCTGGTCATTAGAGACGGACTATTTGGACCAATATCGAGCAGGCTCATTCTCTCCTGATTGCTTTTTAGGGAACCTGACGTTGTTATAAATAGATTGGTGTTTTGGTCGGCTCGCTCTGCGCGCTCACTATCTACAACATTAAAATGTATTTTTTTAAATTTAGTAAATTTACTGTCAGCAAAGAATAATTAAAATTAGTTTTAGCAACCAGTCAGGAAGCGCAATTGTTAAACACCAAGTTTTCATTTACTCCTGGACTTTTCCCAATCTCTCAACTTATATGTCCAAAATTTGCAGGATACTTTGGTGTAGCATTTACAAACTAAAACATCGTACTGGGTTATGTTTAATTTTGGAAAATTTCTATTATGTTTCTTCCGTGACTCCATTTCTTCAGCATGATTTTCGTGTCCCAGAAGAATTTCATTAACCGTGTAGTTTGATTTTCAAAGTTGCAGTGCGCTTCGCGCGCATCCAGAGACATACAAGCAAGGCTTGGTACTGATCCAAACATTTCATAGTAGCGAAAATCAGAGTTGGAGATATTACTACCTCCCCAGCCCTCTGGAATGTCTGGTGAAAATTGAATTGACTTTTTCGGCCACTGGAAAATCTAACAATATTATTATTTTTCTTTTTATTTGTTTTCTCCAGAATTTGAAGGCAGAGAAATTCACTCTCGTAAATCATTCAATGCTGATAAACAGAAACAGTTAGACAAAATGAAAGCAGATGATGGCTTGTTGGGTCCTATGGTAAGACCAAAGATCAGTCACTGTATAGTTCTGTTTCAATGTATTTCTATTGGGCATGTGAAAACATCTTTAAGTGCCTAGGGAAGTTAAAATTTCATACCCCAAAAAAACCCTAGGTTTACTTTGGTTTTATCCCAAAAGGTCCCCTGCCAAAAATGAAACCCAAGAAAAAATCTCATAAATAATAAAGTTTGTCTAGATGGACTATGCCTCCTTGGGCTTGGTAGCCTGCTAAAGGCAAGACCACTTAGCGTTTGCTGATAGTCTGAGCTACTCGTCATGCAAAGAGCCGTTAGTATGCTTAAGCCATACATTAGACTGCTTGCCTAGTCCCTTCTTTGGCGAATGTCCATGAAAATGAGTGTGTAAAAGGCAGAGGAGCGCTGAAGGGGTGACGATGGTGTTTTTCACACATTCTATTGGCAAACATAGAATTTCTATCTGTGGATGCAATGACATATTTTTACTAAGATCTGGTCAAGAGAATTATGTGACAGTGCACCCCCTTGCCACTAACACAACTTCATCCAAGTTTGGTTGTCTGAGGTTCATCCCTTCCCGATATATTTTATTTTTCTCCTATGATGACGTCATCGATGATGTCATACCACGTGACCAGGCATGTGAGGCATTTGCTAATTTCATCTAATTTCCACAAGACAGCCTTATTATTATATAGATACAGAAACATCGATGAGATACCTGTGTTTCTCTAGTGTTGAAACATTGATATCTTTCACATGTGAAGATATCGCTGTTGGCATGTGCCGAGTTTCATATCGTGAGGGACTGCGTACGAATCCCTTAATATTACGAAGTCAAAACAAGATCCACTTAGTAAGAAAGAGCACATCTTCCTGTGCAAAATTCGAGAATTTGATGTTAATTGGGTCAATAATGACAAAGATATAGCAATTCAAAAACTCTAAAATGTAATAAGAAATGTACGGTGTGCGGATACGTTTCTAATTAAATTTTTGAGTCTTGAAATTGTTGTATCTTGGTCAGTGTTGATTCGATTAACACCAAATTTTCGGATTTTGCACAGGTAGATGTGCTCTTTCTTACTAAGTGGATCTTGCTCTTTCTTACTAAGGCTGCGTACACACTTGTTGCCCGGGCACTAGGAGTGCTATGCCCGTACCAGTGCTGTGCCCGAATTTTGGCTTGGGCACTCGAAAAAATGGAGTGTCCACATTAGTGCCCGTGTACGCAGCCTAAGTGGGTCTTGTTTTGACTATCGTAATATTAAGGGATTTGTACGCAGTCCCTCACGATATGAAACTCGGCAATGAAACTGTTATTTATTTTACCTTGTGAATTTGAATTTAATTTGTAAACTTTAAATCTTAGCTTCATATGTTTGTAACATTTTTAAAGAGTTTTTGTAGATCTAGATCACTTGACTTAAGATAAAATCCGTAGTCCGCGCGCCCATGTAATATCCTCTATTTATATTCTATTGTCAAAATATTCACGACATGTACGTTCTTTGAAAGATTGACAGAAGGTGTCCCAATTGTAATCATGAGGGGATGACCTACCAAACCAGGCAAACGAGGTCGGCAGACGAAGGCCAAACAGTGTTTTATATCTGTACGGACTGCAAGTAAGTGGTTTATCTTTTAGCATTCATGCAAACGTCTTCAATCTTACCCCGCACATAGACAGTATCACTTAAATTTGGGTAGAAACAAAGTCAGTCATTCCTCTATACATTTCGCAGGGGATCTAGCTTTTGTCCGTAATAGCGGGGTGTCCGTAATAGCGGGGTGTCCGTAATAGCGGGGTGTCCGCAAGGCGAGACTTGACTGTATCCTGCAATATCTGTCATCTGATCAAACTTTTATGTCAAACAATACTGGGCTTTTGGGCCTTGATTTTCCATGATGAAGTTCTCTCTCTCTTCCCTGAAAAAAAAAAGTTCCTGGATCCGCCCCTGTATTCAAAAGCAATTAAAACTAATGAGTCTTAAATCTAACATTTTCCTAACTTTGTATGTGTATTTTTCATTTCTTTATCCAGGTTTCAAGAGACTGAATACTCCTAAACTTACTGCAAGAAACTACTGCCTTTAGCAGTACAGGAGAGTAACATTTCATTGCGGTGGTGTATTTGGAAGCTTAGAACCCGATACATCAAACTCTCTTGAACATGCCTGTTAGGATGCCTTGTTCTTCCCGATGCAAAATACTTATTCTTCTGTAAAATTATGCGGCTATTTGTTATTTATTAGTAAAACATATAAAATATTAACAGGTTACGCAAAGGGATGGTCCAGATTCTGTCACGGAACCTATGGTTTCACGCCCTTATACGAGAATACATATTAGGGGTGGATCATTAGAATTTTTTTTTTTTTTTTTTTTTTGGGGGGGGGGGACTTTTCAACACCCTTCCGTGGGGGGACCACACAATAAACAATTGAGATGTAAAAACATTGCCACCCCCTTTCTTAATTTCTAATGGTTCACCCCTAATATTTGCAGATGTTAGAACATAGGCAGCACCTTCTAGAAGACTACAAGTATATTCTTTCAAATTTTTAATGATAATTCATTCAAATTTAGCTCAATTGCAATACATTATAATAATGTTTGAATTACACGAGACAGTTGTCATGTGAATCATTTTCAAAATTCTATAATTCTATTTTTTTCATGTTTATTTGTGTTAGGTCAATGTTATGTGTTTGAGTTGTCTCCAAGAATGTTGCCTACAAATGTAACCACTTTCAGGGATGACAACCCCAGGACTTCAAAAATCTGGATACTGCCTTGAAATGGCGACATTTCCTGAAATTCTCCCGGCAGAAATACAAGAAACGTATGGTAGTCGTCTTGATTTTTCCCAGTGAGACGGGGTGAAAAATCGCGAGACTCCCGACCAAAACCAGGAGAGTTGACGTCAGTGGCGGATCCAGAGGTACTTCCACGGAACCCCCCAGGCGCCCGTTTTTTGAAACGCCCGAGAATTCTCGGGCCCGAGAAGTTAGTTGTGAAATTTTTAA
This sequence comes from Scolanthus callimorphus, assembly GCA_033964015.1. Taxonomy (NCBI): domain Eukaryota; kingdom Metazoa; phylum Cnidaria; class Anthozoa; order Actiniaria; family Edwardsiidae; genus Scolanthus; species Scolanthus callimorphus. Next base: position 27,849,776 of record CM066911.1, on the reverse strand, counting down.
TGGATTTATCAAAACTTTTTCGTTTTCTTTTCTACCCTGCTGATTTGAATAGTCTATAACTCCCTTTTCGTGGTTATTTCTATTCTATAGTATTTATAGAATTACGTTAGTCTAAACCGAACTTTTCGGGCACCCGAAAAACTCGGGTGAAAAACAGTGGAAAGTTTTCGGGAGCAACTGACCTCCCGAGACTTTTCGGGTGATTTTTCGTCGATTTGAGGGTTTGAATGAAATCGAAATTTTTGTTTTTAGACGTAAACAGTATACATATTTACGGATAGGAAGTTGTAGACTATTTAAATCATCAGGGTAGAAAAGAAAACGAAAACTGTGGGATCAATCTATTAAAATTTTTAAACAAACTGTTCGGGCCCGAGAATTCTCGGGCGTTTCGAGAAACGGGCGCCAGGGGTTAAAGAGGATTGTATTGTGATACCCAGACCACTCGTGGACGAGCGAAGAAGAAACGGAATCCCCTTAGTAAAATCCTGGATCCGCCACTGGACGTCCCTGCATTCTTCGGAATGTGTGCAAAGTGTTGTGCCTCAACTCAATGCTCTTATTTGAATGGACATACCTAGTCAAAACATAAATAGACAGAAATAAAAACTGATCAGAAATTAGAGCAGATTTCATGTGACTGACGAATGTAAATCAGACTTGCGTTTTCATTATGGCTCTATCGGTTGAGGTCTTGGGTCCAATGAGAATGCAAGGAAAAAACAAAAATTACCACGAATTTCAAAGTACATTGTTTCTAAAAAGGTAATAAGGTGTCATACGCTGAACAAAGTGTCCCTTGTTTACTTTGATCACGACTAAACGCAAGGTCGTACTGGTTGGATTGTTGCTCAATGGTTTTCATTTCTGATTGGCTAAGTGTATTTAATTTTCGTTTAATTTTTCGACACTCGTCTGAAATCCACTCACATACACCTAATTAATAAAAAGTTGCTTTGGTGATTGGTCTTTGGTCTTTCAATTATAGCGCGAAAAAAGGAATTCTTTGCTTCAGTGACCACGAAACACAGGCGTTCAAGGACGAATGACCAAAGCAACCTTTTCTGAATTAGGTGTATCACAGTGAATTTCTACAGAAACCCATCCATGGAAAATGCTGAATTTCCCAAGGCACACGCATGGGAAGTGTTCGGAATTCACATGGATAGCCAAGGGAAATCCAACTTCCATTATTCTACAATGGGAAATTCAGTTTTTCCCATGGATGGCTTTCTGCAGAAATGTCCTGTGATAATACCCTGGTAATCAGAGTCTCCAAGCTTTACTCTCGTCAGATCCCGTTTGAGCATGTCAGTATACAAGTGAAGCTTGGAGACTGCACGTCTTACCTAACGACCACGTTAAGTTAGACCCCGTCCACACTACACCGTTTTTAAACGAAAACGGATACTTTTTGCTCCGGATACGGCTATCGTCCACACTACAACGCCGAAAACGATCACCGAAAACGGCGAAAACAATACGAAAACGATAAGTGTGCACGTAAATATTTTTGAAAATGGAGCAAAAAGTATCCGTTTTCGTTTGAAAACGGTGTAGTGTGGACGGGGTCTTAATAATCGCAAAGCTTCTGAAACATCCGAGAGACCCTTGAACCCCTTCTGTTTGGTTTCCAAAATAATAACAGCGCATTTTAAATAATTGCCTAATGAAGCAACTTACCCTGAGTACCAGAGTTTCCAAGCTTCACTCATTTATACTGACTGTTATTTGCAGCTGATATTGAGTACCATGGTCACAACAAAATAACATCAGTCTATATTGTGCCACTATATTGGCACTCACACAAATAGTACACTCAGTCTAGTACCCAGACGTTGTTATTTTTGTTTGCGTCTTTTGGACTGGGAATTAGTATTACACGGCGCGCAATGATCTGTGGGATAGGCGCATATCCCATAACTCTCTGCGCGCCCTGTTAAAAGTATCCCATAACTGCCTGCGCGCCATGCTAAAACTATCCCACAAATCTTTGCGCGCCCTAGTCGTCTGGTTACGAGACTGCCCTTCACTAATACGACGGCTGAACATTCAGGCTACATAATCAGCCAGTCCATCTCAATTTACTCAGGCATTTCAGGCATTTGTCCTCAAGTCTTTCAAATGCCCTCGGCGAGTACCTAGTATCCGACGTGACACTTTAGTCCTACCCCCAGCAAGTTACAAAGACAGGGACTTGCCTTTGTTTCACCTGATCCTTGAGTACGCTCTCAAGTTATTCAATTTACCTGATTCAATCTGCCTACAAGTTTTCCTACCCCAAACATCTTGCATCAAAAGAGAAAGAAAAGGTCCTCATCAGAATCGTCCCAAAGCATGAGGGCCTCGAGTCGTTCTAGTATGTCCTCAGGGTCCATCCAGGAATCATCATCAGAATCCGAGTCCTCCCAGTCGAATCTACTGTTCTCCTCTGCCTCCACAAAGTCCCACAAGCTGGGGTTGAAAAATAATAATGTGAATGATTCCACTGGTCATAACTGGGTCATGTAAAAAGGGACGACATACTGTGCTCGGTGTACCTTCACAAAAAATGATAACTTCTTCGTAATAGGCGGATTTATTGTGACGTCAGTGTTTACATATTTGAAGCATCCGTGAAAATCAGCAAGCGTAACGGAGCTACAAAAATAATTGTTCTGAATTTCAATAGCGCCTGGTGAATGAAGCGTAATTAGAAAGTTTCACGTTCGTCATTTAAATTATGAGCGCATGGCGATAAGTTCAACTTACAGAAAACATGAGGGGTAATGAGCTAATGAGCAAGAAGGGGTAATGAGTAATGAGCAAGAAATTCAAGGCTATTGAAAATGCCACTTTGCTCTTGAAAAATGTAATAAAGATGTTCGCGAGATGAAATGATTACTATTCCTACTTATTGACGTTTACGTTCGTTTTGGAGGCTCTACGCAGGTTTTTAAAAATGAGTGGATTGCTGTGTGGCAAACGGTTCATTAGCCCACATATTTGCACCAAAATGAACATTTAACTAAGTCCTTACAATTTTCAGAGTAGGTTCCATTTGCTGTCCGCTATTCATATTCAGTGCTGATTATTTTCGAGCTCCTTCAAACATTCTGAATCTAGACCCTGCTTATGCAAATGAGCCCAAACTGTAAACACGAAATCCCCCTATAGAGGGATGCGTCCTGGAATATCCTGGATTTTCATTTACTTCGTGGAAAGTCCTGGAATGCTAAGGACAATCCTTGAAACTCCTGAAGCCGGTTCCTGAAAGGTTGGATAAAGTTATCCATGGATAAAAGTTATCTGTTGTATAGGATTTGTTCAGGATTTATCCGTTGGATAAGCGTTTATCTACAGATAACTTTTAACTGAGCTTCTAGGAACCGGCCCCTGGAAAACTGTTTCAATTCAAATGTGGTTGAATGAGTTGAATGAATCTGATTTTGGGCTGCAATTTATGACATCAGCACTGTTATCATACTGCAACAAGAATCACCTGAAATTTTGTGCAATTTTCACTCCCTCAGCAGTGTTGAATTTTCTAGGTTTCTCTACAGCCTTAGTCCCGTCAGGATAAGCTAAAAAAAAAAAGAACAATACACTGCATTATGTGCACAGTACACCTCACAAAGTGTAATGCTTATACTTCTTGTTGTGCAAAATTAATCTGCTACCTGACCAGGGGCGTAGCCACTGATTCTTCCGGGTCATCCGGGATTACTTCTACGCTGGTGTCCCAGAATTCGTAGTAGGGGGGAGCCCAAGGGGCCCTTCGTAAGACATTTTCTTGTATATTTTAACTGTTGACCCATATACATTCTCAAAAAGGGGGGTCTGGACCCTCCCCTTGGCTAAGCTTGCCCTTGGTGCTCTCAGTTTCAAACGATAATTTCATTCTGTAGCAACAAGATGTAACAACCGTTAGCAGATTTGGTCTATTCTCAGCGGTCACGCACTTGCAGGACGAGAAGCGTTGCGTGCCTCCGATCGCTGCACGGCCCGGCTGCGAAGGAGAGTGCTCTGTTTTAATTCGTAATATCAGAGTGCATAGCCTACCGTGTTTGTAGAAACAACTTGAGCCAAAGGGACAAGTTCCCTTTCCCTCTCTGAAGTATTTGCACGGCTTTTTCCTGGTAAAAACGTAGAATGAAAGGCGTTATTACCACTGTATGCATTGCTACGCGACCTCAAAATTCAATGTTGCGATGGGCGATTGGCGATTTTTAGCCGTCAATCAAACCAAAACGCTGGATTCGGCTACTTCAAGGGGCCAACATTGATTGCAAAATCAACCAAAATGGTTTAAGCTATCCATTGGTTTATTGACTCGTAGGTTTAACTTTCTGGTTCAAGAAAATTGACATTACAATTTTCTTGCGTAAAATTTGCCAATCGCCCAACAGTGAATTTTGAGGTCGCGTAGCAATGCATACAGTGGTAATACGTGCTACTTGTATTTATGGCGCGCACGAGAGAATTGAGACAGTGGCGTACGAGCTTGTTTTTCTTTTTCTATTTTTCCATTCATTGGCGTGGCTTCTCAATGGCCCTCCACATCACAATCACATACCAACACGGTCAACTGTAAATAGACTGATCCCGTCTTCGCATAATTAATCACCAAACAATGGGCAGTTTTCCCTATGGAATTCAAAATGTCCGATCAACAAACTCGAAAATCGAAGATTTTTAATGAATTCTTCATTTTCTCGTGACGAAAATATAAAACCCATATACAATGAGCAAACTTTTAACACTTTCCTGCAATCGGCCTATTTTCCATGCTCTATGCCAAAGTAACACTTTGGCTTGTCCGACGTAGCAACAGTAACTAGGGAGTAGAACAATTAATGCGGGATCGGTCAATTAACAATTTGCTATTGATAATAAGATTGTCATCCTTTATTCTTGTTATTGGTTTATTGTTCTTTGATCCCCAATTTTAAATTATGGAGCCTAAGCGCAGTCCAAAGTTCTTATTGCAATTTAACTCACGTACAGGGTCCAGCTATAGATTTCTGCATGCAGTGATTTCACTATGTTATATGCCATTACGCCATTGGTCAGTTTAGGCACACGCGCGCTGAGTCATAACCTGCCTCGCCACGTACACTGGTCATTCGAGCTTGCGAGCTTGCTCGAGTTTACACCTATTGCGCTAGAAAACATTTATGTTTTCCAATATTTCCTATATGTCCCTTTAAAACATTTATATTTTCCACCCACCCTACGTATCGTTGCTTGTAATCAGGTCTCGTAGGCACACACATAGACTATCCATGTAAACTATTAACTAATCGAACTTTGCGGCTAGTTCTGGCGACTTATCCCAAGCGGAGTTGGTTCTAAATCTTTATGCATTTGCTGTCATTGACCGAGCAACACTCCCGTCCGATCGGGTCGCGTGCGTGACCAGGGATATGGGTGAGGTCGCGATCGGTCACGCGTCGCTGATAACATTGTCACACTATGGGCTAGTCCTCACGTCAGTTTAACTCACTCATGGTCGGACTTGCCTCCCCCATGTTATCTTGCCAAACTGTGTTGTTGTTAGTCGAGTGCAGAGCGCCTAAAAAAAACATACGGCTAGTGTACTTACTCTAGCGCTGTCTTGTAGTCTGTTATAAGTTTGGACTTCTCTTCTGACTCTTCTACCCAAACGGAACTCTAAGAAATTAAATGTCATCAGTGGTTTAGGCCCTGTCCACACTAATGCGTTTTCAAAAGTATTCGTTTTCAAACTTATACGGATTCGCAGCTTGTTAGTATGGACGGGAGATTCGGAAGATTTAGCTCCACAAAAAGCGATCAGTTTTTATTTGATGTTGAAGTGTGCAAGGACAGTCTCAAATTAAGTGGTAAAGTTTACGTCATCGTTTTCATTTTTATCCGGATTCGACCGTCTACACTAAAACGATATGTATACGGATTCGTTTTGATACACTTTCGAGAAGCGTTTCCAAAGTTATACGGATTCGATGAAAACGATCAGCGTGTTAGTGTGGACGGAAGGCCTAAACGTATCAAAAAGTATACGGATTCAAACGAAACCGCGTTAGTGTGGACGGGGTCTTAGACGATGAGAGGGATGGACGCAGGTCCAGTAGCAGATGGTCATCAAGTGGGACATGGAAACATTTTGTCGCCAATGAAAACATTTTGTCGTCAAAGCGATTAACTGATTACGAAAAATTTAGTAGTACGATAACCGAGCGGGGTATTCTCTTCATATCACCAAAACTCTTCATATCTCTTCATATCACGTGGTACAGTGGACGTCATCGTGTTCATTTTGATACGTTTTCGACCGTCCACACTAACACGGATTCGTTTTTATTCACTTTCGAGAGCGTTTTCAAACTTATACGGATTCGATGAAAACGATCAGCGTGTTAATTAGTGTGGACGGAAGGCCTAAACGTATCACAAAAGTATTATACGGATTCAAACGAAAACACGTTGTGTGGACAGAAAACGCGTGGAAGGCTTTTCTAGGGATCAAAAGAGGTTTTCCGAGAATGCCAGGCAGAAATTGATGTCCGAATTCTAGGCGAACATTTTACCGATAGATTTTCGCAAATTTCACGTTTTTCTTTCAGTTCCAAAATACTAGGAAACCAGGAGCCCGAGTTGGAGTTTCCACATGAGATACATTCTTGAGGCAGCGTTTTGACTAACCAAGCTATTTTTAGAAACAGTTTTCTATTGTCTCCAACGTAGTCTGTTGTGGCGAGGCAATAAGTCTAAACATTAAAGAGTAACAGTTTTGCAAAACGAATCAACAATATCCAACCATAATGAAGATTTTTGTGCCTTTCTAGGGAATCTTGGCAAACAATCAAAAACTGCTTCTAAAAATAGCCAGGTCACTCAAAATGCTGCCTCGGCTCTTGATGAAAAACAATACACAAGAAGAATCCAAACTAAAGTCGCCAAAGTTCACGACAAGCTGTCGGGAAGGCTTCTCAATTCACCTAGAAATTGGTCTAAATTTTTAGCCGTCTTTTCTCCCTGCATGACCCCAATACTCGTCGCGGGAGAAACAAACAAACGGCGACTAAACGGCGACTTACATGGTTCTCAGGATCTTGACAATGGATTCTGATTGGTCAGTTTTGTAATATGCATAATTTTCGGTGACAAGCGAACAACGCTCAAAGGCAGCTTCATGGTAGCCCAGCGCATCTTATTATAGAGCTCATTAGCAAATTGACCAACCAGAATCAATGCTCAAGATCCTGAGAATCGCGTAAGTCCTGGTCACGCTTTTGGAAGTCGTAGTTCAGTCGTCAGTCGCTTTTTCTCCCGTAACCGGCGTGTTGGGAGAAAAGACGGATGAAAATTCAGGCTAGACCTAGAACGGTTATGTAACTGTTATGGAAAGGGTTTGGTGCGTCATTGGCACCCTGCCGATCCAGAGAAAGGTGGTACATTTATTTCTTTACAAAAGCTGTAGCAAAAACCTTTCCTGGGACTTACTGGAACAACATATCCTGACGATATCCGGCAAATAGGACACGCCCTAAAATAGCACAACAAACGGGATATTAGTACACCGCAAATAAACCTTTTTCCAAAATGGCCGCGGAAAATTCAAATCGATTTTAGTAAAAAATGAACACCAGCACTAGAACAGCCATCATCATTTTAGTAAAACTACATAATTTCGCTGCATTATATCCAATATCTTCCGAGAAAACGAAAGTTCAAAATTTGAAAATTTACAGACGTTTGTATGACTGGGGGTATGCGTCATACCCCCAGACCCCAGTCATACAAATCTCTGTAAAAAATTCAATTTCAGACTCTGCTTTCTCAGTCGACATGGCATTTGGCATAACGAAAATTTAAAGTATTACTAATGTGAGGATACTCTTTCTAGTGCTAGTATTTGATTTTCAGTCAGTTTAATTTTAAGACATGTGAATTTGCGGCGGCCATTTTGGAAAAAGGTCTATTGAGATGGACAGAGCATGTGCCCCGTGGTGTCATCCTCTCTGCATTGTCATTAGTTACTTTGTCAAACAGCCCTTCAATTTCACAGGATTTTGTATAATAGAGCGATTTTCACATGACTGTAGTGAAACCAATCGCAAAGTAATAACACGAATTCTGAATTAAACCTATAGGAGTAATTACAAAGCAATTACCAATTACTCACGGCAGTCATCTGAAATCCGCTCTATCCCATGGGATTTGAAACCGGTCGCGTAGCGCCGGATCCGATATATGCATTTCTTCAGTGCTATGATATGCATTTCTTCAGTGGATCGGACTCCGGTCGTTTGTATTGCATAACCGTCGTATGAGGAAAACAGGACTTGGTCCGACGTAGTAAGATTTCCAGTTAAATCGAGTGCAAGTAACGGGATTATACTCTTTCGCAGCGCAATCCTTTGAATTACCTAACTACTTTCTTTGATGCATTTGATTCTTTCCTCCATTTGCGTATACAAGTCAGGCAGAATGCGTGGGTACAGTTAGCTGAAAAAAAAAGACAAACATGAAAAAGAGAAAAAAAAAATAGGAAGAAAAATACAGTATCATGATGCTTTACATTAACCTGAAAAACATCTAGGCTGGAGGATCTGATTTTAAAAGGTATTGCTTTATTTACAATCACAATACACAAAGAGTGCACGCCATAGATTTGAATATTGAATTCATTCTTGATTTCATATTGCGACAGAAAGCCAGTCGGCTGCACTTGGCGAAACAGGGCAAGGACCTGATTGGCTTAGATTATTTGACTGGTGGATTATTATTGTTGTTGCTGCCAACGTCATTATTATTCAGCCATGCCCCTATCTCGATTCCGATTGGCTAAGAGTACACAGCAAAAGCTTGTTGGCGGGCAGTTCGTGACGTCAAACTCCAGACATTAGGATTGATGCACTCTAATGACGTCATAACGCAAGCCAATAGAGGTTTGGCCGCCATCTTGGTTTTCATTTCGAAGGCGAAAGCCAATTTAGCCAATATTCTCTTTGAATCTGCTATGCTTTTGGCCGAGAGTTTCATTGCTCAGGGACAATGACTATCTGAATTGAATACGAAGAGAAAAATACAAATGGACGGCTTATCTCCGGTGTAATAACCTGTGAGTGCGCACGAACTGCGTCACAAAGCTTCCTTTGTTTGGTAGAATGAATCAGGATGAAATAAGAACTGAACACAAAGGTGTCCTCTGGGAATGGTTATTACAACGGAGTTAACCCAAATGGACGTAAGCTGAAATTGATAAACCGTTCCGCCTTGCAAGGTCTCGTCATTGACTTCGTTTAGCTAGGTTAGTATTCCTTGTTGCTGAATAATAATATTGGTGGGGAGTTCCCCCCTTGCTTCCACCGCAAAATAATAATAATTAAGCAATAAAAGTACTTTCCGCGTGCTCTCTGCTTTCTTACAAACACGAGGGGGATGTTAGGAGAACTGATCAAAACTTGAAAGACACGAGCCGAAGGCGAGTGTCTTTCAAGTTTTATCAGTTCGAACAACATTCCCCGAGTGTTTGTAAGAAACCAGAGAGCACGCAGAAAGTAGTTTTATTGCTTTTAGAAAATAACATACACACGCGCGACAGCGTTGCGTGACAATCGTGTTTCTCAGGTCTCTTACAAACACGCTTTTTAACCAATCAGAATGCGCACATTCACAATACAACATAGGTGTTATTTTCTAATAATAAATAAATAGCCAAGCTCCAATGTCAAGGGCACTGATTATTCAAGTGATGGGGCTCGCCCCAGTCCTTGTGGACGCTACACCCTCTTAGGAGGTACTTACGAAGTAATCCAAATCTTCGTTCACTAAGGACAGCTTTAGCCTTCACAATATCCAGACAAATCGCACAAGAGACATTTTCACTTCTGAAAAAAAGATAAATAGTAAATAATAAATCTGGACCGGTCTGCAGGCATTCACGTCTTCGGTGTATGACAACGGCAAACCGCCCATAAAACATCTTGAAGATTGCGATTTTAATGGCTTGGGTGACACATAAAACTATTTTTCCTCATTCTTCTAAAAAAAATTGTATATATGTTCGGATATTCGAGCTAAAAATCTAAGGATTCGACTTGATTCTAGGGAAAACGTCGAAGGAAAAATTGAAAGGGAGACCATAACAAAATAAGTAACACAGTTAAATAAAGGGAATAAAGGAATTAAACAAGTGGGAAAAAGAAAGAAATAAATACGCTGTTTTCTCACTAGAGGACGGGTTTTCCTGTCAAACGAGTTTCCCGTCTTAGGTTTCACGAATTCTCAAAGAAAAACTGGTTGATAACATCGTCGCGAATTAATTTAGGGATGGATGCTTCCACATTTACTAACTTTCTCTTGTTTACTAGAAAACGCGAATTTAGTTCGGAATTTCAGCCGCCGAGCAGCTAAGTTTCCTATGGCGTCAAAGTTTATGTTACTCGAATTAGCAAAGAACTGGTATTTCTTGCCCGAAGCTGCTGCTTCTTTACTTCGTGAAAAAGGAGCCCCAAGGCGTCTAAATTACTTGATGTATCCCGTCCGCTCGGGAATCCCATTGTCTTGACGGGAGTGCAGACGGGTAAAGTTTGACGACTTTTCCGTCACGTCCCGTCCCGTTTTCACATCTAGACGAGTTTCCCGTCTGGGCGAAAATATTGTCTTGGACGAGTTACCCGTTTCTAGTTACCAAATCACCAATGGTACAGTGAGGTGAACATTAAAAACCAATAAACAAGATCAAGACTATATTGTCATTTTAGGAGAACTAGGAACCCCAGATAATGATAGTGCACATTATGCTCTGACCTCTGAATGGCAAATGAATGTTCCATATCTTTCTCGTGGTTTTCCAAACATTCCTTTCTATGTTCTGAAACAAACAACCAACCAAACTTTGATTATGCTGAGACTTTATGAAGACTGCAAAAGCAGCCCCAGTTTGAAAGCAATTGTGTGTGTGCTTTCTGAGAATACCAATGATCGTTGGTACATACTGCATACAGATTTAGGGGGAGAATATTTTCCCATAAATTTACTGTATTTGCTGAAGGAAATTGAGGAGTCCCTATATTTTCAGTATCCTCCACTATCCTCAGGGGTCCACACCTATACTGAATGATAGTGTTACTTCATTCCCTGGAAATGCAGTCAGCATCCATCTTTGCATTTGGTATAGGGGCTTCAGACAATGGCCCCAGGGGTGTAAAAGAAGGAGCAAGCTACATCCTGTTAGTTGTGGGACACGTCAATGTGTAACACATTGTCAAGCGAAATTTCACTCATTTCCTGACATGCAGTGCTTGCATCATATAGCAGTAATTGTCTATTTCATTAGAAAAAGTACTATGTGAAATTGCAATAGGTACTGCAGAAATAAATAAAGTTATCATTAGAGTTACCTTTTTGTTGTTCCTGGTCATTTGGGTGAAGGCAAGCCTCTCCACACATATCACAAACTAATGCATGTAGGTATGGACAACTAGGAAATAGTTCACAACAATCGGTCAAAAAGGAACGATACAGCAGGTCCCAGAAGAAGCATATAGCAATGCTTATCATTTTTCTTGATAAGCAAGAACATTGCCCATAACACCATGGTGCTCAAGATGGTGAACATTGACGGGTCTTAAAATTAAGGATCACCCCTTTCCTGCCATGAAATGCATTCAACTTGGCACAAAGTGAGTGGAGCACAAAATGCTTTACCCCAGTAATAATATTACGAATGGCAAGAACACAAGGTACACAATCATAGCTGTCGCAGACCAACTTTTCAATAAGTTACACTACCAGCAAAAAGAAACTGGAACGAAATTCGACGAAATTCGCTCTTTGTTCAAACGAAATATCGTTCGAAAATTCGCTCCGAATTTTCGCACCGTCTTCGTTGAATTTTCGCACGGCGAAAAATTTATCTTCGAATTTTCGGAGGTGGCATTTGAATTTTCGATGTAAATTAACCTGAAAAATGTACACTTGATTTGCTTACCGTGACAGAACGCCGTTCAAAATTAAAGGTATGCAGTTAAATGTGATTTCACCTTACAAGTCACAGGAAGTTAAAAACTTCGTACTACCGTACCACGCTTGTGAACCTAGATAATTCGTGACTCGTTTATAAGGCTCGCGAGTACTTTTGTTTGTAATATTCATGATGATAATATTCAAAAGTCACTCGTTGTTTTCCGAGTGCTTGTCTTTTTCTTTTCAGCAGCCGATAGAGAATCGCGACTCCATCAAATGAACTGATCTCCTGCCGGAAAGACTGACGATTATTTGCAGTTTATAGCATCAATAAACGACAATTTCTCTTCACTTGTTCTAGTCGTTGTTGATTTTGTTGCGATGTGAATTTTATGCGAGACACCCAGGCGGGAGAAAATGTCAAAGAGCGCGTGCGTTGTCTTGGGAACGCAAGTCCTTGTTGTGCTGCGGAATGCGCTGAAATTTTAAGAGATGAAAAACTTAATTTTTGATTTGTTTATTATAGATTTAATATTCTAAAACCAAAGAGAAAGAGATTCGCAATACAGTTAAGAATTTACTACAAAAATATTTTGCAAAAACTGAGAACGCGAAAGTCCGTATAGGCAGTTTTATTTCATAACAGTCGTAAATGTTATTCAGGTTCATTTTATTTTGCGCGTTTATAATATTACAAAGACGCAAGCGTTTCCATAAACTTCGCTGTTTTATCATGACATTGTGAGAACCGGTTCCAACTCCTGGTGAACAGCTATTGTTTGTTTAATTTTATTCAACATACAGAACCTTTGTTCTCGCCCCTTTTTGCGCTTGGTTGCTATAGTGATTTGCGTAAACACGGCTGGGGAACAAGTTCGGCTGTACACACGTGTCGCACAACGTGACTTCGCGAGCGGACAGCAAGTTCCACGAACTCCAGCAAACCCAGCGGCTTCTAGAATTTACTATGTGGCCTAATTGTGATTGTATGGAATCCTTGGATTATAAAATAGTTAAAAGGTACGGAAGCGAGCATTGCACATCACATTTCAAGATTTTTACGAAGACAGCTTCCTCGTATCCACTTGGTAAGTTTAATACTCTAGAATGAAATAAGTTTATTCATCATACAGGATCGATGACGTAGTACGAATACAGGTTCAATACATGCGAACAATTGCGTAACTGTTTATAGAACCTCATTAATGCACAGCAGTGGGTAGTACATTTCTCGCACTTTGGCAGTACATTCTCAGCGAAAGTTTGATGAGCGATAATTCGGCGCGCGAAATATCAGATCGAAAATTCGCATCGAAAATTCGAGGCCTCGAACAATAGGCTGAACGAATTTTCGAGGAAAATTCGGTGTCATTAAAATTTCGCCGTTTTTCGTCGAATTTCGCCGTTTTTCGTCGAATTTCGCCGAATTTCGTTCCAGTTTCTTTATGCTGGTAGTGTACATAATAATAAGAACTCACTCATTTTCATTAAAGCATTGTCCTCCTGATCCAGCACTGGGGCAGAACTGAGAATTACACAAAAACATAAAAGATGTATGTACTGCAAGGCACTCATGTACTGTAAGGCACATTTGTTTAATGGGGCAGAGGGTTACAGCCTTGACTGTGATTCAAACCTGTTTTGTGCAATGAATTACCCAAGTAAGAATCTTTGGCAACTTCATCCAATCAAAGTAGAATTTGAAGGCCAATGGGCATGGTCACAAAAAAACAAATCATACACACCGAAATTGACAACCTGTGAAATTCCAAGTGGGTAGTTCCTATACACAGCGGCCTGGGGATTTGGGACTTGTACTCTCCTACATGACTGAAATTCCAGGTTGGGTATTCCCAAAATGGATTTCCAGGGTGGGTAAACATAAATTCCAGAGTGGTGATATTCATAAAGGCATTTGCTTTAATTCCAGGGCCATCTAAAAATTTTTAGGTAGACAGCTGATATTGGAGTCCTCAGGTGTTTGCAGATTTTGTTTTGTGACTGCCAATTCTAAATGAAGTGATTGAAAATAAAGGCTGTTTTGTAACTTCTGGACAGTACAGAAAATACAGAATATTTTATTTGCTTCCATGGTTTACCATGAGAGCAGCATGTCTGCCAACCTAAAGTGCTAAAATATTTTCTTCACAACCTTTTTATTTTCCTGAGCAGGGCTCGAAATTAAAAAAAGATTGGTGGTCGCATTTTTCCTGATTAAAACTTTGCTAACCCTATTTGGACATTTTCCAAACTCCAAGTGAACAAACCCTGACTGTTTCAAGACAATAGGATATCATCTTTGAGACAATTCTGAAGCATTGGCAAGTACTATGGTGTGTGTTATTTTGAATTGTGCATTACCACTTCTGCAGCTTCCTCTACTGTCAGTCCATCACAGGCAGCAATGTCAACATTTGTAAGAGCTGCCTGTGAGTAGCTCATGGGAGGAAAGCAAGCCCCGTCTGTCTGGAGATTCAAAAACCAAAATTATTAAGCAATTTGAAACACTTAATCTGCCTGCCTGCTAAACTGTTGCTTTAGCTGTTTGATTGTTCACCTGTTTTTTGTCTATCTGTCTGTTCGTCTGTTTTTTTCCATCTTGTGCCTATTTTATCATCAATCATCATCTGATCTTCAATCTGTTAATCTTCAACAGCCCATCTCCCTGCCTGTGTTAATTCCTTCTTCCAACGAGTCAGGATATGCTATTTCTAACATGACATTGATTGCCTTATTCTTGCCCCATAGGAGTTATTTAAAGGAACTACAAGCTAAAATGGTAACAATGTCTTGGAAGTAACACGACACAGCAAAGGTAGCAAAAACTGTGTCCCAATGAGCAGATGCAAAATAGAACTTTTGAAGTTCAGGGTGGATGTATCCCCAAGATAATATGGAATAGGCCTTTTTCACGACCCCCGCGCGATTATCGATTAGCCTGCCTGTCACCTAGCAACGGCTATCTGGCTGGCAAAGCCGTCAGATAGGACGAAGAAATACAAAGGTTTCAGTGAAGGTGCGTGTGGCAAATAAACGGAAAAAATAGGTTTAATATGGAACCTTCTGCGAATTATTTTAGCGGAAAGCCTTTCTAGAGTATCTTGGTCGAGTCACTGGTAAAAAAATTAGACAATCGAGACAGTGGAAGAGTTTTAAAACCGAGGCAGAAGTTCGACTGCATTTCCTTCCAGAACGACAACATGGCGGCCGCTGGAGGTAGGTGATTGGAATTTCTGGCCAATTTTCAGCGCAATATTTAATTGTAGCCTTAAGAAACGGTTTAAAGTTCAAGCTTTAATATTTTTGTCGAGGATGTGGCTCTGAGAATATAGAAGATACTTGAGAAAACACGGAGATCGTCTCAAAGAAGCGCGGTATTAATCGCATGGTCTTCGACTAATTTGCTTATTAAGACTTATTTCCTAAATGAATTCCAAAGGAACACTGCCTACGAAAACTGAACTAATCAGTCCATATTCTTGTGACTATTTGGCTTCCTCGATCCCCTTCCTCGCTTGTATTTTAAAGGGTCCCTGTTGTTTCAAAATAACAAAAGGGTCGGGTTGGGCTGGGCAAAGTTACTCCTAGACCAGCTTTTACCCTAGAATCTCCCACATTTTCTTATAGAGAGGGCTTTTCTCCAAAGACTCAGAAGGCTAATGGAGATGAGTCCTTAGTGACGACACAAAGTATTTACTATTCAATGCTTCTACAGTTTAGAAAAAACCTCCCAGTCTGAAATTCAGGGGTTGGCATCTCTGAAACAGCTGAAAGCATCACATACATAAAATTTTCATCCTGGTAGTCCCCCTTCTTATGCAAGTATTTTATACTTTTTTTCTTGATCTCAGCAACTCTGATGAAAGTGGCAATGAAGAACTTTGGTGTGGCCACACCTTCATCTGGAGAACATGGGTCTGGTTACAGTGACTGAATTTGGTACAGAAAGTAAATATTCTGCACCCATGTGTTCATGGAAATCTGAAGGAAAACAACTTATTCAGATGTCTTAATACAACTTGTATTCTACTGCAAGATAATAAAATAGAGGCAAAAAGAAATGTATGTCTAAAGACCATCTTCACTTTGCTGCAATCACTGTTGTACAGGGACTACACCACATGGTGCAATGGGCAATTCCAGAAAATAAAGGTAGCCTCCCCACGGGCGGCACTAGTTTTTGACCCCCCCATGCATTCAGAATTTCCAAAATGGTTTACCACCCCCATGCATATAGAATTCCGGGCAAGTTAAAGAAATCCAGGTTCGGAAACCCCCCTTGCAATCAGAATTCCGAGCTCTTAAAACCCCCCATCCCATCGGAATTTCCAAATGCCACTGGGGGGATATCATACCAGGAAGTTACTAGATATATGGTCGGGTGAAATTTTGACCTCCCAGAGCCTAGGATTTTGAGGTGGCTGACCCACAATGGCTTTGATAAGAGGTTTTTACATGACATTGGTGTCTGGAATATCACATTTAAGAGCTTATCCATGTGAAAAGTCATGGTTGCTACTGTGACTTACCATCCTTTTGAAAATGACTAAGGATATCCAGTATAATCATCAGGAGATATTTTTGGCACTTTGCAGTGTATGTACAACATTGATCAATTCTTGTGTGTACTACTTCTTATGCAGGTGAATAAATCAGGCACATCTTGTGTGATTCCAGAAAAAAATCCATATATCCCCCATTTCCAACAACCAAAACCCAAGTCTGCATGGTTCAAGTCTTCTCAGAAGTCATTATCATATCTCCTCTGCAAATTATGCCACACAGTTGTCAACTTTAATTTGAAATTGAGGAAATGACACCTTTGGGCTCTCAAAGTGTCTAGTTTGCACTGTGAGATAACTTTACAAAACTACAAAGTTTATTACATGTATAGTCAGGCTACGAAAACCTTGGACACCTCCTGAAAGCTGCCACGAGTTTTAATCAGTATTTTAACTTATTCCAAAAGAGAGCTACTTCAACCTCTGGCATTGGTGGTTTTTATATGGTGCTCTTTTTCTGGAAATTATTTGGTTGATTTGATCCATTTCAAGGGTTTTCTGCATAGATTCTTGCATGCAACAATTGGTAAGCCACATTTCAGACATATTTCAGGTGTTCACAGTTTTTGTAGCCTGCATGTAAGCATGTAAAATGAGGGAGATTTCAACCCAATGACGGAGAATAGGATATCAGGATTTTCTTGAACAAAATCAGGGCATTTTTATTATATTTCATCCCAAGACTAGCAAATGTTCTAATGGCACCCCCCTAGTTACGCTTCAAATTCAGAAGTACACAAGCCAAACTACGTGGTTACATTTCCCTCCAGCTAAAACACCTACAAGGCCCTGGCAGATCCTTCAGTAGCCTGCACACAGGCGCTAGTTAGAGTTCTAGGGGGCTAGGAGAAATCCGCTTGTGATAGCTGGCGTGGCAAAGTTTGGGTAGCTTGTTTGCGAATTCTGTTGCGATTTTGGGTAGCTTGTTTGTGGGGCTAGGAGAAATCCAAGGTGTATCTCTCTCTTTAGTGAAGGCTCATTGTTTTTCATTGACATAGACAGACAGCCAGATACAAAAGAGTGCATAGGTGTAGCCTTTAGACATTAAGGCTGGTTTCCATATGGTCGTATCTGTCGTATCAGTCAACCGTGAAACAAAAGAATAATTCCATTTTCATTGTTTCACGGTTGACTGATACGACAGATACGACAGATACGACTATATGGAAACCAGCCTTTATATAAAACAAAATTAAATTGGCCAGGCTTGTCTTATGGCGAAGCAATAATAGATATATTTGGCTATTGTGCTTTTGCTGTTTTTAGGTAGCCAATGAGAACGCAAAGCAATCGCAATTACATAACAAGTGTTGACAGTCATGTGAAATCCGCTCTAATACAGTGACATGCACTGCCATAGCTAGTGTGGGGGGGGGGGGGAGTTCTAGCTATGGCCTTGACATACCAGGGTTGAAAGAAAACAAAGAGCACAAGATGTTTTTGGACTTGGAAAGCGATATCAAATGATGAAAAGGCAGCATAAAATGTGAAATTCCAGAAAATAATCCATACCCCCGCCATGGAGGGAATTGAAATTCCAGGGGAAAATTGAGGGGACTGGGGGTCAATTCATGTGATTCTTTTCCATACAAATACTGTATTTTCCTTTTGAAGTGATGCGGGTCTTTGCACTCTCTCCATGGTGCCCGGTATGGATTTTTTCTGGAATTGCACATCTATTTATCTAAATTTGCTCATTCATTTAGAATCTTTCCATGCCAAATGTCATACTTCCCATTATCTGTTAAAATTTGATTCATTTATCAATATCTGCAGCTCATAGTAATCAAGTTGTTGTCTGATCTTTGCTGTCTGTTTCTCTGGCTTGCTTTACATACACTTTACAGTATGTATGTTATATGAATTTTCCACTAAGGTCTATGAGTTGACACATTGTCATTGAGCTCTCTGAATATTATTGTTTCCATTCAGTTCCATGGATACTTCACGGACGTCAAGTTGAGATTCGCTCTCTGTGTGGAATTCTCTTGTTTTATTACCAGAATGACAAATATACTCTCCAGATAGAAGTTCAGCCACAGGCTCTTCATCACCAGTTTCATAAGAGATGCTGAGGTCAAGAAAAAAGTTTCAAAATGAATAAGCTTACTTGCTTATTGATTTACTTAATTACCGCGCTTTCATCGGGCCGATCTCCTTATTTTCTCAAGCATCCTCTATATTCTCAGAGCCACATCCAAGACAAAAATATTAAAGCTTGAACTTTAAACCGTTTCTTAAGGCTACAATTAAATATTGCGCTGAAAATTGGCCAGAAATTCCAATCACCTACCTCCAGCGGCCGCCATGTTGTCGTTCTGAAAGGAAATGCAGTCGAACTTCTGCCTCGGTTTTAAAACTCTTCCACTGTCTCGATTGTCTAGATTTTTCACCTGTGACTCGGCCAAGATACTCTAGAAAAGCTTTCCGCTAAAATAATTGGCAGAAGGTTCCATAATAAACCTACTTTTTCCGTTTATTTGGCACACGCACCTTCACTGAAACCTTTGTATTTCTTCGTCCTATCTGACGGCTTTGCCAGCCAGATAGCCGTTGCTAGGTGACAGGCAGGCTAATCGATAATCGCGCAGGGGTCGTGAAAAAGGCCTATTTCCAAGGTGGGTAACATAATGTTCAGGGTGGTCATTTTTCTGCAAATGTCCAATTGGCTGCTGTGAGAAAGAAGCACATTGCCTGGATGGTGAAAGAGGCAAGGCGTAATGGTGGCCAAAGACTGCCTAAACTCTAGACTAGAATAGTGTCACCTCAGTTGTGGCCTTACATACATCGTGTTAGTATGTATTTCTGTAACACCAGGGAATAACAGATGGTATGTTTATCAAAATGCAATGTGATACCTTAAAAACACTAGGTATATAAATAATAATAATAATGTGTTTATTTGTGCCACTTGCAGGTTAAAACTGAATTACAGGCATGGTCAGCAGAGAGCCGTGCATACATAAATTCACATAGTAATGTGCATATAACTTACTGCAGTGGAAGGTCCAGCCTCCCCAATTGCACTTAGACCTTGATATGCCTGGCCCTGTCAAGAGAATAATTTAACTTTAATAAATGACTAATGTTTGTTTTGTTCCCATGCTATCATTTTCTCCTGCCTCATACTAGAGGTGACAGAAGGCAATGGTGATCGTTCGCACTGATGACCAAAAAAGGAGAACAATGATGGGCAGATTAAGGGGGCAGGGGGTGTATGGGGGTTTTGCCCCCTCTTTTTAATAGATTCTCCAATATTTACTGCATTTGCTGCAGCAACATTACAACTTTGGCCTCCATTATTATAATAATTTCACTTAGCCCCCACCCCCCTTTCGGGAGACCTGACAATACTATAATATATTGAAAGATTTTTACATATGCGCATATTATTATTATTTTAATCTTTATAAGAAATGTATACACTTACTGGAATAAATTCAGGTGCATCAGCCCAGTTGCTAGGTGACCCTTGCTTTTACTAGATTTTGTCAGGCTAACCATCTGCAGACATATTCACAAAACTCACATGAATAGGTGCTCACTGTATAATAAGAAATTGTTGAGTATTATAAAATAATTTTGTTACCTTCAGTTCTTGAGGTGAACTTTCAAGTTTGTTGAGATTCACAGGTACAGGTGACCTATAGTTAAGACAATTGTCAGAAATTTCATTTCTTTTTCTCATTCCAAGGATTTTTATGGATTTCTCATTTAATTTTACACCTTTTCCCAAAAATGATGTTCAGGAAAAGGATGATGCATGGAAAAGTCAAACATTATTGATGTACTGTTGCTGTACTACAAAATAGATTTAACTGATGAATCACCTTGACTTAGGTTTATATTTCTCTGTCACTTCTGAAGGCTCACTTTCTGTTTCCCACAAGTCTCTGGTGGCAGGCATTATAATTACTACTTATTCCAATCTTAATCTTTCTTAGAGTGTACTTATAACAATAATATAGTTCATGTTCGCAGGTGTAAATTAATATGTTTTGGGCCCGACTCAGGCTCATTTTTAGCCTGAGTGCAGTGAGTGTTAAAATGAGCACTGAGAAGGGCCCAAATGGCTTCCAGCAATGTTCTTTACCACCTCAGTGTTTTTTTTTTTTGCAGCTGTATAGATTGTTTCTTTGATTCTTTGTTTGTCATGTTAAATCATATGTGCTAATACCATTAATTGAACTCTGAACTCTATTTGCTTACTGGAAGCTCTGGAGCAATCTTGACCACTTTTTCACAAGAAGCTTTATCAGAATTTCTTTCAGGAGTTTTCCAGACATTTTTCTGCCAACCCATTAAGTTTCTACTCTAAGCAACAACTTCAGGGGGCAGTTTTGTACTTAAGCTTTGTCTTGGCCAAAATTCATTTCTGCATTCCTGCTACTTACATATTGTTATTATCTTTTTCTGTTGGCTTGACATGGTCATAGCGACACTTTTTCCCATAAGTACAAGCTCCCATTAAGTAGTATCTACAGACCTGGACAAAAAGTCAATTGAGTTAAACACTTTAATTTAAAAAAACAATAGCATTATTTTAGCTGATAGAACAAAATGACCATAAATGGCAAAATACTCTCCAATGACTTGGATGAAGTGACATTACTCTAATACTGACAATATTCTTGCAGTGTGTGATTCCATAGACTGCTTGCAGCCCCTTCTTCGGCGAACGTCCGTAAATCAAGGGAACCTTTTTTCTTCTTGCGGCGTGCATCGATTTGTTTACAGTGTCAAGTTACTCAGAACAGGGAGAGACGCGCCACAGGGTGAAAACGCTGAAAGAAGGGACTGCGGACACTCCTTTCAGAAACCTGGTTTTGTCAAAGGAATTTCACTTGAACGATCTGATTGGCTAGAGTGTAAAGATCTATCAGCGCCATGCCAATAACCGCTTAAGTGCTGATGTACATAGACCGTGATGGGTTATCGCTCAGAGATTCTGACGCGCTTCCTTCTCCATGAAGAAAATAATATTTTGCAGTTACATAGACTGCTTGTAGCCCCTTCTTTGGTGAATGTCCGTAAATTGAGGGAGAAGTTTTTTTATTGACTTTTGTTTACAGTGTTTACATTTTTATACCAAACCTACACACATCTGGTTCTCATCACTAAATTGATTGGCATAATTGACATTTAGCTGTCGTCGATTTTATTCAGGGATTATTCGCAGTCCAGGGTGAGAATGATGTATTTGACAGAAAAAAGCCAGGTTTCTGAAAGGAGTGTCCGCAGTCACCTTCTTTCGGCGTTTTCCCCCTGTGGCACGTCTCTCCCTCTCCAGGGTAACTCGACAAAACAAACCGAAGCGTGATGCGGGTAGAAAAACATTCTCTTGATTTACGGATGTTCGCCGAAGAAGGGGCTGCAAGCAGTCTAGTGATTCCTGAAAAAATCCATACTGTACCTCCCCCATGAAAGAATTTGGAAATTTTAGATGGATTGGGGAGCCAAGTATATTTTACATCCCATACAATTACTGTGTTTTTCACTGTGTTTTCCACAGTGGTAGGGGTCATACCTAACTACTCACCATAGAAGGTTTGTCTTTGATATCATGTGAGAAATGACACAGTGACCCTGCTGTACAAGCTCCATGCATGAAATACCTAAAATGTACAAGAACAAGCTGCTCCTTGATTTTCATGCTGTATTGTGATTAACCCCCTGGAATTTCTTGCTATTATAATACCACCCCAAAACCTTTTATTTCATTTCCTTGGAGATGAACTCAAAGGTCTTCCAATTCCAAAGTATGTGCAAACCTATACTTCCAGGGGTCTCGCTACCCCCTAAAATATGGGGATTGTCCTATTTGTAGAAGGTATAAATATTTTTACTCATAAGTGATATCTTTTAGAGGTGTCAGATTCCAAAGAGTAGCTTCGTCTACTTTCCCTTAGGGTGTTTCATACTAATAGTAGCCTACAGAAGTTAACTTTCTCTGTTCTCAGTGTGAAGGGATGGGAACAAGAAATGCAAAAACCCAGTGCTGTTGCACACTAAAGCTGTTCATGTGATTGGTTGATTTTATCAGATCAATTGACTGTTGAAATGTTCTTGTTGTGGGTGTCCTGTGTAACACGCCTCTCTTTAACACTTGCCTGCATAATGTTGCTCCGGGCTTGGACGGAATGCTGAAAGGCATACAAGACAACAAACAATGTATATAAACTGGGATGTTGATATTACTTCTTCTAACTTAGTTAAAATCATCATCAACATTTTTCACCTTGGGGGTTGATTTCCTCTTGGATTCTGCATCGTCCTTTTCTCTGAGAAACGGCTGAACTCAGTAACCGAAGGTGCTTATCAAGCAAAATGTCAACAACCAACGGCTACTACAGGCACAGGAGTTTACAACCATTCATAGAATATAAAATGCGAGAATAAAATCGCGTGTTTTCTAAAACCAGGAGAGAAAGACAGCCCTAAACGATCTCTACGATTGGTTATATTGAAGATTACTTGAATTTTAGAGGAATTATTTAGGCCAAAAGAACGACAAAATCACATCTCATCTCATCGTGATCGCGGGAAGGGATGACTTTCTGTCAGGCGTTGCGCGCGCAGAAATACTGGAGGGAGTCTGGTATCGAGAAAAACTTCTATATTTGGGCTACCTGTGGAAAAACATTTATTTGTTTGTGATTTTTTGTGTCTTTTTGAGGCGATTTTTCTCCATTGACTCATGGCAAATGAATATATGACGTAGGTGTCATTCAGCGGCTTAGAATTTCCAAGAAGGAGCTCATGGTTCTGTGATCATTTAACTTTTACTTTCTTTTTTTCCGATACACAAAGAACAAAATTCGTAGAACTGAAGATACAAATAGAGAACTACACTTTCAACTCAAAAGAGCGAGTTATCATCTCGCGTCACCATGACGTAACAGAAAACTCGCTTTTTCTCGTTCACTTCCGGTTAGTAGCACCGAAAATACTTCCGGTGACGTCACGTCTCAAGGTAACGTGGCAGTATATGATAGTGTATTATGGTCTAGCTCGTTCCTTTTGTGCGGCCATTGAACTTTTTAGTTGGACCTAGCCATTTTATCGTCCAAGAAAATGGCAAAAACTGGGGGATCTGCTTATAGTGAATATCTTAGCAAAGCCGAAGATATAGCTGATCAATTTATCCGCCATGGAAAACACGTGCTACCCCATATCGCTCGCTTCTGTTTGATCTCGACGTTCTTCGAAGATGGCATTCGAATGTGGTTTCAGTGGGGCGAGCAGCGTGACTACGTCAACCAAACTTGGAATTGTGGAGACTTTCTAAGTCTTTTATTCGTGATCTACAACCTTGTGGCTCAGCTAGGAGGATGTTTGATGATTCTTAGCCGTCAAAAAGTTGAATATGCTGTCGGAATTTTGGCCTCGGTGGTTATAATCCAGGTATGATTATCGCAGACGAGTTACGTTTCGCTTTCTGAAAGTGAAATCAACAAGTCGCAATAAAACCATATGTTAAATGTCAGGCTATACACGAAACCCACAGAAATAATTCTGTAGTATTTTAAAATAACCACACTCTTAATTAAATCACTCAAACTTTCAATTCTCTCTTGAAACAGACTCTTGCACACTGGTACTAGTAGCCAATGCATGTGTGCTACGCTTACGTGTACATTTCAAATAGAGAGATAAGTCAAACGGGCTTTACAAAAGCTGCGATCACCACTTTGTTGCTAACGTAATAACCCCATGTTTTGACTGAAAACCATAAAATCAACACAGTCTCCATTACTGCGAAGTAGGTTTTCAGAGGCCATGAAATCAAAGGCTAGACTGCAGAATACCCCCTCGCGTATAGCTATACCCTAAAAGAAACGCGTTATCGCGTCAACGCGACCACACTGAGGGCCATTCCATTTTATATCCACATACCCCTATTGACGAGATGAGTAAGAATTTGACCCCTCGGAAATGATTTTTTGACTAGACCCCTCAGAAAATTGCTTCAGAAGCCGGAGACCCCTTGGAAATTTCCCAATTTCTTCCACAACAGGTTATAAAACCCCTCGGAAAATCGGAAAATATTGTCAATAGAAGCCAACCCCCTCGGAAATTCTCGTCAATAGGAGCCTAAATACACCCAAACAGCAGTTATTTTCCATTAACACCCCTCGGAAATCAGATTTCAGAACCCCTCGGAAAAACTCGTCAATAGGGGGTATGTGGATAAAAAATGGACTGGAACTGAGTCGACGAGGCGATATGTCAACGCGTCAACACGTCAACGGTTCGGTATCAAAACACGGAAACTAATGGCAGCCTTAGGAGGCTATGTGACAACGCGTCAACACGTCAACGGGTCGGTCTAAAAACACGGAGTGTATACTAAAATATGAAAATCCGAGAACGAGGTATTTTGCCAAGCTGGATCCTGAAAAAAGGAATCTGTCAACCAGTTGAACTTAGAAAAATATATATAATGAAAGGTAGAGGAACAGCTTCAAATGATATCGTTTTAAAGCTGTTCGTCTACCTTTCATTATGTATATTTTTTCTAAAAACGGAAATTGATGGCAGCCTTAGGAGGCTATGTGTATAGAGCGGTTTTCATCCGGCTGTGAAACAAAACCCAATAGTCAGTGTTTAATAGTGTCTACTAGTCATAATTAAAAAGGGGAATAAAATAGAAATGACTTTCGTAGTGTATAGCAGTGCGTATTTTGTTAGTATCTATTTCACGTCGGATGAAAACCACTCTAGTGAACTAGTTCTTCGCAGCGCAATTGTATGTGTATAGTGAACTAGTTCTAGTTCTACAAATGCACGCGACAAAACTAGTTCTCTATACACATAGCCTCGTTCTACAATTGCGCGTGAAAGAACTAGTTCACTATACACCTCGTTCTATAAATGCGCGTGAAAGAACTAGTTCACTATACACATAGCCTTGATCTATAATTGCGCTGGAAAGAACTAGTTCTCAATACACAGTCTCGTTTTACAATTGCGCAGGAAAGAACTAGTTCACTATACACATAGCCTCGTTCTACAAACGCGCAGGAAAGAGCTCACTATACACATAGTCTCGTTCTACAAATGCGCTGGAAAGAACTAGTTCTCTATACACAGTCTCGTTCTACAATTGCGCAGGAAAGAACTAGTTCACTATACACATAGCCTCATTCTATAAATGCGCGTGTGAGAACTAGATCACTATACACATAGCCTCGTTCTACAATTACGCTGGAAGGAGCTAGCACAATATACATATAGCCTCGTTCTATAAATGCGCGTGAAAGAACTAGTTCTCTATACACATAGCCTCATTCTATAAATGCGCTGGAGGAAACTAGTTCTCATACACAGTCTACATCTACTAATGCGCAGGGAAGAACTAGTTCACTATACACATAGCCTCGTTCTACAAATGCGCTGGAAGGAGCTAGCACAATATACATATAGCCTCGTTCTATAAATGCGCGTGAAAGAACTAGTTCGCTATACACATAGTCTCGTTCTACAAATGCGCTGTAAATAACTAGCTCAATATACACGTAGCTTCCTTCTATAAATGCGCTTGAAAGAACTAGTTCGCTATACACAGTCTCGTTCTACAAACGCGCTGGAAAGAACTAGCTCACTATACGCATAGTCTCGTTCTATAAACGCGCGTGAAAGAACTAGTTCACTATACAAATAGCCTCATTCTATAAAAGTGCTGCCAAGAACTAGTTTACTATACACATAGCCTTGTTCTATAAATGCGCAGGAAAGAACTAGTTCACTATACACATAGCTTTGTTCTACAAATGCACGTGAGAGAACTAGTTCACTATACACATAGCCTCGTTCTAAAAATGCGGTGAAAGAACTAGTTCTCTATACACAAGTTGACGAGTTGACGCGTTGACAAGTTAAAGAGTTCATTTGACCAGTTGACGAGTTGACGCGTTAACCAGTTGACAAGTTGATGCGTTGACCAGTTGACGCGTTGACCAGTTGAAGAGTTGACGAGTTGACAAGTTGATGCGTTGACGAGTTGACAAGTTGACCAGTTGACAAGTTGATGCGTTGACCAGTTGACCAGTTGACGCGTTGACAAGTTGACAAGTTGACCAGTTGACGAGTTGACAAGTTGACCAGTTGACCAGTTGACAAGTTGACCAGTTGACGAGTTGACCAGTTTACGAGTTGACGAGTTGACCAGTTTTTGAAAAGGTGGAGCTATGTGCGAGGGGGTATTCTGCAGTCGCTCCAAATCAAAATAAAGTTTATTGCATTTGTTATGGGAACTGACTACTGAACTTTTCAGGAAAGAATGTCAAAATAATGATAATATTTATTTCTACAGACAATTGGATATAGTATCTTATGGGATTTCAAGTTTTACTGAGGTAAGTGTCACATGGGGTGTGTTCTTATAGATGCTACAACAACTGAATTTTTTGTCTTAAATCACATATAAAAACCCGGGGTTAGCTTCCATGTAACGTATGTATTAAACGTGCTCAACTCCAGCTTTATTTCCTACTGAGCTGTTACAATTAATGGCACCTTTTTTTCTTTTAATTCATTCTTTTTTAGTAGCTGCCTACTTCAAAACATTCTGACAGCTCTTCAGAGTGTTTTGAAGTTGGCTTGGCTTGGTGAGGAAACTAACTTGTTGCTTTGAAGCTATGAAATTTGCATGTCAGCCGTCAGCTTTTCTTTGCAGCCGCCTTCTTCAAAACATTCTGACAGCTCTGCAGAATGTTTTGAAGTAGTCGTGGAGTAGTTCAAAAAAGTTCATTTCAGGCCCTGCAATGTCCTCCTCAAAATCCACACTCCAGGCTTGTGGTCATAATCAAGTGGGCCTTTGGTTGTATTAAAGTTGGCTATCGAGTGTAGAAAGTCATTGTATCTTCTCCATTGAGAGTATACATCTGTATACTAAAGTTACAAGTGAAAAAAAAAAACAATTAATTTTAAGGTTTGCGTACATTTCAGACCCGTAGCCAGGGATTTTTCTGGGGGGGTGCTAATCTAGAATGAGCGGACCAACATGGTATGAATTTATTAACCGCTAGTCAAAATTTACTAGAAAAAGCAAATATACAAGACTGGTTGTATGGCAAAGTTACTGCAGTCTTCTGTTTGGTCCGTTTAGTCACTAAAACAGTGTTTTCAAACCCTTTTTTTCGCGTGGGGGGGGGACTGTGCACCCCGGAACCCCCTGGCTAGGGGCCTGTATTTTATGCTGTAGGGATGATGTGCAGCCCATTACAGTTGCTGTCAAAATGCTTGTCAAAAAACAGTTTTCAAACCTGTTAGTCATGGCAACTGGTAAGGTTGGGATCAAACCAGTTGAACATTTGGCGCCACCATTCAACATTGACTGCACCATGTTGAATTGGTTTGAACTCCATCATTCAACATTAGGAAATAGCCATGAATGTGGCTCACTGCACACTCACATAGTTCAATAATGTTGAACCAGTTTTACACCCCAATTCAACGTGCCTGTTCTGTTGAGTGATGCTGAATCAAATGATGAATTGGCTTTGCCCCTGTCTAAGACTTGTGTTCAATTGAAATAGCCCATTTCACGGTTAAAAACACTGCACTTTGGGAAGCCTGTGTTTTACACCAAAGAGAGACTCAAGCGGGCAATGATTGTTCAAGCGCGCATGTTGTTCAAACATGGCGGAAAAAAAAAATTGAGAACATTTCATATTCGCCACTACTGTCCTCACTAGTTGCCATTTTGGCAAAGGGAAACAATGTCCACAGAGAAACATTGCCCACCTGAGCCTCTCTTTGGTAGTATAAGCTTCTATGTATGTTGGGCAGAGGCTTCTCACTGATGTTTGAAATAGTTAGCTGAACCAAAACAAAGACTGATAATATTGCCTCTCCATTTCCAGGAACCTTGCCTTGTGTGGAGGCCTTTTGCTGATTTTAGCCGACTCACGGTCAGAACACAGAAGCCTTTTGCTGGGGTACCAAGTGCCGGTGGCAACACACCCAAGACCTATCTTCAGCTGACAGGCCGCGTCCTCTTAGTGTTTATGTTTGCCACCCTGATCAGATTCCAGCTTGCTTTCTCCTATCTAGTATTAGACATTGCAGGGACAATTCTTATGATTCTTGTTGCTGTTGGTTACAAGACTAAGCTTGCTTCACTGGTGCTTGTGTTGCTTCTCTCCCTTCTCAATGCATATTTGAATCCATTCTGGGTCTTTGATGCCAATTCTCCCATGCGAGACTTCCTCAAGTATGATTTTTCCAGACAATGTCTGTCATCGGTGGTTTGTTGCTTGTGGTTGCTCTTGGTCCAGGTGGTGTTAGTGTCGACGATTACAAGAAAAAGTGGTAAAGATAGAGAGAATGAACTGAGTAATGGGAGATTAGGAATTATTGTAATCTAGAAATCTGCCCTGATTTCATTCATAGAATAGTTTACCCTGAAAGTAGTTGAGTAGTTTGGTTTTAGGCAAACAAATCAAATTCTAATATTCTTAATATAATATCAGTAAAAGCTAGGTAATTTACAGGTTTGATGTTTGTGTATTGTGCATTTGTAGGGACTTTTCATATTCATCGTGAAAAAGGCATCAAATTTCTGCCATGATTATAATATTACTGTAGATGTCCTATACAAACCCATAGGAATTGAAATCAATAGAACATGGGTATATTTTTACATCTTGTATCAGAATGCCATCTCTAAAAACCTGCAAAATGATACAATCTGCAAGAAATCTACTAGAAGTAAATAGATATTACCCCCAAAAATGTAGGCATATTTCTATGTGTATAGGGTACAATTATTAGCCCTGTACTAATGTTTGGAAGGTCTGCACTTAATGGCATATCATCAGGTGATTTCAGTTAATCTGAGAAACATGAACTAAGATTATAACCAAACAAAAGTGAACATACCGGTATATGTAGACTGTTACTAGTAATTCAAGAAATGTTCAACAGATTAAGTGGGATCACTCTTATGTATGTACGGTACATGAGATCTAAAGCAATTGCATGAACGTTTTGTTAAAATTTTCAGCTCAAACAAGCATACAGTTCATCAATTGCTGATAGTATCTAAGCTTATTTTCCTGATTCATTGCTAGGTACATGTTCCCAAGATACAGGTTATACTTGTGAATAAAAATAATATCATTATTGACATTAAAAAGTATGAAAATGTTTTCTTGGTTTGCCTTTTATATTTTAGTCATACAATCACTATTTTTCACTGGAAATTCCAGAGGGGTGGGGGGGGGGATGATTGTTTTAGCGAGATTTTAGCACAAAACTAATGTTGATAAAATTTACAATTGCTAAAAACTATTTCCTACAGGGGCATGAGGTTACATTATATTATGTCCTAAATATTATATCTATACCTGCCAACCCTGAAAGCTCCACAATCATAAGATTGTGTTTCAAATACAACAACTGTATGAGAAAATCGGAAGAAATTTACCTGGGAGACATACAGTAAATATACATATGGAAAGTTTCACTTTTTTTGCCAGGAGACCAAGGGTAAAAACCTGGAAATCTGGGAGACTTGGCAGGTTTGTATACTGGTAATATCTAAAAATTAAAATAAAATGTGTGAAATTGATTTTGATACATTTATTTCATCTAGTCTTTAGCTTATAACAGTTTTCTCAGTTCATAATCTTAGCACTACGTCTTGCTTAATGGCAGAGGTCTCAGTCCCTACGACATACAAGTAACCAGTAAGGGAGTCAAATGCCATGGACTTGATACTGAATGATTTCTGATCACTACTTAGATCCTTACTCCCTATACACTTCATCATAGGAACATGCATCATCTTCATTGAGGACTCATGACTACAGCACATACTATTAGAAAGAGGCAATGCCATTGACCCTGCATTTGAATCTTCCCAACCTCCAGCAAGTTGCCCATGTTAATGACACGAAGCTCATTCCCACAGTGAACAACAATGAAATTTCGGACAATCTGTATGCTACTAATAGCACCATAGATTTTGATGGTGTGTATAGCCTCCCATTTTTTTAGGTCCCAATAAAGTATACCTTCTCCAACTCCATATGAGAAGAGGTGCCTATTGGACACACAGAGAGAGGATATAGGGAATGTGTGGCCTAGTAGTGTGTGGACCAACTCAAATGTGTCTCTTTTCCATACTTTAATGGTACAATCTGTTGATGCTGTGAACAAGTAGGTGTCATTTGACCCAAGTGACCTTACAGATCCCTCATGTCCGATTAAAATGTGTAAGCATTTGAGGGTTGTTGCATCCCATATGATGACCTGTTTATCCATCGCACTACTTGCAATCTGCTTGTTGTCCAGGGATATGAGGGAAACAATAAAACCTGTGTGTCCAACAAGCTCACCAAATTCTCGAGTCTCAAGATCAAGAACTTTGATAGCATTATTCACAAGGGGGTCACCACTATTGCTAGCATCAGGTGCAACAGTAAAAAACAGTTTATTGTCAGCAATCACCATAGCAACCACTGATCCAAAATTGTCTGGTAAATTAGCAATTGCCACACACCGTCGTAGAAGTATTAACTCTCCAATGGGGTTGAACTTTTCACTGCCAGACTCTATTCTCGGCCATGCTTGTTCCAGAACCGATGGGGCTCTGTCACTGGCAAACTGCCAGACACATCTGTTTATTTCTGACACCACACCAATCAGCTCCTCTCTGGCAGAACTGCTGGTCAATGCCCGAAGCTTACCTCCAAATTTTTGACCCACAAGTATGGAGCAATTCTTTTGCACTTCTGGGAGAGAGTTCAAACGCATAATATACTTCATACACAACGAGGCCGCCGTATCAGGTTTACCTTCAAACTCATGCAGCACAGAAGCAACCATTATTTTGGTAGCTAGGACTTTATCTTGCGTTTCTTGAACAACACCGAAAGCAACTTGAGCCGCGTCCCTCGCTTTATTGAATTCCTTTTTCGCCTCAACTATGTCTTCTTTTAGTAGTTCATAGCCATTTTCCATAAATGCTATAGAAGCTACGAGTTCTTTTCGCCTCAAAACATTCAGACTCTCGTGTATTTCCTGAATTCACTGAGCAAGAGTTGGCGAAGTTTCTCATCCGCAAGATCTCCATGTTCTAAGTTATTTATCACTCTGTTGGCAACTAGACCCAGACTAGCTTCAGAGAGACACGGACAAGTGCTAATTCCGCCATGAAGAGAAAGGGGAATAAAAAATAGACCCGAAAGTAGAGCGAAAACTTCGACACGATGTAATTTCACGTCTCTCGTTCTGAGCTGGCATGAACTGGCGAATGATTATCGATTGTTCCAATTGGTGTCCGATAGATGTTCGACCTTGACCTCCCTGCTGTATGGTAGGTTTTTTGTGATTTCCAGAATAAACAATGTCGAGACAGGTGGAATCAGGCGAGGCCGTGAGGCTGAGCCTGATTCCATTGGCGAGACATTGTTTATTCTGGAAATCACAACGAATTCGAATTCAATAATTGTTTTATTATACGATTCAGTAAAAATACTTTTTTTTCTGTCAAGCAATTTCTTTTACACAAGCGCATAGTCCCATTATGCATTGCGCGCGTAGGATCAAGAATCAGCTGGCTGATTCTTCAAGAATCAGCATGCTGATTCTTGGAGACCCTCAAAGTGCGTGATTCCCAAGTAAAGCGCGCGCTTTTAGCCAATCAGAATCGAGATAGTGAGTACAATGTATAATAATGTGAAATATCTCAACGAAAACTTTAGCCTTCCTATGAAATGCGGGAGATTTCAAATAAATGCTGGAGAGATTAATACTGACGGTTATCCTAGTACAGCAGATTGGTGCAAAATTGTGCAAATTGATGTTACAAGCATGAAATTTGGCAGAGTGGTAGAGCTTGATGTCCTGAGCAATTCTATATAAAAATCACGCCCAAAAGTAAATACTTCCAGATAGCATAAAGATGGTTGACTTATCTTTATTAAAGTAATAAGAACGTCTTAATTTTACACAAAAGCCTTAATATGTTACTTTATTCACAAATACATGTCCTGTATTACTATACATATTGAGTCACGCCTATATTGCTTACTACAGCCTTGATAGATGTACACTTCACTATTTGGCAAAATCTATTTCTTGAGTTTCCTTTTTCTCCAAATTACAAGTATTGATAAGATGTT
The DNA here is from genome assembly GCA_033964015.1 of Scolanthus callimorphus. Taxonomy (NCBI): domain Eukaryota; kingdom Metazoa; phylum Cnidaria; class Anthozoa; order Actiniaria; family Edwardsiidae; genus Scolanthus; species Scolanthus callimorphus. The sequence continues at coordinate 27,817,147 of CM066911.1, read as the reverse complement.
TTATGCGGCATTATTCTTAAGTTAAACCACACCCTATTTCAGGTACTTCCAGTGTTGAAAGTTATGAAAATAAAAAAAAACATTTAAAGCAAAAGTATTTTAAATTTGATTGAGCTGCCACGATTAGCTTGGCCTCCTGCGCCAACAAAAATTCTATATTTTGTTATGCCTGTCTGAAAAGTCTAAAATTATGAAGTCCTAAACCAAGAATGAAAATTAAGTTAGTCTTACTGTCGTTCGTAATCTCTTCTGTAATAATAATATAAAATGATGTTTTAGGAGCATTTCACGAAGTCTCAATGCTCTTACAATTAAAAGTATAATATACAATCAATTAACAATCAATTTTGAATATATCGATTTACAAATATTCTAAAAACAAGAAAAATATCGTAGCTGTACTTGCACATAGCAGTGCATTGAGGACGTGCTTTGACACATTACAGCGCCCTCGACACCATTATCAGGTTGACAGCCGCATTGCACGAGTAGCTGACACGTTGTAGAGATCTCGGGGAGTACGGTCCAGATTGTTGGTTCAGCATTTATTACATGATGGCTTTTCGCCATCCCAACTCTGATGGCTATGGGAGACTTCTTCCCAGTAGGTACACATCCATCTTTGGTCTCTGGGAAACACGTCCGCCCTGCCACTCAATAGCTTACTCCTTGCATACGATGTTGGGGATGGGTCCGAGGGCCAGAGGATTTTTTACTTTGATGCTACACAGAGCTGTGGCCCTACCAGGGGTGATTAGGAGTTTTTGGGGGACTGGCTCCGAATTTCAGTTAGTAGAACTGACGATGCTTGATGTCTGGTCATACAAGAACACATTGAAGTGAGCTCTCGCATAATTCCTGGATGGAAGGAACATCATCGTCAACCATCTGCTTCCACCAACCACATGAGCCAGTGCTGCCACTCAAGGACTTTACCTCTTTGTACGACATAATTACAACGGCGGCTCCGTCAATCACGACTGCAATGACTTCAGTGGGCTCACGAACAGCAGAGGAAACCATCTCCAGCCATCCTGTGAGGTCCGACTTGTCGCAGGAACTTAGGTCACCAAAGTGGATATAGGGATAGTGGAACTAAATATTGATGCACTCGCTACAAGAAACGTTTGCTTTCAGAAGAAAGAATATGAAATGATTTTTAGATACACGGAGATACAGTTATTTAGTGGATTGTACATTTCAGTTCACCCCTCGCCTCCCTTCGCCTGATAGCAGACATTAAAACCTGCTTCAAAAGTAACATCTTACCAAAAGGATATGAATTGCTAGAAAGCAGTACATGACAACGTTTATTTAGGCAACCTTTTTTCTTCTACGCTAGCTGGCGGCTAGTGGGGTGCTCATAGTTGGTGAGGTCTTGCATTGTGTGGGAAAACCGTTCGAAAAGTTATATAAAAGAACATTTTCCTATGGAAAAGTGTATTTGCGAAAGAATTGGTAGAGTTGAAGCAAGAAAGTGGAATTAAAATCTTTACTGTCTCTTTCTTAGCTTAAAAGCCAAAAAAAGACGTTGAATGTGCCAAATACAGGCATTTTGGGCGTGTGGTTAGCTACGAAGTGCTAGGTAATTTGTCTGTAATAGGTTGCAAAAAGATTCAATAATAACTATCATGTTTAATTCATTTTGTAAACCCTTACATTCGTCACTGTAATACTGTAAGTACCGCAATTGGGCGTGGTTTGTCTGCCTAAACTTGAAGGGCATGCAATCTCAACATTATGTGAAGTTTGGAAAATTGGAAAACGTTTAGTCAGGCTTTTATTCTTATATAAGATAATTAATTCCACCTCTGTAAAACGGGAAAGTATGCACGTTTGGGCGTGGTTTTTGCATCAAGACTACTTAGGCTATAAAGCTAGTCATTGTGCCAAATTTCATGCTTGTAACATTAATTGCACAATTCGACCTAAATTCTGCACCAATCTGCTGTACTATCCGGGAGCTTTCCATGGACCATTAGAAAAGTGATGAGGAAGGAGAGGCGTGGGGGAGGCTTTGTGACTAATTTGAATTTTTTTTTTGATGCCCACCTCTGCAGGAATTTCTTTCAGCCATTTATGACCTGGAGGAATTTTTTTTCCTTCTATTTGAGCTTGCCGCTATTTTTGCCTCCCCCCACATCACTTTCTAATGGTCCATCCCTAAAGTTGCAAATTAGCTATGCTATTGGAGGATTGACAATAGGAGAGAAAATGTGCAGTATATTGTTTCTTTTAAAAATTTAAATGCACATTATTCCTTATAACTCCAAAGTTGCCATTAGCACCTTATAAAAAAAAATTAGTTACCAAAAAAAATAGTAAAGTTGGTCACAATAACAGAAATCTGGTCGCCATCCTTTCTCCCGAATTCTATGCTGCTGTCAGCACATAAAACTGTATTGTATTGTTGCACATTATTGAGAAGGGCATTTTTTTGACAATGGTCCCGCTTAAAGACATCAGTTTCCTGTTGTCATACCTGCCAACTCTCCCGGTTTACGCGCAGCGGCGTAGCCAGGAATTTCTGAAGGGGGAGGGGCCGGATAGTGAAAACATGGGACGAAAATGCGCAAATTTTCTCCAGCAAATACAGTAAATGTATGGGAAAATTTACGAGAAAGGGGGGGGGGGGCCCTGGACCCCCCTGGCTACGCCCCTGACGCAGGAGACTCCCGGTTTGAGTCAAATCTCCCGGTCTCCTGGTTTTCACCGTAAATCTCCGGGAAATCAACTCGCTCAGTCAATTTCTGCATTAAAACCTCAAGATTTTAAGCGAGCAACGTTTTTTTTGGGGGGGGTTGAGATGAGGTTATGACAACACTTTCCCTGATCTCCCAGTTTTCACTTGTCCAAGGTTGGCAGGTATGTGTTGTTTGTGGTATGGATAATATTTTCTGGAAATATACACAATTCCACTATTCTCACTGGGTCCCAGCGGTGCATATATAAGAGATCAACTCTTAACATATTGTCATTCAGTTGGTTTGAGAACTAAAGCCTGGATGGCATCTATGGAAGATGCCATGTATAAGTGGTGGGTAGTGGGTCTTGTGTGTGCTTACCCTCGGACCTGGTGGTGCCTTCATATTTTTTCTCCCACCCTCCCTCCCTTTATGTGCCATTGCCATTGTCCGCTCCGCCAGGTCTCCTCTCTCCATATCTTATATAGCACATGGACCCAGTGAGAATACTTAACAAATTTAGACCTCAAGCCCGAAAGGGCTACAGGCAAATAGCTATTGACCTGTGGCCCTTGAGGGCAAAAGGTCTAATTGTTTTAGTACCACCCAACTAGTTGGATAAAAAAGTGAAACATTGTGTTAAAAATCACCAGAAACCTCAACAAAACAAGAAGCGGCCACCATTGATTTTATGTTCAAAATCGGCGCCTTCGCTACTAGAGGTCTATTGATAATAGTCCCCTAGTAGCGTAGCCAATCAGAATGCAGCATTGACAATGTCCACTAGTTAGGTGATACTAAATAATAATAGACCTTTCTGATTCGGCAGAATATAATGCGCTTATAGAATTTCTTGCAAACAAAAGTGCCACAGGAAATAACAGTATCTATATTTATGCAACATCTTATTTTTGCAACTCCATTTTTTGTACAGTCAAAATCTAGCCCATCAATTCAAGTTTTTCTCCAGATTCTGTGTGCTAAACCTCTATGGAAATGCTAGCTATGCAGCTAATCCTCTTGAAAACTAGATTTTGATCCTAAGAATCTACCTCCCTCTGGAATTTCTTCTGAAATTCCTTATATTGTTATGGGATGGATTTATTTCTTGGAATATGATACATCATTTCAAAAGACATACATGTAGAACCCAAGATGCACAATATTACAGATTGTAATGTTAACATAACATTTATTCTATCTCTTCTTCTGGACCGTTTTCCTTCACCTGAAAGGATTTAAAAAGCCACGCAACTATTAATCTGTGCATGATTATTTTAATTGCAGACTGTATTTTGAAAATTAAAATGAAATTTTGCAAAAAATGTCTACAGCTTTATATGCATGCAAAGGATTGTGGGTTGGCCTTTAAAGAGCCTGTGTCTGCCGCCATTTTGACAGCATAGCAACATACCAAGTCGGAGAAAGCATCCATTCCATCGGCTGATTTAGATAATATAGAGCAATGTTCTCAGTTGAATTGGTAAATCAAAATGAATCTTTGTTTTAGATGTTGAATTAGAGATTTCTACACGTAATTCGTTTTCTAATATCAAACGAAAACAATAACAAAGGAGTGGCTGACACAGGCCTTTTAATGCCACTCAACCACCATGGGCTTGATGATAATTCTGCTTTGTCCCACTACATTTTCACCCATTCAATAATTACCTTTCTTTGGTGGGCCTTTTCCTCTCTTTTCGTCTCACTGCCATTTCCTCTTAAAGTCCTAAAAATTAATTATCAAGTGTTCACATGAGGACACTACATCATAAAGGGAGGGGGCGTATGGGACCCTTGAATACCTTATTTTGTCCAAAAAATGAAAATACTGTAATATTGTGTGTTTCCAAAAAATTTCCTAAACCCCCTCCCCCCCCCCCCCCCCCATTGGCTATGGCACTGGCAAACTTACCAGATGATCATCACGATAAAATCCTAAGTGCCGTAATCTCATTAAGAGTGAATTAAACTGTTTGATAGGAGGATAGTAACTTGTTACAACATTGCCCAGTGGCTGCTGCTTGAAGTATTTCACCACTTTGTAAGACCTGTAGACATACAATGGAATGGCTATTAAAAAAGGGCGGGTCCAGGTGGGTTAATGGGGGAGAGAGGGGCAAAGGGGGGGGGGGGGGGGGCTGATTTTCATGCAAGTGACTGGGCTTGAAATTAAGAAATAATCATAGTTTGTAATTTTACGCCTTGTACCAACATTATAGGTGTAATTCATCACAAATCTAGCTGCATAAATCCACTAGACAAACACTGTAGAAACTAAAAACACAGTCCTTATTTACACCTAAGTCTAAAAAGTTAGGCATAAAAGGGAAAAATTTGAGCTGTATTTAGGCCTGTATCTGGCACAATTTCAAGCCACCCCATTCCAAAGTTCCTGTGTACAGAAATTTGACATTTTCATGTGAAAATGGCATTACAGTTGTAAAACAAATTTCCACTTGACAATTTTGCCAGTACTGTATTCCACCTAAAACCAGAATACCTGGCAATTGATTTGCATCTCTCCCACTTTTATTTGAAATGAGGCAGAATAAAAGAAGGATCTTCTGAAAAAAAAAATGTTATAGCTACAAAATTTGCAGCGGTACAACATTGTCCTCCCTTATAATGCAGGATACATGAAGGAAACATGTTACTGGCTACAATGTTGTATGCTGCTACATTTGCCCTTGTTTAGCCAGGCCCTAAGTTTTAGCCCTGCTAAGATCTGGGACCCCACATGAGGCCGGTACAAATCTGGACCGGTACAATTCTGGTACGGTACTGTGACACGTTCACATGGGACCCCATTCACATGAGGCCAGTACAAATCTGGACCAGTACCATTCTGGTTACGGTACTGTGACACGTTCACATGGACCCGTGGCAACAGACCGATTTTGGCATGGCTAGGCCATGTGAACACTGTTGCTAAATGTGTCAGAATTGTACCGGTACCATATCAACAGGATGTACCATACCAGAATTGTACTGGCCTAGTTTGTACCGGTCTCGTGTGAATGGGGTCTGGATCCGCCACTGAAGAGAGGTACTGTAGTTCTTGAGGAAAAATGTTTATTTAAATTCACATTCTGTATCATCTTGTGAGAACAAAGAAAATAATAACTTAAATCAGTTCCTTCGTTCTAAATTTTCTCCGTTCAAAGCCTTCTGAAGAAAATGCTTGATTCCCGGCCAATACTTTATAAGCTTACTACTCACTGTTTTGTGACAGGTCGTGTAAGCCTTCCAAATATTCTCGCCTGAAGCAAAGCCATTTTCCTTGCGTAATTTGCACTCATATTGCACAGGTATACTCTAAAGATATTCTTCTATCCACTTTTGTCAATCATCTTTTCAAAATGCTCTCAAATGAGGTGAATTTTTTGGTGAAATTTCTTCTACTCCTTCCACGCCGTTCAACAAGTTTACAGTGCCGAGAGGACTCGGTCTAGAGCCTTTGCACGTGCTTTAAAATGTGTAACCGCTGATTTACAAAAACAAAACAAGAAATATATTTCGCTCTTGATATGGCCGGGAATTTCAAAATGCCTTGGCGAGAAGCAGCTACATTATTTCTTATTGCTAGAAGCCACGCCAAGGAGACAGTTAAACATCAGTTCGATTACAAGCTGCTGCTTTTACAAAGGCATGCTAATAGTAAATTCATGGTAAGTTTAATGTCAAGTGAGATCGTCCAGGGGCCTTTCCTAGCATGTCAGGTTATCACCCGGCGTAGTCAATCGTTAAAAATCGATACCGATAAAAATCGATAAAAATCACCGATTTTTATCGATTGTTCTGTGAAATCGTTAGAAATCGGTAGCCGAAATAAGTGTGCGGAAATCGTTAATATCGATTTTTCCGGATTTATCGATTTCTAACGGAAGCTAAGAAAAACGTTTTTTTATCAATTGGGAAGAGTAAAAGGTAGAAGAGAGACAACATTCTGCTCACTCTTGATATGAATAGTAGGACTTTAACGTTGAGATCACTTTATATGATTTCAAAAGAACATAATATACTGTATGCTATGGAACTTTTAATGACACCTACTAACTACTTACTAACCGAGAGTGAGGGCATTACGTGAAATATCAAACTGAGGTTTTGGCGTATCGACCGAGCGATAGCGAGGTTGATACGCCAAAATCGAGGTTTGATATTTCACGTAATGCCCGAACGGTCGAGGTTAGTAAGTTGTTTATTATATGGCACTTTTTCTACAAACTTTTACGAACCGGAAGTCGATCGCCTCGTTCATTTTCCCGCCGAAATAACTCAGACACGCGCCCGCGTCGCGCTCAAGTTCATTGGGCAATTCCAGAAAATAAGGTACCTCCCCACGGGCGGCACTAGTTTTTGACCCCCCCATGCATCCAGAATTTCCAAAATGGTTTACCCCCCATGCATATAGAATTCCGGTCAGGTTAAAGAAATCCAGCTTCGAAAACCCCCCCTTGCAATCAGAATTCCGAGCTCTTAAACCCCCATCCCATCGGAATTTCCAAATGCCGCCCGTGGGGGGGGTACCTTTATTTTCTGGAATTGCCCATTACAGAGTTTTCATTCTCTGAGTCAAACTGATGGAACAAACCTGTGTGTGCAAACCACGCCACGCCTAGAATGTTGGATTAATGTATTCTTGATTTGATTTGTTATCTATTGATTTTATCAAAAGGAACAGAAATATTATGTAAATAACCAAACCACATAATTTTAAAGCAAAATTGGCAACAATTACCCATTGGCAACAATTACCCTTAACCCACCAACGTACGGCTATAGACGGGATGGGAATCCGCAGCCAAAATTTGACAATCACCGAAACCACCCGAATTATTAAGGGCACTCTACCAAGTAGCATGTACTCCCAAGATCCTCTTACAAAACTTTAAATGCAGAATCTAAATCCCCCGCTAAAGCAAACAACTTCTGCTTAAAAACTTCGAAAGACGGAAGTCTACCTAATTCATAAACTCCCCACACTTCACAACCATAAAGTAAGATGGGTGAAACAAGCGAAGAAAACAATTTCAGCATCACTACAATAACATATGCAAATTGTGAATAAATTGTATAAACTATAAGAGAGTGCGGCTAGCAGATGTAACAGTAGACAGAACAAAAACAGTGACTTATTTCTTTTTTCTCTATCAAGATCTATGCACAAAATCTCAAGCTCCCTAAAGTATCTATTCGGGAGTAGGATGAAGTGTATGGACTAGTTGAGCTTAGGCTCAATACTGTACACTGAATACGATAAGCATCTGTTATCGGACAATTAACATGTTGATGTGCTTGGTGTTACCCGATTTGATGATCTTCGATCTAGCGATATCCTCGAAATTTTACGATAACATTTCTGTCTGCCGGCGAAAAAATACAGAAAAATGTATGAAACAGAACCCTGATATAACGCCCAACGATACTCGGTCCAACGATATATTCCCGATATTACGATGGTAATCTTGGGACCCAAACGTGAATTTGCTCCCGCTACAACGACATAGATGCAGTCTATGCCTATGGTAAAAAAAAGTGGAACGAAAATTTAACAATCATTACGATTTACACACCATTGCCCTTATGATGTCTTCGTTTGCCAACGGCAGTTACAGAAATACGCGAGAAAGTCACATGGCCGACGGTAACTTCACGCTATCGCCGGGCGCACATTGCATCGCTTCACGGCCACAGCGTGAGTGTCGTAAGGATTATTTGGCTTGTGCTGCATGCTGCGAGATAAACTCTGTTAAATAATTTACTGTAATACGAGGATACCACGCATAGACACGCGAAGTAATTGCGAGGGTTGATTACAAAATTAACAAAATATCTATCGCTTTCTGATAAACATTTGTTTTTTTTTATTTTGCTAGCAATACAATGACTAATGCAATACAATCAGTCTTTGCTTGGAAAATTTATAACTAAATAACAATATAACGATATTTCCAATGGCTTCTTTATATATCGTTAAATCGGGAATACGGATACAGTTTTCCTGCCCCCGAGGCATATCGAGGCATATAGGTAATAAATCGATAAAAATCGATAACTTTTCTTAAAGTGCGATCGATTTTTAACGATTTTAAAACCAATCGATAAAAATCAATCAGCCAATAACGATTGGTAACGATTTATCGATTGGCAAATCGGTATCGATTTTTAACGATTGACTACGCCGGGTTATCAGTAGGGTCCAGTAGATAAACGCATAACCAACGGATAAATCCCCCCGGGTCATTTTGTTTAAAAGGTATTTTTAGGGGGTGGATTTTTTATGTCCTGGTATTTATAGGGTCTATTTTCCGACGGCAAGTATAACATGCAGACCAGAAAATGCAGACTGCAGCATAGAAAATGCAGACTGGAAAATGCAGACCGAATAATGCAGACCGGAAAATGCAGACAAGAAAATTAACTCATCGTAAAAATTGTGAATAGGTTAGTTTTTGTCCATTTTGTATTAAAGAACAACAGTTTTTGGAAGTTGTTGTTCAGTTTTCACGGCAAGGAGGCTCTTGAACTATATTTTTAGAAATCTACTTGTTTGCCATTTTCAAATTGAAGCGTGAAGAATGAGCTGGCGTCATTTTTTCACAGGGGGTATGGTGGGGGAAATTTGCTCAGCTAGATTCCTGATTAAATTATTTTGGTCTTTATATTGAGTAAACATCAATCTTATCGATCCAAATTTACAGTACATTGATGTATTCCATCGAATAACATAAAACACATTGTGTGGTTCCACAAATTATCCATACCCCCCCCCTACGGAAGGGCATTGGAAATTCCAGAGGGGTGGGGGGGTCAATTTACCTGATCATTTCCATAGAAATACTGTATTTTTCCTTGGAAGGGGTGGGGGGGGGGGGGTCACTTTCTAACACCCTTCCGTGGAGGGGGTATGGATATTTTCTGGAACCACACATTCTAGGCTAATTATTAGGTTTCCATGACAACGAACGCTGATCATTTATACTGAAGTATCTCAAAATAAGCTATTTTTACTCATATTTTCCTATAAAAGTGGGCATTGAATATTCATTTGGGCCTGTCCGTCAGGGTTGGAAGATCGTTGACGGCCAGCTAGAGGTCGAGTGGACTGATCAACCACCAGCCCCTGACAGCGTAATGGAGCTGATCTGTTGTGGCTATAAAGGAAACTGTTCGACAAGACGGTGTTCCTGCATGCGGAATGACCTCCCATGCACAGAGGCCTGCTCTTGCACCATGGAATGTGAGAACTGCACGAGTGAGGAGTACGATCAGGAGGATGATGTTGAGAGGACGGCAGTGATGACAGTGACTGAGATGATATACATATAACCGAAGAAACTGAGTCGGAGAATGACGACGCGGTTCGTCTTTAATCGATCATTTGTTTATCAAAAAGTTGACTGATGTTATGATAACTACAGGTCTAAAGATCACAGATGAATTCCTGTCTGTTGTACCCTGTTCACCTTCAAGCTTGATAGGATATGTAACCGCCCTGCATTATATTTTACTGGTATTGAAATTAATGGTTGTACATGCCACAAAACAGATAAATAATATAAGTCACACGAGTTATTAATATTACGACGATAAGCTCAAAATCTATATTTTTTAAAGGAAACGTCTACATTTTCAAGGGAATGGGTTCGTTGAATCCCTCCTTGCCATGGTAACTGTAGAACCGTTAAAACAGTTCAACACTGACGACAAGGAAAAACTATTCTGGTAAAGTATATGCTTTCTATATGGGTTTGCTGTAATAAAAAAAAACATGAAATATATGCCCATGATTAAACACGTTTTTTTTTGTTTCTGTGAAATTTCAACCATTTGTACTGTGAATTTCTGTTTGAGCCTTTAGATAATTAAAGTAGCTCATCGGTATAATTGTTAACTATAAGTCTATAAATGTTATTCAAAATAATTTTTTCGAAGGAAATACGTTTTGGCAAAATGACTTGTATTACTTGTATGACTTGTCGTCATAAACATGACAGCAGAAGCGTTGCCATGGTAACAGACATGACACATTAAAATTCCACACATGCCGTAGTAGATTTCTATCAGCAGACCTGATCAGCTGATGTGACCTGATTTAAAATAATTTCAAGTATACAGATATTAAGATATGAAATATATTTCATGGAATATTTTCCATAAACATGGTCTCTCATTATACATGCCCTCTATTCTTACGAAAAGCCATCTGGCACCCCAATTTTGTCTATTCACAACTGCAATGCAGTGATATTACTATCACAATGGAATTTTGCAGAAAGTTATTAAAGACTTTAAGACTAAATATATTGATCTGTACTCTTAAAAAAACACTAATATTCGCACTACCAATTAAAACTGTAAAGGTAGTCGTTGCCATGACAACCAATATTAAAGATCTGAAGTTGTATATAGCTAACATATGCCATAGCAATAAATTGTAGCAAATTACAGTACATTTGGCCAGTGTTTGTTAAAGAAAATCTAACGGGACAAACTTCCTCCACCCTACCCCCTGTGAAAAAGTGACGCCAACTCATTCACGCTCCAATTTGAAAATGGCAAACAAGTAAATTCTGAAAATATAGTTCAAGAGCTTTAACTTCATACCAGTTTCACTATGTCCCATAGGGGGGTGCTACGGAAGTCAATTTTTGGGGCCTTAGCTCATGGACTAAAAAGTTTTGGGAGCATCCCAACCCCAACAATTGTAGATGTTAGAAAAAGTGAAACACTTCTGATGTAAGCATTAGAGTAAGTCCTCACTATGCTTATTGGGGTAAATAGATTTATTTATTTAGTATGTATAATAGTCGATATATTTTACAGTGTATATAGTAGAAGTATAGGATTAATGTATTTTCTTGCCTGATGTTTTGAACGAGTCTAAATAAACGCCTATGGCCTTAGTTTTTCTACGGTACTTCTTATAATTTCCTATTGGCTATGATCCTTTTGACAAATATAAAGAAATGCACATATTCTGATGTTTGTTTGTTTATTAGATGTTTGTCTTCTGGGAACCATAATGAATTATCTTCCTTGTTGAAAATGCTTGCCTATCATCTCACCTTTCACATCTCTTGATTTACCTCTTGAATGCTGTATTATTGTTTCAGCCCAATTTTATGTGACCCCAGGAGGTGTTATTGACAAGTCTGATTTCTCTAACAAATGGATGGACCTTTACAAGCAAACTTTCAGAAGACTGGGTATTGATTTTTCCAAGTTGCTAAATATCAAAGGACCAAGACCTGATATCTTTAGACAATCAGACACTGCATTACCTAGAGAAATTGCATTTAGAATTTGTGCAATCAGAGAGACTTTTGAAGAAGCTGGAGTTCTACTGCTGAGGAAGTCATCACCTAGAAATAAGGAAGAATCACAGAGAGATGGGACTGATGATTTATCAGAGGAAGAAATCTATAAATGGAGAAAAATTGTACATAATGATGCATCACAGTTTATCACCCTGTGCAGGTATTTTATGTCATCTTTCTTTGACGATTTTCTCATGGAATGTTTAATGAAGATCCAGGAACAGTCCCATTATATTGACCAGGTTCAGTAGGTTATGGTTATTTAGTCGCATCAGAAACATGTCGCATCAGAAGTATGACTGTGAAAAGTGCCGTAACACGGCGCGGCACTGTCGCGCGGCCGCGTCACGGAACCTAGCCTGCTGTAGATACGGAATGAAATCGCGTAGTCACGGCACGGTCGCGGCGCGGCACAACTTTGTCGCAGCACTTCAGTCATACGAAATCTTCTCTATTCTGGTCGCATTTTTTGCCACAAAGTTGTATTGTATATCATTGTAAAACTCTCGGATCGTCAATACAACTAACGTAATTAATATTATATGTCCATTCGAATTTGAAAGCATGTTTCTACAGGTTAGGCATTCAAACCTTTAAGGCTGGTTCTCACTGTAGCGCAAGCGCAGGACGCAAGCGCAAGGCATTAGTGTGAATCATAGCGGCGCAAGCACAAGAGCAAGCCTAAAGGCCCGTTCACACGGCGCGATTTCAGCTGCGATTTGATGTGCGATTTGTGCGGCGATCGTCGAGAAGTCATATTGCGCGGTGTGAACGACAGGCGATTTAGCTCTGCGATATTTGTCAGTTTGTTCGCGATCTGAAGAAATCGCAGCCGCATCGCAGTGGAATTTGAACATTCAAAACGTTCAAAACGCCGACATGGTGAGTGAAATCGCCATAAGATCGCCAGTCGTTCACACCGAGCGATATAACATCGCCATGGGATCGCCACAAAAATCGCACCTCAAATCGCGTCGTGTGAACGGGCCTTAAAATAAACATTGATTAGTTGCTTGTGCTTGCGTTCACTTGATTCACACTAGACGCAAGCAGAAAGCGCAATTGAACGCAATGTCTTGATTTTCTTGCGCTTGCGTCTGCGCTTGCGTCTGCGCTTGCGTCTGCGCTTGCGTCTGCGCTTGCGTCTGCGCTTGCGTTTAGTGTGAACCGCAAAAGGGAAATGTATGAGTTTGATATCCCTTGTGCTTGTGCCCCTTGTGCTTGTGGTTGTGTTTGCGTTCCAGTTCTCAAAACATTGACAAATTGTCAGGCCAGAGTCAGGCCGAGTTACAGCCATTCTCAGTTACACGCGGTCGCCGGGAAAAAAAGCTTGCAAGCGAAAAAGTCGTTTTTTGTCAAAGTTTCCATGACAACGCACGTGCTTTCGCCGGCTTGTCGGGCTCAGACAAGACAGAAAAAACGTGTTTTCGCTTCAAGCTGTTTTCCCGGCGACCGCGTGTAACTGAGAATGGCTGTAAACATGAAATCCAGAGATCCTTTGGTGAGTAGAGTTTAGACTGCTTCTCAGACCCCAGGGCTGCGAGCTGCTAAGTAGAGTTGGATTCCGTGATATGTTTGTTTTTGTTTAGGGAACTAGATAGTGTTCCAGATGTATGGGAGCTAAGCGAGTGGAGTAACTGGTTGAACCCAGCATTCATGAAACATAGATATGACACGGCTTTCTTCACTGCATTTACTGACCATGTTCCTAAGGCACAGCATGATGAATCAGAGATGGTGGAAACAAAGGTACGTCATTACAAAGTGCGTGATTTTGTCCATCAACAATACAAGCTTAGTTTAGAATATTCTAAACTTATATTAAAAGAGGCCGTCAGGCAACCCAACTACTGTTAAATAATAATCACAATATAATAACATGTATTTTCATGGATAAACTACGTATTCTATGTTACTGTGGTTCAAGTTTTCTTGAGAGATCATAGGCTCATAAGTAAAGCTAGGATCATTAACTAGGTAAATTTTGAGATCGTATACAAACTGCCGGCTCGAGCCGTCGCTTTGCCAAAATAGTGTTTCCTGCCCATGGTTGAATTATTTTGAATAGGGAGCGAGAGAACAGTAAAAAGGGCTCAAATCTCATAATTTTCGCAGATTTTAAGAGAAGTACAACTAGATATTATTGTAGAACAATTCTTTATCTATTATTTTAAATGATTAACGGTAAAATACAGAGAATGTATGGGCATGTAAATCTAAAATTTCCATCGTATATTTTTCTCGTGATTTACATCCATACATTCTCTGTATTTTACCGTTAATTCTTCACACAAATCGGTAGCCTGGGGAGCCTATGGAGAGATCGCCTAGCTTGGTACAACTTGGTGTTCACTATGGCCACCTGACATCTCTAACAAATGTTTACTTTTATCACTTCTGGTTTCGTCACTGGCACTTCAAGTTCCCAGAGGCCCTGGTTGTGAGATGTCACGTTACTCTGCACTTTTGTTAATAAGCACCCCTTGAATAAGTAGAGGGGGACTCCCTATGCTTACTACTTACTATGTCAGGTCATATATTGAAAAAAAAAAAACAGTCTTGACCCCACCTGAAAATCGCGGGACTCCTAAATTCATTCGATCCACGCCACACTTTTATTAATACACACATTCCACCGCCACACCATCCAAAAAGGCCGAAGACCAAATGGGCTATTGACTCAGAGGTCACCAGGGCGAGAGGAATAATTGTTTCAGTCAAATCACACTATTAGTCAATTTGTAAAGCCAAAAACGTTTTCTGGCCTGGTCATTTGTCATTTTCTGGCTTTCAAATCCGACACTTTTCGCTACTGGTAGGCTATAACTATAGTCTACCATTAGCTCATCCAATAAGAACGCAGCATTGATAATAGACCACTAGTGTGATTTGACTAATACGTGCTAACCCTGCAATCTATGGATACTGGAATGCACCTAAACCGTAGACTGTAATGGAATTTCCTCCACAGTTAATAGTACTGAATGTGACACGCGAGGAGCTTACAGGGCATATTCTTTTATATTCAGTTTTTATCTCCTCCTGATATACTCCACAACAGTTTTATGGCAAGGAGACGATTAAAGGTTGGGTTTACTCAACTATACGAGTTGCTGAGAATGTGCAGGTACAAAGTAACACGCGAAGATAACTCTTTCAGAATAAGAAAATTGTTTGTCGTGTGATTTTGGTTGTCCGGCCGTTGTGAATTTCAGATCACCAGAGCTGGATATTACTGCCGGTCATCCGTACTCACAGTTTTATCAAAATCAACAATTATACCATAAATCCCGCCTTTCTGGAATTCTGATTCTGATTGGCTCCATTCTCGAACCCAGAGCTTCTAGCTCGTCTGCTCGCAGGGGAGGCTCTAGGGACATCCATTTGAGGGCCTTCACTGATTGGCTGATTTTGAACGTTCAGGCATGCGCAGAAAGGTGTTTCTCTCAGCGGTTCTGTATCAAATCTCGCGCATGCGTCAATGGCTGTCACCAGGGCCTCTCCCGCGAGATGACGAGCCGGGGAGCTCTGGGTACGAGAATGGGTTGGCTTTCAATCAGACTCCACAACATCTTGACCTCTTACGTCATTCGGTGGTGTATATAAAAAGACATACCACAAAAATTCCGGACATTTCCTAATACCCTACAAAACTGTGCCATATAGTCGGTCGTAATGCCCGGTCAATCAAGGGCATTAGGCAGCTTTCTTTCTTTTCTTTCCTTATCTTCCGGACAATCCTCCTATTTCAACCATATACCTAAACAAAGGTGCTGCGCAGCGTTTGTATTATAGATTGACTTGAAAATGTAGTTTTAACATACGACAAACAGCGTTTAAGCTAACATTTTAGTCAAGTCATTCAGAAAATATACTACATTTTGAAAAAGTGCGAAACATGCCTTTCAAAATTACTCTATGCCATGACAATACCTCATTAGATATTCATATGATGCATGGGCTCATAAGTAGCGGCGTTCCTCTGATATATACCATTTCCAGGAAACGTTGTCACCCCAAAAGTCTATAAGCTTGTAGCGCAAAAGATAATGGAGGCATCTAAACTGCTACTGTTTGATCTGAATTCAGACAGTTGTCGCAACCACAGGTCAAATAATTATATTTCAGCACATTTCTAAGCATGTTTGTTTCTACGATTTACAGAAATTCAAATAAACCTTTACCCATACTCCCTAGGCTTAAGCAACCCATGACGTGGTACATAAAAAGGTGATCACACGATGGATTTAAACAGCCGCCGGCGGGCTGAAAAACCGAGAGGTGTAACGGTTTACTGGGAAGAGTAGTATATATTCTTGGTAACGCGTTTTGACCGACCTAGTTATTTTTAGATTGGTATTTACTCTTGTTTCTATGCCGCTTCTGTCACGTCTATTTAGAATAACAACAGCAGAGAACAACAAGAAATCAGTGTTTGCACGTGCATATCTTGCAAATGATAAAACGAATTTGATTGGCTAGTAAACAAAAGCTGTACAATTTTAGCGGTAAAACCACCGTTCTAAAAATAACTAGGTCTGTCAAAATGCCTTATCAATAGGACAATACTAGAGAGGGACGCCCCTATTTATGAGCCCCTGTATGATGTTGGTATCCCGGACAAATTTCCTAAAAAGAGAAACGTCAGCGATTGGGAATGATATCTTTAGTCGTTCAAACGTTATTAGAATTCTGGAGTTAATTAACACTTATTTTGATGAGGTTGAGCATGATAGTGAGATTTGCCAACGCCGAGATTTGTGTTATCTGCCGAAGCGAAGCTGAGGAGGATAACACTAACTCGAGGCGTTGACAAATCTCACTATCTCGCGAAAATCGAATTCAAGAATTGTTTTATTATTCAGCAACCAGGAATTATTACCTAGCTAAACGAAGTCAACGATGAGGCCTTGCAAGGGCGAAACGGTTTTTTCAACTTCAGCTTACGTCCATTAGTATTTTCCTCTTCGTATTCAATTCAAATAGCCATTGTTGAATGTTTAAATATCCTGAGCAATGATCTCTTGGCAAAAAGCATAGCAGATTCGACGAGAATATTGGCAAAATTGTCTTTCGCTTTCGAAATGAAAATCAACATGGCGGCCAAACCTATTATCTTGCGTTATGACGTCATTAGAGTGCATCAATCCTAATGTCTGGAGTTTGACGTCACGAACTGCGCGCCAACATGCTTTCGCTGCGTACTCTTGGCCAATCAGAATCGAGATAATGGCATGGCTGAATAATAATCAAATATGTCAAATGTTATGCGCCTGTCATTCTCGGCATGAAAACGCGTTCAAGCTTAAAATGTGTCTCCAAAGACATTTCAGTCGCATCATTAACCATGAACGCAAATGAAAGGACGCTTGTCGGGTCATACCATATATAAAATTACCCACAAAAAAAAGGTGCGATTTTTTTTTTCAGATTCCAGAAGTGGCAGGATCTTAAGAATTTCCAGGAATCCCGCAGTCATTTGGGTTGTAGCAGATGGATTCCCATCCAAACAAAGTGCAGAGATGCAACCATTGTAAGTAGGAAGGAGAGGTCAGAGGGGAGGGGACAGTAGGAAGATAGGTCAGAGGGGAGGGGACAGTAGGGAGATGGTCGGGGGCTGAATTGAATAGATCAGTAGGGAGGGGAGAGGATGAGATTGTAACATCGTCTCAAAATGAATGATTTTACGAGTGTTCTGTTAGTTAGTATTTTGTTGGAAGTTAGATCAAAGCCTTCACGTAGGCTACTGGTTCGTAGTTGGATCAACGGCCATGAACTATGCTGGTTTATAGTTTTTTGTTTTGTTCCTATTGTGGTTTTAGGGAAGCGGTCAAACCATTTGTACTCGAACGGAAGCCGATGGTAGGTGGTAGGATCCGGGTTGTACCTACTCACCTATTTTTTTAATGCCCATTTTCTCCGTGCCCAAGTAAGGGATGTTGGATGTTATTGCATAGGTATAAAGAAGACGATGCCGAGTCAATATTTTGTATTCATTTATTACTTTACGAGATATTCGCAGTTAAAATGTAACGGGTCCCATTCGAGTACAGATGTTGTGACGACTTCCCTTACTTGATCACATCAGTACAGCTCTATATAATAGCTGGGTGCCTCGTGTCGTCACAACATTTTCAAGCAGCTAAAATGGCTCACTATACTACTTGAAAGAGCATCCTAAAATGTATAAATATCCCGCGTTTTGGGGCAATAGATGGAAATTGGGCAAAGATAAACCAAGGTAGATTCTAGCGCATCTTTGCGACAACAGATCTATTACTTTTCACGCGAACCAGCTCGCAAATTCCTAATACCACTGGCAAGAAGTGGATTGTCGTTTTAAACTCTAGCGAACCTAAACCAATACACACGTAAGGGACGTGTCATTATTTAGCGGGGGGGGAGGGCTCCTATTTTTGTGGGGAGGGTCCTAATTTTTTTCGCGTGTCTAAAGGGAGGGTCCAAATTTTTTTCACTCCTGTTTGGGGGAGGGTCATAATTTTTTCATCAAACATTTGGACGATGAAGAGGGTAAAACAGATGGCGATAGTGGTTATTTCAGCAACTTCTCTATAAAAATTTCGGCGCGCTTCGCGCGCAAAAAGAATGACATCTAATATACGCTTTCAGCAATAAAGACACTACCCTGACGCCGTTTAGAAGAACAAGTGTATGTTGACGAGGAAAAGTAGACTCTCCCAAAATGCCCTTGGCAAGTCACTATATATTTGAAAGAAGACCCCATAGGTACGCGTGAGTTTTTGACGTTACAAGCATAGAAATTCGTCCGTTGGGCCGCGCATCGCGCACATGAATATTAATAACTTCTTCATTTGCGGCGCGCAATTGCGCGCATGAATAATGATGATGAGCCCATCATTAGAAGCTTTCATCTAACCTTTATATGTAGCGTACTTCCTTGGCTCCTGACAGGCTTTGTTCACTATACCGAACACAACACATGTTCATATACCCTTTCTCTGAGGCTTCATAAAATGCGTTTATCAAAATTCGGGCGCGCTTCGCGCGCAACGAAAGATATGCGTCCCCCTTTTTCGGCAAAATGTCTGAGTACTATAGGTCAAATAGGGGACGGGAGAGGTGGGATCACGTTAGTCATTCTCCTCATAGAGGGAGGATCACTGCATTTTCCCCGTGTATTACCCAAAATCCTCACGTAAATACTCTAGGCGATAAATAATAACCGCGGTTCCTTAGCTTTCGCAGAAGTAAGAAAAAAAGTATTTCTATATTAAGAAGAATGAAAGGGACATTGCATCGGACAATAGCCTATCTGACAGGTTTTTTCAGAAATAAATTATATGGGGGAGGGTCCCAATTTTTTTACCTACGACTTGGGGAGGGTCACATTTTTTTTGTTATGTTCAAGGGGAGGGTCGTAATTTTTTTTAGCCTTGTTTGAAAAAAATGGGAGCCCTCCCCCCCGGTAAATAATGACACGTCCCTAAAAAAGAAAATAGATTCCGAAATCGGGGCAATATCTTCGCTGGTTTTAAATGCCCATAGTCAACCGGAAACCTTTGCGCTTTGTCTTCAATTGGAACTATATATTGTCATTCAACAGCAGCTGTGATTGGCTGATACTGAAGTTCCCACAAAGGGATTCATATTGGTCTTTGCATTTCACAAGTTGAAACTTCAAATTGCATCGAATTTCCAACTGCGCTTTTTTCTTGTCCATCTGCAATGCGGCTTGGGTGCATGGGCCTTTAAGCTCTCGCTCTTTACTGTGGCTTTCACTAATAAAGGTTCGCTAATTTGTCAATGAAAACGTTTGTTGACCAACTTTTTTTATAAGGTAGTTTGCTGCCTTATTCTTTTGTGAAGAGGTGTTTTTTAAATATTTGTGCCTAATAATCTGCCATGGTCTCGTTTAAGAACTTTCTCCCTGGTGACGACATGTACGACACTGCGTACAACTACCAACAAGCTGCAAAAAACACCTGCAACCAACAGTGGGATAATATACAGGAATTGGACCAGGGCTTTGAAGAACTAGAAGATGGGATGAAAAACTTGAATAGAGCTGTAAAAATCCCAAAGAAGCCGCCATTGTTACGATGTAGGTACCAACCGACTAATGGACATTACCTGCCTGTCACAGATACTGGAGAGATTATCAGCATAATAGGATCGCACGGGGATTGAATGATGAAGTCCGAGAATTTCACAATTCTAGTCCAGTCAATTTGTGTAACCCACCACTAACAGAAAGTTTTTCAACGGTTTTAGGGCCATAAAGTCAACCTAACAAACATGTTTAAAAACTCCTAAAATATCTATGCACGGAAACATTTCAAAATTCGAGTTTGAAAAGACAACACAATTTTCTTTTGTTGGCGGCCATCTTCCTCTTTGTTATTAATGAGTTTTGCCGCACTTAAGTTTTGCGACGTTTTTGATATTCTCTATACTGCACATACTGCACAGTATTCCCAGCTTATTATTCTAGTTCGTACTATTTTCGAATTGACTCATTCGTGTTATATATACCTACTTATATATACTTTTTATTTTTGTAAACTACTTTTTGACTAAGATGATTTTGGCCATGTCATAATGAAATAGAATGCCTGACTGGGAATCTTGAAACACGTTTTCATACGCAGCTCAATAATTCTTAAGAATGGATTCCGTTGTCAAACACAGTAATATATTGCCCCAAAACGCTTGATATTTATAATTTTAGAAAGCTCTTTCAAGTAGTATAGGGGGCCATTTTAGCCTGCTTGAAAATGTTGTGACGTCACGAGGCACCCAGCTAATAGGTGTAATGACGTGATCAAGTAAGCGAAGTCTTCAAAACATCTGTACTCGAATGGGACCCGTTCCATTTTTAACTGCGAATATCTCGTAAAATGATGTGTGAATTATTAAATTATTATAAAGCTTGGATCAGCATCGTCTGATGATTTTCTAAATTTTATAAGCACTAGTCCTTCAAAACTCATGAGAACCCCAAAGTTTTGTATATCATCTTAAATGACACTAAAAAGCTGGACTCCAAAATTCTTCCAGCGATTTACAAAAAATTATTTGTTCCAATTTTATGATATTATATATTTCATTTTAGTGTTTGTTTTTCAACCTTTCTAACAAACAGGTTCGTTCCATCGCCCCTTGCGAAGAGCTCTAGTAAAGCAATACTTCCCCAGCATTAGCTCAGTCTCACAGTGCTGCCTTAGACCAGTTTCCAAGTAGATACCCCCGACGCTTGCGCCTATTTCTCCGAAATTATACGCCAATACTACAAGACCCAACGCTATAGACTTATTCGCGGCAGAGTACGGAAACATGTTGGTAACAGCAAGGACTATGTTCACTTCTAGCATTCCGTTTACATACCCTTGTGTGCAACAGAGTGTAATGATGATACCAACATTTGGAATAAAGCGATACCAAGATGCAAATATATAAAGTGAGCAGTGGAGCCCATCTAGAAGGACAAGTATCCACAATTTGTGGACGCGCACAAATTTGACGAGACTTGGACAAAAACGACCGACAAGAACAATCTGCGTCCCTCCAATAAATCGCGATAATGAGAAAGCAAGAATGTAGTATTTGAAATGGTTCTCATTCGAAAACGGAGAGTTTTGAAATGCGAGCGTAGTGAGAATTGAAAACTGAGAAAGAAAGTAGAAAATGAATCCTAGGTACAAGTAGATTAACAAGTGAAATATTTGCCATACAAGTTGTAGCCTTCCGAAAATCCCTCGATGTCGTGTCTCCTCATCCTGGGGTTGTTTTTTGTTATTGAGCTCTGTGTTGATGAGCGGACTGTATTTGATTTCCCAGCGGTCTCCCTGTGGTTTTGCATCCAACTCCGTCTTGTCCATCAGAACGTACGCAGCGATGAAGATCACGCAGAGTGATGAGGAGGCAGCGATGGTGACTTGTGGCGTGACACAGAATGTAATGGTCATACCTGCGGACAATACAATAGTGTTTACTCCATAAAGTAATGCTTCGAGCGAATCATACATGACCAGTTTTACTTCTCACTTAAGCAGTAGAGAACTTTTTCCGTGTCTACATACTCTGATGCAAACACGAGGGGAGGGAGTTTATTTCAACATTCTGTGTGAACATATAAATTCTCCTTACCGCGCGACGGCCTGAATGGGCCAATCAGAGGGCGTGTTATATCGCATGTGTTCAAGTTTTTCACTCAGTTGGCTGCAAGTTTTGCGAAGGGGAGGCGAGAAAAAACTGCTTCTAAGAAACATTTTACGACTTTATTGACCTCTTCTATGGTGTTTAAGGTAATTGAAGCATAAGCGAATGTCAATGAAGGAATGTTAGGGCAAAGCCGAAAGAATTTTCCATATAATAACGGCCTTCGTGTTGACTTGGGCTTTTTGCCGAGTTTTGGAAAGGCGAATTCGGCGTCGAAAAATCTGGCTAGCAAAAAAAGCGTGTCTTGTTTCAATCTTTCAATCAAGCAAAATGTTGAACACCACACCGAAATGATACTATGAGGGCTTCAATTGTTGCTGATGGCATGAACAAATGTCAATGAACTATCACTCGTATTGAATTTTTGAAGCAACTCAAGTCAAAGTTTCCTCGAAAGTTTCGGTCTTCGCCGATCGCCGGTAAGAATTTCATGTAAGTGTCATGTCTTCGTGACTGACAAACCAAAACAACAACTAGGCAAGATGGCGGAATGAACACACGTGTTTATTTTACATGCGCGCGCATCTTATACCACAGGAAGACCATAACATCTCCTCCTCACTAAATGCAAAGTCCTAGTACAAAGAGTACAAATATTGCCTTGACCTAATGCGTGCGCAATAAACAAGCAATGTCTCTAGTCTAGTTTCTGTAGTCTCTAGTTTCAGAGTTCAGAGATCCAATCTCTGTGGTGCTTTTCGCGCTCTCTGGGGGTATCGCCGCTCACATTCTTGAGGGCTGACACTCGCTGGTCCCATACCTTCAGTTACTGGCTCTGGTCCAGTGTTTACCTCAGGTGGGTCTGACACAGGAGCTGTAGGTGCTAACTCCCTAGGATCTGAAGTATCCTGTTGAAATGGACTTGCCATCACTGGTGGTGCACTTCCATCGACTTCTGGTTCAGCCTCCTGAACTGTGCTTGGATTAACCGCTGTTGGTTGTAGCTGATCAATATGTCGGCGCCAGATCAGTCCTGGCGCAACTTGTACTTTGTATGAAAGCAGACCCGTTTTCTCGATAATCAAGCCTGGGCGCCACTTCTTGCTACTGCGATAGTCACGCGCCATTACTGGATCTCCTACCTCAAGCTGACGCGTTGTCTTGCCCTTAACTCCTGCAGCCTGCATACTCTGTTGGTGCTGTTTGTTCACCATTTTCCTATTCAGATTAGGCTTAAGAAGATCTAGGCGGGTGCGCAATGGTCTACCAAACATTAACTGTGCAGGACTCTCTCCTGTAGTTGAGTGAGGAGTGTTCCTGTAAGCTATGAGAAACTTTGCTAACTTCTCCTTCACTGGCTTAGAACTCTCATGCATTGCGCGTAAGGCATGTTTAAAAGTTTGCACTGACCTTTCTGCCTGTCCATTGGTTGATGGATGATAGGGAGGTTCAGTGATGTGTCGAACACCATTGTCTTTGTTAAAAGCATCAAACTCGTCAGAAACAAACTGAGATCCATTATCACTTACGATCTGTTCAGGTACTCCAAACCGTGCAAACAAGTCTCGTAGAATCTCAATCGTCTTGGGTGCTGTGGTTGACCTCATAGGTATCACCTCTGGCCACTTAGTGTGTGCGTCTACTACTACTAGGAACATAGAGTCCTGAAATGGGCCCGCATAATCAATATGTATGCGTTGCCATGGTGATGTAGCCCACCTCCCATGGATGCAGTGGTGCTTTGTTTGGCATCTTCTGATTCACTTGAAAGCCACTACATGCCTTTTCCAACATTTCTAGCTGATGGTTTATGTTCGGCCACCACACATAACTTCTTCATAATGCCTTCATCTTAACTATACCAAGATGACCATCATGCAACTCTTCTAGTACTCTGTCTTGCAGCTTACTGGGAATAACAACTCTCAACCCCACAATATACAACCTTGGTGTACTGTGAGCTCATTGCGACGCTCATAGAATGGCTTATCTCCATCCACTCTGACTGACCATCCCCTTACTATGGCCTCATAAACCTTCGATAGTATGGGATCGCGTCTTGTTTCCCTAGCAACTGACTCGCTGGTTACTGGTAACAAAACAAACTGTGTCGCATGAAACACTTCTGCTGAATCTACCTCAGACTCATCCTTCTCACTGTGCTGCAGAGGAAGTCGTGAAAGCCCATCTGCATTGCAATGTTCCTTGGTGTTCTTATATTCGATGTCGTACTCGAAACCAGATAGGAACATGGCATATCGCTGCAGTCTTGCTGCTGTCATGGCTGGTATCCCTTTCTCAGGATGAAAAATTGATGTGAGTGGCTTGTGATCTGTAATGAGAGTAAAACGTCTGCCAAACAAGTAAACATGAAATTTCTTCACTGCCCACACAATTGACAGAGCTTCCTTATCAATTTGTGAGTAGTTACGCTCAGGTTTGGTGAGTGACCTGGATGCAAATGCTATAGGGCGTTCACAGCCATCCGGCATGACGTGTGAAAGCACTGCACCAATACCTGTGGGTGAGGCATCGCTTGCAAGCTTAAGGCTACTGTCAACCTTCGAGGCAATTTGTTTTCTTTTTTCGGTTGAACTTAAAGTTTGTGTCATAATCTAGCAACTCGTAAAAAGAAAAATACAAAGAAGTAGTGTTTTCATGCGTAAAAACGAGAATAATTATTCATTTCGTCGGAGCATTTACTAACTCAGCCGACTTTAATCCTTTAATCCTGTTTACATATGACACAGGCTCCCCACTGGTTGCGCGCGAAAACATAATCCGGGACTCGTTAGCATATTTACGCACATTTCCTTCAAACATCGAACTACAAGTGAACGCGAACAACTCAACTTTCAACCTCACGAATTTCAACCATGAATACAACGTTTTGCAGTATTGTACATTTCTGATTCGTCTTGGTGGCTTGGCCATGTCTCTGCATTCTATTTAAGCGTATCCGCAAACAAAATGCGTTCCGTCAAGCTGAAGTAAATAGATTCGATATTTCCAAAGAAGCTAGATAATCTGATCGTTCTCGCTACTCGAGCTCGCGTTCCCTGAACATGATTTCCATGTGATTTACATCGGACCGCTGTGACCGCTCCTGTCTTTTGTTTTCCTCCCTTGGCCTTTTTCCTCTTTGTTGAAGAGTTTTTAGTCTTCCTACTTCGATTTGCAGCGCTTGATTTGCGTCGGTTTGATTTTGGCTTTGCCATTCCATTATCCTGATAAGTCGAGGCTTAAAACGATAAACAATGCTCTTGAAATTCGAGATCGGAAGAGCTTTCCCGCGAACTTTCCTGGCCCAACGGGGCGCTTCGTTCTCATTGGTTATCAGTTGACATCTGCTTGACGTTTGTTTGCTGTCCACTTGAGAAGCCAGGAAAGCTTCTACGAGCCGTAACTCTTTAGTAGTTTTAGAGCAGATTACCAACATAAAACTGAATTATGCGCATAGAGGGAAACGATGGATTCGTTTGAAACTTGGCCAATTGCTAGTTTAAACATTGATCTCTAAAACAGTGTGGGGCTTTAAAGAAATATTGCTTTGCTGCAAAGCAAATGCGCCGTAAGTAAAGGAATGTAAGCAATTTTTACTCTTTCGACTTTAGCCTTTGATAAATCATAAACTAAGTAAAATATTCACAAATCCCCACACGGTTTGACAGCCCTATGAGTGCTGATGGACGTGATGCAGTTTTTGGGCTGAAAGAAACGCGTTCACTATGCGCATAATTCAATTTTTTAGAGCGCGTCGGAAACTCATTGCGCGGCGCCTAGCGTAAAAGGTTTTAAAAGAGAAGAAATAAAGATAGCATATTTGGAAACTACAACTATTGATCTTTAAAATGGTATATAGTTTATATGTATAATTGTGTTTGCGCGCGCGAGGAAATTTTTTTAGAGAAGGGCACCTTCGAAGGTTTACAGTCGCCTTAACTGGTAAGTTGGGGTCATAGTGTGTCAGAACTTCTTCAGATGTGATTAAGCGCTTAGCCTCATTAAAGGCTTGCTCACACTGTTCTGTCCACTCCCATTTGCTATCTTGCTCCAGCAACTGGTTTAGTGGGTGGAGAACGGTGGCGGCATTAGGCAAGAAACGATGGTAGTAATTAATAAGTCCTAGGAATGATCGGACCTGCGACACATCCTCGGGCTTTGGTGCATCAACTACTGCCTCGATCTTCTCTTGTGTTTTGTGTAGGCCTTCGCTATCTATTTCGTGGCCACAAAACTGAACTCTCTCTCTGAAGAATTCACATTTTTCCCTGTTTGCTTTCAAACCTGCTTCTTGTAGCCGCTTTAGAACCTTCTCCAAGTTTTCCAGATGCTCCTCCTTCGTACGTCCTGTTATGATCATGTCGTCTAGGATGCACTGAGTACCTGGTATGTCCTGTAGTACCTGGTCAATCGCACGCTGCCAGATAGCAGGACTTGAGGTTACGCCAAAGACGTTTATGAGTGTTAATGGTTAGGAACTTCTTACACTCTTCCTTCATTACCATCTGGTGATATGCTTGTTTCAAATCAATTTTGCTAAAGTGCTTTCCCCCAGCTAAATTAGCAAAAATATCCTCAATCCGTGGTAGAGGATACTGTTCTGCAAGGAGTACGGGGTTAACAGACACCTTAAAATCCCCACATACGCGCACAGAACCATTCCGTTTAACAACTGGTACAATAGGGGTAGCCCATTCACTATATTCCACTTTCGATAGAATACCGTCCTTTTCCAGACGAATCAACTCTGCTTCTACCTTGGGTCGCAGTGCATACGGCACCTGGCGTGCTTTGTGAAAGCGTGATTGACAGTTTTCCTCAATCTTGAAATCAGCCTTGAAACCTTTAAGCATGCCTATTCCCTCTGAGAACACTGACTCATACTTCTTTAACAGCTGATTCACTTTAGGATTTACGGACCCCGAAAGTGGCTGACTGAGCTTTAGGGCATTAATCTCCCCTAAGTCCAATGGCATTTGGGTTAGCCAATTGCGCCCAAACAATGCAGGACCTAGTGTGTCTACTACTTGTGCGGTTAATTCCTTAACTTCACCTCTGAAGCTAACGTTACATTTCACTCTTCCCCAAGGGACGACTTCCTCTCCCGTGTAGGTTTTCAGGGTAACTTGGCTTGTTTCCAATTTTAGATCACTGAAAAGTTCCTTATACTGTTTAAATGGAATAACCGATCCTGTGTCTAGTTCCATCTTGAGAACCCTTCCCTCTATCTCAGGTTTCACCCAGATTACATTTCCCTTGCCCTCGATGTTATTCACTTCAAGAGAGGCTAAATAATCATCACTGTCCCCGTCATCTTCCAAACAATCTACCTGGGGTTGTGAGCCCTGTGTATCAGATTTCATTTTCTTACATGCCCTCTTAATATGCCCCATCTTTTTGCAGTAATGACATTTTTTCTTTCATGAAAGGACAACTCTTGTGGTTATGGGTACCTAGACAACGATAGCATTTCTCAACTGATCCTTTAGATGGCTGGGGTTTCTCTTTTTCAGGGTTTGATTTGGTTTCCTTCTTAGCCTTGGGCTTTGTTTTACTTAACTTATCTACACCCCTCACGGCTTCTTTCCCACCCTGGCGAGCTTCTACATCTTTATAAGACTGTTCAATGGCAATACATTTTGCAACTGCAACATCAAACGTGAGATCTTCTAACTTCATTTTAAGCAATTCCGACATCATTTTCTTGTCTTGGATTCCAGAAACCAAACGGTCTCTGAGTCTTTCCAAACGCATAGTCTCGTTAAATTTGCACTCGGTTGCAAGATGCTTTAACACTGCTACATATTGGCTTACCGTTTCTCCAGTGCTTCGCGCTCTATTGTCAAATTCATACCTCGCTACCAGAGCAGATTTCGGCGGTTTCAACTGCTTCTGAAGGCGTTCGACGATAGAATCATACGTGAGCGTATCCTCTTTGAGTGATGTTGGAGCGACCAAATCCTTCACCAGCTGGTAGGTATCAGTGGGAAGATTAGTTAACAGAACAGCCTTTTTTCGTTTTGGATCGCTGATGCCGTTTGCCATAAAGAAAAAGTCCAACTGTTCCGTGTAAGCTTCAAAGTCTGTCCCGACTACAAACTTCTGAACTTTCCCCACGTTTCGAACAGGTTCTGGCGCTGCTTCTTGGTCTGGCATCGTCCAAATTTCCGCTACAGATCCGTTAGAGATTTGTCTTTACTATTTCTGAGTTAAAAATCTCAAAATCCCTGCACTCGTCGCCAATTTTGTCATGTCTTCGTGACTGACAAACCAAAACAACAACTAGACAAGATGGCGGAATGAACACACGTGTTTATTTTACATGCGAGCGCATCTTATACCACAGGAAGACCATAACAGTAAGCTTAAGTCTTATGTTTTTGTTATGCTTCAACTCTTGTTACTTGCTAGCAAACGATTTTTTACCTATTCAAAAAATTGAATAGGAAAGTAATGAAATAAATTGTGATTTGTTCAATAAGCTTAATTTGGTCTTCGTTGTTCTTTTCCATTTTGGCTAGCCGATTCGCCTAAAGTCTCAAAATCCAGAATTTTAGTTGGGTCGCTCAACTTAATTGATTTGTGTTGTTTTTTCCCCTCTTAGTACGATTTGTATACTTTTATAAAGGGAGGGAAGAGGATGTTGGAGGACAAAAATATCATGTTTAACTCGTGCGAAAATGTTCACAACCGTGAAAATTTAGACGCGTGGGTTTGACTAAAAAAGTCGAAGACAAGCCAATTCTTTGAACTTGTGGTTAAAGGATGGGACGACAAACGATAGCTAAAAAAGAAAACAGCACTGCTTTCACAATTTCACTGCTTCAAGCGCCATAACTGAATGGAGACAACGAGTCGGTTGATTTACCACAGTTACTTTACTAACAACATGGCGGCCAAAGGGCCGACCCGTGAACGGGTTCATGGTCGCAAGTCCGCTGACCATAACATATAGTGGGCTTACAATAACATAATATAACCGCATGGCGCAACCTCTTTTCCTCATCTTCCTATACAAAAGCTTTCCTATGCACCATCTGGTAATATATGAGTAAATGTCAAATACAGGGAGACAATCTGTGACTATACAAAAAACTTCTACATGACATGCTAAAGTATAGGGCACACACACCTCACAACGGTGAGTGGGTAACCATGGATACAGTACAGGGGCCAGGTGTACATACACAACTACAGTAAGATTACACACAGGCATACACGGCTACCTGTGGTACCGTGTATGGGGGTGGGGGTGACCACTTTTTTTCTCTTCCCCAGTATCTTCTCCTACCATCATGTACATAACACTAATACAGACACGGGCTAAATGCAGGTACAAGAAAGAGTAAAAAAAACAAGGGTATGAACGAGAACAAGAGTATGAGGGCGAGGCAAGACTGAATCAACTGAATCAAAGAATAAAAAGGAGCTAAAGTTCTATGTGCAATATGGTATAAGGTCCAATAGTAAATCCGCACAAAAGAAATAAAGTTAGAGTGTTAATTCATCCAGTAGCTTGTTATATTGGCTGTAGCAGATCTTGATGTCCTTGTTATCTGAAAGCCATGCCTCACAATGAACCATAAACTCAAAGTCACACAGATTTCACAGATGCTGGTTCGTTAGCAACTTATCGCAGACTGAATTCAATGTTCGTATTAGCAAAGACAGTATCAGGACGCTTCTTGAGTTTCGACTGGTCACTTGAGAGGAAATAAAAGTAAAACGATGGCAGCGTTCACATCAGGGTGTTCTTGGAAATTTCCACCACTCCCACTCATACTCATAGTCATACAAATAAATCCAAAGGCTGCAGTGAGTGTTCATAAACAGAAGGAATGCAGAAGACAGTCAGCAGTGTTCACATCAGGGTAAAATGCAAAAGGAACGAAAATAATTGTTCAGCAGTAGAGTGTAATTTCCATCCTGTACCAGATCTTGTTGTTCAGGTGGGGGGGGGGGGGGGGGGGGGGGGGGGGGGGGGGGGGGGACTCCATATTTTTTGACCGGGGATGATCGTCGTATCTTTTAGGGGTTAAAATCACGATGGTTTGGTCTCTTTTAGGGGTGATCGTGATAATAAATTTTAGGGAGATTAGTATCTTTTAGGGCCGAAACTGTGTCCAAATTATTTTTTCTTATGATAGTGCTTCTAAAAACCGTGTAAGAAGAGAGATTATTCGATTCGAGAAGACGATAAATTAGAAACAAACACGGAAAGTTCTTGATGGGTATCTTTCACCTTTACCTGTGTCCTTCGCGCCTACTTGGCACATAAGACCTCATCTTTTAGGGGTATCTTTTACGGTAATAAATTCTTTGAGCCACGCCATGGCCCGCCATGTTTGGTATCTTTTAGGGGTGAAACTGAAAATTTCTGACGATCATCCCCGGTCAAAAAATATGGGAGTCCCCTCCCCGGGGTTCAGGTCTTGGGATTGTCTGTAGCAGGTCTTGTGGCTCAAGTCTTGTTGAGATGTATGTAATGACTGTACCGTAGCATATTCTGAAAGTTGTCCTTGTTTTCCGCTGTGTGTCGCAAGAAAAGGCAAGTAAACTCGACGTCTGCGGGCAGATTTCACAACTCCCGGTACGATGCTGAATCATTTTGCACAGGTCCCAGATCCTGTTTTTCGAAGGGAATGCTTATACTTAACTTACTCTCAAACAAAATAAATATTGCAAATAAGGCAGTGTTCACAAATAGCGGCTTTCGTGTGCCACAGGCCATAGATCTTGTTTTACGTCGTGAACAAAATCAAAGAACGGAAATAAAAGGGTTAAATCAAATTGTTGGAGCACGGCACGGTCCCATTTGTGCCCTGCCACGTGTAGAGTAAAGGCTGCTTCCAAGGCTCTTTCGGCCAGGCGTAAACCGTACAAATCGAGTACAAAACCTTCTTCATTGTCCCTTGTAGCACCATTATACTTTTCCTTAGGAGAAGCAACGCTGGAAACTTTTCAGAAGATTTTTTGTGACAAAATACAGCGAAAGAGCTTATCTTGACATGCAAAACCATTTTTCTTGTAAAATTTTATAGGCTTACTTATTATTGTGCTACAAATGATAGTCTACAAAAGCTGGTTGCTTTCCCAAACAGTTTCACTAGTTAAACAAAACTGAACTCAAGTAAAATCAAACGGCAAAGTCGACAAAGAAAACTTCAATTAACGAGCGGCGATTTTATTATTATTTTAGGCTTTTCAAGCACATCTCAGTAAAACTAGATGTAGAAGTCATTTTGTGAATGCAGAATATGTTTCTAGCCCTAGCTCATTTAACTTATTTTTCAATCAAATGTTTTTGTCTACAAGCTTACAACAAAATTCCGCCTTGGAAACATAAGGAATAAGGTGAGCTTTTTCCCATCAGTTTCTCATGTTTGCGAACAACGCCAACGGTCGAGTGTTCAGCCTCGTAAAGTTTTTTTCTCAGGAACGACTTCCTCTGCGGGCAATGTTCCGTAATTCTTCTGGTCTCCACTTGAAGAACTCTATAGCTCCGACTGTATTTCATTCTTTCCAAAGTTTGGTGAAACACTGTAGAGGTGCCGGATAGATTATCTATGGATGGAGATATTTCACTGCAACACAAGTACCGACAAAACCACAGAAAAGCTCAGTTCCAGAATTTGTTTTTTCTTAGCAAAGTACTTCTGGCACTTCTGTGAGCAGTTACTTTTCTTTTGAATGGATAAAAAACAGAATGGACAAAAACCAGAAAACCAATAGCCAAAGAACTCGATAAAATACTAAATGATTCAGCTATGCAAAGAACAACATTATCAATGAAAAATCGGAGGAGCAGCGCCTACACGGCCGGCCACGGCGGCGAGTTGTTGAAGGCGATGCCCGACACCGTGGCAGCACTGATCGAGAACTGCCAACTTCCGGTTTTTAAAAATAGATTCTTATGGTGGACTTTCATAGGGATGGACATGAATACGCGCGAAAGATTATCTTATATCATTTTCTCTTGTGAATCCGTAATATCTTTTCATCTCCGGTTCTAAACATCGCAATAAGCATCAGTTTCGGTATTATTTTGTTCGTAGCTGTATACGAAGTCACTACATTTCAAAATACGATTGGCTTCTATAAATGAGCTTCTATAAATGAGAGGTAAACGCAAATGCTAGTCATTTTTGACATTCATCTAAAACCTGCTCTATTTGTTACGTAAATATATATTCCTTATATTTTTTGAGACATCTTAACGAGAAAAGGTTGACAGAACGATTTGAGCTGTTTGTTTTCTGTAAGGAAATTTCCTGTAGGGATTGATAAAAAAAAGGTTGATAACTTCGCTGTGTCAGAGGAGCTTTCGAGCCACCCTCTAGCTACCACTGAGACAAGTTAGGGTAGCATTTGACATACATGAAGAATAAGGGAAAACAGGAATACGGAATGAGAGAAATTCCTTCGTTCGCCGTTCAGATTTGTTTGTCGCGCAACTTACAAGAAAAGAAATGAGAGGCAAATATATTCCTTCTTTAAACCGAGTAAGGCAAAAATAAATATTTGCACGGCAGGCAAAGTTAAAAACTTCTGCGTTTCTTCTGAGACAAATATGATTGCATTGCCTTGATGGCAGTTCGTGTTTAGTACAATGACCATGTGTTTTGATAGAGCGTGGTTAGTTAAGCTCGGTGCACACTAGCGACATAACGACATAAGGACGTTATCTTGGTACGAAAAATGTATGAAAAAATATTTGATATAATCAATATTTTCCATGGATCATCATTAGATTACTTCACCAAAGCAATTTTTTGTTATTTTTTTGTGGACTTCAAGGTTTTGAAACCACTAAATTCTGTTGCGTGATATTTTTCTTATGTCATTATGTCGCAAGTGTGCACCAGGCTTTAGTAACGCAAGTTATTGATGCAGGTAGGTAAACTATAGAAACATTCGTACATTTGAAATGTAGTTTAATGCCAATGGTGCCCGTAACAAGAAGGACGCCATCTAAACGCTTAGATGCCGAAAAGGTCAATTCTTATTTATGTACAATGCCGTCAAATTTTTTATCTTACTTTCGGGGGGATTGATACATACCTGTGTAAACGAAGCTTGCAGCCATGGAACCAAATGTTGTTCCAACATTGGATGTTGCACATAGCTCATCGGAACCTGGAAATCGTGCTGCTAAGCCATATGCAGCGTTTATAGTCCAGGCGAACGTAATCCCAGTCAGTGAACAAAACGCGAGTCGTGCTGGGATTGAATCCACCATAGAAATTCCCAGAAATGCTCCAGTGTTCATAACAACAGCGATTAAAACAGACAATGTAACGGGAACACGGTAAACAAACCACGGGAAGAAGAAGTTTGAGATGAGTTCCGGTACAGTTACTACAAGAATTAGTATTGTAGTCGGATACGAGGAACCAGCTAAAATGTCTTGCGCAGCCACGAAGCACATTCGCTGGTAAATCATGATATAAACTCCAAAAATAAAGAAACAGACAATGTTTCTCCAACCAACTAGTTTCCCTTCCGCCATTTTTTCTAGAATGAAAAAACGAAAGGTTGCATTAGGCCTTTGATCATTCTGATTATGATCGGCATTCTTTTAAGGTTATTCCCCTGTTTTGCACGGCGCACGCTGTTCTGCGCATGGACGCGCAATCAATTCGTTCGAAAATGACGCATCGAGCGCGCGCGCGCAAGCTAAATATCCGCCCCCCACCAAGAAAAAGTCGCTTTTGGGAGATTGCGCGAAAACAAGATTGGGCACCCCCATTTCTTATTTTACCATTTTGATAAGACTATCATTCCCCTGTTATAAAAACAGTCAAACCACGACAAGTTTTTGAGCTATCGTCATAAAAAGCCCCAAAATGAGACACCAAAGACTCTCACGAGCGGTGATTATCACGAGCGGTGCCGCATTTTTGCACATTTTTAAGAGTAGCGTCAACACACATAGAAAATGAAACATTCCAATGTTCGTCCTAGGTAGTGAAGCATCCAACAGTTCTGTTCAAACTTGTAAGCGACAGGATTGCTTCATTAGTGAGCGTTTTATAACAAGTTTCTTGTTTCACGCATTCCTTCACAAAATAGCCCTCAGGCACTAAAAATGGGGTATGTTTGCGCCATCACAGTTTCTAAACGAGCATGGGCACCCCCTCTTTTTATTTCATATTTTCATTCCTTATATACTGAATAGTAAATAGACAAATTAAGAAAAAAAATCTGCGACAAGTTTTATTTCAGGGGAATTACCTTAAGCGCTTAATTCTTGAAATGAAAACGGACACTACAGACATCATTCTTCACACAACTCTTTCTTCACTCAGCTCTTGATAGAGAATTCTCATATGAAACAATCTCCAACCAAAAATTGTCGTTTTTCAACACCTCACGGCCAAATGCTGCGGCTTTTGTTTTAGGGCCGCTTTAAATTAATTTTTCTTCGTGCACGATATCGTACGAAAACGTTAATACCTTAAACTTTAATCGTATAGTACATTTGTTTATACCTAGGCACTTAATAGAGTGGTTTTCATCCGACTGTGAAATAGTTACTAACCAAATACGCACTACTATACACTATGAAAGTCATTTTTATTGTATTCCCCTAAGTATGACTAGTAGGCACTATTAAACACTGACTTATAGTTTTTGTTTCACAGCCGGATGAAAACCGCTCTCTCACTTATGGACAACAACCAAGACCAACTGCTTCTGTTTTTTTCTGTATTTATCTGAAGTCCTGATAGTGAACTAAACTTTTCAATAGTGGACATACGATGACCATAGGATTCTAAATCTGCAAGAAAATCGTTAAATTAACTGCGAAAATACTTTGCTAGTAGTATAGGAGGTATGGAATTAGCCGTTTTTTCGGAGCTACGGAGCCTTTATCGCAGCCACGGAGTTTCACAATAGAAGTATCCCCCCACCCCCTACTTTTTTGACAAAAGACAATAGAAGGATACCCCCATCCCCCTACTTTCCCACGACAATAGGATATTCGCCTTTTGTTCTCGGGGACAATTGAGGAAAACACACCGAGTTCCTATGCCTAGTTACGCCCCTGAACACGAATTGCGAATCTTGTATTGTAGCATCCAAGATCACATACCGGTCGTGATCACCTTTTTTTGACCGAATCTCCATTTCAATCAAGTGTATTTTTCGCAAAAATTACGACGTCTCTATTATCATTAGCTCCTTGAGAAAAGAAAACATTGCCATACCATGAGTCAAGTCAACCTTGTTGAAAAGTTTAGCATTGGCGAGTCCAAGAAGAATATCATCGATTATTGGGAGAGGGTATATTTTCCCTCTGCAGAAGAGCCTCATTCAGTACTTTAGGATACAAGCAAATCCTCAGTTTATCATTCTTCTTCTTTTGGATGGAAATCTGTGAGCACCATTCCACCATTCTGTCACCGGCTTCAGTGCCCCTAAGGTTAACCAGATTGTTGAGCTATTTTCCAAGTGCAGGCTTAACACTGATTGGCACACGCCGTGGAGGGCACTGCACAGGCTTAGCATCACTGTCAATCTTGAGACTGACTTTTCTTGGTAGACAGCCTACAGCACCTTCAGCACAAACTGATTTACTTAGTCATAAGCTCTGGGGATCCAACAGCTACTCCATGAACTTGTTTGAAGATGTCATAATCAACAGTAATAAGCTTCATCTGCTCAGCTGCTCTTCGACTAAGCAAAGGCGTTAAACCCTCTTTGATCACTTCGAACATGACATGACGGATTTCTTTTGAAGGTTCTACACTTTCCAAGTGGTTTGATAGCGGAGCTCCCATAGCTACATGCAGGAGTAAATGAAACAAGGGATAAAGAACGCGAATTACAGAGTTGGAGTCAAGTTTAGTTGCTTGGAAATTATATAAAGTCGTGTAGACTTGGAGGTGGCAAAATCGTGAGGCACAACACGCGCACATGGGCGCACGGATTTGAACTCGGATTTACACTTATTTCTTGGATTATACCGGACTTGTTGGAGAAATTGGATCAATATTTGGAAAGTTCTTAATACAAGGCTTATTTACATACCTGAGTGCAATTATGGCGGAGGAGCTGCAGAGAAAACAGCGAATTAGAAGAGCTCAACGGATGTCAGCAAAGAAGGAACTAAACAATATGGAGGACAACTCGCGGTGCAAGGAGCTGACAAATGTGGAATTGCGACTGAAAAGACGGAGTCTGGAGGAGAAATTAAACGCCGTGGAAAACCTAGATGCAGATATTATAATGTTGGTGGAAGAAGGGAATATCGAAGAAGAAATAGAAGCGGCGAATTCATTCAAGGATATGATCAACGAAGCTAATGAAATTGGAGGAGTTGATTATCGAGAAACAACAACCGGTAAGATCTCCTCAAACCCCGGTGAAACTAGAGTTAAGAAGGTGAAATCTCCCATCGATGATAGTGTTAAATTGCCCAAAATAGACATAAGAAAATTCAATGGAAACATTTTTGAATGGCAGACCTTCTGGGATAGATTTAACGCCGCCGTGGAAGGAAAAAAGTCCCTCTCTTCCGTTATCAAATTCACGTATCTAATAAGTTATTTTGAAGGGGAAGCACTTAGAGCTGTAGAAGGTTTAAGTTTAACCGAAGATAATTATGAAAATGCTCTTCATACATTGAAGGAGAGATTTGACAACAAGCAGTTGATTATAAATAAACATATGGAAACCCTTTTGAACTTGGACACTGTGAAATCGAATTAGGGGCCGACCATTTAACTTTTGAGGGGGGGGGGGGGGCTTTTTTGTCGGTGCAAGATTTTTTTTTCTAACTCTGTTAAGCGGTGAGAATTTTTTTTCCAATAAAAAAGAAGGGTTTTAGTCATCATTTTGCTGTGCAGGAAATTTTTTTCGGCCCTTCGGGCCGTGCAGGATATTTTTTTTCAAAAAAGCCCACCCCCCCCCTCAAAAGTTAAATGGTCGGCCCCTTATGATACAAAGGGATTGAGAAATCTTTATGACATAGTTAGCACCCAAATAAGGGGCCTTGACACCCTAGGAGTGGAAGCGGATAATTATGGAGCCCTTTTTTCCCTGTTTTGATGGGCAAGTTGCCACAAGAAATATGCTTGATAATTAGTAGAGAAGTCCAAAACAGCCATTGGGAAATAAATGCAATTATGGAGGTATTTAAGAGTGAATTAGAAGCAAGGGAAAGAACCCGAAAGCTTGAAGACAAGAACCCTCCAGCCCCAAGGAGTAATAACTTTAGACAAAATACCCCATCAGCGTCTGCTCTCTTTACAGGAAATTCAAAACCCCATTGTGTGTACTGCAACCAATCACATAATTCCAGTAACTGTAGAATTGTAACTGATGTAACTGCTCGCAAGAAAGTACTGAGAAATACTGGAAGACGCTTTATTTGTTTAAGACCAAATCATATCAGTCTGAATTGTCAGTCGAGGTTAAACTGTCCGAAGTGTAGTGGGTTGCATCATGTGAGTTTATGCATGAATAATGACCTTCAGGGTGTTGGTAAACAGTCGGGACAACAGCAAAGGACAGTGTTGTGAAGATATTTGTGATACCTTTGTATATTATGACGCAATAATGTTAATATGCGCGCGCGTCACTCTTGTCTGGATATTAGTTGGAATAAACATGTGAAAACCAAAAACCTTTCCAACAGACAGAGAGTCAGGCAATCAGGGCAGGGAATCCCAAGGGACACAAACTACTGAAAGGGGAATATGGGTACTCAGACAACTATGTATGTCAACAGTTCAACTCCTGTACTCTTACAATAGCCAAGACTATGGCATATAATCCTGGAAACCCAGAACAATCCATGAATGTCAGAGTTATTTTGGATTCAGGGAGCCAAAGATCATATGTTTTGAACAGGGTTAAGTTAAGATTGCTCTTAATTTGCCTGTTACACACAGGGAACCCATGTTAATACAAGCCTTTGGCTCAGCTAGTAAGGAACCCGTAGACTGTGAAGCAGTGGAACTCAATTTAAATACCCAGGATGGGGGAACGTAAACATAGTAGCACACTCTATACCATTCATTTGTGCACCGATTAGCAACCAATGTGTTTTGAATGCTCAAAGGAGATTTCCACATCTGTCAGGACTTGAGCTGGCAGAGAACATTGATGATAGTCAAGACGCAGCGATTGATATATTAACTGGCTCTGATAATTATTGGGACATTGTCACGGGAGCAGTGAAGCGGGGGGAGGACGGGCCCATTGCAATCCATACTAAGCTGGGTTGGGTACTTTCAGGCCCCACAGAGGAGGAACATTATCAAGAAGTGTCATCCTTCAACTTAGTGACACAGACACATGCATTGAAGTGTTCGACAACGCTTGTACCCCCCTCGAATGTTGACAATGACTTTGATCTGAGAATGTTTTGGGATTTAGAGTCTTTAGGTATTACCAACCCTGAGAATACTGTACTGGAAGAGCTGACAGATACCATCTCTTTTATTGGTGGACGATATGAGGTAACATTTGTCTGGGTTCCTTCCAAGGTAGGGACCTTGGAAGGAACCCAGACAAATGTTACCGGACAACTATGAGACCAGCTGCACACGACTTGAGAGTTTACTTAAGCGCCTTCGACAAGAACCAGACATTATGTGAGAAAATGATGCAGTTATCCAGGACCAACTGAAAAGGGGTGTGGTCGAAGAAGTCGTGGACCCAAGTGTAGGAGAGGTGGGTAAGGTACATTATTTGCCCCACCATCCCATAATCAGACGCGACCGTGAAACAAGTAAATTAAGGGTCGTATACGACTCGTCATGCAAGGCAACCGGGCCTTAACTTAACTTAACTTAATTTTTGACATTATATGAGATTTAGAGTGCACATGGTTGCATTGGCTGGTGACACTGAAAGAGCGTTTTTGCAAATATCAGTTAAAGAGGAAGATCGTGATGTGTTAAGATTTCTGTGGGTGAAAGATATCGGGCAGGCGGAACCTGAAGTAATCGTACTGAGATTTACTCGAGTAGTGTTTGGTGGCGTGACATCAAGCCTCTTTCTTCTCAATGTTACAATTGACCACCAATTACAGAAATATATAGATATATATACAGTGACACTGTATTTGTGAAGTTGATGCAGAGATCTATCTATGTAGATGATGTCAACACCGGGGCTGACACAGCTGAAGAAGCTTACAGGCTGTATCTAAAGGCAAAGCTTAGATTAGGAGAGGGAGGATTTAATCTCAGAAAGTTTGTTACTAACTCTGAAGGTTTGAAGTTACAGATTACGAGAAACGAAGCAAGACTGATTTTTCGAAAATGAGAAACAGGAAGGTGAACCTGACCCTGCAGTCATGGAAGAACAGGAGAGCTATGCCAAGAGCACACTAGGAGAACCAAGAGGTGAGTCTGGAAGCATTTATAAGATTCTTGGTGTTCAATGGGACTGTGAGGATTACAAACTAGTCTATGAACATGTCTGTGATTGCAAATTTAGCTGCTCAGATTACGCCTACTAAACGGAACATTGCAAGTATCGCAGCGAAGTTCTATGACCTTTTTTGCTACTTGTCACCTGTGACAGTTCAGTTTAAGCTACTATTACAAAAAGTGTGCAAACTTAAGACTGATTGGGATGAAGGAATCAGTGAGGACTTAAGAGCTCAGTGGAACTAATTAGTTGAAAGTATGAGATCTGTTGAAGTGATTTATCTAGACCGCTACTATTTTGAAGGAATTGAAGGAGATGTTTTGTCGTGTGACCTTCATGGATTCTGTGATGCGTCAACTAAGGCTTATGCAGCAGTGGTTTACCTTCACGTGAAGACCACTAGTGGTACGTACGTTAGATTCATGGGATCTAAGACTAGAGTAGCCCCATTGGAGGAACAGACATTACCTCGTCTGGAACTGTTATCTGCACTTATTCTCGCGCGGCTAGTTAAGTCCATTAAGGGAGCGCTTGAGGATGATTTGAATATAAGTAACATTGTTTGCTGGAGTGACTGTACAGTTGCTTTACATTGGATCTGCGGTACCGATAAGGTGTGGAAGCAGTGGGTGGAGAACAGAGTAAGGGAAATACGGTCACTTCTCCCTTCATGTGTATGGAAACACTGCCCAGGTCAAGATAATCCTGCTGGCATCCCATCTCGTGGCATGAGTGCATCAGAGTTAGCTACGTGTGACAAATGGCAAAGAGGACCAAAGTGGCTGACACGGTACAAGGAAACAAATGAGCAGGAGTGTCTGAAAGAAATGAGAAAGAATGAACGCAAGAAACTCCCACAAACATCCTAGTTAATCAGTGCTGAGACAGCACAGGTGAGTGACATAATCAACTGTGAACGTTACAGTAGCCTTTCTCGTTTACTCAGAGTTACGGCACATGTCCTTAGATTCATAAAAAAACTCAAGGCCAAGATTAAGAAAGTGAAAAACAGTGATGATGGAGACATTGTTATTGATACGAATGAAGCTGAACAGTACTGGGTTAAGGACGTCCAGAGTACGATGATCAAGAATATTAAATTTGAGGACTGGGAGAAGGAATTTGGACTTTTCAAGGATGATTAGGGAGTAGTCAGGTGCGGAGGGAGGTTGACTAATGCAGATATCCCATACACTACTAAGCACCCTATTATATTAGATGTAAATAATCACTTCACTCAGCTTCTCATCAAAGACTGTCACGAAAGAGTGATGCATAATGGAGTCAAGGATACTCTTACAAAACTGAGAGGGAAATTCTGGGTAGTCAAGGGTAGAGATACAGGTAGGAAACTGATTCGGAACTGTGCAATTTGTCGGAGATTTGAGGGCAAGCCTTATCAAGGACCAAACCCGCCGCCCTTACCGGACTTTAGAGTAAAGGAAGGGACACCGTTCGCGTTTACGGTTATTGATTACGCTGGTCCCGTATATGTCAAGAGTAAAGGACAGGACTCAGAAAAGGTATGGATATGCTTTATACATGCTGTGTTTCCAGAGCGGTTCATTTAGACTTGGTGCCAGATTTGACACCAGAATCTTTCATACGATGTTTTCGACGATTTGCGGGGAGGCGTGGTTTACTGCTTAAATTAGTTACGGGTAATGCATCGACATTTACTAAAGCTTCTAAGATAGTTAAGCGTCTACTGAAGAGCCTCAAGGTACAGAAGTACTTGATGGATTACAGAGTCAATTGGACCTTCAATCTACCAAGGGCCCCCTGGTGGGGAGGTATATTTGAAAGGTTAGTGAGGTCGACCAAGCGTTGTCTCAAGAAGACGTTAGGAAAGGCTTGTTTGACGTGGGACGAACTGTCAACAGTCCTAGTAGAAGTGCAATCAGTACTTAACTCAAGGCCGTTATCGTATGTGACAGTAGATGATGTTGATCAGGAACTTTTAACTCCGTCTCATCTGTTGGCTGGCAGAAGACTTCTGAATCTTCCTGATGCAATAACAAGTGATGATATTGATGCCGATACAACGGTCGTACCGATGGATTTGACGAGGAGAATGCAATATCTCAGCAGAGTAATGAATCATTTCTGGAGAAGATGGTGAGATGAATATCTACTGCAACTTAGAGACTCTCATCGTCGTGCAGGTCTTAAGGAAACCTCACCCAAGGAAATTGCTGAAGATGACGTTGAAGTCATACATGATGATGATAAGGCAAGAGGATTTTGGAGACTCGGTAGAGTTGAGCAATTGATCACCGGAGTGGATAACAAGGTACGGGGAGCAGTCGTCAAGATCAAGACTAAACACAGAAAGCCGACGACAATTAGACGTCCTGTACAGAGATTAATCCCACTTGAAATTAGTGATCGAGATGAAGTAGCTGATAGACCAGACGCAGAACTGGAAGAACGTCAAGAAGATGATCAGGAACCAGAACCAGAGGAACAAGGAGTACGGAGGAATCCGAGGCGCCGAGCCGCAATAGAGGGCAACAGGCGAAGAAGATCTTGGATCAGTGCTCTTACTTGAACACTCAAATATTTCTGAAAAATTGATGTTGTACATAATTCGGAATTACGTTAACATTGTTATAGTATTGTAACTTGCTATTGAGTAAGAACTTGTAGGCTCGAGTAGCCACAGAGACTGTTGATGGGAATTGATTGACCACTGATCAACGGGGGGAGGATGTTAGAGCAAATATACGAACTGTGCACGAACTAAGCGCGATCGGCACGCGAAGGTTGTACGAGCGCGCGACAATTTATTGATCTGGAGCACATGGAAAGTTGTTCGAATATGAAGGAAAGTAAAAGGTGTTGTGTTTCAGAGATCTTGATATTTTCTGGAGTTAATATTGGGCAAAGCAACAGACTAAATTTATACTCAAAGGTTTCATTGGTTTCACCAAGGATATGAGCATCTAGTTTCGTCAGGATATCTTCCGCATTGTGTCCACAGGGTCGCATCCATTATATATCTGTAGAGCTTTTCTCCCATAGTAGATATCAAGATCGATTTCTTGAATTTAGGCGAATGTGAGTCGGCATTAGGGACGACACAATAGTGCTGCCACAACTGTTTCCATATTTTCCAGTTTTCAACTCCATTCTTTGCTAATTTCACGGGATCAGACGGCTTGAAGGCATAACCTGGCTGAAAAGGCGAGGAAGCAGGAGTAGAAACTAAAGTAGACGGTTGAGTCCAACAACGTATTAAATCGATCCACGTGGTCTGAGATGAGTCGAGCGAGTTTTCAACGCGAATTTATCAGCGAAATTTAGAATTTTCATGGCGTCACGTAAACGCCAAGAAGAATATTAACCAGCCAGTTTACTATTACTTACGTACTTCTCTTCGTCCCAAGGAGGGACATAAGGGCGAAACCAGCCAGGTAATCGAACCAAGGCGAAAACGGCCAGCGGATGCACGCAAAACAATGGCAAACGCCAATCAAATCGCTAACTTCCGCCATAATTTCAACGTTTGGGTTGCCGGTACGTTGCCATGGTTTTGCGTGAATCCGCTGTTCAATATATATCTATTGACTGTTTCCGTCTTGGTTCGATTCCGGATCATACGAGAATCTCTGGAGGCTGGAATTCTTTGTCAGAATTTATCACTTTCTATTTTGCATGACTTGCATGACTTTCTATTTTGCATGACATTTTTAAAGGCCCTTTGCGGACTCTTATTAGCCAATCAGAGCACACGAAAAACAATGGATCAGTTTGAAAACAAACGAAAACGGGGCGCAAAGGCTCCCGGTTAGTAATGGGCCTTTAAATTGCTGTTTAATTTAATTGCCTCATATAATAAGAAAGTATTGGCCAATAAGGCGGAACCAAAATTGAGCAACACATTGATGACTTCTTAACATTTAAAGTCCTATAGCATCACCAAAAACACGTAAGCTTTGAAATTTTGCGGAGAAGACATGTTATTGTTTTATGTCTTCAAATGCTATGCTTATCGAGATCGTCTCTTGATAATTGCGTTTTGGATCATTCTTATTTTATTGACGCTGTAGAATATTTTCAAATTCGTCGTCAACAACGAATAGTTCGCAGTCTGAGTTTAAATTCGTAGTTACAGAAAGGATGAATTTTCCTTGTACAATTGTTGTTCGAATAGCGCTGTCTCTGTCTGCTCGCTAGTGTTCGCGGGCTACAGAACCTCTGCTCGCAGGATATCTCTGTGCCGGTTCTGTTCGAATTATCGTTATACAACGATATCGATGCTGATATTTTCCTTGGTGTCTAGTGGACGTGCAACGGTACATTAATGGATTTACGAACAATTTGTTTTCGACTCTCCCTATGTAAGCTTAAGTGCATGCGTCGCGTCTTTTATGCCGATTGTTTCATCTCGGTCGCTTCTATTCGAATAATATCATCACACACAGCGGTATATCTTTCTTTTTCCTTCCTGGTGATTCGCTCTTCCGACTGTAGACTTTGAAGTCGGCGAATTAGAGAAAGTATGAGTCTTTCTACGAGCAATAAACATTGATCGGAGAGCGCTCGCTGCCGATATTATGCCCGCTCACATCTTCTTTGGATCGTTTCTGTTCGAATTATCGTTATACAACGGTAAAATATAGATGCTGATATCTTCCTGGGGTCTGCTGGACACAAACTGCGATTTTTAAGGAATTGCGAACGATTTCTTGTGTATTTTTTCGTCCTACAAGATACAGAAGCGAAAAACACTTATCACAAAACCATTGTTCTCCCCCACAATGGTTCGCGCACTTTTGAACGAAAGAAAACCGCCAATCGGAAATATTCAAAAATCAATAATACATTCACGGCGCGCGCTCGCAAAATACATCTTTATTTCGCTACCCTTGGATAATGGATCTTCTCGATGAAATATAGTTGACTTCTGCC
This sequence comes from Scolanthus callimorphus, assembly GCA_033964015.1. Lineage (NCBI taxonomy): Eukaryota > Metazoa > Cnidaria > Anthozoa > Actiniaria > Edwardsiidae > Scolanthus > Scolanthus callimorphus. The sequence continues at coordinate 27,772,692 of CM066911.1, read as the reverse complement.
TTGAGTGGCACTTTAAAGGAGGGTACACATCGGCCAAATGCTTTGGTGCATCTGAGGACTCAAGGGGGAGGGTTTGAAAATACGTTTTCTACTCTAGAGAAGGCTGACAAACGAAAACTTGTAAAAAAATACCAAGTTCCAGGATTAGAGGTTTAAATCATTTAGCGAGGTTATCGATCTTTTAGGCCAGGAACCATCGATCAGGGAGCATCATTTTTAACAGTCTATCCCCTGGGGGTACTCCACTGATTTTTGGGTACGGGTGTGCAGCCAAGGTCTCCAAAACCAGACCCTATCAGATACCAAAAGTCCTCGTTTTTTTTACCCTCCTGTAGACATACGGTCAAAATTGTATACTTTACCGCAGACCTGAAGTTAATCACCAGAGTGGTCCAATTGGTTACAGTCAAAGCGGAATTTTGTTAATCATGAAAATGTTTTAAAATAAAATGTCTTTCCACTAATTTGCGGCACAACTTTGACCAAACAAGCGAAAAATGCATAAAATTCAGTAAAAAATGCGTTTATTTAGATGGTTGTATCTTTGAAAGTTTTAAACCAATCGTTTCAAACTAATGACTAAGTAAAGGGAACTTTTTCAAGTGCTGGGTTCAAAATTTAGCTTATACTTGACATAAAAATGTCGCATCTTTAGACGCGTGACAATATCGCATCCGCCTATACATTCAAGAGAAACTTGTGTAAACTTTGAAGTTAAACGTGTGCAGTGAGTCGCCATCTAGAATTATTACTTAAATGAAGCAAAGGCAATCGGTCCTGGACACCGTTGTGATAGATATTGAAATAAGTACATGAAATATAAATAAAAATGGAAGAAAAAAGGTTCAATGTTCTTCAATCAGTGCCTTGCATTTCAGTTATGCTTGCTTACATAGGCGGCGGAGCTATATATTAATGAGGCGCTCGAGCACCACCACTTTTCGTCAAAGTTTCATACATTTACTGCATTTTGTGTTTTCACTCTTTCCATACATTCCTACTAATGATCACTCTTACTTTCTATGGTCCTGCGCCGCCTATGCGACATTTAATATCACTTTTTAATCACTCCAAAACTGATGTAATAACAATCACTTTGTGATTACCGGAGTGATTGCAAAATGATTACCAACTACTCTCGACAATCATCTCAAATCTGTTCTACACTAGACTCACGTGTTCTTATGACCGGCCGGTAAAACAGGTGCGGCTGTTGACTGCTTGGGATCGCTCTGTTTCGCAAGCCTCTTGCACGAACCTCGACATTCATAACACCAACGCACCAAGCAAACCTCGACTTCTAATTCCGAGCTGATGTCACCTGCTAATGACACGGTTAACTGACAATGTTAGTGCGTTACGGTCATTGCTGCTGTGAAACAAATGTGGGAGTAGACTCTTGCAGTTTTAAATTCAGTTCAACTTTCAACTCGGCTCAAGCGCTTTTTTGTCTGTCATTCTTTGTTTGTTATTACTGCGTTTCTGGGTGTTTGCAAATATGAAGAGACTCTAGCATTATTTTCAACAGACTTCAGCATTACTTTTAAGTACACGTAGTATGTTTTGAATATATTGACACTTGATTGCTTCAATTTTACTGACCCCTCTTATAATTTAGCCTAATGCTACAAGAAGTGTGATGAAACATATCTACAGTATGGGATCTATCTATCTAATCCGTTCTGTCCGTGAATAATTTAAGTCTGTAAAGAGTGTATATTGGTCATCGAAGGAATTGTTGAGACGCTATTTAAAGTCTTGAGCCTGTTTTTGCAGTCTCAACTAATATAACTACAAGTGTTTTATTGTTTACTGAAGTTGTTCCGCGTAAGAACGTTAGAGATGCAAATGAAGCGAGCCTTTTGTTTCCAATTGATTCTGGTCAACCGGAAACAAAAGGCTCGCCTCACTTGCATCTCTTAGGCCTAGTACATACGCCGCTCTTATCATGAGCCGTACCAACCGAAGTAATCGTAGTAAATCTTCTAGCCATTTTGTTTTAGTATTTATTTGAGATCCCGCTGACCATATCGCGGGCGCTAAGTGGCCGATTGAAATCGACAGCTGAGCCGGTGTGCGTCAACGCCCGCTACAACGCCCGTCAACAGCCGTCACGCCCGCTACAACGCCCGTCGACGTCCGCTACAACGCCCGTCATGCCCGCTACAACGCCCGTCAAATGCTAAAAAAACATTTTTATAATGTCCCTTTGTTTGCCCTTCCTCCTCACTGAATAAAAATCCTCCTCCTCTCAGAATGGTCCTCCTCCTCCCTCACTCCTCCTTACAGAATATCCCTCCTCCTCACAGAATAGCCCTCCTCCTCCTCCTCCTCACAAAATAGTCCTCCTCCTCACAAAATAGCCCTCCTCCTCCTCACAAAAACGGCCCGCAGCGGACGCAAGGAAGGGACATTTATAACAATGGAGTAACTACAAGGTAACCATGCTTATTTTTAACTAAACCTTTCACTCTTTTGTATTTTTTCCTGCTATTTTATAGTTAAATAAGGCACAATGTAATGCATAATAATAATAATAATAAAAATAAACCATACCTATATATTTTCTGATATTATCCCCATTTAAAGAAAAACCTTACGTTATAGCGGAACTCCTGTGGAGCCCCATAGGCTAATGTGTGAAAAAAAAATTTAAAAAAAGATATGAAAAAAAAAAATTTAAAAAAAATTAAAGTAACCCATCGAGCTGTATTCGAGTGGTTGTATTTTCCGTTGGACAGCCGCTGGTGTACCGTCGGCTTATTTCTGAGTGCGTACATGGTGTGTTGCCACGGGTTACGATTCACTTTGGTTAGGCGGCCCTTGTGCAAGTCAAGATTTCGTCCGCCATCTGCAGTTTCTTGTAGCTTGTATCATTGTTATTGGCCACAAAACTTTGAAAGAACTTTCGGGGATGTTCGGAAAAGATACATGAAGCCTTTGGGTTACCTGTCTTTGGTTGCTGGCAGAATGGACTGGGATCAGGGAAGGATGAGTAATCGATAAAGTGGTTTATTCAGCCGGGATCATACCAGAAAGAAATTAAGTTAAGAGGTTTAAAATCAAGCTATGAATCATTTTAGATTGCAAAAACAAGGAAAATAATTTGCAGCTTTGTTACAGCTCAAGCACGGAATAAATTTAATTGGCATAGACACGGAATTCTCACGGAATTTAGCCAGCCTTTGCAGTTGGCTTGTTCAAGAAAAGAAAACATGTCGCTCGAACTGTTAGGAGAAAACTCAATCATGGAAAGAACAATGTACGACTCGCTCTCAAGGACATCCTTGGAGCTGAATAAGTTTCTAACGACAGAAATGCTTTGGCATCAAGATTCCTTCAAGAAGAAAAGATACGATATTCAGGTAAGTTTTCAAGTAAGTTAGTTCCAAAGTTGAGTGCTTTGCTCATCGCTTATAGGGCGCATGTTCTCCAAAATGCAACACATGAATCTCTAGGATATCATATTTAAACTACTCTATCTATACTTCATATCCCTTGTACTTGCAATAAGATAATTGTAAATACACATTGGAATCATGTTTCAGTCCCCTGTGATTCATTCAGCAACTCTCTTTAATTTTACTATTGGAAATTAGACAATTAATTAACTCAATATTTGAAGCTTGGCTTTGTGGATGAGACTACATGTGTTTTGGTGAAAACGTTTTTGCTGAAAAGGGGTTTGCATTGGCTTGAAATCATAGACAGAAATCAATAATGATTGACTGTAACATTGTATCATGATAATAAAGCCAGCATCACAGCCAGCTGAAAGACAAAAGCATTTTCCACTCTTTTAATCCTCTGGTAATGTCATTTTTTGTCAACAGTGCTCACATGCATAACAAAGTTCCCAGGCACAACAGGCTTTGGCAATAAAAAAAATCCCCCAACCCCTGGACATTTGCTACAAGCTAACTTTGCATTTATAGAGCGTGGGAGAAAAATCGCTCACATTTCCTAACAAGCTGCCTTCAAATAAAGAAAATGTCTCGGCCTGATCTCTGTTGACAAAATTGTCTTTCAGTTTGCCAAGATGCTTTTATTCACTGTGCATTTTTTTTATGCCAATTTAGCTTGTAGATCTCATTTCTACAAGCTAATTCTAAAGAAACAAAGTTCTATAACCACCTACGGACAATTAAGAAAAAATCATTTGGGTCAGGACTTTTTTCCCCGCAAGCAGGGTAAAACCAAACAACCAATCTGACTCCAAAGGGGCAGGGGGGAATGCTTGTGCACATTTTCTTATTTACTTCTACCTGGAATATGATATTATGCAAAAGATACTATCATCTTTCTTTTTTCTTGCATGGGTCTTTCAGGAATGTCAACCCTCCCGGTTTTGCCAGGCTTCGCTTCGTTTCCCAGCAAAAATTCAAGATGACTGCCATACATTTACTCTATTTCTCCCGGGAATATTTCAGGAAATTTAGCCATTTCAAGACAATCCTTAGATTTTTAAAGTCCCTGGTTTGACGTCCCTGGCCTTTGAGATTCCATGAAATGAATGATTTTCTGATTTTCTTGCTAGAGGTCTGGAATCTTAGAATTCAGACTTAGGTTAAGATTTGTCACCACACTCTGTGGAATTTTAAATGCTGTTTCAAGGACGTTAAAGGTACTTTAAGGTATCAGTTATAGTATTTGATGATCCAGCCCTCCGAGCCTGTAAATTTCGTTTACTGACTAGGCTAGTAGCTGTAGGTGTCCCGTTTGACTTTGATTTTTTTTTTTCAGTTCTCAGGTGCTGATGCTAAGAGCTGGTTCACACATGAATTGCAACACAAGGTGCAAGAAGGTAGCCAAGACTTTTTCCAGGGCATCAGCTAACCCATCCTGTAACTCTAGACTCCATTTGCACTAAGCACTGTGAAAAAACCCTGGAATTTAAGAGGTCATATCTAGCCTGCTTGTGGCTTGGTTCATATAAACATAAAAACATACCACCTTTCCAGAAGTATTTTTTCAATCTTGTTACAAAAAAAATACAACACATCAACTCACAAGGATAGCCTACTCATGAAACTCTTTCCTTTTTGTTGTTCGCATAATTATGAAATCCCAAGTGCAAAAAGCAAAATTTCAAAACACTTTGTGATTATTTGTACTTATACTTTCAACTATGACCATGAACTTGTACTTAATCAGTATTGTGATTCTAACATGCCTCCTTTTTAGACATCGAACCAAGCTTCCTGTCAGTGGTGTTTTGTCTGCCTTGTTTCCAGGTTCTTGACCGTGAAAAACACAGTGGAAAATGTGCATATTATCGTTTCTCCAGTGTAGCTGAGTTCTGGTAAAGTTTTAAGTTTTCTAGGCCAATAGAAATATCAAAAAACTTACTGGGATTCCAAATATGGTATGCAGATATTTCCTTATAAGGAAATTGAAGAAAGTCGACACTTTTTCAAGGGAACTATCTTGATATGTTATTCCAAAGCAGGATCTCACCTTATAGTGGGTATGGGGCTATGCTCATTTTTCTGTTGGTAGTTTTTCGTTTACTTTCACTTTAAGGGAGCATTCATTATTTATGCCAGGGGGTGGCCTGGCAATTATTAAGGGGGACCATGTTAAATTTGGCACGTTCAAGTAGAGGATCACCAAAAGATATGAAAACACTTGTGAGGGGTCATCTTCATTTTATGGCAGCAACGACGTTAATTTAACATATGGATACAAGAGGTTACACACCTGTAAAATTACAACAAACTGTTTATGCACACATCAGGAAATGTCTTAAAAATACTGGTTGTTGTCTTCTTGGTATCTAGATGTCCCAACATTTCTTCCTGGTCTAAAGGGGGGGAAGGGGGCTATCATTATCATAAAAATTGCCTAAAGGGGTTTTGAGGTTTTTATTGATACTTTAAGGGGGGTCAAATGAAAAATCTTGCCAGCCCACCCCCTGGCATAAATAATGAATGCTCCCTACCAGAACAATGCTTAAAACTGGATTTAAACCATTGCTCACTGGAGTTCCAGTAAATCCCCCTACAAGGATAAATACTTAGATATATTTTTTATTTGAACTGTAAGAAATAATAATGATTTACATTTGGCAAAACTCCAGTAAATATAAAAAAATAATTTTTGCATAATTTTGATTGTTTAATTTCACTTATTTGTTCAAAGAGGGGGTTCAAAGGCTTGTCATGATGGAGTGATTTAGCAAAGTAGTTCTTCTTGTTCTGTTTTGGTCGCTATGTTTTCGGATATTTTCCATTAATTTTAGTAACATTATTCTGGTGATGCATCCAAGAGGGCCATTTGACGTAAATTGATGTTGGTTTTGATTTCTATGGTATGGAAGAGTTCATATAGTTGGGTAGGATAAAATTGCTCGGATTGGAAATTCCGTCAATTTACCTGATCTTTTCCATACAAATACTGTATTTTTCTTTGGAAATTACATAGAGGGGGTATGGATATTTTTTGGAAACACATGATTATGATTATGATTTTTATACTTTTACAGTACAGATTTTAAGAGTTTTTTTCTGACTTTTCTGACTAGGATTCTGTTAGGGGTAGTTAGCCAACTAGCTTATCAATTATAGGTCCATTATAGTCTAGTCGCCAGGAGGGGTCCCCATACACCCCCTGAAATCAATTTCTAATTAGCACCATCAGAAGCCAAATAACGTCCGACTAATTGCCCTATTTCACTATGACATCATGGTTTGTTTACATGGGCAAGATAGCTGAAACTTGGTTCAAATAAAAGTTCCATTCGAACATCATGATTGGCATTTTCATTGTGTTTTGGTCATTTCTAAATGCTGCTGTCCCCTCTGGCGACCATGATTCATAGCGCAAAGACAATAGAGTGTTTTGATATGACGTCATAGTGAAATAGGGCAATTATTGTCAGAAATTTGCTATAATATTATTGCATGTATAACAATTAGTCGTTCTGTAAGAGGTATAAACATTGGAGTTCTGCTTTTAGGCAGTGCCTAAATCTATATATTAATTAATATTTCAATAATAACAAGTTAATCCTGGTATTAGTTTCTTAATCCCTCCATGACAAAAGCCTTCCGTTACTTAATCCTGGTATTTTCTCCCTTTGTTTTTCTTAATCCCTCCTGGATAAAAGCATTCCAGTGTTAATCCTGGTATTGTTTCCCTAATCCCTCCTGGACAAAAGCATTCCAGTGTTAATCCTTGTATTGTCTCCCTTTGTTTTGAATACAATAGGCAATGACGTCATCCGGCTCACCCGCATGCTCAACCGCAGGCTCACCCTCATACTCACTCTCATGCTCACCCTCAAAAAAAGGTTAAAAATAGTCTGTGACGTCATCCGGCTCACCCGCTCCGCGGCTCCGAAAACAGCTACGCGGCTCCGCACCGGGCTCCGAAAAAAGCTCCGAGGCTCCGAAAAAAAATAGTCTGCGACGTCATGGCTCCTCGGCTCCTCACCGGGCTCCTCATTTGTGACGTCATGGCTCCTCGACTCTTCACCCGGCTCCGCACCGGGCTCCTCAAAAAGCTCCGCGGCTCCGCACCGGGCTCCGCACCGTGCTCCGAAAAAAACTCCGCGGCTCCGAAAAAAAGCTCCGAGGCTCCGAAAAAAACTGCTAATTCGGTCCCTACTATACTACTTACGGATATGTATTGTCATTTTCTGATAACTATTATATATTATTAATCAATATTACGTGATAAAGGCCTTATATTGGAGGTTAGAGGTGGACCTTTTTCTTTGTTTAAGACAGGTTATTTTACAACTTCGAGCAACGTTTGGCCAAAATAACTGTTACTCAATGATTTCTATCCTAATTTGAGAGTGGTCCACATTTCGAAATGTCACAAAAGGCAGAGGACTGGGTATGCACCGCCACTCAGAAATAAGCGTTCAAAAATGGAACAATTCTATAGAATCTATATAGGCTGTGACTGACATCACCATTTTAGGTGCGAAAAATACGTCTATCTGTAAAAACTAGAATTTATTTTCTGAGCTTCCTCTGGAATTTTTTTACCGGCCTTTAAAATGAGACTAAATTCAAAGCAACAACCTTTTTTATTTCGAGTAACAAGATTTTTTGCCGCTTTCCGGCAAATTTGCTCGAAGTACTAAAATAATCTTAAAACAAAGAAAATCATAAGCGTCGAGGATCCGTGCTGAGCATAATCACTTTTACTGAAGAGCGACCAACTGTATCGGCACTCACAAACATCACACAGACTTGGTTTTGAAGTAAACAAGTCTTCTCGATGAAGATAGTTTCAATGGAGTTGTTCCGCGTAGGAACCTTAGAGCAGTTAGAGATGCAAATGAAGCGAGCCTTGTGTTTCCGGTTGACCAGAATCAATTGGAAACAAAAGGCTCGCTTCATTTGCATCTCTAACGTTCTTACGCGGATCAACTCCAATAATCTCGCTCGTTCTGTAGGTACCAGAGCTGACCGGAGCACAGTATACGTAATTCAATAGAGACAATGGACCCGAGACAAAGGACTCCAAGTAACACAAAGAACGAAGCTAACACAGAATACAATAGTCTCCGGTACCTACAGAAAGACCTAATAATCTCAACGATGAACGAGCCGGCTAGATTGCAGAATACCGGGCCACGATTTTTAACCACTTCTCTAGCTCATGGGCTGGTCCGCGAGGTCGGAATATGAATGATATCATACCATGAATGAGTTACTATACTCTAATCACTGGCACCGTGACTGGCACCGTGCAAAGTTCGAAACATGAATAATGAAATATTTTGTTATTCATTCCACTTTAATACGACCTAAGCGCTCACGCTGCCAGTGATCCAAATGTCTTATTAAAGGAGGTTGAAGATAAGAAATACCACAACGGATAATTCGAAAATTTCACACCCTAAATGGGCTTCCTACCAGATTTTACAGATAACATCTCAATTAATTGACATTTACTAGTTTTCAATTGAGAAAGGCTCAGTGGCTTTGCGATTAAAAAAGCAGTTACAGCATTAACTTTTATTTCATTTGGTGGCTTCTAAAATAGCCGTTTTTTGTGGTGCACAGTGTGCGCTAACTTAAGGTTACTGAGAACCTTCGCGCACGTCCTTGGAAAAATTATCATACTCGTCCTTAGTTTAACCAAAACACGTCAACCTATATATCGTTGGAAAGCTTATGGAATGGACTAGCGGGCTATGGCAAAAAGAAGTAACTTTTTAATAAAAAAAAAATTTTAAAGCTTTTATAAAAAATTGGAGCGTCATATTTTTAGGAGCTATATCGCCGCCGAACTGCTTGACCTAGACTCCCAAGAAATACATTGTTTTAATCCTTAAAGGTGTTTCTCAAAAACCGTGTCTGCGTTTTTTTAAATTTTGTTTAGTTCAAAAGTTATGATTTTTTGTAATTTTAGAGGGTGAAAATTCTATAAAATTTGACCTTGGAAATTTAAAAGTTCCATAACTTTTGAACTAAGCAAAATTTCAAAAAACGCAGACACAGTTTTTGATAAACACCTTTAAGGATTAAAACAATGTATTACTTGGGAGTCAAGGTCAAGCAGTTCGTCGGCGATAGTTCTTGAAAGTGTCACACCCACATTTATAATAATACCTTCAAAAAAATTATATTTATTCAAAAGTTACTCCTTTTTGCCATAGCCCGCTAGTCCATTCTATAAGCTTTCCAACGATATATAGGTTGACACGTTTTGGTTAAACTAAAGAGGTGTATGATTTTTTTTCCGAGGAGCTGCGCGAAGGTTCTCAGTAACCTTAAGGAGGCTGCCTGCAGTTTTTCTTGAACTTGGTCTTAACTTTGGATGACCACAATTCTGAAACATTCTTACCTACGGATTTGAATTTTTGACCATTTGCTGTGGAAAGATCAAAGTTCAAGATGATTCACGATTTATTGTCATCAGAGTTTCCATATCAACGAAACAGGGGGGTCACTGTTTTTAATTAGCAAAAGTTACACGTGAAAGTCGATCTAAACTTTTACCACTGTATGCATTGCTACGCGACCTCAACATTCAATGTTGCGATGGGCGATTTTTAGCCGTCAATCAAACCAAAACGCAGGATTCGGCCACTTCAGCGGGCCGAGATTGATTGCAAAATCATGTCAAAATGGTTTTACGCTATGCTTTGGCTTCTTTGACTCGAATGTTTAACTTTCCGGTTCAAGAAAATTGACAACAATTTTCTTGCGTAAAATCGCCAATCGCCCAACAGTGAATTTTGAGGTCGCGTAGCAATGCATACGGTGGTAAAATGACACACCAAGCGCTAATCCTTAGGTAATTGTCTAAACGTATACGAAGTTTAGAGAAAATTCACCAAAGCCGATTTCAAGATATTACAGGCGACTTTTTTGCCTTTAAAAATTCAAAACGTTTTCACTTGCTTTCTAATTATTATGAATTTAATGGCTTTTGAAATAGGCTGGCGACATCTCTTACCGCAAAATTCATCCCACGGTATACAACTACTTGTTTGCCAAATTTGATGCCAGGAAGTGCTTTTGATTTTCCATAATGAACTTCGACGCAAACTTCAAATTTTTGAGCGAATTCGCAAAATATCATTTCGAACACAACTAAGGCTCGACCAGAGAAAGTTCCTGATGGCGAATTTTTTTCTCGCGCTCTTAACTTAAAATTGACCATATTAGCGAGATGCTGTCCGCGTAGGAAAAAAAATTTACGTCGCGGCTCAGTTTTCAGAAAAAAAAAACCTTTACAAGCCAAATTTATAGCATTTTATCGTGTTTCCTACCTGCATTGTGACCAAAAATCTGATTTTAGTCTGGCCCCCAAGGGGAGGCCTGGAAAGTTGATTTCGTTGCACCCCCCTATGGGAAAAAGTGAAACTGGAATGGCTTAGGAATACAGTATAACCTCAATAAACTATATATTTTCTGAAAGCTTAGAAGGAGGAGATTCGTTTCATGGCATTTCTAATAATCATGGATGAAAGTCTAATAATTCCAATAGTTTATTGCTATTTTTTTAGAGAAAGGCGAATTCGGCAAACATTCAACTCCAAGTCCCTGCGAATTTTACGTAGGGCCATGAAACTTGGCAGAAGCGAAGCATGTATTGATAGTCAAAAAAGGGTGTCGGCGATTTGTGATATCACTTTTTATTGGAAAGTTATTTGAAAAACACTTTTAATTTGTTAGTTTTCATGTCGTGAAATATGATACCAACATATCTCTGGAAAGAAAATCAATATCGAAAAACGCAGACACCCTTTTTGAGATAGGGTATAGATTCATGCCAAGTTTCAAAGGAAGAGGTGAAATTCCAGGGGACTTGGAGTTGAATATTTTCAGACAGGTTAAAAAATCAAAATAAATATCAAAAATATTAGAGATTTATTAAAGATTATTAAAAATACAATTTCATGAAAATTAAGTTCTTCAACTTTCAAAATATGTATAGTTTGCTTGGGTTTCCTTGTATTCCACAAGCATAGTGAATTTTTAAAAATATGGCAACCAAAGGGGTTCTTGATACCTTAAACAAGAAAGATGATATGTGTATTTTTTTAGCATTAGCCTATTCCACAGGTAGGTAAATAAAGAAAATGTGCACAAGCGTTCCTCCCTGCCCTTTGGAGTCAGATTGGTCTTCTGGTCTTGCCTTTGAAATGTCCATTGGGGGTAGTGTACAAAATTCATTAGGGGTACTCTGCTTTCCTGTCCTGACCAACATGATTTTTTTATTTGTCTGTAGGCAGGATTAGAACTTTGTTTCTTTAAAATTATCTTCTACAGATGAGATCTACAAGCTAAACTGGTATAAAGCAGAAAAAATGCACAGTGAATTAAAGTGTTGTGGCCAATTCAAAGACAAACGTGTTTTCCCTTAAAGCAGCTTTGTTAGGAAATGTGAGCGATTTTTTCTCCCACGCTCTATAAATGCAAAGCTAAGCTTGTAGGAATTTCGAACTGTGGTAGAAGAAAACCAGCAAATGCATTTTTTATTGCCAAAGCCTGTTGTGCCTGGAAACCTTGTTAGGTAATCTACACTAGGAGGCATGATTCACAATTGAACATATGCCGAACAGATACAAACACAAGGCGGTTAGGTGAGAAATCTTCTGAGAAGCACACATAGGTGCATTCTGTGAACATTTCTTTGGCAAAAGCACAACGGGACTTTTACAGGGTTCAAAGTCCCCACTGCGAGTAGAGAATTGTTTTAAACAAATTGAAATAAAATAAAATGTCTCAGCCTGATTTCTGTTGACAAAAAATATGGCATTACCAGGTGAGAGTAATCGGCTTAAAAGAGTGGAAAATGCTTTTGTCTTTCAGCTGGCTGTGACGCTGGCCGCCATGTTGCGTGTTGCCATGTTACGTGGGACTAGCTAGGAACTTTAAGCTTTATCATCTTGATATTATGTTACAGTCAAAAGACATAAAACGTGCCACCCTAGTGAATTTTCAATTGATTATTCCATTATTGATTTTGTCATTCAATCCAAAAATGTTTTTTTCAATTGAAACTGAAAATGTTATAGCCGTTGTAGATTGAAAACTTGTTCTCTGTCCTTGATTCCATGGCAATGCACACCCTTTTCCAGCAAAAATTCACCTGAGGTACGCTTCATGTCTTGTTTTTTTCAAAAACACACAGTCTCGTTAACAAAAAGCTAAACTTGAAATATTTGAGTCTACCAATTGTCAAATCAAGGGAGTTCCTGAAAGAATCTTAGGGGAATGAAACACAAATCCAGCGTTTATTTATGCATTATCTTATGCAAGCACAAGTACACGGGATATGAAGTATAGATAGAGTAGTTTAAATATGATATTCTTGCGCTTGTGTTGCATTTTCAATGGAGAACATAGAGAGCATTGAGACTTTGTGAAATGCCCCTAAAACATCATTATTAGCGGAGCTCCCGCGGAGCCCCATAGCTACATGCAGGAGAAGAAGAACAAAACAAAAGTGTATATCCATCGACCGATTCTGTCATAGACTTCCGGTTTGTGCGTCCGTTCGTCATACGGCACAGGCAACCCAAACGTTATCAAACGAGAAAACGTTTATATCTTTGGAAGGGATGAACCTCAGACAACAAAAGTGAAGTTGTTAACGTGGCAAGGGGGTTGCGATTGCATCTCACGTGGTATGATGTCATCGATGACCTCATCAAACCAGAAAATGCATATATCTTGGGAACGGATGAACCTCAGACAACCAAACTTAGGTGAACTTGTTTAAGTGGCAAGTGGGTGCGATGTCGTAGTCACGTAGTATGACGTCATCGACGACGTAATCAAACCAGAAGTTTGACTTGGCGCTCTTTTATTTGCCACAACAAAAGGCTCGTCACCTAAAGAAAAGGCTGAATACTCCTGGCTTTTCTTTTTGTTTTGGGTTCTTTTGTTAGACTCGTCTCGAGGGAAATGCGACTCATTATTATTCGGATTCAAACCCCAAGCGGGAGACTTCAACTTCAAGATGGCAGGCTTATTTGAATAATTTGTGTGCTTAAAAAGAAAATCTCTCTCTGGGGTAAGTAAAAACCCGCGCCAACTCGTACGAAAACGGTAGAAATCACATTTTCTCTGAAAACGGAGCATAAAACTAGCTCTGAATATGTTTCCCTCATCGAAAAAGGCCAAAAACACCAAAATGTAGCTTGCCGTGGGGGAAGTAAAAATTGACACTACGTTGAAATAACTAGGCAAAATTCCTTTATTGATCTTTCATCGTTAAAAATCCGAGTCTAGCAATTTTATAGAACCAATAGCTTTTACAAGATGTGGCAATATAAGAGTTAAGGTCGGCCGTTTTGGTCCTTATTGTCTGTATTTATGGATAATTAGCTTTCGAATCTAGCGCTGTTCAAGCGTAGAGTCCCGGATGTAACTTTGTACACATCCAAACAAGGACAAATATGGTGCACGTTCCGTTAATGTGGTTGTCATGGAAACATCAACTGTCAAAATTTTGCAAGTACAAGAATTAACATTGATGCAAAGTTCCATTGCTGTAGCTATTTTCGTATAGAGATATTTGCAATACTATTTTCTGCACGCGTATAAGCCCCAAGTCAGGCCTAACACACCTAAGCCATTTTTCATGCCCTAATTTCATACGTTAGTTGCTGGATCTGTAACTAGTAGATTAGCTAGGTGAGCTATAAAGAATTAACCATGTTAGAAATATCAAGTTAGCTATGCCGGCTCTTGACTTTACTCAGTTAGCTACATAAATAATAGGTCTGTCGGCTCTGGGCTTAACTACAATCCGCATATCATCAAGCGAGGCGGTACTCAATACCGTCACATGCGAGTTTTGCGACATATTTTTCTTTACTTATAACGTTTTGCATTTGGCTATTTTGTACTATCGTTTATAGAGAAATACGTCGAATTATCTACTTTTCGACTGAATTTGATAAATATTTCTGATAATATGAGCAATCTTATCTTCTTACCGGGTGGGGCCTGGTAACTAGTCAAACGCAACATTCCTTTCTTTTGCAAAAAAATCCACTTGCACTCTCTCAATATCAAAAATTTGAACGGTACATAACAGTTGGAAAAATCACCAGTCACAACGTGTAGAATATATACCTTTCTTTTAGAAATGCCATTTTCAAGTGTTTCAGATAACACCCGACCCTGGCGAATTTATTTTTTTACGCCCACTTCAAGATGGCGGCCATAAAGTGCCATAAAGTGGGCGTAAATAAAAAAATCGCGAAATCTGAAATTATCTGAAAAACAGAAAAAATGAAGAACTTTTTCTAAACTGTAATGAATTTCTTCCGAATTGCATAGATTACAAAAATAACATTGTTATAACAAGTTTTAAATCTCGTGTGTTGTAGCCGAAATCTACCTCATCGGTGCGAATGAGATCTCAGATGTGTATATTTAAATAGTTTGAGCAAAAAACCTTGAATTTTTTGTAATGTAAACGAAGAAATTAGAAACAAACTTCGGTAGCAGTCACATTTGCTGTCGTTTGTTTAGATATGCAAATTTTATGAAGTGGGGGACAAAACTTTCAGTAAACTTCACACCATTCCCAAGCTCTCTCAAAATAGGCTATAAGTCCGGAAAATAGACCAAATGACTGCAATTTTACTAGACCACACATCTGTAGTTTCTTAGTGCAATAAGGCTTATGGTTATCTATATATTAGAGGAAATGCAAATCCCGGTCGTATTATTATGCTTTAAATTTTGGTGGGGGACAATGCTTCCAGTAAACTTCGAAATTTTATATTTGAAATAACTTATTTCCGATCTCAGTCAGAATGCCACATTTCGACATAAAAATCTATAGACCACAGTTGGCTCAGTTTGTTTCATTGCGGCATTGCTTATTTTGACAATAAATCTAAAAAACCTGAAATACGCTAAAATTATCAGATTATCAAATTTTTGGGACACGAAATTGGCAAAGACGTTTTCAATAATAATATCGAAGAAGATGCATATATTGAAGAAAATACTATATCATTTATTTCATTTAGGATTGGAACTTCGGTTTATGGCAAATTTTGCGTTGTATGTTTTAACCACGAAGAAATAAGTTAAAATATTTTTACACCAGGCGCTGAACGTGTGACGCTGGGACATGCAAATTTGCATAAAAACAGAGATATTTATAATGATTTTTCGATCCTCAAAAACTTTTTTTCACAAAAATTATTTTATCAAGGGAAAGTTGAGTATTAGGTGCATAGACTTGTGCTTAGAGAATGAGCTTACTGCAAACCGATGCTTTAAAAATCGATTTTAACTGCAAAAAATTGGCGCATTGTCTAAATGTACACCACCTCGCTGCTTCCAGTCCCTACATCACAGTGATATTTAACAATTCTCCACTCTCTCCCAAGTCAATACTGAAATTCCGATTAAAAAAACACGATATGGAAATCACATCTCTACACAAACAACATTGCTCAGGAGGAGGAGTGGGAGGAGGAGGAGATGATTAAACAAGAAGTTTAATGTCACGTGACTAAATCTGATAACGTTGAAATGAGTGATTTACTGATCAGTGTTGTTTAAGCCTTTAGATTAGCTGTGTAGATTTCGCTATGTATTTTTTCGATCGTACAACACTGTGAAATGGACACAGATTTTGCCTATATATCGCCTATATTACCAGTGTAGGTCAATTAGCGAAACTCGAGCTCAAGAGAACGACAAGTGGTTTCAAAGAACTAACCCTCCTCTTCCTCCTCATTAAATGAATAAAGAAAGGTCCTTTTGAGCTAGTTGCATGTATTACATATCATCCATTCAAAATCTTTTGAAGAGTAGAAAACAAATACCGCATTTCTATTATTCATTGATAAATCATCAATGAAATTAATCATTTTCTTTTCATAAATTGATTTTCTAGTGTGGATAAACTCTAGTCCTTCAGAATTCAATAGAACTTCCCATTTTTGTATATCACCTTAAATGACTAAATGTGGACTCCAGAATTGTGCCAGCAATTTTTAGAATTTTTCTTTCTCCGAATGTTATCAAATGCGAGTTATTATAGTGTTTATTTTTCAAATGTACCTAACAAACAGGTTTGTACCATTGCCCCTTGCGAGGAGCTCTAGTAAAGCAATACTTCCCGAGCATTAATTCAGCCTCACAATGCTGCCTTAGATCAGTTTCCAAGTAGATACCACCGAAGCTTGCGCCTATTTCTCCTATTATTCATTGATAAATCATCAATGAAATTAATCATTTTCTTTTCATAAATTGATTTTCTAGTGTGGATAAACTCTAGTCCTTCAGAATTCAATAGAACTTCCCATTTTTGTATATCACCTTAAATGACTAAATGTGGACTCCAGAATTGTGCCAGCAATTTTTAGAATTTTTCTTTCTCCGAATGTTATCAAATGCGAGTTATTATAGTGTTTATTTTTCAAATGTACCTAACAAACAGGTTTGTACCATTGCCCCTTGCGAGGAGCTCTAGTAAAGCAATACTTCCCGAGCATTAATTCAGCCTCACAATGCTGCCTTAGATCAGTTTCCAAGTAGATACCACCGAAGCTTGCGCCTATTTCTCCGAAATTATACGCCAATTCTAAAAGGCCCAAAGCTATAGACTTATTCGCGGCAGAGTAGGGAAACATATTGGTAACAGCAAGGACTATGTTCACTTCTAGCATTCCGTTTACATACCCTTGTGTGCAACAGAGTGTAATGATGATACCAACATTTGGAATAAAGCGATACCAAGATGCAAATATATAAAGTGAGCAGTGGAGCCCATCTATAAGGACAAGTATCCACAACTTGTGGACGCGCATAAATTTGACGAGACTTGGACAAAGACGCCCGACAAGAATAATCTGCGTCCCGCCAAGAAATCGCGATAGTGAGCAAGCAAGAATGTAGTATTTGAAGTGGTTCTCAGGCGAAAACGGAGAATTTGGAAATGCAAGCGTAGTGAGAATTGAAAACTGAGAAAGAAAATAGAAATTGAATCCAAGGTACAAGTACAACATCAAGTGAAGTATTTGCCATACAAGTCGTAGTCTTCCGAAAAAACCTTTTGACTCCTCATTCTTGGATTGTTTTTTGTTATTGAGCTCTGTGCTGATGAGCGGGCTGTATTTGATTTCTTCGCGGTCACCCTGTGGTTTTGCATCCAATTCTTTCTTGTCCAACAAGACGTAGGCAGCGACGAAGATCACACAGAGTGAAGAGGAGGCAGCGATGGTGACTTGTGGCGTGACACAGAATGTTATGGTCATACCTGCAGACAATGATGTGGTGTTTAGTCAAGCTCATAATGCTCATCAAGTACGTAACATGCTTCGACTGAGTGAATCACACATGGCCAGTTCTAGAACATATTTCTCAACAAACATAGCGTTACGAATCAGGAATCGGTATTATTTTGTTCGACTTCGTTCCTGGAAGAGGAACAATGTAATGAATATGCAAATTAACAACACATTTCCAACATGCAGCTAACACTATATATAATAATAATAATAACTTTATTTATCCACGGAACCCTATTCACATAAGACGTGCTCTTCACAGGATATGTGCTAACTAGTTAGTAACCAACTAATACTATAAATATTAATAAATAATGATAGACAACGATATAAATAAAGTTATTAATCACTAACAGCAGTACAATTTATAAATTCTCTTAAACTAGTTGCGTGCTTAGCCTCATTAGGTAGCCTGTTCCAAAGGACATGCTTAAATGCTTAAATATGCTTAAATAAATTTTATAGCAAACGCTAATGTCTAGAATGGCGCCTTATAAGGTCTTATAAGCGCCTTAGGTGGCCGGGGGCCCTGACAGATCTTAGCGCCGGCAGGGCGCTTGATTTAAATAATTCTAAAGACGAGGCATTAGTTGCCTCCCTAGGTAGCAGGTTCCAAGTTCTAATAGTTCTAGGAAAAAAAGAGTAGTTACAACTGCCTATATTAGACTAGAGTTGGAAATAGTGGTCTGAGTTTCTTCTTGAAGGTCTAGGATTAAGAACAACACATGGAGGAAAGACAACACATGGAGGAAGGACAGAACCCCTATACTTTACAGTCTTTTTGATGGCCTAAGTGTTTGGTCTTGGGATAAACAAATTATGTCTTGATCCTTTCAGGTGTGACCTAAATATTGACAATGGCCTCGTTTATGCTACTCTGGTCATCGATCTAAAAAAGGCCAATTGATCACTGTTGTCTAAAATGGTGCTGTATGGGTTCAAAGGGTGCTGGTCGGAGACTATTTAAGAAGTATCTATCCAAAAGAACTCATATTACAGTGGTCAATAATGTTAAATCCGAATTCAATTCCATTTATTGCTGAGTGCCTCGGGTCCGTTCTTTGACCCCTCTTATTCCTATTGTACATAAATGACTTGCCAAACTGCAATTGTTATGTCAATTATTCGGAACTCCTCTCTAAATAAACTATTCGTAATGAAAAGCTCTCTTCTTAATCTTTTGTTTGCCATTTCAAAATAGCTAAACAATACAGTTCGAAGCCAGTCTATATCAGATTTCTTCCATCTTGACTTCAATGAAGTAGTTCTTACAATTTGTTTTTCTTTTCTGTAAGCTAACTTGGAATTATTAACTGCAACCGTTTTAGAAGTAGTTTACAAAACTCGCTGTCGTGCTTTATCGGGGATAGAAACACTCGGGCTCCGCCCTCTTGTTTCTACCCCGATAAAACACTCCAGCTCGTTTTGTAAACATTACTTAATGATACTAGCCTTACCTATTCCTCGGATGACCATAAAGAGCTATCTTCAGCCCCCTGTCATGATTTAACTAATATAAAACAATGGCTGAACTCTAAGTTTACAGGCACTCGTTATAAAATTTCTAAACTACCGGAAGCTCCACATATTTTCTTTGATGGTCACTTAATCGAGCGAGTGAATACTTATAAGTACTTAGGAGTCCATGTTGATCAAAAACTCACTGGGAACTCCCATATCTCAGACGTCTGCTCCAAAGTATCCAAAGTGTTAGGGCCTTAGAAGACTAAAACCAATGTGCCCCAAGATAATTCTTATTTCTACAATTCTCTAATATTGCCTCATTTTGATTATTGTAGTAGTGTCTGGGGTTCTATAGGTGTAGGTCTTAGTCAAAAAATCGAAAAGCTTCAAAATAGAGCTGCTCGTATTACTGGTTCTGACTGGGATGTTAGGGCAGTTGATATACTTGTGACCTAATGCCTGGATAAGCCTCAGTAACAGACGAGAAAAACAACTCAAAACTCTGATGTTCAAAACAATTAAAGGCAAGTTACCCTATTGTAACCGAAACATTTTTCTTGTATGTCTCTTGTTCGGGGGGTACGGGAGGTACCACCGCTTGTCGGCCGGTCTGCAGCGGAGATGGAAAGGCACAACGACTACAACCGCTTACTCCATTTTATGTTTATTCAATAACTCCTTGAATACAACTCTCTCCTTTATCCAAACCTTCCTTATCCAATCCTCTTACATCTACAGGTCACACATTTAAAGCTGTGTTCATTGGCTAATTCTAAATGACGTCGCTTACCAACCTAAATCTGTCTAAATATGTAATGTTTATCCTAAATATAGAAAAATGCTGAGTCGTTGAAAGGTGAGCTTCTTTTAGATTGTGCAACGTACTAATTAATTTCTACTAAGATGTTTACAAATACAAAGTTTCATGACATTTTCAATTCAACTGTCAGCATAAGTGACCTTGCAAACTTGAACAAAAATTTGTCGCGTGACACTATACTTGACTGAAAAATTTACTGATAACACAATTCATGGTCACAACCTAAATTGTCAATATTTATATACCAATCATCAGTTGTCTCTATAAGAGCTGTTAAGGTAAAGTGCAGTGGTCTTGACCAGATTTAAATCTGGAAAGTAGATCATTTTCTTCTAAATAGTAGCATGTCTGATTGAATATTGCCTTTTCAAAACGTTTTGCTACAACCGGAAGAACCGAGATGGGCCTGTAATTAGCTGGGCCAGTTTTCAAGTCAGCCTTTAAGATTGGGGTCACTCTGGCGCTTTTCCAGTCCCTGGGAATAATCCCAGTAACAATGACTATTAAAAACAGTAGTGTACAACATTGACGCCTTCAGCAGGCGAGGCCATCAAGACCATCTGCTTTGCCAGCAGGGAGGTCCCTAACCAGCATGACCACTTCCTCATGGCCAACTTGTCTTAATTCAAATACACTATCACAAGGATTAATATATTTGTCGCCTTCCATCAGACTGATGGAAGGCGACAGGTGATTATTTGTGCGTATTTAAAAGAGAGAAATCATATTCATTCTTCAACACCAATTACGTCCGAAAGAAATAATATTTGCACTGTAGGAAAAAGGTTAAAAACTACATGCATCCATGGAAGAATGAACAGCGAATCACGTTCAAAATCAATTTAGTAACTTTCAAGTGCTTAATTGGCTCAGCTCCTATATATTTAAACGAACTGTTAGAAAAGTATAAAAAAAATTAGGACCCTCCCCTTGAACATAACAAAAAAAAAATGTGACCCTCCCCCAGGCGTAGTTAAAAAAAATTGGACCCTCCCCCATGTAATTTATTTCGGGAAAACCTGTCAGATTGTTTTTGAAAAAAAAAATTTTTAACGAGTTTCCTTTCCGAACGAACGCGGATTCACGACGCTTTTGTTCTTTAAAGACATTTTACTATGTACTTAGATGTGCTCTAGAAAACCGTGTCGGGGATTTTTGAAATTTTAAAAAGCGCCGATTTTAGAGCCAATTTTGTGTGTCCGCTAAAAAATGTTTAAAAAATGTTTAAAAAATCGTAACTTCAAAAGGAGATCGAATTTTCAAAATCCCCGACAAGGTTTTCTAGAACACGTCTTAGCCAATACTATATGGGGTCTATGAACGAAAATAGAAAATATTCGCGAGGTTGGAACTCTAAAAAGTTGAACTGATGCACCGGAAAGAAAAACATTCTTTTGTAAAATTAAATGAATTTATATACCATAGTTTAGCTCAGGATACAAGCTTTGAAATGAGGTATCACTTGTAAAGATACGACCATTTGTCGTGAAATTATGCCATTTTAACCTAAAAAAAGTACCTCGAAGGTAGTCCGTAACCTCAATAGCAGAAATACTTTTTTGTTACTTTTGTCAAAGCTAAGGAACCGCGGTTATTATTTATCGCCACGATTATTTACGTGAGGATTTTGGATAATGACACGGGCAAAATGATTAACGTGATCCCACTTCTCTCGTCCACTATTTGACCTAGTACTGAAGACATTTTACAGAAAAGGGGGTCGCATATCTTTCGCTGCGCGCGAAGCGCGCTCGAATTTTGATAAACATATTTCATCAAGCCTCAGAAGAAAGGGTAGATTAACATGTTTTGTGTAAGGTATAGTAAACAAAGTCTGGCAGGAGCCCAGGAATTACGCTACCTCAACTACATAGGTTAGATTAAACATTATATTGATGGGCTCCTGGGCCAACAAGGTTATGTTATTCATGCGCACAACTGCGCACCGCAAATGTATGACGAGGTTATTAATATTCATGTGCGCGAAGCGCGGCCCAAAGGGCGAATTTCTATGCTTGTAACGTCGAAAACTCAGGCTTACCTATGGGGTCTTCTTTCAAACATATAGTGATTTGCCCGCCAGGCCCATCATTGCAGGGCACTCTTGGGAGAGTTTGCTTACACTTGTTCTTGTAAACGCCGTCAGGGTAGTGTCTTCATTGCTCAAAGAGTATATTAGATGTCATTGTTATAGAGAAGTTGAAATAACCACTATCTGAAATAACTAGCTGAAATAACCCCTATCGCCATCTGTTTTACCCTCTTCGTCGTCCAAATGTTGCTAAAAAAAATATGGCCCTCCCCACTACAGGAGCGGAAACAATTTGGACCCTTTAGACACGCGAAAAAAATTAGGATCCTCCAACACTGTAAGTTTATCTGAGTTTCTTGTCAAACAAATACTATTGCATGACCTCTATGGCAGTTGTTTTTGTTATCTGTTTACAATGAACATGTGTTGTAGATAGAGTGTGGTAAGTAAGTAAAACAAGTTATTGATACAGGGTTTAGGTAAACTATTGAAAAGCCCGTAACAAGAAGGATGTCATCTGAAGGCCAACGCCGAAAAAGGTCAAGTCTTTATCGTACTTTTGGAAGGATTGATACGTACCTGTATAAGCGAAGCTTGCAGCCATGGCACCAAATGTAGTTCCAGCATTGAGTGTTGCGCATAGCTCATCGGAACCCGGAAATCGTGCTGCCAAGCCATTTGCAGCGTTTATAGCCCAGGCGAACGTAATCCCAGTCAGTGAACAAAACGCAAGTCGTGCTGGCATTGAATTCACCAGAGAAATTCCCAGAAATGTTCCAGTGTTCATAACAACAGCGATTAGAACAGACAATGTAACTGGGACACGGTAAGCAAACCAAGGGAAGAAGAAGTTTGAGATGAGTTCCGATACAGTTACTACAATAATTAGTATTGAAGTCGGGTACGAAGAGCCAGCCAAGAGGTCTTGCGCGGCCACGAAGCACATTCGCTGGTAAATCATGATATAAACTCCAAAAATAAAGAAACAGATAAGGTTCCTCCACCCAACTAGTTTTCCTTCAGCCATCTTATCTTTTCTAGAATAAAAAAGGAAGGTTTCTTTAGTTCTTGATCATTCTGATTATGGTTGGCATTATTTTCAGCGCTTAATTTTAAAAAGGAGACAACTCACACAACTCTTTCTTCACTCAACTCATGCTAGAGAATTCTATAAAAAGCATTGATCCCATGTATTCTAATTGTTTCATAACCGCAATGCTCTATTTCTTGTTATACCACGCCACAGAAAACACAGCCAATAAGAATGGCGTTGTCTATTCCGCGGTATTTCACTCAGCCTTCCCATCGTGGACTGCATGTATGTAAAGCATTGACTTTGAATTCTCGTGGCATAAATATAATCAAGTGACGCGTAGGATATTATGTAGTATCCCACTCAAAAGCAATGTACAACTTCTATTTGTTGGTTGCTTAGAATGTACTAATAAGAATATGCAATACTGGGGAATAATTTCTATACTGAAGGGATGTTAAGAAATTACTCTATGATGCTTGCTCTTTTTTGTGACAATAAGACCCACATACCGTAAATTAAGATAGCCTTTCAATATGACAACACTGGCTGAAAATTTCAAAATGCATCTCATCCATTTACACCTTTTGTACCCAGGGAACCAGAGGCTCCGAGCTTTAATAGTTAGAGGAGAGTTCAAAACAATGGTACTCTGTAATGGAGACCCGATTTAGGGGGGTGGGGTATGACCCGAAACCACCAAACTATTTTTTAGAACGTTTTGATTTTTGACTGTAAACATCTAACAAATAAAATGACCACAATGAAAAGGTATGCTCACAATCGTACTTTAGAAACACGAGGCAAGTACATTTATGCAATAAAAACTAGTACACCTATATAACCTGATAGTTGAAAAACCCGTAGGGGGTAGGAGGAGGTCGGAGGTCGAGGGGACTATTCGCCACTATTCACGGAGCCTGAGGAGAATAATTGTTTTAGTATATACTACACGGGAACACTCCAAAAAATATCCGAACGACACTAAATGTGGCATTTGTCGACATTTTGTAGCCTCTTTCTGTATGCGTGACGTTTGTCACGCACGTGACATTAGACTTCACTACAAGCATTCGGATACTCGATCAGCACATGGTGGAAACTTGCTGCTGTTTTAGAGAAGCAAAAACGCTAGAAATCACTTGTTTAAAAACCTTAATATCGACTACGATAAAAGATTTTAGATTTTAGAAGGTTGCAAGGATGGATTCGAGGGATAAATTCGTATTATGGATTGTGAACTGCAGAGCTGCCTCGCTGAAAACATTTTGCCTTTGGTCGCCATTTCACCACTGATGGATGACTATATTTCAACCCGCTGGCAGAGAAATTCAAGATTCGCTTGGAATATTCAAACAGAAATTTGGGAAATTAACCTATTCAAACTCTGGGACAATGAGGAAGACCTTGTTCATAAAAAAGAGACCACTTTAAATTACGTTTGATGTCGGATGGCTCGTGATCAAGCGAATCAACATGGCGACGTGTAACTGAAATTCCCTCTTAAACTGGACTCAATGGCTGGCTTCTACGATTTACTGTGCCTTTCAACCTACAGATAAATGTTCAAAATAGATTAAGAGTTTCTTGTGATATGTTTTCGACAAAATTGCCTTTCATTAATATGTTGTTGTGAATGTAATTCGCCTCTCAAAAGTGCCGTGAACGAAACATCGACCTCTGATTCCGAAGAACTGAAAAACAAGAACAGCAAATTCGAAGATCAAGAAATAAATTATCTCTCTGATTCACCTACCTTGAAAGACTAAAGAGACAGCAAGTTAATAGGCCATGTTCGAATTACGCTCCAATGCCTACAAACAATAACCTCAAGTCGAGGCTTTCTTCTGAAATTACTGTAAATGTATTAGAACTTGGAGAAAGCCTCGATTTGAAGCTTTTGTCTTGTGAGCATTGGAGCGTAATTCGAACCTGGGCTATTGAGAAGGATTTTTGTTGGATTTCGAATCAGATATCCTTTAGAAAGTAAAAATATCCGAACCACTTGCACTCGGGCTGCTCAATCTCGGGATAATGCTTTCGTTCTCGGAATATTGACGCAATATTCCGAGATCGCGAACCAAATCAAAACGCGCGATCTATGGAGGTTACCGTGTAGTATATACTAAGTGGTGGATATACACCTGTTTCAATTAACGTTTGCTCTGCAAAACGTGAAACCATGAACCATGCATCATAAGTCGTAATGGTGATTCCTGCTTAAAACGAAGCGGTTCACGCCAAATCATGTCTCAAAGTAGTAAACAAAGTGTCATTGGGTGGTTTTAGGTTGGTTTGGTTTGCCAAACTCGAGGAAAATACTAGAAATAGCGTCTGCATTATGATACATGGTTCATGGTTTTACGTTTTGCAGAGCAACGTTCATTGAAATAGGTGTATATATCCACCGCTAGATATCGACCCTGAGGGGGATGTTTTTTTAGTATACACCAAATCAGTAGAGTAACATACGGTGATTAAAAGATTTAAAACGCAGAATCGCGCGCGAAACGAGGCGCCATTTTGCTAATTTTCTCAAAACAGTGAATAGCGTTTGATATCTACTATTTCAGGAACCAATCAGAGCGCGCGAAAATGACTATTCAGTGATTTGGTATATAGTAATTTTAAATATCACTTTGTATCAATCCAGAACTGTTGACGTTGTAGTCACTTTGTGATTACTGATGACAAAATGATTTCCAAGCTCTCTACAATCTTCTGAAATCTGCCGTACACACTCACGTGTTCTTGATGTCCTTGGTGACAGACCGGTAAGCCGCACAAGGGGCGACTGTTGACTGCTTGCAGGGTTGCTCTGTTTCGCAAGCCTCTATGCACGAACCACCACAGAAATTCATGTACCAACGTAAAACAATCCTCGACTTCTAATTTCGAGCTGATGCAAATGCGAATGACACGGTTACTGACGATGTCAGCGGGTTACGGTTATTGCTGCTGTGTTTTGAAAGTGTTGGAGCAAAGTCTTGCAGTATTCAACTCAGTTCAACTTCTTTGTTTGCCACTTTTGTAAATGCTTTTTAATAATTATTGCGTTTACTGCATTTAATGAGTGGTTTGTCCGTGAATAATTTAAGTCAGTAAGGAGTGTATATTGGTCATCGAAGGAATTGCTGAGCCATGACGCTGAAGTTTTTCCTGTTTTTGTGTCACAATTGTTTTATTGTTTTTTAAATGTTTGTAATCGTAATGAAACACGCAGAATGAGTGTTTGAAATTACTTCCCCAACAAATGAAAACAATATTTTTTCACACAAGTATTTGCTCATTGCAATGTTATTGCTTACATATTTCAATAATCTTATGCACGCCTTTAGAATGGCCCTTGGGAACAGAAACAATAGAATGCCATGCAAGATACCTTAATTTAAATATCGTTGCTGCCACGCTAAGACGCAGGGATCAACTTGGAAGAACGCTCTTTTGAATATGTGCTATATGTTGCCTATAATTCCCACACAGTACATATGTCCCTTTAACTGAGTTTGTGATTTTGATTTGTATTTCTCAATAATTCCTCGAGTTTAAACAAACAAAAAAATCATAAATGTTGTGAATCTGTAATTAGCATACTTTCACGGACTTGCGACCAACTTTATTGGCACTCATAACATCACCAGACTGGGTTTAAAGTAAACGAGTCTCGATGAATATTAACAGACAACACACACACACCTCTACCTTTCATAATACCATTCAACAAAAACACAGAAAACGCAAGAAGAATATAATCTAACGATGAACGAGTCTTGATACGCAGAAACAGACAATATACCGTGCGATTTGTATTTCTCAGACTTAATTTGGTAGTTTGTGTTTTTGTTTTATAATTATGATAATAATGCTTTATTTGCATTTCCTTGATTTTTTTACATTCAATGCCTAAAGCCAAAATGAGCCCTTAGCTGGTTTTCTAGTTTAGCAAAAGGCATGTCAAGTTTTATTTTTCCGTAGCTTTCACTCACTACACAAATGCTAAGAACGAGGAACACAGCAAAATCACATAAATCGAAATGGAATAAGTAATGAAGACACGCAAAGCAAGCAAGCAATGCACCATCAAAAAGAGAGAGAGAGAGAGAAGGCAAAACGCCCGGAGGGGAAAAGGGGTGACAGTCGGGTAGTTTGACCCTAAAAAAATACCTGGTCGGAAAAAATTTCACCCGAAAAAATACCCCTCAGTCTGGAAATACCCTAAAAAAATACCAACAATGTTGACAGATTAAATTTATTCTGGCACTTTATTTGATATACATCAAATGTATCCTCTCGAGTTTCAAATACACTATCATTCTTTCAAATATTTTAGACCTATGTACCTTATTTGCGTGAGAACCCCCCGGGGGGGAGGGGGGAGCACTGGAAAAATCGTGTCCCTTCCATAGTATGTAAAGTATCTGTAAATGCACCATTTACATACTATGTAATCGAATTCCATAGTATGGAAATGAATTTACAGACATTTTCCATAGACCCCTTTGTTACTAAATGTCTGTAAAAGAACCTGGGATATTTGTTGCGAAAATATGCCCAGAGCGATAATACAATCCTTTGAAAAAGAAAAAAAATTTATTTTGTACGGACAATAGTTTAGTGAGACGGAAAATAAAGTATTTTAGCCTGTTTGTCTTGATTGCGAGGTTCATTGTCAATCATAATGGTCATAATGCCATCGGATCAATCGTACACACACCAGAGAGGTCCACAGTAAAATAGTTTTATGAAATCACTGAACTTTGAGGTGCTTTGAGAATATGAAGCTCGTGAAAAACTCTTGCAGTACAGTTAAATCAGTTATCGTCAGTTATATAATTATATTATTTGCAAACTCTCTGCCGCGGAGAGTTTTAGAATGTCTGTGAAAACTCTGTAAAAACTACGTGTACTACATTCAAACCG
Organism: Scolanthus callimorphus; assembly: GCA_033964015.1. Lineage (NCBI taxonomy): Eukaryota > Metazoa > Cnidaria > Anthozoa > Actiniaria > Edwardsiidae > Scolanthus > Scolanthus callimorphus. Next base: position 27,744,683 of record CM066911.1, on the reverse strand, counting down.
CGCAGTTAAAAATCTATGCAAAATCTCTGGAAACGTACCAAAAGGGAGCCCAGAAAACAGCGTAGAATGTCTGTGAAAACTCTGTAAAAACTGCGTGAACTACATTCAAACAAGGTAGAAATCTATGGAAAATCTCTGGAAATGTACCAAAAGGGGGCCCAGAAAACAATGTAGAATGTCTGTGAAAACTCTGTAAAAACTACGTGAGCTACATTCAAACAAGGTAGAAATCTATGCAAAATCTCTGGAAATGTACCAAAAGGGGGCCCAGAAAACAATGTAGAATGTCTGTGAAAACTCTGTAAAAACTACGTGAACTACATTCAAACAAGGTAGAAATCTATGCAAAATCTCTGGAAATGTACCAAAAGGGGGCCTAGAAAACAATGTAGAATGTCTGTGAAAACTCTGTAAAAACTACGTGAACTACATTCAAACCGTTTAGTTAAAAATCTATGCAAAATGTCTGGAAATGTACCAAAGGGGGCCCAGAAAACAGTGTAGAATGTCTGTGAAAACTCTGTAAAAACTATGTAAACTACATTCAAACAGGGTAGAAATCTATGCAAAATGTCTGGAAATGTACCAAAAGGGGGCCCAGAAAACAATGTAGAATGTCTGTGAAAACTCTGTAAAAACTTATGTGAACAATGGTAAGGTAAGGGTAGCAATGAATACACGGCTGTTCAAGAGCTCCCTGAGCGGACTTTTAGTTAGTGATCACTGGAGCGCGCAATTTATGCAAAACTGTTCCATTTCATATTATGCAAGAAGCACAGGAAGAAATGAAATGTACAGAGATAAAAAGCTTCATTGATATGGTTCAAGAAAATAAATTCGTATCGCAAAATTAGTGAAAATAAAGCGGTTTTAAATGACATTTAAACAACTACGGACACCAAGGCGTTGAAGCGTAATATAATTTTTATAATGAGGTTTAAATTTGGAAATTTCGAGAGCCCACAAAGTACATAACGTTCGAAACCTTTGTTTCACGCTACTTTCTTAAAGCGCGGATTTAAAAAATTATAGTGCGAAAACGTGATTTTTCCAGCTTAATAGACCTAATGTATATTATTCTTTCATGTTTTGCGGAAACATCGAGCATAGTCTGCGCTTGCTAGGAATTCGTGATTTCGGATACTTGAATTTCAAACTAAACTACGCAATTAATTCAACAAAACGTTTCTCACTGACGTTCTGTTATTCATTGTCAAACCACATTTGCGCATTAGCCTTGAAACATCGTACCATGCGAGGTAAGGATGCCACAAGGTCTCGAGGGACTTATTGAAAACGTGTAGTGTGCGGTGATCGCTTAAATAGGTCAAGGAGTCAATAAGACCGAGAGAACAGTCGACTGTGTCGAATACAAAAGACGAGTTGTTTTGCGACTAGCATCAACTCTATACCACGAAAAATGATAACGAAACTCAAACCAGCGTTTCTGTTCCTCGTGAAAGCTTTCTTCGACAAGAGAACGCGTTTTCTGGCAAATGCACAGCAAATACACGGCAATGAAAACTGACGACGCCTGTCCCAAGGACGTTAATAGGCGTGGCGGACGGATAAGAGAAAGCCCTAGGCTGATAAAGCATTGTTGTAAATGCCTTGTTTAACCATGTGGCTGCCCTGTGTGTCAAGTTCACTACTCTAGATGATCTAAGGGATCACTCATTATGTTTTGCTTTTTTTTGGGGGGGGGGGGGGAATTGGGCAATGCAGGTCAAAATTAAATGATCACCCCTCTAATAAGTAATATGATTTACATGACCCCCCTCCCCCCTCTTTGAAAACAAATTTACTATTATTCATGTGTGTGAAGACAGCACCTGTCAAATTTCTATTGTCATGATGTCAAACTCATGCTCTTAGTAATAAAGGAATCTTCATTTGAACTCTAGAACTGCTCCCTCCCCCAAAAAGGTATTTATAGCAAGGGGTTTTCCTGCCCAAGATACATGTTGTTATAGCAACATGTGGCAGCATTTTATAAAAAAAAGTGGATGCGCATATTATTCCGTTATTTGGGTTCTGAAAAATCATATTAGTTAAGTGCCATTTTTGCAAGCTGCAATTTCAACATATCCACTTGCCTGAGCCTGTAAATAATTCAGTTGCTGAAATAACTTGTTCGAAAATTTCCTGTTGCCCCACCCCCCACATATTTGAAAGTGTAATGCGTGGGTATCTTTTGAAAAAAAAAATCGATGCGACCCTAATTCTATGTATGCCCTAGGCCTTACATACACAATAATAATCCAATCACATGCAAACTATTCTTCTTTTTTCACAACTTGCCTCTCTAAGTTCAACTATGCCATTGTAATGGCCTACAGTATTGAGACACATTAGTAAGATTAGATCTTGGACATGATCACTGATTTGTATATTATAGTAGCTAATGAAAATGATGTAACCAGAATAATAGAGTTGAAAGCAATGATGATATCAAAACAGTATTTCTCCTTGTATTTTTCCTTCATCTGGTCCAGTCGCATGACTCCGAGGATTATAATAAATGAGATGAGAATGAGGCAGACATAGTATTCATTCATCGAGTGTCAAAGAATAAATGAGTCTCGAATTTCAACACCATGACCAAATTTGTACCTACAATGTACTTATTGGTCAACATACAAGGGCTTGTCGTGTTCTTTCCCCTTTCAGAGAGTTACATCAAGAAGCTTCGCTCATATTTCCATACATCTTTCACAAACCACACATTTCTACTAAAGTTCCATATGCCGGTGATGCATACCCTTTCATTCATTCAGAAAATAATGGCCATTTTCATTAGGGTTCGTTGGAGAACAAGGAGGGTAGTCATTTCTCAAGAAAGTACTATGAACAAATCCACATTGTCTCCATGTTGTGGTGCCTTGAAGAAAATCCTGAAGCAACATTTTGCCTCCTCTGTCTAGAGCATGGATCCTGAAGAAGAAAACAAAGGCTCTGAAAGGGAAAATGTAGCAAACAAACTGAATTCAGGATTGCAAAGGCAGTTTAGATAAATTCTATAAACATTGATATTTTGATCTCATCTAATTTTTGGAGATCAGGTGCTCGAAGTATTCCTTTCCCCTGCTAACCTGATGAATTTCTACATATAGTCAATAAGGTACAGCTGCAGTTTGTTTTCTCTGGTGCCAGGGGTTGCAACAGGTGTATCTTTCCTTACATCTGTTGTAGACAATAAACAGAGAATCCCTAAAAAATCCTCCAAACTCCAAACATTTTTAATAGGGTGCAAGTGCACTTTCATTTTAATCTTCTGGATACCAGAGACCTGGATAATGAGAAACTTTCAACCATTGCATTGTACGCTTTAAGAAAGCTTACTTATCTTTCGACGAGCCTCTGTGTAGCTTAGTACCACTTGTGGCGCTCGTCGAAAAAAAAATCAAAACAGGTTGCAACGAATTCCTAGCATCGAACCTACCTCTTCTAGCTGAAGCTGAAGACCCTTCAAATAGCATGTGCTGATCCTTAGATCCCAGAAAAATCACAAAGTCAAGCTATCGTGGCTGTAATCTTGACATAACCTTGTTTGTGGCCCGAAAACACTAGATATGATAGAATACGTGTGTCCAATTGTTCATGCGTGGTTTGAGGTCAATGCGCATTAGATTGCTGTTTTTTTGTCTCTTCGAATTTAGTTGACATTATATCTTTTAGTCTGCTACTATTTCAAGGTTATCCTAGTCCCAAAACACTTCGTTTGAACCGTAAACAATGGGTAATACGCGTGGAAGCTGTTTGTGCCTTGGGCGCCATCTTTGTTTTTTCATTGAGCCAGGGGAAGACCGCTACCAATGATGTCCGTGGGCTCAAATCAATACGCTGTATGAATAATAATGAGTTTGAACTAAAAGTCCCCTCGGGAGCAGCCGTGAATAGCGACTTACCGAAGATATTTTATACGGAGGACACTATAGTGTACCTATATGACGAATCTACCCTTTTTTCGCAGCCACTGACCCCTTTCCCTGAGGGCGCTCACTTTAACGGGCTCTGGTCAGCAGTTACTGTTGTGCGCATGCGATATACCCACCTGGTTTTCCCGCTCTTTTCTGCGAAACGGTTGTACCGGACTCACACTGAAATATCTTGTTAAAATTCACCTTTCCAGCAGAGTTTTTTAGTAGAAATGTCATCAAAGGTAAAGGTAAGTTAATATTTAGGCTTTTGCTTACCTATTTTTGCAATTTTTACCTTTTTGTTTCACGCTGTTGATGCCTTTTTCTGCCTAAGTTATGTCGTAGGCGAGGAGTTCAGTTAGTCTTAGTTAAGTTAATTACCTACGGGCAAGAGAGTGTCTTGTTTCTAGACCGGATTTCATTTCATTAGTAGTGTGAAAAAAAAAACGTGAACTGATTAAACCAATTCAGAATAAAACCTATAGGAGCGATTACAAAGTGAAATCCGCTAGTATTCTAAATAAGAGGCCTGATTTTCTGGATTTAAGCTTACAATGAGGTTATCTCAGACGAAATTTCAGAATAGACGAAATTTCAGAACAGCCTCGGTAGACTGCAAGTCCAAACTTCATTGCAGTCTAGTCTATGCAAACTCTGCCTGGTACCTGCATCTCCCAAAGGATAAACACCGCCTTGACATGGTGCAGCAGAGTGCAGCCAGAGTTTGCCATAATAATTATTTGAGGGAACCAGGGGTTGTAACAAACATGTTGAGGGAGCTGGAGTGGCCATCTCTGAGGGCAGACGTCAGACTCTCTCTCGAATGTCCATGTTCCACTAGATTGTTTATAGAACTGTGGACATTGAGATGTAGATGTAGATGTAGATCTACGGTGGCCCACAACTGTCAGGGCATAACAAAGAGTCCACGAGCAAAATACAATATTTTTACAGCAAAATACAATATCTTTACGGCAAAATACAATATTTTCAGGTGAAATACAATAATCTCATGGCAAAAAAAACAATAATCTCATGGCAAAACACAAATCTCATGGCAAAACACAATAACCTCACGCCAACACACAATAATGTCATGGCAAAACAGAATGCCTTCACAGCAAAATGAAATAATCTCACTGCAAAATAAAGAAACCAGGTGGTCGGCAGTTGATAATCAGTGGTTCAATTTGCGGGCAGTATCATAGCTAGAATCCTTCATATTGGTACACTATAGTGCCCTCCATATCAATAATATCTCCTGTCTTATAGAACAAGGATAATATACAGAAGGATACTTATACATACCTGTCAACTCACCCGCATTAGGTGGGTGTCACAAGATTTTGAAGCCTGTCACCCACATGATTTTTGCGAAAATTTCCATGCATTTACTGTAATCACCCGCATTATCACTCTAGGGAATTTTTAAAAATTTTTTGTATATTTACTTGCCATGTGAGGGAGAATCTCAATACTGTTGACGAAGTTGAGTTGACAGGTATGCTTATTGTGTACCCATCCAGGCATATTATATGAAGTAGTGAACAGCTGACCGTCAACTGCTGACCACCTGGTTTCTTTATTTTGCCATGAGGATGTTGTATTTTGCAGTGTGATTATTGTGTTTTGCCGTGAGATTATTGTATTTTGCCATGAAGGTATTGTATTTTGCCATGAGATAATTGTATTTTGCCATGAGATTATTGTATTTTGCTGTAAAAATATTGTATTTTGCCGTGAAAATATTGTATTTCGCCATGAACACTTTGTTTTGCCGTGACAGTTGTGGCCCCCGTACGAAAGTTTTGACCCAGACATAGCCAGAATACCGCTTGACTCCGGCCAAAATCCCGCTGTAAGGACCTGACTTCGAAAGGACACGAGCCTGACATAAAATCTGTCCTGCTCGTGAGTGCTTAGCAAGACAGTGTCAGGTTCATGCCCTAGTACTGCCCTGCCTGACAAGAGCGTGACACGAGCATCGCAAGACTGCCTTATTTTCGTTGTCATTGCACATCGTTATTGATAAGCCTGACACGAACAGAAAACGAGCAGGACCGCACACACTGACAAAACGTTTGCTGTGTGTTGCGTGTGCATATTTGACATTCTGAGATAACTCTTTGTTTTTTTATTAAACATAACATGGTATGCTATATAATTACAGTGCCATTTTGGCGGACTGATAACGATTTTCAGTTACGGTTGTAATTTCGTGAAAAACGAAGCGCGATGCAATGGGGGAGATTTTACTAAAAGGTTTTGCTAGCTAAAGGCGGAAAAGCAACAAATAACCAAATGGATTTCGCTTGTGTGTACTGAGCTCAACAAAACGAGTTGACATATGGTCCTTCTCAAAAACAAGTTTAAATTTCGAGGCCCTTCGAACCACCTAAAGCAGTCAAAGCAGTCGAGTCTGATTGAAGAGGATGGTATAAAGAGTGTCGAGAAGAAAGGTAAGTGCACTTTGACTTGTACTAGCAATGTCTAACATTTGTATCACAAATATAAGTGGATACGGCAGGCAAACACTGAAGATTTTGTGATTGCCTAAGCGGCTTTTTGACAGTTTGAAAAAGGGCAAATTCGACTCAAACAACTCTAAAATCACGCCATTTTAAATAGTTGTGTATAACGGACCTACAGTTTTCGGCCATAGATCAGAAGAAACGCGTTACTTCATAATGAAATGACACTGTAATTGTAAAAGAAACAAACGCATGAGATGCGCGTCTTAGTTATTTTTCTCGTTTCCCAACTGTGAAGTAAATATATGATTCAAAATAATATCATGAGCTATCAGCTTGCTCTGACAACACTACACACGCAAACAACCTGAATCCGCTGAGTATCGCTGTTATTGTAATAGAAACAACCACATGAGATACGTACATAAGCTAGCTCCGCTGAGTAAAGCGCTGTAATTGTAAAAAAAACACATTAGAAACGCACATTTTTGGCTATTTTTAGTTATTATTTTTCTTGAATCTCGAAAGTTAACAGGTAATTAAATAGCATACTGTTCGACGACTCACGCGGACAACAACTGATAAAATATACATGCGAAAAAAAATGCGAAACGGCAAAAGGGGATCGGCTACGTTAAATAGAAATAATTTCATTTCTAGTCTCGTGCAATACCAGTTCGTGTAAAATAAACTCTGTGTTGCGTTCTTTTAGTAACAGGAGAAAACCTAACATATTATCTCTACGGTGCAAAGGGTCTGTGTCATGATATTCATAAATTGGAGAGAGATAATTTACCTTTGCATCAGCTGATAACGCTTTTTGCGTGAGTTTCGGCCAAGTATTATTAGATAACATGTTCGGTTTTCTCCTAATAGTAAAATATTTCCTGATTTGCGACTCTGTCAAAAGTGAATCAAAAGTAGTAGTTTTCCGGCAGTAAACAGGTCTGACAGCACCAAGGTGATGATGGATTTGCACCAATAATATCGTTGCTTTATTCTGAGGCGATGATGGATCCGTACCGCTATGTCAGGCGCTATTCACGGTCGATGTTGTCAGGCTCTTGCAACGCTAGTTCACGCTCTTTTTCCTGCTCTCTGTCATGCTCGTGTCATTCTAGTTCCCGCTAGTGTCCGTCAGGCTCATGTAATGCTTCTGACCGGCTAATGTCCTGCTTATTTGTCAGGCCGAATTCAGGCTCTTCTCAGCCCAGACATTTTCGTGCGGGGGGCCACCGTAGATATCGAGCTTCGGTTTTCAGTATAAATTTATTTGAAGATGTTAACAAATTTTTTGGATTGAAAATACCACTTGATAAGATAGAGAGATAGATAGACAGCTTATTAAAAACTGATTCGCAGCCAAATTGGCTGAATTATACAGTTATTTACAATGTTAAACACTAGTTTTGCACTAGTCAGGGACTCTATTTGTTTCGGGTCATTCCACAGTATTTTGGTCCCAAATGACTGATTTTGTAATTTATCTAAATGAAGTCAATTGGTATAAATTCTTAGAGATTGATGTTTGAAGTGTAGGATATCAATGTCTGTTTTTGTGTTCCGACATCATTTATGCACAAATTAGCAACTTTTGTTGCAGAATCAGCAAACAACACTGTCACTGAGTCTACAATATTTTAAAAATATGTTTCTTGTTTGCAAGCTAAATGATTTAGGGAGAAATACAATTATATTGACAGAAGGTACTCTTAGTCTTCTAACTAAAAACTTCATAAGCATTGGATTTGCAATGAGCTCTTCACAAAGTATGCTATCCAAGTAGGATCTGTAGACTCCGTGACAGTTTTGGCACGTATAGTTTCTGTGAGATTTTCTGGAAAAATATATTTGAAACCAAAAGTTCTTAAAGTTGCAATTTATAATGATTGCAATATTACCTTACCAAAATAAACTTATAATTATTTCTTTCAAACCATAAAAATCCAAAAACATATGTCACAGAGTCAGCAGGTGAGAAATTTGTCGACGCTGACAAATGAATGCGGGCGTAACCAAGAGGGCAGGCTTGCGAGTTTGCACAAACGTTTCATTCCTGAGAAATTTTCATGCTCTGGGTAAAATTAGTTCTTTGTTTTATTACATTTGCACAGATTTATTTTTGCGGTGAAGTCCATCTAACAAAAGAAGTTTTGCATGATAGAACACCAGGAGTAGACAAAGCTTGATTTCATGTCAAGTGAAGGTATAAACGGCCCTCAAAATATACCAAGATGATTTTTTCAGCCGATAAAACAAGCAAAGATAGTTCGGTTTCAATGAAAGGATGTCCCTGTTAAATTTTGGTTCTGGTGCAAAAGCTGGTTTTTCCAATATGTTAATATTTTGTATTTTTACATGCAACATTTACCGGGAACATGGTACGTATATTATTTCAAGATCTGAGTATCAAACTTAAGAACCACAATCACCCTGGATATTATTACGCGTTACATGTATATGTTTCTATGTGTTCGGTCCCCCAGGGCGATCAAGGTACATATGGCTGATAATTATTATCTTCTTGTTAGTTTGTTCCAGACAAAGTCTGAGTGTAAAAATACAAAATATTAACATATTCGTGAAACTAGCTTTTGCACCAGAACCAAAATTTCGCAGGGTCATCCTTGCATTGAATCCGAAGTATTTTTGCTATTTTTATTGGCTGAAAAAATTGTATAGGTATATTTTGAGGGCCACCTATACCTTCACTCGACATGAAATTGGGCTTAAGTTTACTTCTGGACGTTCAATCGTGCAAAACTTCTTTTGTTAGGCGGTATTATAATCCGTGCCGATGCAATAAAACAAAGAACGAATTAACTGCCTGCACAAAAATTTGCCAGGAATGCGAAGTTTTCGACACTAGCATAAACTCACAAGCCTGGCCTCACTTTGACGTGCGCATGCTATTTACAAATTTCCCACCTGCTCACTGAGTCTACAATGCTCCTTGGAGACTGGCACTGCTGAGCATGTCTAATTTTCTTAAACTTGTAATTTATAATGATTGCAATATTACTTTGCCAAAGTAATTATTTTCTTTCAAACTGTAAAAATCCAATGAAAAGTTTGTCACTGAGTCAGCTACAACTCCCTGGGGACAATACTCCTGTAGACTCCATGACAAATTACATGTCTTTTTATGTTGATCACATTGGGATAAAATAGATGAGGGTTATATTAATAGCCATTTGCTGTTTATCTGAAGTGCCCTGAAGAGGAATTCAGCATTTTCTTCCTTACTTTTCATTTTTAATATCGATGTAAACTCTGTGACAGCACCATTCTCTTAAGTCAACCATTTTCTTCGGAAAAATAGGAGTATATAAACTTTTTTAATTTTTGTTAGAAACTACTATTAAAGTGGTTACTTTGATGTGTCTTAATTCAACACATATACAGATTTCAGAGAGATTTGCATTACAATTTAACTGTTCCAAAATTAGGGAATCTCTGATGTAGACTCTGTGACAGCCATAATATGGCCATGCAATTCTAAAACCTTTTAGATTGCATTAACCTCATTAAGGAACTTTATAGTAATGATACCCCTCTACCCTTCTAAAGTACTTTCATTTTGCTTGAATCATTTATTTTAATTTTGTCACGTCTCAAACCTCTCCAAATGTAGACTCCGTGACATACGGTTTACTGTGGAATGACCCTTTCCCTGATCTTCAGGAATACTGGGGATATTAAGGGAATAACCCGGGAAATTATTTTAGACCACATGAAAACAATTGCAAGGGAATACACTCTTTGCCAAGCCAAGAGCAAAATGCAACAACACCTCATTTTTATGGTAAATTCATTTCTGTTTCTGAGCAGCAGTGTCCAAATGAAAATAAGCATGCAACAGGTCACTTTTGTCTTTGTGTCCTTTACTTGCTGCTAAGTACTTTCAAGTCATTTTGATTAGGAACAGTTGTGAGAATTACTTTATTCATCAGGGGAAAACAAAAGCTGCCCAAAAACAGTACAGTACAAACTTTTGTGACTGTGTCATTTTGCAACATGTCATTTCTCTGGATCATTACAATGAAATGAACGGGAAACAAAATGACTATTGAACTACAGTAATGCAACTACCTGTAATAGGCCACTTGTTTTGTCAAAATCAATTCCAGAAATGCAAGAACCAATTGATTTTAGTCAGTTTCATCATCAAATCTCTAAACCTGGAGCAAATCTGGCAGCGAGTTGAATTTTCAAGATTTTTATTCAGATTGTATGGGTTAGTGCAAGTGGCCTATTACTTGGCCATTCCACTTTATATCTACTAAAAGGAAAATAATCTCTCAATTTTGAGATTTTTGAGAAAGCACTTGTACCTAAGGAAAATCTGATTGTCTATATTTTATACAAAACTGTGCCAAAAAATATTAGTAATTTCTCATTTCCCACTCATACTTTTTCATTTTTTTTAATGATCAGTATTAGATGCAAGAGTTTGAAACTTTCAGGGAACGTTGTTATTGTGTTAATCTTTCAGTAATCAGTATAATTAGGTATTCTTTGTAATTATATGAAAGCTAAAGAGCATAATGCTAAATAAACAATGGTATAGTTACAGTGTAAGATATGAATTGTTTCAGTGGTTGCATGCTGTGTCGCACTAGCGACATAACATAGCATGCAACTCCTTATGTGAACAGTTTGACAATGTCAGGTCAGTTATAGGGATACAGCATTGATTATTTCATTGGAAATATTGACTGGAATGTTTTTTCTTGCCAGTTTCATAAAACAGTGTCTGACCTAGGCATGCTGAGAATAGTTTATTTTCTCACATGAATTTACCCATGTGCCACCCTCAAGCTATAAAGTGCAATGGGACAACAAGCTGCAAAAAGGTACAAAATAGTAGTTGTATTTAGCACCATTAATACAATACAACTATTTCATGCCTTCTGTCTGCATGTTATTTGATTTAGCTATTCTGTAAGCCAAATCCCAAACTCCTTTGGCTTTGTGCCTTTGAACACGGCACCTACAAATCCAGAATCACTGATCGTCAGGTCGGATCGTCAGATCATAGGATTGGATCATTTTCCCATTATATGAAGTAATCAATGACCTAATCAAAACCATCAAACTCGATACATCTTCATTGATGATGTCATTAAAACTAGAAAATTTAAATGTCTACACAAGAGAGTTGTCTCCAAGCCAAACCCTCTCATGTGATATGACATCATCGATGACGTCTTCAAAACTAGAAAATCATATATCTTGACAACAATCAAAGGCTGTTAGAAGTTCTAGAATTGGAGGAGTTATTTAGTGTTGGCTTGGAGACAACTTTCCCCCAAGTTTGCCAATATCATGTCAAGATAATTGTTTTATTTTGTTTGTTTTTCGTTATAATAATAATCGATTTGGTTGACATCATATGTGACACGTGTTTGTAGCCCCTTGACTTGGAGACAACTTTCCCTAGTTTGGACTTCTGTTACAGATTATTAAATTATCTAGTTCAGCTTTCACAATGGTAGTACTCAGGGTGAAAACATAAGCAAAATCCAGAAGGGTTTTCACCAGGGTATGCCACAAAATATTTGCTGGCTGAATGAACTGCAAGTTCATTTTTAATATTGCTTTATTTTATTATTCCAGAGGCTAGAGAGCATAGTGGCCCTAGGAAGCTGTGGAGATGAAGGCATGGTAATAAGGAAGGCAAGGAAGAAAAGCTATCCCAAGAAATAACAAAGTCCAAGCGTCACAGAATTAAAAGCGATTAGCATGGATGCTCAGTTTGTGAATGCCAAGTGAGCGAATTTCAGCATCATATTTCCATGTTATGGCAAGAAGCAAAAGACAAGGTAATGGTAATGCTGTATAGGTAACATTATTAGAAATAATTTTATTCAAATTATTCAGCTTATTGAGGGCATAATGTGATAAATATTATGTAGGGTAATGCATGTTGAAAGTACAGAACCTGCATGGTCTCAAGTGTGACGAAGTTCTGAGTCCATGAGTCTAAAACTTTACAGCTAGTTGAGTATTCTACAAACTCTTGAGATCGATTTCCAACTGACAAACTGCATTCTGGATTCCGCCAATCAAACTTAGAAATCTTCGGAATAGGCCTTATCACGCGATATTGATATAATGTGGATTTCAGATGACTGTCGTGAGTAGTGTGCTGTACTGTGTTGGGGCGCGCCTTGGGACTGCGAGTCCGTTAGCTCTCCCGCATCACGACCATTTGTTGTTGTTGTTGTTGTTGTTGTGTTGTCGCAGTATTTTATATATCATAAGTTTATAGTGCTCGGCGTGATGGAAGCCACTAAATAAATAAATAAATAAATTGTACTTTGTAATTGCTCCCTAAAGTAAGATGTTATTCAAAATTGGTGTAATAACTTTGGGATTGGTTCAGTTTAGTCATGTGAAAACCACTCGATAGTTATCAGAAAATGGATTCCAGGTTTTAATTCTACACATTATGTATTAGTAAAATTGCAAAGTTTGGTGAAGATTGCTTGAAATGGTGGTGTGAGATATGAATTTTTAAAACTATTGTCTTCTGCCTTATTTTTTTTTTCTTCCAAGTGTAACCGGCGAAAACGCGCGACGACTCCCTGAATCTCGGGAAGCGCCGTCGATCCACGTGGTTAAGAAAATAAAACTAAAAAAAAGCGAAATGAAAAGTTCGGCGCTAACATAAGGACGCGCCTAAAACTTAAACTGAAATTAACTGAACATAAAACTTATCAGGATCCGCGAGCGAAGGCAACGTGAGAACAAATGATGGATGCAAGGAGTGGACTTATAAGAGATTTATTACGGAACTTACGAACATATTACAAAACTGTTACGATACATGTGAAATTCTATAAGGCGAAACTCTTTAAATAATTCTAAACAAAACTACTAAAAGCCGTCAACTCTCACGAAACTCTAGCGAAATATCAAAAACTCTTCTGAAAACTATTGTGTCACAATTCCAAAACGACTCTAAACATTATTACTCAGAAACACTTGTTGCGTACAAAATCTTGTTCGAAAACTCTCTACGAATACTTGAAATCCTAAAGTTAATCTATCTTTCCGAAAATACTTACAACGGAGAACAGAGCACAGCTTACACTCAAGTCTTTAGCCGGCCGGGGGCAAAGCCCCGACTCTTGTTGACTGTCTCTGCTTTGCGACTTCTCAGCTTTGCTCTTCTTCAGTCTCTCTCTCTAATAACCTAAATCTGCGTATTTATACCAGCTATCACTAACGAGCTTGTAATAGAAATTAAATAAACAAAACTTAAAAACGCGTTCCGTCCTTGCTAAATTTCCGGTCAACAACAAAGGAACGATTTACCTACTTAGCGGCAATTTGCGCAATTAGGAAATTAGCGGCAACCATTACACAGCAGACTGCGCACACAACGGAAGAAGATAACAACGCCTACTTCTCCCTTGTGCTGATGCAAAAAAGTAATAATTCTAAAGTCCTCTTTCTGAGTTTTGCGAACTTAAAATCACTGAAAAGTGATCTGGTCACATTCGCCACCTCTTTTGTTCGACTCGTCCTCGAGCGAACTAAACTAAAGTCAAAATCCAGCTATAAAGGAAACTAAATGTCAAGTCCTTGTTTATCTAACTTCCGCATCATACTATAGCATCATACCATCGGTACAGTTCATTGTTATGTCGTCTAACTCCTCGGCACTTTTACCCTCACCACGCTTTTTCCCACTCTTGATCCAATGCCTTGACTGCTTTACTCCTTTCTTGGCTTGCGACGAAATTGTTCATCAATAAAGTGCGGCCTTGTCCGCCAGTGGTTCCGTTTAGAACACCACAAACTCTTACTGGAACGCACGCCACCACGCCATTCAGTTCCTCACAGTCCCCTTGATACTCGATCACGCCAACCATCGCCTCACAATTAAACGTCAAGTCCTTTGGTGAATCATACTTGTGACAGCAGCCCGGTTGTGGACGTCTCTTAGCACACATTCTCTAGTGGCTACTTTAGGAATTCGCCGGGCCCTGGCGAATCCTAGAACACTATATAGTTAGACCCCTGCTAACTACCAAATACCACAGCTAGACTCCTGCTAACTATGCAACGCCAGCTCTCTCCCGCCGTCTTGAAACAACCAGTGGAATAGGTACTTCTGTCAGGGAAATCTTGCCGTCGGCAGAGGTGCTACAACTACGAGACCTCGTGTGAGTTACTCGCCATTTTAACCCCAATGGACGAGTGCTATCTCTGTAGACCCTCTCACGGCCATCCTTCCCGTACTTCCTCCACTCAAGTCGCTTGTATCGCCATCAAGAACATGAAGGTGGCGTTTGCCATCGCTTTTCTTGGTCCCGATCATACAAGGGTGTCCCAAAACTTCAGAGCTGTAATCGACACAAATGTCGTGTCCAGATTCTCCGACTGTTGTCTGTCTCGTTTGAGCTTCACGTATCATTCCTGTCTTGGTCCGGTTGGTCGTGCATTATTGGTCCCACGAATCAGCGTGTCTCGTCGTGCCTTTCATGTTAAGCGTGTGTTCTCTCCCGTTGTAAAAAACCTAACCTACATGGAAATCTAAATCCTAATAAAAACCTAAGCCACAAAAACACTTGCACCCCACTCCTGGTACCAAAATGTAACCGGCGAAAACGTGCGACGACTCCCTGAATCTCGGGAAGCGCCGTCGATCCACGTGGTTAAGAAAATAAAACTAAAAAAAGCGAAATGAAAAGTTCGGCGCTAACATAAGGACGCGCCTAAAACTTAAACTGAAATTAACTGAACATAAAACTTATCAGGATCCGCGAGCGAAGGCAACGTGAGAACAAATGATGGATGCAAGGAGTGGACTTATAAGAGATTTATTACGGAACTTACGAACATATTACAAAACTGTTACGATACATGTGAAATTCTATAAGGCGAAACTCTTTAAATAATTCTAAACAAAACTACTAAAAGCCGTCAACTCTCACGAAACTCTAGCGAAATATCAAAAACTCTTCTGAAAACTATTGTGTCACAATTCCAAAACGACTCTAAACATTATTACTCAGAAACACTTGTTGCGTACAAAATCTTGTTCGAAAACTCTCTACGAATACTTGAAATCCTAAAGTTAATCTATCTTTCCGAAAATACTTACAACGGAGAACAGAGCACAGCTTACACTCAAGACTTTAGCCGGCCGGGGGCAAAGCCCCGACTCTTGTTGACTGTCTCTGCTTTGCGACTTCTCAGCTTTGCTCTTCTTCAGTCTCTCTCTCTAATAACCTAAATCTGCGTATTTATACCAGCTATCACTAACGAGCTTGTAATAGAAATTAAATAAACAAAACTTAAAAACGCGTTCCGTCCTTGCTAAATTTCCGGTCAACAACAAAGGAACGATTTACCTACTTAGCGGCAATTTGCGCAATTAGGAAATTAGCGGCAACCATTACACAGCAGACTGCGCACACAACGGAAGAAGATAACAACGCCTACTTCTCCCTTGTGCTGATGCAAAAAAGTAATAATTCTAAAGTCCTCTTTCTGAGTTTTGCGAACTTAAAATCACTGAAAAGTGATCTGGTCACACAAGAATGTATTGGAAAATACGTTGGAACCGAGGAGGCCCATCCAACCTCAACTTTGCCCAAGATGCATATTTTCTTTGTAAAACCAGTACTCCAGAATGCAGAGTTTTGAAAATTTTATATCAGCCAGTTTTCAAGTAATTTGTTTGAAACTTTGCCGTTTTACTGATACATGTAGAATTGAAAACCGGATTCCATTTAGTGATAAATAATATTTTACATATTATGTATTAGTTAAATGATTATCAGCGAATGGTCACAAAGTCGAGGTTGATTATAACGAGTCTGAGGCGACTAATTGTTTTAGTATAATTGCTCATTTAAAGGTTTTTAGACAAAAAAATCCTTTTATATACATAGAATTCAGTGAGCTGCCATCCTAGAAATGCTCCAACACATCATCTTTTATCTTTTTCTAAACAAATGACCTACATTGTATATGGTTGCTGAAGACTCAAATTAGTCCTGAGACTTTGATTGGGACTGCCATCATGCCATTGGAAGTTGAACGAGAGAGTTTGCAGAATACTCAAAACAGCTGTTATACCAAGTTGGCATGTGTGTTGGTGCAGAGTTTTTTCACCCAAATCCGGCAAATAATTCACTTACTGATATGATGGGAACTCAAATACAGTATATATTTACCTGTATATAAGATGCACCTGTATAAGATGCAGCTTGAATTTTGAGGTCATTTTGGAAAAAAAATGTTTTTCTTTAAGATTGTGTGGTTCCTGAGAAATTATCCATACCCCCCTAAAGAAGGGCATTGGAAATTGCGGAGGGGTGGGGGGTCAATTTACCTGATCATTTCCATACAAATACTGTATTTTTCCTTGGAAATTTCAGAGGGGTGGGGTCACTTTCCAACACCCTTCTGTGGAGGGGCTATGGATATTTTCTGGAACCACACATTTTCAATTTGTATTGTGTGCAACAGCACTTCCATAAAGAAAACCCATGAGAAATAGACTGGCAGAGAGAGTTTGCACAATTATACTCAAAACAGCTGTTATAAACATACCGATAGACCAAGTTGCAGTTTTTTCACCCAAATCAAAACATTCACTTACTGATATGATGGGAACTCAAATACAGTATGTATAAGACACAGCTTGAATTTTGAGGTCATTTTGGCAAAAAAATAGTTATTTTTATTTTTTTATTATCTTAAACATTTTCAATTTGTATTGTGTGCAACAGCACTTCCATGAACAATAGACAACAACAACAAGACAACAAGAAGTTTATTTTGTCAATAAATAAAGTAGAAAAATAAGGCCATCCGCAAATAGAAAAACTAGTCGAGGCGGATAGCATTAGATTTACAAGTAGATGATTATTAATATTTTCATTAGAGCTGCATCACATTTGTTAATACATAAAAGGGAAAAAAGTAGAAAACGGGAAGAAAATTACATAAGATGAATTTAAAAAGAATTTATTAAGCAAATGAAAGTTTGGACATCCTCGAGATCATTTTATCCACACCAATATAATCGTTTTCAGTTTCTAAACAAATGCATCAATATTTTTCTTAATTGTTGCTTAAAATTCGTTATTATTAAGAGGTGCGTGATGAAAACTGGTACCTTTTTGGTAACAACTGTTTGATATGGAAAGTGAAAACTTGAAAAAGGTGAACATTTTGAGAGGTTTATCTCAAACACAAGATTTACCTCAAACAAACAAACAAAATGAAGAAAACATCTTCATTTCATCTTCATTCATAGACTGGCAGTAAATGGAAAATGACAAAAACATGAGGAAAATGTTTATGTACCACAACAGATGAGCAAAATATTCCGATGGTTTCTTCATAGCTTTTCTAAATTAAACAAGCTACCTCCCTGTCGAGTAGAGGAAAGGACTCGTTTCACGATTTTTGGACTTATTTTAAAATGATAAAAATGGCTACAATATTGCACTCTCTGATTGAATCAGTGGAACATTCCGGCAATTCTACTTTATAACTTAAAGAACGAAAAGGGTTATCAAATTTCCTTCTTTTTCAATTTTCAACTTTCCATCTCAAACTGTTGTTACGAAAAAGGGTACCTTTTTCATCTTGCAACTTTTAAATCAATAACAAGAAAAAGGGTATCTTTTTGGAAAAATGCCCTACAGTATATTTAGCCCTATTTTTTGAGAAATGATCAGTTGAGGGCCTGCTCCTGGGCACAGTCAATTGAAGTCTATGGTTTTTGTTTTTGTTTTTTTGCAGTGGAAAGGAAGTGGGACCACTGCTGTCAAGGCCCGGGAAAATTTGCTACTGGGGCCCACCAGATCATGGTAAGGTGCCTGGCATGGTGTAGTTTACTGTATGTCTGAGCATTGGGGTTGGTAGAGGAAAGAGATATTATAAGGATCCACAATAATACAACGCTGATGAGTTGTGGCTTTGTACTGTACATGTTCCAGTATTAAAGGGATAAGACCCACTTTCTTGCTTGAATGGGCAATTATAAATTCATACTCAGCAGAATGAAGTTGACAAATTAATGTTCAGTCTCTCGCAAAAAGTACTTTTATAGGGCCCCAAACATTCTGTTAGAATAAATGGCAAAACTCCTTGTAGGAAACTGAATACTTGGTTAATTGATGTTTACTAACGTTTTTGTAGTTCACATCAATTTGAATTTTGCAGTTCAGAATTTCGATCCTTATGAATACTAATTACATACTACTAATATTAGTCTTGCTCTCCACACTTTTATCTGAGGCAAACCGCATGTAATAAAGATTATTATGCAGCAACTAAAAAAAAGTTACAGTTTGGAAAGCAATTAATAGTAAAATATTAATACCAATTTTGAATTTCACCCCATAGAGATGTTGACCCTATGGCAGCTGAGTGACAACTGACGTCATAAATGCAGGGGGATCGCTCCTTTTATACCTGAACCTTGTGTTCGTTTTTTTGTTGTTGTTGTTGTTGTGCTGCAATGGGCTGCATTATCTATTTCATCCAAATGCCCTCAGCATCTCACTCCCCCCCCCCCCCCCCCTCTGCTTATTAATTTATAATTTTATTTAAAAGCTAGCAGTATGACTGTGTGCATAATGTACATGAATGTATGATTTCATTATAAATAGATGAAATAGATAGATAAATAATAGATAGTTAGAGGTTACTGTAGTGTTGTCAGTGTGCAGCTGGACAATTCAATAAACTCTGAATTTTCTGTTTGACAGGTTCCAAATGCAGCTGCTATAGAAGTATCCCTGTGCTGCAAAGGTTGGGAAACTGAGCCAAGTTAAGATGGAAAGTAAAGAAAGCATGTGGGCCATGGGCCATTTAAGTCAAAAGTGAACAAAAATCTAACTAAACAGGCTGTCTAGGAAATCCTAAGCAAGCATTAATTATGTTCAAAACCAAGGTAGTTGTCTTAAAAGACAACTCAAAGAATGTTAGCTCAGATTAACCACTATATAAACCCAAATTAGCCACTATATAAACTTAGTCCTTTGGTCCATGGTGGGTAATTAGAAGTTATCAGAACTAACATCCTTTGATCACCTCAATCACTACTCTGTACCCCTAGACTGTGACAACATTTGATGTTCCTTGTGATCACCTGCATTGAGGTGCCGGTACCACAAGGAGCATTCATTTGATAATGGTTTTCCTGAGCTTAGGGAATGGTCCAACCTCATTAGCTCTGCCATAGTTACTGACACCAATGTGTCTGCAGCAGAGAAATAGTTGCTTATAAAACTACTTTACATGTAAAACATCAAAAGGTGAGATGAAGAGGAACTGGCCCAAAATAATTAGTTTTCGGAGCACTATTAAAATTCAATTCAAGCCAAGCAGAATCAGCCTCCAAATTTGGCCAAAGTTGACGGCTTTTTATTACTGCGTTTCCGTTCCGACGAATTTTCTGTAACTTAGCAGGATTTAAGATAACTTCAACTGGAATCGATTCCTGGAATTTGAGCCTCAAAAACCGCAATTTTTTTTCTACTATGACCTGAATATGAAATTAGGGCCTCACAAAAATTTACATTGTGATTTCTAAAAATGTTTCCAAGAAGATCGGTTATTGATGACTTATTTATATTTATTATATAGACACGATTGTTTTACTGGGAAATACGCCACTCGTAGATCTCATACGAAGCTACATCCGGGTCCTCAGTGACATATTTTCCATATTTTCCGGTCAAAACAAAAATGCTTGGAAATCAATTTGGAATATTTTTTTCTGGTTTGTCTATATAATAAAAAGAAAATTACACGGTGGCTTGGAGATATGAGTTTTATTTTCTCGTGTCAAAAACAATATTTTACTCATTCGCTGCGCTCATTCGTAAAAATAAAACTCATATCTTCGCGCCACCGTCTAATATCCTCTATTTATTTATTTGTTTGTTTGTTTGTTTTTTAAAAAAAGAATTATAAAATAGAGAAAAAGACACAAAAGTTATAGCTTTGAGTTTGGCAACGCAGATTTGCGCTCTAGACACAGTTGGTTGCATTTTAAATATAGTTATCTCCTTATGTACTTAGCCTAACTTTTAAGTAATGGTCCATGCTTAGCTTGCGTATATCCAGTTCTGGAAGCACGCGGATAGCTGAGAGAGCACGAAGGTAGCGTAAGAGTCGCACGAGGCGTAAGCCGAGTGCGACTCTAGCTAGCTGAGTGCTCTCTCAACTATCCAAGTGCTTCCAGAACTGGATATACGCACAGCTAAGCATGGACCATTGCTTTTATAACATAGCCAAACAGATTTTCGCATAGGTAAGTGAAAAGGCAGCTCCGAACACGAATAACAACGAAGCGTTCAAGCGAACACAGTAAAACTGAAATTGAAAACATTGCATTTTTCACTCGTCAAAACAAAGTCAACTGGAATAAAATATAATATAATAAAACTTTCATAAACAAAATGTAAATTACAATTTAATTAAATAAACTTAAGCTTAAATAAGTTTTTCATGGGTTTTTGGAATAAAACAAGAGAAAGAAAAAGTTTTTTGTCAGGGCGAAACAGGTGCACAAAAACCAACAGCACCAAAATAAAACCAAAACAACATTTTATTTAGACGTATAAACTGTTTGAAAATAAGCTAACAGAAATGCTAATTTCCATAAAACTAACAAAATTGTTTAAATACCTCTTGTGTTTGTCCATTTAGTCCCTTCATATTGAATCGCTTGCAATTTCCATTGAGATTTGAATTGAATTCATGTAGATTTGTGAATTTCACCGGCCGGCTTTTCACCCTGATGTTTGACACACAGCATTCAAATTTCCACTAAATCCATGTAAATTAACAGCCTTGTGCATAACCCACAAATTGACATGCTCTCAATAGCTTGATGAACTCCATTTTAGACTTGTTAGCCATATTTTTAGTGCCAATAAGACACGAAAATATTCCTTCAGCGAACCAAATCAATCTTTCGGCGAGTTCAAACCGTGTTCCTTCTTCGGTTGCCCTTGACTACGTGCGTCCCGCCAAAACTTCTTCATAAAATTGACCTATCAGAGCGCGCGTTATATCGTAGCTATGTTATAAAGTAAGCATTTTTCATTCTATGTGTACAACGGTGTTCATCGTAAAATAAACGTATTGCTAAAGTTACTGTGATTTTTACTGGTTTTTCTTTCTGTAAGAGATTTACAGAGTTCTTACAGACTTTCCATGGGGGATTTACAGAGTTATTACAGACATTCAGAAGGGATTTGCAGGTTGTCTGTAGGGATTTACAGAGTTATTATAGACATTCAGAAGGGATTTACAGGATTTCTGTAAGAGATTTACAGAGTTCTTACAGACATTCCGTGGAGGATTTACAGAGTTATTACAGACCTTCAGAAGGGATTTTACAGAGTTCTTACAGACATTCCGTGGAGGATTTACAGAGTTATTACAGACATTCAGAAGGGATTTTACAGAGTTCTTACAGACATTCCTTGGAGGATTTACAGAGTTATTACAGACCTTCAGAAGGGATTTACAGGTTATCTGTAGGGATTTTACAGAGTTCTTACAGACATTCCGTGGAGGATTTACAGAGTTATTACAGACATTCAGAAGGGATTTTACAGAGTTCTTACAGACATTCCGTGGATGATTTACAGAGTTATTACACACATTCAGAAGGAATTTACAGGTTATCTGTAGGGATTTTACAGAGTTCTTACAGACATTCCGTGGAGGATTTACAGAGTTATTACAGACATTCAGAAGGGATTTTACAGAGTTCTTACAGACATTCCGTGGATGATTTACAGAGTTATTACACACATTCAGAAGGAATTTACAGGTTATCTGTAGGGATTTTACAGAGTTCTTACAGACATTCCGTGGAGGATTTACAGAGTTATTACAGACATTCAGAAGGGATTTCACAGAGTTCTTACAGACATTCCGTCGATGATTTACAGAGTTATTACACACATTCAGAAGGAATTTACAGGTTATCTGTAGGGATTTTACAGATTTCTTACAGACATTCCGTGGGGGATTTACAGAGTTCTTACAGACATTCAGTGGGCATTTACAGAGTTGTTATAGAGATTCAGAAGGGGTTTACGGAGTTATTACAGACGTCCTGTAGAGTTTTACAGAGTTTCGGTAGAAGTTTGACAGACATTTTCCAAGATATGCTTTTGCTGATAGCAAGATACTTGCTAAATTTACAGGTGTTTGACAGAGATTTTACACATTCTGGATAAATTTCCATAGTATGTGGATGGGCACTTTCTCTGTAAATTAATTTACAGTGTTTTTACAACATATTTCCATACATTTTACATACTATGGAAAGGACTTGATTTTTCCAGTGGAGTGGGGAAGAAGAGTAATCCTGTAGATAAAGTAGAATGAAGAACCAATTTGTCTAAGTAATAAATATTGTTCTGCTAAAACTGACTGTGTTAAGAGTTTTTAGTTCTATGGGTAGGTCTTGTCAAGAGTTCAGAAGCTATTGAAGAGACAGTTTGTTTTCTAAAAAAGCAAGAACTTGGATGAAAAATAGTTAGACTTTCTCGAGATACTTTTTAATATCTTTTTAAAACTTGGTAAAAAATGACACGATTAAAACAGTTTGGTGTCACTATAAGGAAGAGTTTTAAAATACTGTTATTGAGACCATGTACGATGAACGAGTCCTGATAGAAATCAGACAATCATACAGTGTAATACAGAGCGCTAATGGCCTCGCGCACGATATTGAGCACACTTAAGTTGACAAAGAAATTTAGCTCAAATTTGTTTATCTGCTGTGTTTTCCGAGATCTTGCCTAAAACGCTCCAAAAATAAAGGAAATAAAGCCCAATGATGCAGTTTCTTTATAAAAAACAATTTTTTATCGCAGATCAAAAGAGATGGGAGTAAAAATATTTTTCAATTGGTGCCATGCGGAAAACTAGAAAGCCGTGCGTAAAAAAAACATTTAGTCTCTCAAACAGCGTTTTTCCGTGTTTGCCTATCGCGCAGGCAATGCAAATATGCCTTTTTTTGCCTTATTTGTTTTTGCCTTTTTGCTATTTTTTCCTCTGTTTGCCTTTTTGCGCATAGATTTTGCTTTGCCTTTTTTGCCTATCGCGCAGGCAAATTTGCCTTTTCGACTCTTTATCGTCATTTTGCTTATTTTTGTTTAGTTCTTTCATTTTTTTCGTGAATGTCAAACCGAATTAACTTGGATTGAAACAACAACCAAAACCATTCTCAAACAACTTTCTTACCCATTGAAAATGTTCACGGCCTGTTTAGTTGACTTTTTCGTGTTTTTCGGTGTCGCCTCAGCAACCAATTTCCGTATTTCATCAAAGCCATCAACATTCTTAGACAAAAAACTTGTTGCTGGTTTTCCAATATTTTTTAAACAGAAAATATCCAGTTTTTGCTTAAAACATTTCTCGCAGGACGGATATCACTTCCGACGGACAATATCGTCTGATATCTGTCCTGTGAAAATGTACCACGTGATACGTCTCGACCAATTAAAATTGATCACTGGGATATAATATAGGATTATTCAAAGCTTCAGGAGGCTAGATTCCGTAAGAAAATAGCACGAAAAAAGCGATATCACACGAGTCGCGCAGCGACGAGGCGATATCGCCTTTTTGAGTGCTATTTTCGGCGGAATCTACCGACTGAACGCTTTGAATAGACTTAAATCCTATGATATCTCGTCCTCAATTTACACAAAAAAGAGATATCATAGGATTCTATCTGATATGCCTTGGTTATTTTTGGGGTTAGCCAATTCAGTCTTCACTCCGCGAAAAGTTGTCCTCTTTTTGGGGTTTCGTGTTGAATCTGAAAGGGCATTTAATCTAATCCCAGACATAAAGCACAGGTTCATACGACTCAGAAACATAAGACTCCAGATATGTATTTGTCAAAACACTCCAACGTCTTGTGGGCAAATGCTGCTCATTTTCACGCCTTTTTACACGAGAGATGAATCTTGCCATTTCACTGAAATGGGTTTGCGTGTACAAAAACCAGTCTCTATCCAGGTGCATTGCGGCATGTGATTTTGCATTGGAAAGTTGGGACGCCCCATTACACTGGCATGAAGAAAGACAATTGCAAGTTAGACTTTCCACTGATGCGTCTCAGACCGGGTGGGATGGGCTGATTTCCATACCAGTTCACTTAGAGACGTCTGATTATTGGTCTGAAGAGGAGATAAGTCTGGATATTGCAACCAGAGAAACATTTGCGGTAAATAAGGTCTTATTTGCATTCAGGGATTACGTCAAAGACTCACGAGTGGATATTATGATTGACAACCAGGCGGTTATCGCTGCGTGAAATAATCAGGGATGTAAGGGTAAAACCCTGAATGATGCACTGAAAAACCTCAGTCTAGTGGTTTAGGTGCGACTAGAGTGCTTAGCTTGCTGCTATGCTAGCTAGTATCTTTTTGGTCCAACATGATAGATTCATGATAGAATGTACAAACCGCTGGCCTTTTTTGATCTAGTTGGGATTGGATCTATGCTTTGTTTGTTTCTCCTTCTGCACACATTACAAAAACTCAGGGTGGGTACTCGCAGCCTAGCCATACAGGGGCAGTTCCGCGACGAAGCTCCAGATTGCATCCCCCTCCCCCTCCCCACCAAAAAACGACAGCAACTGCTCAAATGCATAAAATAATTTTACACTCCCCAAAATCCCTGCCAACAAAGAGTTCCTACTAAAAACAAACTGAAATCGAATCAAACTCAAGGCGTTGCTGAATAGACCTACATATTCGGCTTAGGCTTGTTTTATCATTTCAGATCAGAATAGTTCTATTGAAAGATTATGTAATCCGCACCTGATCGCAACAAAATATCTTGCAGACAAAAAAATACATAGGATGTAACTCGTACCCCCCAAAAGGGCAGGATTCCCACGTCATGTAACACTGGCGAATGTTGCTGGCTGTCCTGGCGTTTGTCACGCAACTCACTTGTGATTGTCAACCTCGTGTTGTTTTGGATAACTTGGCACTCGCAGTGTTCGTTCTACTCGTTTTGGGGTTATATCGGCCTGAAAACATCATTCTCACAAGCTAGATATTTCATTAGGACTCCTACTTTAATTTGTAATGGGTAAAATACCAGGAGGAAAAAATAGATTTCTAGCCAAATTTATGTAATCTTCGAGTCCAGTTTGTTGTTGTTGCTGCAAAAAGGCAAATCGCCGCCACAGAATCCTGGAGTATTATTCTCCCAACGCCGAAATCAAGGAAGCTACGACACTGTTGAACTAAAGCTTTTTAAAATGTGTTTTATTGATTTATTTGTCATTGTGATTGCAAATTTTAGCATTCTTGTCCCGCTCGGGTCGGGAGTGCGAATGTAAAATTGTCACGAATAATTGCCTTAAACAGCTGATACAAATAGCTTTCACGTCGATTGAAAATCCCCAGGATTTTATTTGATAGACATTAAGTAGAAGACATGCTTTGATTTTATGTGTAGAATTAGTGGATTTTCCCATAACATGGGAGATATAGCGGTCTCGAAACCGCTCAAATATTTAAAATTGCACTCAGATTGCCAAGGATTGTTTATTCTTTCTGTTTCGATCCGCTGTATGACTTGAAATTTGATCTCCAAAGGGAGAGGGGGGGGGGGGTCAACCGGGTGATCCGATTGAATGCTTGTTCACGCTACATATTTACCACATTAGCCTAAAACGTTCACCGTAGTTAGAGGTCAACTAGTACTACATTCTAGCAAAATTTGGGGGATTTTCAAATTCTCAAATTTCGCGACCCGGGCATAAGATTACTCTCACAAGAAACCGCGTACCGACTTCCTCAAGCGCAGCTTTAGTTATAGGGACGCCAAATGTTGGAACGACCTCCCTTTCCTTTCAGATGTAATAGATTGGTGAAGTTTGCGGTTTTTCACTTCTTATGATGAAAGTAATTGTGTCCAAAGGAATATCAGGTATTTATGAGCCCCTGCAGTTATCTTAAAAACGTTTTACGTATTCGGTATTTTAACCCTAATCAGACTGGGGTGTGGGGGAGCTTTTCGAGCCCCCCCTCCAGTAAAAACCTGATTATTCTAAAAGACCACTGCAACTATGATGGTGAAACTTCGTGACTTTTCTTAAAATGTATCTGGGGACATTTTGGTGTCAATGACATGTCAGTGTTAACGTCCCAGTTTCCATGGCAACCAATTTTTGACATGCATGTTTTGCAAAACCCGAAAAAACGTGAATTTTTCATATTTCAAGCTTAATATTGGACACATTGCCCAACTTATGACTATCGGAGCTTGTACTCATTAGTAATTTATGTACAGGCTAATTAATTCTTGACACAAAATCTTTTGGGGGGAGGGGTAGGGGGATTTTGTTCATTTTAACACATGGTCTAAAACTAACTCTAGGTTCACAAATAGCCTTTTTAATTCAACTTTTTGAATGTCAAAGACTTCTTTGATGTGTATTTTGTACTCTGACTATTTTTTTCTCATTGAGTATTTATTTGAAGAGTCAAGTGGAAATTCAATGAAATCCAAGATGGCGGATCCAAGATGGCGGATCAAAGATGCCGGATCAAAGATGGCGGATCAAAGATGGCGGACAATATTTTCAAAAGTCGTCATTATGACGCAAGTTTAATAACAATTTATGGGTTAATGTCACAAATTATTACATTTACATTATCTTGATGTTAATTAGTTGGCTTTTAGAGTACATTTACCAAGTTTTTGGAAGTTAATTAAAATTACTTCGCCCTATTCAGACTGGGGGGGGGGGGGGCTTTTACGTCATTGTGACGTCACATTTTGCTGCCACGTGACGAAAATGGGTGTGGTGATTTGTCTAAGGCTCATGGTCATTGTGTGAAAGTTTGATGATCATAGCCCCAGTGGTTCCAGAGATATAGAGGGGGGGGGGCGAATTAGCCCCCCCCCCCCCCCCCCAGTCACAGATGGTCCAAAAAAGCCCAGTCTGAATATGGTTAAAAATTGATAAAAAATTGAGAATGACCTCATTGTGACGTCACATTTTGCTCCCACATATGTTGTTCGAATTGTGGGTGTTTTGGTATCTTAGAGAAAATATCAGGTATTTAGTACCCTTTAGTTTTCTTGTTGGAAGGGAGGGCGCGTAAATTACGCCCAAGCTTCGTTTGGCTTTCAAGGTTTTTTTTCATGTTTCAGAACTTGCACAATTTAGCTGATATTTGATTGTTTGATCATTAAACGCCACTCACGTGGGCATTAAAATCCACATTGGATTTACGTCATTCATTCTGGATGAAGCTGTTCGCACGCCGATGTAAACCTGTATTCGTTATTATTGTTGTTAAATGCGCAGAGCGACCCGGCATAAAATCCAATGTTTCCTTTTCCATCCCCTACTTACGTAGACTTACGTTAGCTCTTTAGACTTTGCTAACTATATATACTTAGGATGCTGGTTCTATAATTAGCTATACTAGGTGAGATAAACAGTTAACCATATACACTTAATGACTGCTTCCGAGGGAAACAGCGAGTTTTGTTTTCCCGAGAATCTCGATGTTTCCCGAGACGAAGTCGAGGGAAACATCGAGATTCGAGGGAAAACAAAACTCGCTGTTTCCCGAGGGTGCAGTCATTAAGTGTTTTATTATATAGCAAAAAGAAAACACGGTAAAAATCATCCGCCGAAATTTCTCGCTCTAGCGATGTTGCCCGCGCGGGCAACAATTTTTGATTGTAGCCCGCGCGGGCTACATTGGATTTGTAGCCCGCCACGTGACCATGATAGAACCAATCAGAGCGCGCGCTTTGATCAAATAAACACGAGCTATATAATAATGTCAGATATTAAAGTTAGCTAATATGATAGCGTAGTTAATATGATAGCGTAGAAGCCATACGTCGGCACTAGGATTAACTACAATCCGCCGAAAAAATTGTTTCGTTGACATGCCATACAAACTCATTGATGACACACTCTTCGCATAGGGAGGAGGATCTCCGGAAAGATCATTATTAGACAAACATGCTGACTAAGTTTGATAAAGATATGATAAATAGCCGCCAAGCTATGCGCTTCTAAATTCATGAGTTTTGTTGCCAGCTAATAAACATGCGAGTAATGTAATTTGACGCATCATTTTGTTTGCTTCTGTGCAAAGACTATGACCGCGATCACGTTAAACACCCAACTTTCTGCTTACTATAGACGTATTTTAAGCCTTACAAAACTGGTTGGTTATATAGAGAAACATGTTTTCCTTGCGCTGTCTTTATTTGGATTCCCTGCTGTAGGTTTGGAGGGAATTAGAAACCGAATTTGTCATTTTCTGTAATCTCGCCTTGTAGTATAGAAACAAAATTCCGTCACGAAAAAGTGTCATCTGATATCCTTGATGCCTAATGTGCTAGCAAAATACATAACTTTGAACGGCCATAAGATCGCATTATTTTACCGAACTTCTTTCAACGTGCATTGCTTACTTCTTTAAACACGATGTGTTGAAAAATGTAAAAACTGACTGATTTCAGACTTTTTTATTTTGGCTTTGAAACATTATTTACAGGAGTGGAGATAAGGAATTGACCTTGTGTGAAAGCAAACGTGCTAATGAAATGATCCCTCTCGGGGTCAGAGATTTTTTCTCTTTCTCCGCTTACTAGGGCTAACGCTCATAAGCACACATGGGACCATTTCATTAGCACGTTAGGGACGTGTCATTATTTAGCGGGGGGGAGGGCTCCTATTTTTGTGGGGAGGGTCCTAATTTTTTTCGCGTGTCTAAAGGGAGGGTCCAAATTTTTTTCACTCCTATTTAGGGGAGGGTCATAATTTTTTCAGCAACATTTGAACGATGAAGAGGGTAATACCAATGGCGATAGTGGTTCATTTCAGCAACTTCTCCATAAAAATTTCGGCGCGCTTCGCGCGCATAAACAATGACATAATATACTCTTTTAGCCATGAGGACACTACCGTTGACAAGAACAAGTTATCTTGACAAGGTAAATCAAACTTTCCCAGAATTTCCCTGCAAATGATAGGCCTGGAGGGCAAGTCACTATATGTTTGAAAGAAGACCCCTTAGGTAAGCGTGAGTTTTCGACGTTACAAGCATATAAATTCGTCCGTTGGGCCGCGCTTCGCGCACATGAATATTAATAACTTCGTCATTTGCGGAGCGCAGTTGTGCGCATGAATAATATAACCTAACCTATATAGTTGAGGTGGTGTACTTCCTGACAGGCTTTTTTTTACTATGCCATACACAAAACATGTTCATCTACCCTTTCTCTGAGGCTTGATGAAATGCGATGAAAAAGCAAAAAAAAAAACGATGAACAATCAAAAAAACGATGAACAAAGAAACAAACGATGAACAAAATTTGGGCACGCCTCACGCGCAACGAAGGATATGCGAGCCCGTTTTTCTGTAAAATGTCTACAGTACTAGGTCAAACAGGGGACGGGAGATGTGGGATTACCATATGCGTTAATCATTGCACTTAAGAGGGAGGATCACTGTATTTTACCTGTGTATTATAAACATCCTCACGTAAATAATCGAGGCGATGAAAAATATATGCACCAGTCAATTGACACCCCGGCCCCCACCCCCGGGACAGGGCGGGAAAGTAACGCGGTCAGGCCGGGGATTCAACACATTAATCTACGGAAGGGCAGGGAATTTAACACGGACCTTCTATAGCGCGAATATTCAACGGGGCATTAACCGGAAATTAACGCTGAGCCAGAAGTTCGATTATCGTGCGAAAATATATTGGTTTAAGGACCGAGGTCGGAGGATTTTGGGAGGGATCACTTCATTTTTGGGCGAGTGAAAGGATCTCTCGAAACCTGAAGCCTTGAAAGAGAGATTCCAGCAACGAGTTCTATATCATTTTCTAGTTTTATTTCACTCATTATGTTGAAAATTTCGGCGCGCTTCGCGCGCATAAGGAATGACATCTAATCTAGTGTTAGAGAACTTGCCCAAAGAAAACAATACGCTTGTGGCGCTTAAATGGAATGCGTAGGAATGTCCGTTACACGCATGTGTATCTTGGCAAGGACAAATGAAAACCCCCAAAAGCCCTCCAGTGATACGCCTGGTTGGCAGTCAATATGTTCGAAAGAAGTGAGTTCGACGTTACAAGCTGCATAGAAATTCGTTTTTGGGCTGCGCTTCGCACATGAATCATGATAATTTGTAGCGCGTGAAGAATAAAACCAACAGGCTTTTTTACTACACGCAGAAAATAAAAAGCTTATCTTTTCTCTGGAGGCTTGATGAAATGCGTTTATCAAAATAAAGGCGCGTTTCGCCATGTTGCAAAAGTGTCCCCGGGGGCCTGGAGCTTTAACAACGTCCCTGGTGACCGGGAAAATAGTAACATTTAACACTTAGTGAATGTTAAATTGGGGGGCCGTGATGTCAATTGACTGGTGCATGACAGAAGTAAGAAAAAAGTAGTTCTGTATTAAGAAGAAAGAAAGAGACATTACATCACTTGGACAATAGTCTATCTAACAGGTTTTTTAGAAATAAATTGCATGGGGGAGGGTCCCAATTTTTTTTACCTATGACTTGGGGAGGGTCACATTTTTTTTGTTATGTTCAAGGGGAGGGTCCTAATTTTTTTTAGCCTTCTTTGAAAAAAATGGGAGCCCTCCCCCCCCCCCCCGGTAAATAATGACACGTCCCTTAGTCAGGCTTGCCTGAACATCTACATATATTATTTACAGGAGTGGCTGAATAGACTTACTAATCGAGGCGGACTGGCCACATCAGGGTATTTTAATAAATATTGTGTTCAGGGTTTTCACTCAATTGATGGTCAGATGGAAGAGAAGAGCTTAAAGATGATTTCGTTTCATATGCACTTTAATGTTACGTGACCAAATCTAAAAACGTTGAAATGAGCATTTACTCAGCAGTGTTGTTGCAACTTTTAGGTTAGCTGTGTACCTTTCGCTATGTATTCTCTTCTTCTCACAAAATGTTTCTCCGGCCATACAATGTTGTGAAATGGACACAGATTAAACCTATACCGCCTATATTACTAGTGTAGTTAATTTAGCAAAACTCGAGCTCAGTTCCTGTAAGGCATGGCTCTCAAAAATCACTGACCTAAAAAACTTAGGGGGTGGTCTATCTTCATCAGTTTTAACAATTTCAAGATTATACATCGTCCAGCTTGTAGGTGGCCAAGAAATAAGTATGTTTCAGTTTTGTCTCCGTGACAACGAGGAATGTGACCTTTGAACTCTGTGTTTTAATCATTTTGCTAAAGCTGCCTCTGAAAACGTACAAAGATTAGAGTTCCCAAAGATGTTTAAATGTAAGGTAACTAAAGTCAGAGCAAGTATTACCGATCCAACTGGAAATCGTGACTATTTCAACGGCAACCATATTATAGGGCATTTTGAAATTTGATACCTGCCAATAACTTTGCCATCTAAATTGGTGTACATGATTTCCAGTTGGATTTGTAATACTTGCCCTTAGTTAAATAGGTTTTCGTTTAGACGTCTTTAAAAATTCTAGCTTTTCCCTGTTTTCAGAGGCAGTTTTTGAAAAAATTAAAACACAGAGTTCAAAGGTCACATTCCATGTTGCCATGGAGACAACACTCAAATCTAGCTATTTCTTGGTGCCCCATAACATGAGTGAAGTTTAGTAATGAAATTGTGAAATGTACTCAAGATAGACCACCCCCTAAGGTTTTGGGCCTCCACTTTGAGAGCCATGCCTTACAGGAGCTGAGAGCTCAAGACAACGACGAGTGATTTCCAGAACACACACTCTTCCTACACTTATAAGGAATGAAGAAAGGCTGAAGGATCTTTTAATGCCAAAAAAGTTGCCGTTTTGCTTCCTTTTAAGCTAGCTGCATGTATTTTATATCCTTCAAAACCCTCTGAAGAGTAAAAACAGATATCGTATTTCTATTAATTATTAATGAATCATCTATGAAATAAATAATTTCCTTTAAAAAAATAATTTTCTAGTTTGTATAAGCACTAGTCCTTCAGAATTCAAGAGCACCTCAAAGTTTGGTATATCATTTTGAATGACACTTTTAAAAAGCGGTTTATAAAAAATTATTTGTTCCAATTTTATGATATTATATATTTCATTATAGTGTGTTTGTTTTTCAACCTATCTAACAAACAGGTTCGTTCCATCGCCCCTTGTGAGGAGTTCTAGTGAAGCAATACTTCCCGAGCATTAACTCAGTCTCACAATGCTGCCTTAGATCAGTTTCCAAGTAGATACCCCCGACACTTGCACCTATTTCTCCGAAATTATACGCCAATATCGCAAGACCCAACGCTATAGACTTATTAGCGGCAGAGTAAGGAAACATATTGGTAACAGCAAGGACTATGTTCACTTCTAGCATTCCATTTACATATCCTTGTGTGCAACAGAGTGCGATGATGATACCAACATTTGGAATAAAGCGATACCAAGATGCAAATATATAAAGTGAGCAGTGGAGCCCATCTACAAGGACAAGTATCCACATTTTGTGGACGCGCACAAATTTGACGAGATTTGGACAAAAACGACCGACAAGAATAATCTGCGTCCCGCCAAGAAATCGCGATAGTGAGCAAGCAAGAATGTAGTATTTAAAATGGTTCTCAGGCGAAAACGGAGACTTTCGAAATGCGAGTGTGGTGAGAATTGAAAACTGAGAAAGGAAGTAGAAAATGAATCCTAGGTACATGTAGATTAGCAAGTTAAGTATTTGCCATACAAGTTGTAGTCTACCGAAAAACCCTCGATATCGTATCTCCTCATTCTGGGATTGCTTTTTGCTATTGAGCTCTGTGTTGATGAGCGGACTGTATTTGATTTCCTCGCGGTCTCCCTGTGATTTTGTATCCAATTCCGTCTTGTCCATCAGAACGTACGCAGCGATGAAGATCACGCAGAGTGATGAGGAGGCAGCGATGGTGACTTGTGGTGTGACACAGAATGTAATGGTCATACCTGCAAAAAATACAATAATGTTTACTTATCAAGTTCATAAAGCTCATAAAGTAATGCTTCGAGCGAATCTCAACAGAATTTGCCCTTCGAGGTCCTTTGTAGTCAATTTTTATATATACCTATTTGTTTAGTATCACCCAGCTAGTGGACTATTGCCAATGCTGCATTCTGATTGGCTACGCTACTAGGGGACTATTATCAATAGACCTCTAGTAGCGAAAGCGCCGATTTTGAACATGAAAACAATACCGGCCACTTCTCGTTTTGTCGAGGTTTCTGGTGATTTTTTTGACAATTTTTCACTTTTTTGTGCAACTAGTTGGGTGATACTAAAACAATAAAGGCCGTTTTAGACTGTACGATTTTCGCCTACAATCATCGCATGCGACATGCTCGCATCAGCATACGACTCGAATCGCAAAGTCTAAATCAGCCCTACAACTCCTCTACGACATGCGCTTGCGAGCTAAGTCATGTCGCAAGCGTGTCGCATGCGATGGTTGTAGGCGAAAATCGTACAGTCTAAATCGGCCTTTAGACCTCTCGCCCTCAAGGGCCACGGGTCAATAGCCCATTCGGCCTGCGACCTCATGGGCTATTGGCCCGTAGCCCTTTCGGGCTGGAGGTCTAATTGGTAAATTTCTTATAGTTTTTCATTTTATACAGGGGCTCATAAGTAGGGGCGTCCCTCTGATATATATTCTTGATAAGGCGTTTTGACAGACCTAGTTATTTTTAGATTGTTATTTGCTCTTGTTTCTATGCCGCTGCGGTCCCGTTTATTTAGAATAACAATAGTAGAGAACAACAAAAAATCAGTCCTTGCACGTGCATATCTTGCAAATGAGTACAGGCGTCTGATAACGAATTTGATTGGCTAGTAAAACAAAAGCTTTACAATTTTATAGCGGTAAAACAGTTCTAAAAATAACTAGGTCTGTCAAAATGCCTTATCAATAGGACAATACTAGAGAGGGACGCCCCTATTTATGAGCCCCTGTTTTATATACATATATTTCTGTAAATAACAGTAATTCAGCTTTTGGCTGCTAAGGTTTTTAAATAAAGTTATCTATCTGTCTATCTATCTATCTCATACATGACCAGTTCTATACTTCTCAGTAGAAAATAATTCTCGACAGAATTAGTCAATCCGTAATCATGTTTTCATCTCCTGTTATAACAATAGCAATAATCATCAGGAATCGGTATTATTTTGTTCGTCTTCGTTTCTGGAAATAGAACAATTGTAATAATATGATTTGAGCTGTATGTTTTTTGTGAGAAAATATGTAATGTTTATTTTTCACACGTCTTATTTGTGTGTTGATGTTCATAAGTAGTAGTGGTTTAAACACATAAAAAGAATGTAGTTTGTTGTAGGGAGGGATAAATAAAAAAGGTGGAGAGGACCAGAGGAGCTTTTGAGCCGGTCACCGCCAGTGAGACAAGTTAGGGTAGCTTGCATTGTGAATGTTCAGATGAGATCTCGCATTTGTTGTCGAGCGGCGACACCGCTGGGCGACTGGCTCAAAGCCAAGCGTCATATCGTATATTTCTCGCTGAATATCGATATTTCGCCAAAATAATTGTGATACGCAATGCCAATATACCTATCACACAACAGGGCCTGCTAGAGGATGTTTTTGCATCAAAATGTGTTTCCTAAATGATCAAGGCTTGCATTGTGAACTTTCAGCGACGTTACTATTGACACTGCAAATACATCAAAAAGCTCGTTTCTCGCAGGATTTTTATTTTTTTTACCAAAACAGCTCTTTTACGTCTTCCACCACTTACCACTTATTCTCAAATCGGGGCGGCTTGTTACACAATTTCAAGGTAGAATTTGTTCCTAAGTGATGCATGTTTTTCAGTTGTTTTGCCAAAACAGGAAACACAGTTTGTTTTTAAGTTCATTTGACACAAGTGATATATGAAAAAGTGAAGACTAAACTTTAGTGATCTTGTAATTGAAGCTTTTTCCCGTGGTTTCTTAAGTGTAAAATCATGTATCCAGTCTCAGAGTTTAGAATGTTCGTAGTGTCGATCAGTAAACCGTCGACCAATGGAAATGACACGAAACAAGGATATCAAACAGTAGTAGCCAATCAGGGCGCGCCACTCTCACTAAAATAATGCAGATTTATACACTTGCCAGACAATCTCTTCACACGTCCCTGATGCATTTTCCAAATGAATACTGTAAGTTTCTCGGAGTTTCTTCTCAAACAAATATTATTGCATGATCTTTATGGCAGTTTTTGTTTTTGATATCTGTTTACAATGACAATGACAAGTTATTGATACAGGGTGTAGGTAAATTATCGAAAATTTCGTACGTTTGTACTCTAGTTTAATGTCAATGTTCGAACCATTTTTTGCACGTAAGAAGAAGGGCCTTACTTTCTTGGTGACTGATATACCTGTATAAGCGAAGCTTGCAGCCATGGCACCAAATGTAGTTCCAACATCGAGTGTTGCACATAGCTCATCGGAACCTGGAATTCGTGCTGCTAAGCCATATGCAGCGTTTACAATCCAAGCGTACGCAATCCCAGTCATTGAGCAAAACGCAAGTCGTGCTGGGATTGAATCCACCATAGAAATTCCCAGAAATGCTCCAGTGTTCATAACCACAATGATGAAAACAGACAATGTAATCGGGACACGGTAGACAAACCACGGGAAGAAGAAGTTTGAGATGAGTTCCGGTACAGTTATTACAATAATCAGTATTGAAGTCGGGTACGAAGAGCCAGCCAAAAGGTCTTGCGCAGCCACGAAGCACATTCGCGGGTAAATCATGATATAAACACCAAAAATAAAGAAACAGACAATGTTTCTCCAACCAACTAGTTTTCCTTCCGCCATCTTGTCTTTTCTAGAATAAAAAAAAAGGGAAAAGGGGCCTTAGGTTTTGATCATTCTGATTATGGTCGGCATTATTTTAAGCGTTTTCTTGAATCGAAATAGCCGGACACTACGGACATCATTCATCAAACAACTCTTTCTTCTCTCGACTATTGCTAGAGAAATCTATAAATAAATAATATATAGATTTAGGCAATGCCTAAAAGCGGAACTCCAATCATACACACCCTACGTCTTACTCACAGGGAGCTCACCTTTACAGTTTAAATCAAGAAAATTCATGTTACCATTATATGGCAATGATATTATTAGCGCGTTCTGATATGCTAACAAGTCGCAGTTCACGCCCGGCAAAGATAATCTCTTTGAAATAAAAATGAAAAATAAGATTTTCAGCGAAATCCAAAACAAAGAATACTTGACATAGTATTTGTCTCATTGTACTAACTAAATCTAACATGTGACAAAGGAAAATCAAGGCTAGAATATCAGTAAAGATTACTAAAAACTATAATTCGAGTTTAGCCGGAGAAAAAGAAACCTCGAGGGAGCCTACTAAAGCAGCAAAACGTAAAAGTTACATGTAAAGTCAAACTTTTCTCATCAGGAATGCAATAACTTGGAAGCTAAAAATATAAATAGCATAAGAAGCAATTTCAAGCTTTGTGATTACCGATATCTGATAGTGAAGTCGTTTCTTTCCTCCGAAAGTCTCCGTCGTGTTGAGTTGAATTCATTCTTACTTGGCTTTTCCTAAATATATTATTCGGCTAAAACCATTGCAATTTTCTGTTATTGTCAATCCTGTTCAATCCAGTTCTGGCTCCCTGTTCGTAGATCTCATATGAGTATTCGAAGAACGCGTCGTTTGCAGCTTTTACGAAAGAAACTGTTGTTTTTCTTCAGAAGAACGCCGAAGTCTTTCTTCGCCGTGGGCCGGGTATTCTGCAATCTAGCCTTTGAATCTTTTGCAACTCCCTCATAGTTTCTCCAAAATGACTAAACAACATTATGAAATTTCGTCGAAGGAATCGAATCCAAAGTATTTTGACAATCATTAGAGAATTCTTTTGAGCAAATTTGGCGTGGTTCGCACCCACGAGTTTGTCTCGGTTTGACTCAACAAAAATTTCGTCTGAATGAACTCGAGTGAGCCGAGGCGGGCGCGTGTTTTGTGAATTTTTTCGGCGGGAAAATGAAGGAGCGACTTCCGGTCCGTGTCCTCTGCATGTCCGCGGCGCTGTGCTGGAGGACAAAATGATGCGCGCGCTCAGTGAGCCAAGACAGACTGTGATTTGCTGTGTACACAGGTCGCCAAAAACGCAAGTGCGCATGCGTAAATAAGAGCCCGCGATGTTTTCGTAAGCCGCTGAACGTATCGTTTTGGCTTGGATGGGTTGCTTTCTCATGTGACGTTGAATGATACATATGGGGCTCCACTCCGTGCCTTCGGCACGGGGAGTTCCGCTAAAAATTAAAAATTGATTCCATGCAATTGCATAACCGCAATTGTCTATTTGTCTTTATATCACGCCACAGAAAATAGACTCATTGACATGTCACCATGTCAAATCAGG
The DNA here is from genome assembly GCA_033964015.1 of Scolanthus callimorphus. Classification (NCBI taxonomy): domain Eukaryota; kingdom Metazoa; phylum Cnidaria; class Anthozoa; order Actiniaria; family Edwardsiidae; genus Scolanthus; species Scolanthus callimorphus. The sequence goes on along the minus strand of CM066911.1, from coordinate 27,706,839 downwards.
TGAGCTACATAACAGCCAGAAGTCTTGTGTGTATACCAGAACATACAAGTGACGCATGGGATATTTTGCACGCGCGCGCATGCCACTCGAAAGCGTCGTATAACTAGTATTCGCTGTTTGCTTTAAAAATTACTCTATGATGCTTGCTGTTTTGATTTCCGACAATAAAAACTCATATACCGTAAAATAAGATAATAACCTTTCAATAGGAGGATCCTGTGTTTACAGTCTGAAAACATTTGCATAAGCAGGGCCCACCTCCCCCTTTTTCAATGTTGTTTTCTTGGCTGTGGGCTATCAAAGGAACTTATATGCTGAAAGTACCAACATTGATTGGGGGGGGGGGGGAAATGTCTGCTGCTTATAGCTCTTGTACGGCAACGAGAGTGAATTCACAATAGGTGCTAAATTTTGTCAACACATTTTGTCCAAGATTGTAGATTCTACTATTGTACTATTTTCTTTAGTACGTGTTTACTACGACATAAACGTAGCATTAGGATCAAAGGCTTCCGTTCTTCTTATGGTATGCTTACTTCGCTTATGTCGTTTATTTACATGGATGACGATGTATCTTCGCAAGTCGTTCTCAGTCTTAGCCATTTTAACTAATGACATAGAACTTCGCATCTTTATTTAGGAGCGTGACATTTGAACACGCCTATTTATTCAAGAGAAACTTGTGTAAACTTTAAAGTTTAACGTGTGCAGTTCACTAACTAGCATTATTACTAAAAAAGCGAAGCAAAGGCAATGGGTCCTGATAACGGCGCAGCGATAAATAAGCACATGAAAGTCAGATAAATAAAACGGATCTGTCAATGTTCTTCAATCAGTGCCTTACATTTCAGTTCCTTGATATTATCAATGTTTAATCACTGATGTTATCACTTAGTGATTACAGGACTGTGATTGCAACATGATTACCAACACTCTCGACAATTTTCTGAAATCTGCTCTACACTAGACTCACGTGTTCAGTTGATCACCGGCCGATAAACCAGGTGCGACTGTTGACTGCTGCGATCGCTCTGTTTCGCAAGCCCTTTTGCACGAACATTCACAGACATTCGTCTACCAACGTCAAACAAACGTGGACTTCTAATTTCGAGCTGATATCACCTGCGAATGACACGGTTACTGACGATTTTAATTAAAACGTTACGGTTCATTGCTGTAGTGAAAAACATTCTGCAGCAGAGTCTTGCAGTATATTCAATTCAGTTTAACTTTCAACTCAGTTCAACTTCTTTGTTTGTCATTCTATTGGGCTAGATTGCAGAATACCCGGTCCATCACTGGATATATTCAAAAACGCTGTCACCGCAGTCTGCAGTCACACAGAATAAATTACATATAATGTATGCATTTCCACTACGGACTGCGGTGACACTCAGTAAAGTGCTTAGATCGGTCTTGATATTTATGAATGCATTCAAAAACGCTGTCACCGCAGTCCGCAGTCACACAGAACAAATTACAAATATTGTATGCATGCGGTGACACTCAGTAAAGTTACATACGGTCTTGATATTCATGAATGCAAACACACTTCTGAGTGTCACCGCAGTCCGCAGTGGAACATAATTATATTTTATACCCTATGTAGAATATATTACAAGAATACAGCCCGTCACTTCGTGACGCTAGAAGACTCAGAATAACATTTTGTTTATTACAGACAATTATTTATCAAGGGATTTCTTTTATAATTTTTGAGCGGCACAACTGTGTTTTTGCGAAGGCTTCTGTGGTCTTCTTTTCCAAACTGTCTCGTATTCAGTTATTTCGAGACTGGTGGGCAATTGTTTAGCTCAAGACAACAATTTAGTTTCTACACTTTATGTGTCTAGTAAATGTTTTTAAAATTTAGAGCTTTCGAAAGATAGAGAATCCATGTTTTGCTTTTGAAAAGCACAACCTTGTTATGTACGTGACTGGGGCACAAAGCTGTGGTCAGAAGCCATTTCAGTGTTGTCTCTCGAACAGACTGATTTAGCCAATCAGAAACGTTTGCGCAGACAACCCGATTATAATAGTATAGATTGTCTTTTATAAAATAACTAAGATAGTACGCGCGCTCTCATTGGTCGACAGGTGTGTTTATATGAGAGTATATAAACACGGTTGTGACGTCACGCCCGGGACGATGTTTGCGCTGTCTTCTTTTTTCATTCTTTACATATTTTGACAAAAATTTATCCAAACACTTGAAGCAATGAAATTGTGAAAGCAGTGCTGTTTTCTTTTTAGCTATCATTTGTCGTCCCATCCTTAAACCACAATTTCAAAGAATTGGCTTGTCTTCGACTTTTTTAGTCAAACGCGTGTAAACTTTCAGGATTGTCAACATTTTCGTACGATTATAAGTACCTTACATGATATTTTTCTCCTCCGAAATCCTCTTCCCTCCCTTTATGAAACGATTTCTTTGACTTCTGGAACTTTTAAAAAGTATAAAGCTCGTACTAAGAGGAGAAAAACACACAAATCAAGTTACAAAGTGACCCAACTAAAATTCTGAATTTGGAGACTTTCGGCGAATCGATCGGCTAGCCAAAAATGAAGACCAAATTATGGAACAAATCACAGTTTATTTCCACTTACTTTCCTATTCAATTTCCTATTCAATGATGATCTTTCACAAGCCGAGTAGGTAAGAAATCGTTTGCTAGCAAGTTAACACGATTTGGAGTATTAACAAAACATGAAATTCTTACCGGCGATCGGCGATCGGCGAACACCGACGGCACTGTCGACGAAACTTTGACTTGAGTTGCTTCAAAAATTCAATATTCGTTCATGCCATCAGCAACAATTGAAGCCCCCATAGTATCATTCCAGTCTGGTATTCAACATTTTGCTTGATTTGAAGATTGAAACAAGACACGCTTTTTTTGCTATCCAGCTTTTTCGATGCCGGCCGAATTTGCCTTTCCAAAACTCGTCAAAAGGCTCAAGTCAACACGAAGGCTATTGTTGTACGGAAAATTCCTTTGGCTTTGCAATTCTTAACCCGTACATCCCTTCATTGACATTCGCTTATGCTTCAATTACAATAAACACCATAGAAGAGGTCAATAAAGTCGTCAAATGTTTCTTAGAAAGCAGTTTTCTCTCGCCTCCCCTTCGCAAAACTTGCAGCCAACTGAGTGAAAAACTTGAACACATGCGATATAACACGCCCTCTGATTGGCCCGTTCAGGCCGTCGTGCGGTAAGGAGAATTTATATATTCACACAAAATGTTGAAATAAATTCATTTTAAATCTTTCGCTTCAAAAAGTGAAATATATTTTATAAAAGCAATAGAGAACTTTTTCCCAGTGTCTACATACTCTGATGCAAACACTCGGGTAGGTTGGGAGAATTCTCGACTAGTTATGCAGCCACTCGACCTTCGGTCTCGTGGCTGCATAACTGTCTCGAATTCTCCCAACCTCCCCTCGTGTTTGCATCAGAGTATGTAGACACGGAAAAAGTTCTCTATTGCTTAAGTGACGCACTTTCACTGTCAATTAACATTTTGTTGGTGTGATACCCGGGGGGGTGACTCCCATATTTTTTGACCGGGGATGATCGTCGTATCTTTTAGGGGTTAAAATCACGTTGGTTTGGTCTCTTTTAGGGGTGATCTTGATCTTCAATAAATTTTAGGCAGAATGGTATCTTTTAGGGCCGAAACTGTGTCCAAATTGCTTTTTCTCATGATGGTGCTTCTAAAAACCGTGTAAGAAAGAGAGATTATTCGATGAGAAGACGGTGAATTAGAAACAAACACGGAAATGTCTTCATGGGTAATTTCCCCTGTTACCTGTGTCCTTCGCGCATACTTGGCACATAAGACCTCATCTTTTAGGGTAATAATTTTTTTGAGCCACGCTATGGCCCGCCATGTTTGGTATCTTTTAGGGTGAAACTGAACATTTCCGACGATCATCCCCGGTCAAAAAATATGGGAGTCCCCTCCCCGGGGTGTGATAACCATCTGCATTTACGAGCTCGATGGAGTGGTTTACTGTCTTGGATGTATCCGTGGTTGGCTAGGTTAATGTAGCTCTTCCTGCAGTCAGACACAATAAGTGTCCCTTCTTTTATTCTGTTCTGGATTATGGGCAGCAACGTGGCTTCGTCCCTTTTTCAACGGCGACCATGAAACACTTTCTGGTTCTGCTTCCCTCCTCGATGCCTCCGAAAACCCACTGTCCTTCTACATAATGTCCTCTATGGTACTTTCTCTTCCCAAATTTACTCTCGTCTATTTGAACTCGTACTCCTTCTCCTCCTAGCTTTTCTCCTGCATTCATCAGCGTCACTTCGCAAATCTCACGGCAAAAACTGTCCCAGTCAACGGCAGCAAACCTGGAGGCGGCGAGGTGGCGGCCAACCGGAAGTAAATTTTCCCGCGCCCGATCTAATTTGCATATCGACACCGCCACTTTCCTTGGCGGTGGTGAGAAAGGTAGGTTTGGCCGCCTCTCGAGGCGGTCGTTTTATTCCTTTTATTTTTTTTACTTAAAATGCAAAACTAAGTATCTATTTTGTGAAACAACTGTTAAAATTACTTTTCTATTTTGCATTTTGTTTGCAAATGTTCAACCAAATTTTTTTGGCAGTATTTACGCTTACTGTGTAGGATCTCGTTGAACTGCTTCGGCACAATATATTTCTATTGGTTGCCGTTAAAAAATGAAGCTGTTTTCGCCATCCCCCGGTCCCTATTTGACATGGTAGAGGTATTTTTCTTCCGTTGCGCGCGAAGCGCCCTCGAATTTTTATAAACGCATTTCATGAAGCCTCAGAGAAAGGGTAGACGAACGTTCCGTTTTTCGTGTATAGTAAACAATGCCTGTAGGTTTTATTATTGATGCCACAAATTATGAAATTATTATTATTCATTTGTGTGAAGCGGTCCACATGACGAATTTCTATACTTGTAACGTCGAACTCACGCTTACCTAAGTGTGATTCTTTCGAACATAGTGACTGCACTGCCTACCAGGCCTATCACTACAGGGCATTTTTTGGGAGAGTTTGTTTTTCCTCGGCGAGATACCACTTGTTCTTGTAAACGGCGCGAGGGCAGTGTCTTCGGTGCGTGAGTTCTCACGAACTATATATTTCGTGGTATTTTTAATGCGCGCGAAGCGCGCCGAAATTTTTATCAAGTGAAGTAGAAAAATGCAAAAGAGAAGTTGCTGGAATAACTACTTAAGATATCTTTTTAATGAGAACCCAAGCCATGTCTTTGTACGATTTTTATTTCCTAGCTTGAATCTCTGCAAGATTTTTTTTTCGAAGGATTGGCCTTGCGCGATTTTTTTTGGGAATTGCCACCCCCCCCCCAACTTCTAATGGTCCACCCCTTAGAGGTCCGTTCTAGCAAATCAAGCAAATCACACTTGTTGGAAGCCTGAATTTCAGACATTGTCCCTCGCAAAAAAATACGAGAGAAAATTACGAGGGAAAATACGTCTTGTTTGGTACCTTTTAGGGGTCAAAATCAACTGAGCAACGCCATGTTTGGTACCTTTTAGGGGTAAAAGTTCCCGACGAGCTGTTGACTATGAACTTGATCATTGCAAATTTAATTTTTATTGAACTGCAATACGTTTGCTGCCATACCTTTGCACTGCTAGACTCAAACTGCTAAACATTTGAACAACATGTTTCAATGTGTGCTTAGACTAAAACTAGCATCACTTTTAGCTAAATATGTGCTCCATGGGCATTTACATTTTAATTTGCACGTTATAATTTCTAGATCATGTTTATGTTATGACATACTGTGTTACTTTGTATGTAACTTTTGCTGAAAATTATATTTATTCAAGAGCATATTTGTTTGAAAGTACATTTCATTTTCACAGTCCAATACTTTTGGATTTGAAACCGCTAAAACAAGAGTTGCTTGGCACATTGGTATCGGTAGGCTGTAGTTGATTTTACACTGCACTGATGTTTGAATAAAATAGTACTGCAGCACTGGAGGGTCTAATCCAAAGTACTGTGACGTCGTGTTACCATACAGGCAAGCCAAGGCATTCCGTAGAATTGCACACACCAAGCACTACACTACTGAGTCATATCCTTAAATTTCTTTTAAAATCTATAAATTTCCAAGACGTTGCAACATCATTGAACAACCATTCTACAGCCTCCCTGACTCTACTCGTTGATGTATTAAAGGCTTGCATGTCAGGAGTCAGCACCCTATTCGTAAATGGCTGAATTACCCTCATGGGGTAGGCGGGTTCACCATAGATGCACATAAGCTGAACTGCTGGGGACACAACATGGAGGTCCAAAAGTGGCAATAATCTGGAATCCGCCAGCATTCCTGAATCATGTTTTCTCCCTTCTGCAAACATAAAATCTGTTGTCACCTTTTTTAAGAGGGTGCAGGTATACTTCCTGAAAGGGCATATGTGCCTTATCCTTTCTTGAGATGAAAATGTTCAGAGGGAGGCATTTTTCTATTGCAATTTGTTTAAAGGTAGTTTGCACTATATAGCATCTATCACATAGTCTTGTTAACTAAAAAGGTGCAAAACGCCTTACGAAATGGAATGTGGGTACTGTTGAAACACAATCCCAGCACAGGGAGCGGGGCTCATAAAAAAAAAAAATCTGAAAAGTGGAGGAGGCTGGAAATTTCTTGGAAGGCGAGAATATACTTACTTCGAGAAGTTACTTAGTATTTGGGACAAGCATGCAAGGGGCATAGCTAGGGGGGTATCCTGGGGTGCCTGTGAACCCCCTTTTTAAGAAAAAAAGTAAACATTAAGAAAAAAAATCGGTGAGCTGGAAAAGGGCACCAACATTTGTACAGATGTGACCTTCTCTTTCTCATCATGGCTACGCCCCTGGTATGGGTTATATATCCTTACCCACAGGGCCAAACATGTGAGCAATAAGTCCATTTGGGAGGGCAACAGGAGACTGAAAACTATTAGCGTTAACCCGCTTGTGCCCATTATACACAACACTCTGGTGTTCTCCAGGCCTGCATATTGGTCTCACCGTCCCATCAATAAAACCAAAACAATTATCCAACGCTGCCCCTTTGAAAGAAACTGCATCAGCATAGGTCTGAAGTTGGTGCGGCTGCAGTACAGTTAGGTTCCAGTTCCGTAACCTGTGACTATGAGTGTCGTAGATATGGTCTAGCACTGTATTAGTTATCATGCTAAGCACAGGCACCGGGCGTCCAAACCTGGGAATCATGTCTGAATATCTGCATGGGTATGACAGTCTTCGGAGAAGCATGCATAGTCCTTCCATTCCACTGGCAACTGAACGTTGTGGGCAGGTAAATTCGTCTGGGATTTGTAATGCTGCTGCTAAAGTTGGAAGATCGCGCTTATTCACTCGGAATTCTGCCCAACACTCAACACTCAATCAAAACGACCGTAGTCGTCGTAGGAAAAATCTAAATTTTTTGAAGTGTTCAAATCGTACAATAAAACATACTCATCCTCGTCTATTATATCTTCGAAACAAGCTATTGCTAAAACATCTCGAGTTTCACGGAAGGATGACATTGAGATTTCTTGAAAAGTGCTAAACGTTGGAGAAATTGCAGCGAAGGAACATACAAAACAAACCAAAACGAGAATAGCGTGTTTTGTAGCTTAATTTCTAATTTCGCGCCAAAGAGGCGGTGGCCTCGACCCACTCCTCCTCCGTTCTGACCGCCACCACCACACCGCCTTCAGTGTATGCTTTTAAGCATACCTTAAGACCTTAAAAGGTCTCTAATGTTTGTGCTTGGCGCCGCTGGGAGCCAATTCAATTCAGCTTACGAGCTGCCAGTCTGGGAAGTTGGTAGCAGATATTTATTTATTTATGCATTTATTTATATTTATAAGTGAAGACGCTAATAATAAATGACTATAAAATACCGTGTAACGAGAATCAACTTACATAATGAAGTGATGATCTAATAAACTAGATGTCGTCTCTAACCGATCGTCTCTTACCGATCGGAGAGACCTGGCCTGCTCAAGGTTCGTTCGGAGGATTCACGCGTGACGTCCTCCATATTGTGAGCACGCCTCTGGACAACTCTCCGAGATCGGCAGGAGCGCCCGAAGGCTGTCCAAGACACCACAGGGGAAACATGATGATGATGATGATGATAATAACGCATGACGGCAGAAATGCACGCCCTCTTTGCTTGCAAGCGGTCAGGCAAAGAGTATCTCCGATTTATGGTTCAAGGAATCTTCACTTTCCCACCGCCGCCCTTATCTCCTCCCTGGCTGTGCCTGATCGTATTAAAGTTTTCTTGTTAGAAGGGAGGGCGCGTAAATTGCGCCCCACTCTCGTTTGGCTTTCAAGGTAATTTAACGGCACTCACGTGGTCATTATAATACAATTGGATTGACGTCATTCATTCGATGGGATGAAGCTGTTCGCACGCCGATACAAAAGAGGGAGGAGGAGGGACGAGCTGATTACGTGACCGGATCTGATAACGTTGTTAAAATGAGCGGTTTATTTAACAGTGTTGTTGCAGCTTTGAGGTTAACTGTGTAGATTTTGCTGTGTATTCTGTTATTCTTCTGTGTATTCTTACGCTACAATACTGTGAAATGAACACAGATTCTGCATTTATCACCTTAGTTATTAGTGTAGTTAAAATAAATACAAAAAGAGCTCAAGACCACCCCTAGTGTCTTTTAATGCCATCATAGCATCCATTTCGTTTTAAGATACAATCTTGGACAAAATAGTTGGGCAAAAAGTGCCATTTTTTGGTCAAATATATACGCCTAGGGACTGCAGTCGTTTCGTTTCCTTTTAAACTGTAGGTACATGAATTATACATCATTTAAAGAGTAGAAAACAGATATCGTATCTATATTAATGATTAATGATTCATCAATGAATTTAAAAATGTTCTTTTTTTAAAATCTAGTTTGTATAAGCACTAGTCCTTCACAATTCAGTAGAATCTTCAAGTCTACCATCTTAAATGACACTAAGGTGGACTTATATTTTATATACTTATATTTTATTAAAGTGTGTGTGTGTTTATCAATGTACCTAACAAACAGGTTTGTTCCATCGCCCCTTGTGAGGAGCTCTAGTAAAGCAATACTTCCCGAGCATTAACTCAGTCTCACAATGCTGCTTTAGACCAGTTTCCAAGTAGATACCACCGAAGCTTGCGCCTATTTCTCCGAAATTATACGCCAATACTAGAAGACCTAACGCTATAGACATATTCGCGGCGGAGTAGGAAATATATTGGTAACAGCAAGGACTAGATTCACTTCTAGCATTCCGTTTACATACCCTTGTGTGCAACAGAGTGCGATGATTATACCAACATTTGGAATAAAGCGATACCAAGATGCAAATATATAAAGTGAGCAGTGGAGCCCATCTAGAAGGACAAGTATCCACAACTTGTGGACGCGCATAAATTTGACGAGACTTGGACAAAGACGGCCGACAAGAATAATCTGCATCCCTCCAATAAATCGCGATAGTGAGCAAGCAAGAATGTAGTATTTAAAATGGTTCTCAGGCGAAAACGGAGAATTTGGAAATGCGAGCGTAGTGAGAATTGAAAACTGAGAAAGAAAGTAGAAATTGAATCCTAGGTAAAGTAATATTAACAAGTGAAGTATTTGCCATATAAGTCGTAGTCTTCCAAAAGCCCTCGATATCGTGTCTCCTCATTCTGGGATTGCTTTTTGCTATTGATCTCTGTGTTGATGAGAGGACTGTATTTGATTTCTTCGCGGTCTTCCTGTGGTTTTGCATCCAATTCCGTCTTGTCCACTAGAACGTACGCAGCAATGAAGATCACACAGAGTGACGAGGTGGCAGCGATGGTGACTTGTGGCGTGACACAGAATGTAATGGTCATACCTGCAGACAATGTAATTAGTGTTTACTCATAAAGTTCATAAAGTAATGCTTCTGAGCAAATCATACATGACCAGTTCTATACTTCTCACTAAAATAATCCTCAACAGAATGAGGCAATCCGTAATATGTTTTCTACTTTGGCTCTAGAAATAGCAATAAGAATCAGGAATCGGTATCATTTTCTTCGTTCTCGTTCCTGGAAGAGGGACAATGTAATGAATATGCAAATTCGCTCCTGGCTTCGTAGGATTTCAAAACACATGTACAAAATTACTATACAGCTAATTCAGGAAAGGTTGTCGTAGTTACACTACAGAGAACATGGTGATATATAGATTTAGGCGCTGCCTAAAAGCGGAGCTCCCAGTTAGTTTTATGTCATTTTTAAAGCTCCACAGGACATTTCTGAAAAAAAAAACCTATCTTTCCATTCATGGGAATTTCGGCAATTCCCGAGGCTTGGTAAATCCCATGGTTGGGAAAAAAGAGGTCTTCAGATTTCCCAAGCTTAAAGTTTATCCCATTGATGGGAAAATAAATCACATGGGTGGGAATATATGAGTTTTCACACCACCCACTAATGGAATAAATATATAGACGATCAAAGTATACAGACCATCAAAATATATAGACGATCAAAATATATAGGACGTTCAAAGATGACAATTTTTTCATTCGCTGAAAAAAACTAAAAAAAGAGGTTTTCATTTGTTTTCACCCGTATGTATTCGTATGTTACTCGTATGTACTCGGATGTTACTCCATTGGCTCCCGTCAGTAGCTTCCCTAGTCTGTTAGCTTTTGGTTTACGACTAGGGATGAAATATTCGAAGAGAAATTTTCTTCACAAGCATTACATTTTCCGAGTCAAACTTGTTGTCAATTACGTGCCGAATCAGCGGAGATGAAGGCAAAATTAAACCTAATTCTAATACATTGAAAAGTTCGGCTCCCATCAGTAGCTTCCCTTGTCTGTAAGCTTTAGGTTTCCGGTATTTGGACGACTAGGGATCAAATTTTCGAAGAGAAGCTTTCATCACGAACTTTAAACATTACATTCTCCAAACCGCTGTTTTCACACTCGATAAAAGAAGAGCGTCTGACTTAAGAAATATCAATGTCTTAACTATTATAGATTCTTGTCTTTCAGAAAGCACCGTAATACCACTCAGCTTTCAATTTTGATGTTTATCCAGTGATCTGAAGTGTCAAATAGAGGAAATGGCGCATTGTTCTTGCTTCCGACAGCTTCCGAGTCGCTCACAACGAGTCACAACGCACCTGAGCCTAGCGCGAAACCATCATTGAATGCTAAATCCTGCGTCACTGATTGGCTGCTGCCAGGAGTTTCATCCATTCTCTCACAACTCTCTGATTACTCGTCTGTTACTCGTATGTTACTCGTATGTAGTCGTATGTTACTCGTATGTAGTTTTAGTCTAGATCTCCCATCCCTGGTAATTATAGTCTTCCCATCGATGGGATAAATAAACCCATTTCATTGGAACGGTGCAGGTGGTGGGACCGAGAGGTTCGTGAAGGCGAAATCATTTCCCATTGCTGAGAATCGGAATTTGAAGGATAAGGGAAAACTATACTGATATTTTGCACAGAACCCCGATTTTTACGACCTTCGAACTAACGATATCCCCGATTTAAGATAACATTTCTGGGTCCCGGCGAAAAATACAGAAAACTGTATGAAACAGAGCCCTGATGTAACGATACAGTAAAGGCTGATTTTGCAAAAAACACCCAATATACAAGAACGAAATCAGTCTGATTCCCCAAATTCCCATTCCCACCTGTTCTTTTATGCGGGTTTTTACTGTACTCGGTCCAACGATATTCCCGATTTTAAGATGGTAATCTTGTGAACGAAGCATAAATTTGTTCCCGCTACAACGATATAGATGCGGTCTAAGGTAAAATAAAAGTAGAACAGAAACTTATCCTGGCTGGCATTTTTTTCACGTCTGTGTTGGCAATTTTTCAGCAATTCGCAGTTGCTGGCAATGAGGAACGGCTGTTTTTTTTTGCCAGCGACATATAATATTATCTAATAATTATCCATAACAGTTAAAAACATGGTACTAAGTCAATTTGGAAGAAAATCAGGCTTAAGCGTCGCTGGTACCCTCTGAACGACTCAAGGAAAGCTGCAGAGAAAAGAACCGAGGCATCGCCGTTTCTTCTCACGGTTCTCGCAAACTTATGAACTTGGTGGCTACGGATGGATAGTGAGCATAAAGGATTCACAACGAAGTACCAGGACTATGTGGATGATTTGATTTCTTCTTTGGTACACGGATATTGAGATGAAGTTCGCTAGATATTAAGGTGATGCAAGTTTGCTTTTTGTTTGGGAGTACTGGAGTAGTAGAGCGTTGAACTTATAATTACTTGAACTACTTGAATGAAGCACGACTTCCAAGGTTTATAATAATGTTGCAAAGTCCACACAATCTTCTCAGTGATATTTTTAGTTGCCGATACTTAGTTCATTCTCTCGCGGGAATTTTGGTGCAGACTGAAATGTCTGTCAGTTATTTCCCTTTTCGGAACAAGTGTTCTTCTCTTTCGCTCAATGGAAGCCGCTGTATTTGTGTGAACAGTATAGATCAAAGGGCTTTTAAAAGTCCTTCAATACGGATTTGCTCATGTTTGTGTGCGGCTTGCAAAAGCAAGATGGCGGTTGTTATGTAATAAGTTTCGCTGTAATACTGGTAGCGATATTATGTTTAAATTACAAAGAAAGCATTTGATCAGGCATTTATAAAGGTATACTTTAGAAACTACAGAAGTTTATTGCCTCCATTTTATAAACTATTTGAAAACAAAATGAATGGTACCGGTGCGAATAGGCACTGCACATCAGGTGACCACTAGATATCACTCATCTTGTGGCCTAGACAACACTACCCAAGTATCGTTGTTTTAGAGTCTTCCCACGAGAAATGATGTAACGTTATGAATGACGTCATATATGCTTGAAAAACTAATATCTCGTGAAGGGGAGACTCTAAAACAACCAAACAGAGGAGTGATACCTAGTGGTTAGGGTCAACAGAGGAGTGATACCTAGTGGTTAGGGACCGGTCATTATTTATCGCCTGGGTGTTGTCAGAGGATTTTGGGTAAAACAAGGTCAAAATGCAGTGATCCCCCCTCTATAAGTACGATTAACTTGATCCCCCCACAGAGCAGTTAAACGTTTTCGTGATCCCCCCCCCCCCCCCCCCGCCCCCTATTTGACTTAGTAGAAGACAATTTACAGATAGAGGGGATCGCATTTTTCTTTCGTTGCGCGAAGCGCGCCCGAATTTTGATAAACGCATTTCATCAAGCCATTTCATTGATAAAAGCAGTTTCACCAAGAAAGTGTAGATGAACATTCCGTTTTTTTATGCATAGTAAACAAATCCTGTAGGTTTTAATATTCATGCGCGCAATTGCACGCCGAAATTATTATTATTCATTTGGGTGAAGCGCGGCCCAAATGACGAATTTCTATGCCTGTAACGTCGAACACACGCTTACTCTTGTTTCGAACAAAGTGACTGCCCGCCAGGCCTATCACTGCAGTGTATTTTTGGTAGGTTTTGTTTTTCCTCGCTAAGATGCAGTTGTTCTTGTGAACGGTGCGAAGGTAGTGTATTCGTTGTGCGAGTTGCAAAAGACTATATTAGATGACATTCTTTATGTATTGAGTGAAGTGAGGTAGAAAAATGCAAATGATAGAGAAGTTGCTGGAATAACTACTTAGAAAATTTCTTGTGGTCTCCCCTTTCAGGGCTTCAGGTTTTGAGAGATCCCCCCTTTCGCTCGCCCCAAAATGAAGCCCTCCCCCCCCCCCCACAGGCGATAAATAATGACCGGTCCCTTACGTGATGTGACGTCCTCTTTAGTCCTTCAAATTCGTCATGTTATTCTTCTTAGAGTTTAATATCAATATGCAGTTACATTAGGGACCGGTCATTATTTATCACCTGGGGGGGGGGGGGGGGGGGGGGGGGGGGGGGGGGGGGGGGGGGGGGGGGGGGGGGGGGGGGGGGGGGGGGCAGAGGATTTTAGGAGGGTCACTTCATTTTGGGGCAAGCGAAAGGGGGATCTCTCAAAGCCTGAAGCCCTGAAAGGGGAGACCACAAGAAATTTTCTAAGTAGTTTTCCAGCAACTTCTCTAGCATTTGCATTTTTGTACTTCACTTCACTCAATACATAATAAAATTTCGGCGCGCTTAAAGAATATTAACACCCTCCTTCGCACCGTTCACAGAACAAGTGTATCTTGGCGAGGAAAAACACATTCTACCAAAAATGCCCTGCAGTGATATGCCTGGGCTGGCAGTCACTATGTTCGAAAGAAGAGTAAGCGTGAGTTCGACGTTACAGCCTAGAAATTCGTCATTTGGGCCGCGCTTCACGCAATGAATAATAATAATTTCGTCATTTCAGCGCGCATTTGCGCATATAAAAGCTACAGGACTTGTTTACTATACACAAAAAAATCGGAATGTTCATCTACACTTTCTCTGAGGCTTGATGAAATTCCTCGCGCGCAACAAAAGAAAAGTGCGATCCTCTCTATCTGTAAATTGTCTTCTACTAAGTCAATTTGGGGGGATCACGTTAGAGGGGGGATCACGTTAATCATTGTACTTATAGAGGGAGGATCACTGCAATTTGACCTTGTTTTACCCAAAATCCTCTGACCCCCCCCCCCCCCCCACCCAGGCGATAAATAATGGCCGGTCCCTTACTGGGTGCAGCTGTCAACTATGTTAAGTACTGCGGGTGGTTATGATCGTACGTAAGCATTATTTCTTGCGTTGTCTACGATCTTGGTTTAATATTTGCGCTGCCTGGCATTCTTCTGCCGGGTGTTTTCACTAGCGCTTTCAGCATTCTCGCAGTTCTCAGCATCACCGTGACTGATTCTGTCCAGTCACTGAACTGAGTCTTTAAATTGCTGAGCGATTTCAAGTATCTTGCTACAGGTTTCTACCGACATCAGATGAGTGTCAGTAAGAGAAATCACTTGCTCCAACGAAAAGATAACTACGTTGTCACTCTCATCACTCCCAAGACGTGTGCATATGCCATAGACGCGTTCTTCCAGCGCTGATTGACGGCCTCGGAAATAATGTGCTCTTTACGGTCAATTTCCTCCAGGAAATCGCCGTTGACTTAGATCTCGGGCTAAAATTTCTAAGAGGAACACTACGGGACACTCTCAATAAGTTAAAAGGCAAACTATCGGTACCACAATACGCTACAATCTCTAGTCCAATCTTGAACGCGGTACTTTGAATACAGCTCCAACGTCATCTGGATTAACATCAATTAGGGCAGCATCTTCTTCATCCTCTTGAAGGTTCGTCACGAAGATGGTCTATTGGATGGGCGCAGATTGTAGCGGATGCCTGGTGGCATGCTGGCCAATGATTTGTGGATGGTGTCTCCTACTTTCTTTTTTGAAAGTCTCTTAGCGATTTCATTGGTCGGGATTTCGTGGCCATGTGAATTGCTCGAAGCTTTAATTTTTCTGCGTCGGATAGCTTCGCAGTACAATAAGGCATCATAGACACGTATCCCCTACAGAATGACATCTTCCCAACATGTATTTCCGTGAACAGCACTGTAGCACCCGTGTCCTTCCCGTCCTCTTACCTTCACTCTGTGTAAGTCTTCTGTTGTGAAGCACTGTTCGTGACGTTCCTTGAATATTATCCACATCGCTTCTGAAGAACTACCGGTCTGGTCCCAACCTTCGGTACCATGCGTAGGCGGACGTTCTGGGATTTACTGGTCCCTGTGGTTACCACTGGAACGATGAATGGAATGCTTCGGTTGCAACACGCTTGGAAAATTCCAGAAAGATTGCGACCTTGAATCTTCTCGGTGATGTGACCAAAAAATCAACCGATCAACCACGTTCCAAGAGTCTTGACGTTGACTTCACTCCAAAGTTCTTCTTTATCGACGTGATTAAAGAAATCTGGCAGATACTGTACGCCATTCACGAGAGTCACATGGAATCTCTCTGCGGTACGAAAAACCATAAATCCACCGGTGTACGTCCTTATGTCTGTGATGGTCCCTTAAGCCTCTCAGCTGCTGCATTTATTTCTGGAAGGCAATCGACCAATGCCTTGTTTCTTATAGACGAGGTATAGTTAGCGAACGCGATCGCACACAAAACCCATGGCTTCGGCAATATGTCATGTTGACTGAATTAGATCCTGTAAAGAAGAAGCCATCCTCACAGCTCCTTGGATTTCTGACGGATGCTCTGCTATATAAAGACACGCACCTCGCGATGTTAAACCGGCAGGACAACAGAGCTTAGCGTTTTGGCTGGTTCCGTCCGTTTGGTCAGAAATTCTGATCTGTCCAAGTGATAAGGCAACTGTTTGCTTTGCAAAATTGATCTTGTAGACACAGTAATTTAGGCATGATCGTAAAAGTTTATCTCGTCTTCTATCTCACACAAGACGAAGGGAAAGGTAATAACGTTAGCAGTGCTTAAATGCTACTCTGCGTCTTCGATTATTATAGTCTTTACTTCCCTTCGTAGCTCGTTTATGGACAAACAGTCCGTAACAATTATCAGATTATCCGCATAATGTGAATGCAGTCGGTTTGGTGGAATAAGGACTCTCGATGTTGCGGCATATTGTCAATGACGTGTTAAGTCATTGGAAAGGTTACAGAGGTATACCTGTCCTGCAAAGGATTACTGACAAGGTGCTACTTATTAGACAGGCCACTTCGTACGGCGAAAGGGTGGAATCGTTGACTTTCGCAACCACTTGCAACTTGCTAACCGACGTCTTATAGGAAGGATGGTGTGCTAATTGTTCAACGTTCTTTACAATCCTAATAGTACAGAGCTTAGAGCCACACACGAGTAAATCTTTCTCGTCATTCGTCAAGGCCAGGCCAGAAATGGATAACCATTTAGCTTTGGGAGATGGCGCACTTCTTGGTGTCAGTGGCACAACATCTTCAGGAACACCTTGCTCGTTGATTTCAGGAGTTCCTTTCGATATGGATAGCAGCTACCTTGGAAGAGTCTGTAACATGAAAGTGACTGCTTGCGATATCATGATCATGTTGTGTAATACTCAACACCCAGCCTTGATATTGTTAGAAATAAAGGAGGGCCTATTTCGGAATGGTCTTCCGCAAGCCAAGGCCTCCGAAGGTCTGGAACATCCGTTCTCACTTATTTACTCACTTCTTCACAAGCACTGATGACTGCTTCGCTTATACGTTGTGTAGACTTTGCTCATCGCTATGTTAATCTAGTTGCGCAATTGCTTTATGCGACAACCTATTTAACATTTTATCCTCAACATCATCTTTTGCTGTAGTTAAGAGCAAATATAGACCAGTTGAGTCATATGCATAAGGTCCATTGAAGTGCGCGCTTCTTTCCAGAGTAGTCTGAGCATTCTTGATCTGATGACCTATGCCGTGAATGTGATAAAATGGGAAGTCCAAAGAACCCTCGCCTTCTTTAAAGCTTTCGATTGTACTTGAGATGCCTTTCTCATATTTCTCGTATGCTGATTCTTGGTCTGACGCAGACAGCAATATCCGCGCTCTAACGCATACGACGTCTTCTCCGTCTCGGAGTTTTTCTACGCAGGACTCACATGGCCACTCGACGCAATTCCAAACATCATACGTTCCCTCGTGCTCGTCACAAACTGCTTTATTTAAAACAATCTTGGCAAAGGGCCTTGCAAGTTAGTGCCGTACGAGATCCAGTACAAGCAGTCGCGTACTTCACGCGACGCTTAACGTCATTGTGTCACCTGACTTCTCTAGTGATACAGAGCAATGACAAAAGCAACCATGTCATCTAAAAGGTGCAACAGAATGACCTCTCCTTTTTTGATCCAGCTGTACTGTCCATCCTTAAGCGCCATATCAATCTCTCGAGCATGGACTTTTTGGAATACTTCTAGCGCAGTTTCGACGATGTTCAACTACAGTCCTTACTTATTCTTTATGCGCGTCGAAATTCTTTGTGCGCGTCTTTAAGTTTAAGTGAAGTGAAGTAGAAAAAATGTACATGATAGAAATGTTGCTGGAATAACTACTTAGAAAATTTCTTGTGGTGTCCCCCTTTTGGTCGCCAAAAATTGAAGTGATCCCCCTAGAATCCTGTGTCTCCCCTCCCCCACCCAGGCGATAAACAATGACCGGTCTAAGAATAAAAATACATATGATACAGTGTTTGATTAACTCAAAATATGTGTCAAATTTAGTTACTGTTTTGAGTAAAATGCAACATAAAGTCATTTATTGCATAGTGGTGTTGCTTCATCCAGACTGCTTTCATTCTTATATAAATATCCAGCCTAAGAGAACCTAAGCCATGTTTTCTTAGGATTTTTTATCTAGCTTGAATTTCTACAATATATATTTTTTCGGAAGGATTGGCATTGCACGATTTTTTTGGGGGGAGGAGGGGGGGAGAGAATTGCCACCGCCTCCCCCCAATTTCTAATCTTCCACCCATTACGAATAATATAATAATAATAATAAATAATAATGTATTCATTTTATAATATAGCTACGATATAACGCGCGCTCAGATTGGTCCAAATCTAAATCCTCTATTACACCGATAAAGTATTGGCTCTCCCCCCGCTATATCATAAAAGCATTAGGTGCAACTGTCTATGACTTTATCGGCAAATAGAGCATTTGTGATGTTGGGAGAGACACTCGAAACATTTTTAAAATCACCCGCCGCAGATCGCTCGCCTGCGGGTCCTGATTTTACAACGTTCTCGAATCTCTTCCAACATCACGCCAGCTCTATACAAAATGCTCTATACCGCTTTACAATCATAGTAAAATAGAAAACAAATAAATTAAAATAATGTCTAATAAATAGCCTAAAAATATATGTTTCCAACCTAGATTTAAAAATGTCAACATACTGAGTTAGTCCAATCTCAAGCGGCAGCTACGACCGAAAGGTCTTTAAACGAGCATTTGGAACATCAAGCAAATGTTTTCATGCTGGCCGTCAATTTCTGACAATGTTATAAGGGACTATGTGGAAGAACGCATGGCTCAAAGTATAATCATCGTTCAGCGGTATTCCAAAATGGGTATCGCGGGCGCGTCCGTGTCTGCATGCCCTAACAGGTAACCCAAGATCCGTCCCTTATTGAGATAAGGAAGGGATTAGCCCCGGACGACGACCAAACTTGGGTGAAGTTGTCTAACTTGCAAGGGGGATGCAACTGCATGATCACGTTGTATGAAGTCATCGATGACGTCATCAAACGATAGGGAAGGGATGTTGGGAAGGGATGACCCTCAGACAACTAAACTTGGGCGAAGTTGTCATAGTGGCAGGGGTTACAACTGCATGGTCACGTGGTATGACGTCATAAAACGAGAAAACAACAATTCATCGATGACGTCATCAAAAGAGAACGTATATATCTTGGGAAGGGATGAGCCTCAGAAAACCAAACATAGGTGAAGTTCCCTAAGTGGCAAGGGGGTTCAACCGCTTGGCCACGTGGTATGACGTTATTGATGACGTCATCAAACGAGAAAAAAGTATATATATTGGAAAGGGAGGAGCCTCTGAAAACCAAACTTGAGTGAAGTTGTCTAACTGGCAAGAGGGTGCATTACCGCTTCGTCATGTAGTATGACTTCATCGATGACGTAATCAAACGAGAAAAAGTGTATATGTTTATTGGAAAGGGATGAATCTCAGACAGCTAAACTTTCGAGGAAATTGCGCATTTTAGGCTAAAGCTCCAATTTTTTGCCAGGTGATAGTTTTCAATGTATTTTTAAATCGTAGATATGGAGGCACGCTAGAATTCTTTCGTAGCGAAAGCTAGGGAGGTTTTAGAGTGAACTATTGTTTAGCTCAATAGCAGCCATTTTGAATGCTTTGTTATTCAAATGAGGTTTAGAACTTAGCTTTGCGAACTTTCAAGTTGTTCTCTAGACTGCACAGCCATAGCAGCTCATCATTTGCTAATTCTGAACTACGGATTGGTTTGACTGACTTCGGTTGAACGTCTCCTTAGAGTTTTGGGTGATTATTAAATGTCACGACCAGTTTATTGGGAATGTTTATAATTTATATTGTAAAACAATAGCCTGACTGAGATTTGATAAAATGTTTCAAGAATGACCAACAAATTCTAAAAAAAATCAAGATAATTGGTACCATGTGTCGAATATGTAAAAAGAAGCTTGTCTCTGAAACTTTCACATGATATTTTCTACCTAGTACTGTGCTATACTCTATAAACACGGACGATAGAAGATTTCACTAAGTGCCGCAGAGCTCATGAATAACAAAGGATTCAAAGATGGCTGCCAATGGCAAAACAATGGTTCACATTAAAACTGTTCTAGCTTTCGCTACGAATAAAATTTAGCGTGCCTCCATATCTTATCTTCAATAAACTACTAAAAACTATTGACATGCAAAGTTTGGTGTCTTTAGCCAAAAGTGCGCAATTTTTACGCTAATCCGCCGGACTATTAAATTGTCTACGTGGTAAGTGGTGGAATTGTTTGATTGTTTCCTCGCAGCCGCCAGGACCGGACCGGACGTTGAGCGTATGACATCATCAAACAATAAAAAATATATCTCTTAAAAAGAGAGGAACCTCAGATAACTAAACTCAGGAAAAGTTGTCTATAGTGGCAAAGGGGTTCATCTTTAAAATCTGAGAAATGGTTAAGCATAGAAAACTATTTGAGGAAATTATGTAAATGGTAGGGGAGAGGGGGAGGGATGGATGCCACTACATGGTCACATGGTTTGTCGCCATGATGTCATCAAATGGGAAACGATACACCTCAGAAGTGATATGAGGCTAAGCAGCCAACCTTTGGTAGTATAGTATGGTCCCTTGGGGATTTATTTGGAGCTTCGCTTTTGGGCACTGCCTTAATGAATATTACTGTTGTTTAGTGCCAATGTTCGAACTTTTTGGTGCCCGTAACAATGCTGCAAATCTACAATGCTGCAAATCTTTTATCCGTTACTTTTTTACTTTACCTGTATAAGCGAAGCTTGCAGCCATGGCACCAAATGTAGTTCCAGCATTGATTGTTGCACATAGCTCATCGGAACCTGGAAATCGTACTGCTAAGCCATTTGCAGCGTTTATAGTCCAGGCGATCGTAATCCCAGTCAGTGAACAAAACGCCAGTCGTCCTGGGACTGAAGCCACCATAGAAATTCCCAGAAAAGATCCAGTGTTCATAACCACAGCGATTAAGAAAGACAATGTAACCGGGACACGGTAAACAAACCACGGGAAGAACAAGTTTGAGATGAGTTCCGGTACAGTTACTACAAGAATTAGTATTGTAGTCGGATACGAAGAACCAGTTAAAATGTCTTGCGCAGCCACGA
Organism: Scolanthus callimorphus; assembly: GCA_033964015.1. Classification (NCBI taxonomy): domain Eukaryota; kingdom Metazoa; phylum Cnidaria; class Anthozoa; order Actiniaria; family Edwardsiidae; genus Scolanthus; species Scolanthus callimorphus. The sequence continues at coordinate 27,685,530 of CM066911.1, read as the reverse complement.
AGCACATTCGCTGGTAAATCATGATGTAAATTCCAAAAATAAAGAAACAGATAATGTTCCTCCAACCAACTAGTTTTACTTCCGCCATCTTGTCTTTTCTAGAATAAAAAAAGGAAAAGTGGCCTTAGTCCTTTTATCATTCTGATTATGGTCGGCATTATTTTAAGCGCTTTCTTGAACTGAAAAAGGACACTAAACGCGGACATTATTAAAACTATTTCTTCACTCAACTCTTGCTAGAGAATTCTATTAAAAATCATTGATCCCATGCAATTAGTTCATAGCCGCAATACACCGCTTTCACAATTCAATTTTTCTAGTTAAAGACGAAAAAAATGTATTTACTGTAGTCAAAAACTTGCTGCTCAATTTAAGAAAATTTAGTTTCAGATGCTTATATCTCGTCCAAGAATTGCTGGTTTCAACTCAACTCCGCAAATGCTTTTGAAGTCATCAGGCGCTAGAACTTTTGATAATTTTCATGCCAAAATTTCAAATAGCTTAAAAGTTTGAAGTAAATGAGCGGCGGCCATTAAAAAAACGGTGTATTGTATATTTGCCTTGATACCACGCCACAGAAAATACAGCCATGATCAGAATGTAGGAATCGCGTTGTATATTCGGCGGTATTCCACTCAACCTTCCCATCGTGCGCTGCATATACGCAAAAATGCGTTTAATTTTCTGTAGCGTGGTATAAAGGTATAAAATAGTAATGTATGGTTATTAAAAATATCCGCCTCCCGGAAGGGTGTTGAAAAGTAACCCCTCTCCCGCTTCTCTGGAATTTCCAAAGAATACAGTATTTGTATGAAAAAGATCAGGTAACTTCTGGAACCACACAATAGATCTTGCTTGCATACTCATTACCGCACCGCAGAAGACGGCTAGGTTATGGGAAAGGTGTCCGCTCCTGCCACGCAGGCTTTGCTTTTCAAGGCCTCTTAAAGGGGCACTCGCACGCTGATTTTTTGTACAACCTGTCATAAAATAAGTGTAATTCTAATCACCAAAAATACAATAAAGTTTACCGGGAATAACCAAAATAACAGTCCAGTTTGTTGAATAACCTTTTAACTGTTAAATCAATACAAATCTATAGTGTTTTTGTCTATAATAAAGAGGATGGAATTGGATTGCGATTTGAATTATTTGCTTGCCAGGCAAGCGTGCGAATGCCCTTCACGCATATACGCGGACTTGCGATGACTTGCGTCAACTTTGAACATGTTCAAATTTTCACGCAACTTTGCGACAACTAGAGTCTCGTTTGGCCGCCACATCGCAAGTGTATGCAAGTTTCAAATTTTCTTCGTTTTCAAAATGAACGAAATATGACGAAAATAAGTCATGAAACTCTTGCTCTCATATTTCTAGCTGTTATTTACAAGAAAATGGGCGAGATTTCTTTATTATCTTTTTTCTCTTTTTTACCAAGAAAAATACTATCTTGAGCGCGCGCTAGTGTTCGCAAGTGGCGTGATCATGTCGTCATTAGCGGGCGCAAAGCACCAAAACATTGAACTTTGTATTGCATCGCAACTTGCATTTTGGCCACCTCGACGCAAGTGAGCGCAAGTATGTGCAAGTCAAATCCGACTTGCGTGAACTTGCGTTTCGTTTGGCCAGGGCTTTTAGTCGGACAGACCCCCCCCCCCCCTCTTCAAGAAAAAAAACAGACCAAGAATACGTACAGCCCATTAACCCTCTCTCAATACTCAGAATTCCAGTTCAAACCTTAACCCTATCCAGACTGGGCTTTTTTCACCATCTGTGACTGGGGGAGGGGGGGGGTAATTCGGCCCCCCCTCTATATCTCTGGAACCACTGGAGCTATGATCATCAAACTTTCGCACAATGACCACGAGCCTAAGAGAAATCACCACACCCATTTTTGTCACGTGAAAACAAAATGTGACGTCACAATGACGTCATTTTCTATTTTTATCAATTTTAAGTAATTTTAATGAACTTTCAAAAACCTGGTAAATAATACTCTAAAAGCCAACTCATTAGCATCAAGATAATGAAAATATAATAATTTGTGACATTAACACATCATATAGACGAGGTAAAACGCCATCTTAGATCCGCCATCTTGGATTTCATTTAATTTTGATTTGACTCTTCAGATAAATACGCAATACAAACAAAATGGTCAGAATGTATAAAATACTCATCAAAGAAGTGTTTGACATTCAAAAATTTTGAGAAAAAGGATATTTGCGAATTCCAGTGCTAATTTTGGAATATATGTCAAAGATGAACAAAATCCCCCTACCCCTCCCCCCCAAAGATTTTGTGTCAAAAATGAACTAGCCTGTACATAAATTACTAATGAGTACAAACTCTGATAGTCATAAATTGCTCAATGTGTCCAACATTAAGCTTGAAATATGAAAAATTCACGTTTTTTCGACTTTTGCAAAACATGCATGTCAAAAATTGGTTGCCATGGAAACTGGGCCGTTGACACTGCATGTCATTGACACCAAAATGTCCCCAGATAAGGTTTAGGAAAAGTCACGAAGTTTCACCATCATAGCGGCTGTGGTTTTAGAGTAATCAGGATTTTACTGGAGGGGGGGCTCGAAAAGCCCCCCTCCCAGTCTGAATAGGGTTAAGAACAAACCAGGCATAGACGTACTGTAGTCCGAGCCAAAACAAACAACAGCATCTACTAAAAAGAGAAACGCTTACACACCACAGGAACCAGACTGTCATGATGATGAGAGGGCGTGGTCAATGCAAGGTAGAATCGCAAAATGTGCTTGGAATAGCGTGTGTAGTACTCTCAAACAGCTGCTCGAAATCTATAGACTTGTTGATATGGATGTTACTCAAGCTGCCTTAAATTTTGAAAAAAGCCCTCAGCTATGACATCTAAAGGACCAAGTCCGGGCAGGGCACAGAGCCAAGCGTATGAAAGACTCAGTCACAAGGATTTACCGCAAATGAAGCGGAATTTTCACAAAAACTTTGCCGTCATTGGGCAGCGACCCAAATTAAACCTATGCACCTCAACGCCAATATGGCTGATATAACTCAACATATTCCTATAAAGGTATCTGATAGGATGGTCTAATTAGTTTTGCTGATTGAATCGGAGTGATCGCTGGAGCATGCGCGTAGCGTGACAGGCTCCCTTTAAAGTAGCTTTCGCTCAGGTGCCTCTGAGAACTCAAAGGGAGGGTTTAGAAATAATTTTTTCTGCTCTAGTGAATTTGTAAAATGCCACGTTTCAGGTTTATAGGTTTATCATTTAGCGAGGTTATAGATCTTTTCAGATTTAACGCAAAAGCTTACCATCCATGCCACTTTCGCATACCTAAACTCAATAAACAATAGGCGTTTATAATATTTACTATACATGCCTGTATCTTCGCAAGTTTTAAAACTAATCTTTGCTCCGACGAAGGGCTAACGCTCGAAACGTCAGCAAAACACCATTTTCCACGGCGTTTAACATAAATCTCAACCTTTGGTTGATGTTGTTCATGTTCACGTCTCCGCCGACGCAGACCACCTAGTTTTCCCGTAAAACTAGTCATACCATTTAAAACTAATCGTTCCTTATCTTACCCTGCTTACTTATGAGATGTAAAGGACTCTTTCAAGTGCTGGGTTAAAATGCTAGCTCACGTTTCTATATAAAAACTTCGCATCTTTAGACGCATGACATTTTCATCCGCCTATACATTCAAGATGTGTAAACTTTGAAGTTAAACGTGTCCGTCGCTAACTATAGAATTATTACTAAAGTGAAGCAAAGGCAATGGGTCCTGCTTATATAACACCGCAGTGATAAACATTGAAATAAGTACATGGAAGATAATAAAAAGGGACGAAAAAAGGCTCTGCTCAATGTTCTTCAATCAGTGCCTTGCATAGTTTCAGTTGCTTGATGATCACTTTTTATAAACTTGTTATACACTCCAGAACTGATGTAATCACTTTGTGATTGATTACAAATTGATTACCAACTTCTCTCGGCTATCATCTAAAATCTGCTCTACACTAGACTCACGTGTTGTTGATCACCGGCCGATAAACCAGGTGCCACTGTTGACTGCTTGGGGACGCTCTGTTTCGCAAGGCCTCTTGCACGAACCTCCACAGACATTTAAATCAAACCTCGACTTCTAATTTCGAGCTGATGTCACTTGCGAATGACACGGTCACTGACGATATTATTGCGTTACGGTTACGGTTATTGCTGCTGTGAAAAAAAATGTTGGAGCAGAGTCTTGCAGTTCAATCCAGTTCAACTTTCAACTCGGTTCAACCGCCGTTTTGTTTGTCATTCTTTGTTTGTTGTTTTTTTGCGTTTCTTTGTGTCTGCAAATATGAACAGACTCCAGCACACAGCAGGTTCATTACTTTCAAGTACAAGTAGTATGTTTTAAATATATTTAATGCTTCATTGCTTCAACCACTTTACCTATAGGCCATTATTTTATTAACAGGTTGAGCTCATTAGCATAAGCAATGTTCAGCATCGGACTATTCGAGGGAATAAAAACAAGAGTTGTGTATATCAATAGAGGACTGTGAATGAAACATAATTGAATTTTGAATTCTAAGCGTGTGATTAGAGAAAACAGGTGAGCCAATGACCGTTTTGCCCCAATGATTTCATGTAGTTTTGAAAAAGTTTAAGCTAACCGGAAAATGATATGGAAACAGGTCAAAACTTTCTTAACAATTCTTAATTAAATGAAATCATTGGGGCAATAAAACGGTCATTAGCTCACCTGTTTTCTCTAAATTGAACGTTGCACCACACGCTTAGAATTCAAAATATAAACTTGAAAAATAACAAATGAACTTATCGTATGCTTTTCATTGTATTTTTGAAAGCTTAATTCAGCTTTTTAAAAATCTCGTGAAATCATTGAGGCAAAAAGCGATTAGCCCATATTTCTCTAAATTCAGCCTTACGCCACGCGCTCATAATTTCGTTTTTTTAGCTCAAATTTTCTAATTACATTTTATTCACTGCCCCTTATTAATATTCAGAACGCATCCTTCTCTAGCTCCGCTGAGTTGCCTGATTCTCTATACTGTAACAAATGACGTCACAGTATAATCTGTATAATGGCCCATAGCCCTCTGGGTAATTTAGCCTACTGCTAAAAGAAGTAGGGTGGCGAATGGTCAATGCGAAAATTCCGAGAACGCGAGAACGCCGCTTTCAAAATCCGAGATCGAGAACTCGATTTGAGATTCGCCATATAAACACAACAAACTGGAAAATCCGAGATCCGAGCGCGACCTGAAAAAAAATCCGAGATCCGAGAACGGCAAATTTAAAAATACGAGAATTCGAGAACGCCTAAAATTTCGCGAGAAAGCAGTTTTTTTGACCATTCGCCACCCCTAGCAGATATGTCCAATACACTCCACCTGGGCCAACCCGTCAACTGCCGTGGCGACCCGTCAAATCGAAAGCCAGGTCGTCCCGCGTCCCGCTGAGTGTTGCACTCTCGGGATCGAACGGGATCGCTTTACACCGGAAGTCAATAGCTGGCTTGGTTACCAGGCCATCTGACCATGATGGCGGCCGGAGTGCCATGTTGCCAGTTCGTGACACTTCGTTCCAAATGGAACGAAAACCCTCGATTACTTACAAAAAAACCCTCGATTACTAAAACCCTCGATTACTTACAATGTTATGGCACTGTTACAATTAAATATGTTTCTACCTTCGTTTGGCTTTAGAGACCAAATTATTTCACGGTTATGGTTGTCAAGTGGTGTCAGTTCGTCGGCCATGTTTGTCAGGTCGTCCCACTCGTAAGTTTATATGGCCTTTCGTGAGTTATCCTCTCGCCTTAGGTCACATTTCCGGGAGTTAGTTGGTAGGTGCGATGAGAGAAACAAGAACGTATGTCCTTTGACGTTTAACTTCTTCGAAATGCGATGTGTAAGTATCATTATGGTCTAAAATCTAAATCATATTCGTAGCACATTTCGGCCTCGAGGTATACGATTGTTAACGGACTATGCTGACCTTGAAGACTTTTTGTGTCAATAGTGACTGAATCAAACCCTTTGTCGAATATATTTTTACACTTTTTAAGTTTGTGAAATCTAAATGCCCTTTGGCATTCTTAAAACATTCCCTTATACTATATTAACCTATCACATTTTCCTCATTCTTAAAGGGGCTATTGTACGCATACAGGTCACTCCTTAGTCTCCTACGCACCCGTGTTTTGTGTCGGTCACGCAAAACCTGAAAAGTGTGTCTCCCCCCAAACTTACTTGTGGGGAGGGAAGCGTTGCGTGACCGACACAAAACACGGGCTGCGTAGGAGACTAGTCACTCCTCTGCCCGGAGTAAATAATCGAGGAAATCAGTCAATTAATATCGATTGATATTGGCAATCGATGATTAATCGATAGTCACATGTTGATATATATTAAGGTACTAGGGAAGGCTCATGGTCAAAATTTCAATTCTCCCTAGAATCACACAATTTGATGCTGGTGATACTATTTATCACATAGGGTAGTTTAAAACTTTGAAATTTCACGAATTCCTACAAAAATCGAGAGAGAAATGCAATGTATTTCGCGCCAAATATTGTAATGTTATACCTTGTTTGTATTCTGAGAATGAATCTGGAACGGTAACCCTTTGTCGAATAGATTTTTACATTTTTTAAGTTTGTGAAATCTAAATGCCCTTCGCCATTCTTAAAACATTCCCTTTATACTATATAATATTAACCTATCACATTTTCCTCATTCTTAAAGGGGCTATTGTACGCATACAGGCCACTCCTCTGCCCGGAGTAAATAATCGAGGAAATCAGTCAATTAATATCGATTGATTGTGGCAATCGATGATTAATCGAAGGGAAGGGTCATGGTCAAAATTTCAATACTCCCCAGAATTACACAATTTGATGCTGGTCATACTATTTATCAGATAGGGTAGTTTAAAACTTTGAAATTTCACGAATTCCTACAAAAATCGAGAGAGAAATGCAATGTATTTCGCACCAAATATTGTAATGTTATACCTTGTTGGTATTCTGAGAATGAATCTGGTACGGTTGTAGTGACTCTAGACCTACTGTTAGTGATTAACTGGCCACAGAATTTGGCTTTTATATGCGAGAAAGTACTTCATTTCTGTTCTTAGATGTTTTAATCATTTGTAGACACAAAATAATTCCTTGAGCTTACTTTTTTCCTCGCCTCGTGTTAAAAACATTGAAATATTAGGTTGCTGTGTTGGCCAAGCTGGATCGCATTTCATTTCATGATTATAATAAACCACCCCTCCCCCTACTGGCAAATTTTGACCATCCGTCGCCAATTGGCAAGGGGTATACCTCCAATCTCAAGTCCCATGGTACTTGCAGTTGTATAGTGCAGTTCCTGATTATCATAGACACCCCTCCCCCTCAATTTTCACCAACTGGCAAATTTTGACCATCCGTCGCCAATTGGCAAGGGGTATACCTCCAATCTCAAGTCCCATGGTACTTGCAGTTGTATAGCTGTGCATCCCTACCACTGGAATATGCCCTTCCTCATTTTCCTCGTTCTCAAAACGTGCCCAATCTTAAGTCCCATGGTACTTGCAGTTGTATAGGGCAGTTCGTGATTATCATAGACAACCCCTCCCCCTCAATTTTGATCATAGCATGGGTAATTATTCAGTTACATGCTCCCCCAGGCCCTCTCTCACTATTATCCTACTGAAAAAATGTCCACCTGGCTTCCGGTATGTCCACCCGTCAAGGCCACTTGACCAATTGGTCCAGGTCGTGTGTATTGGACAACCCTCACCCCTAGAAGTGTGATTAAACATATTTACAGTATCTTCCTACTTATCTATATGTTCTGTCCGTGAATAATTTAAGTCTGTAAAGAGTGTATATTGGCCATTGAAGGAATTGTTGAGACGCTATTCAAAGTCTTGAGCCTGTTTTTGTAGTCACAAGTAACTACAAAACAAAAGTTTACTAATGTTTGTATTCGTAATTAAACACGAATATTAATGTGTGTTTGAAATTACTTCTCCAACAAATGACATTAAAAATAATTTTTACACAAGTTTTTGCTCATTGCAGTTACAATTTTCAATTTTCTTAATGTATGCCTTCAATAATGCCCTACAAAATAGCTTTAACAAAATTACATATCTTTGCTGCCACACACGCAGGGATTAGAAAGGGGCGTATTGTACGTTCTCTTAAATATGAGCTATATGTTGCTTATAATTCCCTAAACTGTAAATATGTTCCTTTAACTGAGTTTCTGATTTTGATTTGTATAAAGAAAATCATAAATGTTGAGAATCCGAGCTATCACTAAGTGCATGATTAGCATACTTCTATCATGCAGATCTGGGTTTGAAGTAAACGAGTCTCCTCGATGAAAATATTTTAATAATCAATCTAACAATGAACGAGTCCTGTACGCAGAAATCAGACAATCATATGCAGTTCGATTTGTATTTCTCAAGCTCAACTAGACGCATAACTGCGTGAACTCGGGCTTCTGTCTATATCTATCTTTACATAGAATTGAGTGAAAAAATTGACAAATTCAAGACGTAGATATTTGGTGATTTAAGTAGTCGGCCTTTATTGTCACGCAGTCCATGTAGGATTCTATACCAGAGGCACGTGAATTGAACGACTTCGTACCTTTTAGGGTTTAAAATCAGGCCTCTGGTACCTTTTAGGGGGTAAAATTCGAAAACGTGTATTTTTTTTCCAGATAGGTACCTGTTAGAGGTCCGTTCTAGCAAATCAAGCAAATCGCACTTGTTGGTAGCCTGAATTTCAGACGTATTTTCCCTCGTAAAAAATACGCGACAAAATTACGAGGGAAAATCAACTAAGCGACCCCATGTTTGGTACCTTTTAGGGGTCAAATAAACTAAGCGACGCCATGTTTGGTACCTTTTAGGGGTGAAAACGAAAGTTCCCGACGAGCACCCCCGCCCCAAAAATATGGGAGTCCCCCCCGGGCTTCAGGTGTTTCGGAGCAATTTACATCAGTTTACTAGTCTGTGTTTTTCTCCGGCTTTGACCTATAGAGTTCAAGAGACTCAAATGTCTTACCTAAGTTAGCGAAGAACTCGAGGATCGTCGTTCACATAATGTCAACCTTTGAAAATAAGTAGCCTGTGAATATCCGTTTGCCTAGTTTGGATGTTTCTGACCCATCAGAAAAGGCTTAATCCGTGTTTTCTTGCTTTGATTAAGTTTCCTGTGGCTCAAATGTCTGACTGAAGTTAGCAAAGAACACAAGCAAAATGAGAGACGTTTCTTTGCATGAAAGTATAAAAAAAAACGTATACATAACACATTCACATCCACTCAATTACAAGAATATCTTCTTGATTGCAACTAGCGTTAAACTTTTCATAGCAGCTTCGTCAATCCCTGAAATTGCGAATAATGACTCCGCGGATTCGAGTTCGACGTTTCACCTCCACGAAGCGCACAGTGCAAGTTATGCTCATAGTCACGTCATAACAAGTTATTAGGTTTTCATACATACTTGAACCTGCCGCTTGAACCGCGTCTGGCTATAGAGAAAATTCTCATGAATCCTTATCACTAGGTTTTCAGCGATACTTAACCCTACTTGAACCTGCGTTTTGCGTCCCAAAGCAGAAAATAATAAAAATAAAAACACAGCCGACTTTAAGACCAGGGGTCGTTTCTCGAAATCGCCCGATATTTTCGGGCCCGATAAACTTTTCGGGTGGTTTTTCGGGCGAGATTTAGGAGTCCCGAAAAGTGTTTCTCGAAACTCCTAAAAGCCCCCCGATAATATCGGAAACCCGAAATCAAAATTATAATTTCCAAACTTTGCGAATACTTTGCATAAATAGACAATGAAAACATAGGAAACTTATCGATTCGTCGCTGTCAGGGGACAAAGTGTATCGCCATGTTGGTATTTCCATCGATAAATGCCAAGAAATTAGATAAAATGTGCGAAAAAGCAAGCATTTTGCACCGAATTCTTGTAGATGCATTGGTACTTTGTTTACAACATGTCAAAAAAAGTTTGACAGCTCCGTCAAATTTGACAGGCGAGCTGTCAAGAGAGTGAATTTGATTGGTCAAGAAGAGAGATGCTTGCACCTGATTGGTGTATTTTATCGGGATGGCGGTAAAAGCAACTCGGGAGAGTTACCGCGAAACCATTTCGCGACAAAGAAAGAAACTTTGGAAACAAAGCAAGACACCTTCATAAATATGTTTTACGAGAAGAAACATGCACTTTCGGGAAATTCAACTTCGCAGGTACTAGAGGGATAAATAAAGTCGCAAAGGAGTGAAACATCGTAGTTCATTTTGTTATTTTTCTTCCCTATTCTGAGGATTTTCGGAAACCCGAAAAAGTTTAGGGGAGAAGGGTTTCTCCCCTTATCAAGGGGCAAAAAATGACGCAATTTTATCGGGCGCGAAAAACTCGGGAGTTTCGAGAAACGCAAAATTCGCCATCCGCACGCTTTTCGGGTAATTAATCGTGCTCGAAAAGTTTTCGGGCGTTTCGAGAAACGACCTCCAGGGGGGTGTTTGTAAAACACGGATACGGATGGCGGATGACGGATGGCGGATGGCGGATGACGGATGGCGGATGGCGGATATTTTTCTAATTTGTTTTATAAACTTAAAATTATGATTGATAGTGATAGTATAAAATCTAGGAAAAATACACACACTTCTAATGTCTACCAGTTATATGTTCAGTGTCTACTTGAAAACGTTTTGAGAAAAGCAAACCAATCCTCGATATTTCTCTCGGCATACTATCGCCTGATCAAAAGAGACATAATTCGTAAGTGAATTTGACTCAATCGAGGTATTTCTTAGCCTGCATTTCAGCCGTCTTTTCTTCCTACACTCCAACACTCGTTGCGCCGGCTCTATGATATGCATATGTTCAGTGATCAACCGAACTGCACTCAAAGTCCTCAAAGGCACTTTCATGGCAGTCAACAGAACGGCTAAATTTATCCATAAAAATATAACACAGCCGGGTTAGAAGATAATGTACCTGTTACGAAAGGCCAAGTGACCTTAAAAACACATAGCTCGCAGAAAATGGAATTTTATCGAGGTTCGTAACTCATCGCGAACTAGCACTACACGTCGCCCAAACAGCGAAGTAAACAAATTATTCTCAAATTATTGTGCGTGTTATCGAAGTTCCGACTCTTCAGGCACAAAGAGTCCTAAAAATGATTTCCAAAACGACATCCCAACTTTTTTAGATAATTATTTCAGAATTATGAAGCACCAAGAGCTGCATAAGTAGGAACAGAAGTGACTATTTTACGGGTTTTCCCGGATTCGTATGGCTCAACGCTTCTCAATGCAAGCTGTCGACTCTGACTTTGAGGAAATCGCTATAACAAAAGGCTCCAGATTCGCCTGTTATTGATTGTCAGTTGCATAACAACTGGTAAGGGACGTGTCATTATTTAGCGGGGGGGAGGGCTCCTATTTTTGTGGGGAGGGTCCTAATTTTTTTCGCGTGTCTAAAGGGAGGGTCCAAATGTTTTTTACTCCTGTTTGGGGGAGGGTCATAATTTTTTCAGCAATATTTGGACGATGAAGAGGGTAAAACAGATGCCGATAGTGGTTATTTCAGCAACTTCTCTATAAAAATTTCGTCGCGCTTCGCGCGCATAAAGACTGACATCTCATATACTCTTTCAGAAATGAAGACACCACCCTCACGCCGTTTACAAGAACTAGTGTATCTTGACGAGGAAAAGCAAACTCTCCCAAAAATGCCCTGCAATGATAGGCCTGGCGGGCAAGTCGCTATATGTTTGAAGGAGACCCTACAGGTAAGAGTGAGTTTTCGTCGTTACAACTAGCATAGAAATTCGTCCGTTGGGCCGCGCTTCGCGCCACATGAATATTAATTTCCTCGTCATTTGTGGCGCGCAGTTGTGCGCATGAATAATATAACCTTGTTGGCACAGGAGCCCATCAATAGAAGCTTTCATCTAACCGATATAGTTGAGGTAACGTGCTTCCTGGACTCCTGACAGGCTTTGTTTACAGTATACCATACACAAAACATGTTCATCTACCCTATCTCTGAGGCTTGGTGAAATGCGTTTATCAAATTCGAGCGCGCTTCGCGCGCAACGAAAGATACGCGACCCCCCTTTTCTGTAAAATGTCTTCAGTACTAGGTCAAATAGGGGACGGGAGAGGTGGAATCACGTTAATCATTGTACTTATAGAGGGAGGATCACTGCATTTTTACCGTGTATTACCCAAAATCCTCACGTAAATAATCGAGGCGGATATTAATAACCGCGCTTCCTAATAGCTTTGACAGAAGTAAGAAAAAGTATTTCAGCTGTTAAGAAGAATGAAAGAGACATTGCTTTACTCGGACAATAGTCTATCTGACAGGTTTTTCAGAACATATAATTGACATGGGGGAGGGTCCCAATTTTTTTTACCTACGACTGGGGAGGGTCACATTTTTTTTGTTATGTTCAAGGGGAGGGTCCTAATTTTTTTTTAGCCTTGTTTGAAAAAAATGGGAGCCCTCCCCCCCCGGTAAATAATGACACGTCCCTAAGACAACTGGAACGAAATGTAAGGTCAAATTTTAGTGTCTTTGGATATCTGGGCTGAGGTATTTTTTTCTTGATAACGTTCTGTTAGTCCTATGTGTTCTTCCATGAATCTGCCATTGAGTGCAGTTCGCGGTCGAATTTTCAACTTACATAAAATTATACCATTTTTTTTTCTAAAATCACCTCCTTTAGAAAATGTAAATATTCGGAACAAACGAGAGCATTGTATATAAATAGTAAAATAAATGTTCAATCGATTGAAGTTTTTCATGTAATTGTTCAAATTTGTGCTATAAGTTGAAGTCTACTTCTACAAGAAATAAGTGTAAGTCACTTAAATAGAAATTTAGGAAAATTTTCATAATTTTGTAGGAAAATAGTATCCGCCATCCGCCATGCGTCATCCGCCATCCGCCATCCGTATCCGTGTTTTACACCCCCCCCCCCCCCCCCCCCCCCCCAATACTAAAGGACTAAATACAGGGTAACGAGAAACAACTTACGTAATAAAAGTGATGATGTGATAAAATGCATGTGACGCGGCCTCCCGGAAAACGTTGTCAGCGCTCTCAACCCGGGGCCCGATACGTCGATCGGTCCACTGCTTTATACAGGAATGGGAAGCCACAGAAAAAGACAGGGTTCCCTTTCCAATCACTTTCCATCCCACTAACTCAGTCAAGCAGTTTCTAGGAATTTCAAGATCCCATCATGCGACTCCAAGACGGCCGCCATCTTCCCACGGCCGCCTTTGTTTTCTTTCAAACGGGACACTAATTTTCGAAATTATTTAGTCAGAAGATCTAACTCCTGACAACCGGGTCCAGTCCTGTACCTTTCTAGTGTGGTTCCCGAGATGTATCAATTGACTGTTTTCACGATGTTGTGAGAGCAATACCCTTGAGCCGTTCTGGCGAAGACGGCTTTTGTTATTCAAAACAGACAAGCATTGTTCTCATCCCATTTATGTTGCGTGCGCAACATCGTGAAAACTGCCAATTGCAAACACGTTGCCCCTAATGGCTACTCTTTCTCAGTGAAAGACAATTTCGATTGCACCTCCTGCAATCTCATGCTGACCACACGCATCGCGGCAACGTTGTAAGAAAAAAAGAGACACCTTCAAGCCCGTAGCCAGACGCTTTCATCGTCCTGGTCAATCTACGGATCATATGTTTATTTGCGGCATTTCCCTTCACAACGGCTCCAATAATTAACTGCCGCTCGTCCTGCGGTATCAATGATATGTTCTTACATCTAGGATCTCACGTTTTCACTGGCGCGTGCTCCGCTCCTTTCTCCCCCACATATCAAATTATATATTATTTAAATCGTTTAAAGAGTAGAAAACAAATGTCGTATTTCTATTGTTTATTGAACAATAATCAATGGAATTAGTAATTTTCTTTCAAAAATGATTTTCTAGTTTGTATAAGCAATAGTCCGGCTTAACAAACAGGTTTGTTCCATCGCCCCTTGCGAAGTGCTCTAGTAAAGCAATATTTCCCCAGCATTAGCTCAGTCTCACAATGCTGCCTTAGACCAGTTTCCAAGTAGATACCACCGAAGCTTGCGCCTATTTCTCCGAAATTATATGCCAATGCTAGAAGACCTAACGCTATAGACATATTCGCGGGGAGTAGGGAAACATGTTGGTAACAGCAAGGACTATGTTCACTTCTAGCATTCCGTTTACATACCCTTGTGTACAACAGAGTGTAATAATGATACCAACATTTGGAATAAAGCGGTACCAAGATGCAAATATATAAAGGGAGCAGTGGAGCCCATCTATAAGGACAAGGATCCACAATTTGTGGACACGCACAAATTTGACGAGACTTGGACAAAAACGACCGACAAGAACAATCTGCGTCCCTCCAATAAATCGCGATAATGAGCAAGCAAGAATGTAGTATTTGAAATGGTTCTCAGGCGAAAACGGAGAGTTTTGAAATGCAAGCGTAGTGAGAATTGAAAACTGAGAAAGAAAGTAGAAATTGAATCCAAGGTAATGGAATATTAACAAGTGAAGTATTTTCCATACAAGTTGTAGTCTTCCGAAAAACCCTCGATGTTGTGTCTCCTCATTCTGGGATTGGTTTTTGCTATTGAGCTCTGTGTTGATGAGCGGACTGTATTTGATTTCTTCGCAGTCTCCCTGTGGTTTTGCATCGACTTCCGTCTTGTCCATCAGAACGTACGCAGCGATGAAGATCACACAGAGTGATGAGGAGGCACCGATGGAGACTTGTGGCGTGACACAGAATGTAATCGTCATACCTGCGCACAGTACAATAGTGTTTACTCATCAAGTACTTCGGGAGGGGGGCCTAGGGGTTTGCGGTGATGCGGTATTGGCTGTATTTTTTGCGCGGTTTTGCGGATAAAAAGCTTAAAAGTTGCGGTTATGCGGTATTTTCAAAGTCTGCGGTTTGCGAAAATTGGTGAAATAGTCTGCGATTACATGGTAATTTTTTGTGTACAAAAATGCGGTATTGCGGTGTTTGCGAGTCCTACGGTTAGCGGTATTTAGCGTCCCAAGACTCTCGAATTGCAGTAAAATACGCTGGCGGATGGTTGTAGTGCTCAAGACAATCCTACGCTCACGTTTTACTTGAATAGAACGTCTGATTGCCATTGGATACCACAGAACTATTAGCGGAAAGCATCTGACTGACTTCGCGTGTGAAAACAGCGGCATTTAAGATAAAAAAAGAAAAACATTTTTGCGGTGAGCGGTATTCCCGAAAAATCTGTGCGGAAAGGCGGTATTTCCGCGGAAATTTTTGTGCGGTTTTGTGGTTTTGAGAACACCCCCTAGGCTCCCCTCCTTCGGGCTAATCATACATGAGCAGTTACATGCTATTAGGGACCGATCATTATTTATCGCCTGGGGGGGGGGGGGGGGGGCAGATGATTTTTGGGGGGATCACTTCATTTTGGGGCGAGCGAAAGGGGGGATATCTCCAAGCTTGAAGCCCTGAAAGGGGGGACCACAAAAAAGTTATTCCAGCAACTTCTCTACCTTTGATTTTTGTACTTCACTTTACTCAATACATAAGAAAACTTTCGGCGCGCTTCGCGCGCATAAAGAATATAGTCTTTGCCAACTCGCGCAACGAAGAAACTACCTTCGCACCGTTCACAAGAACAAGTGTATCTAGGAGAGGAAAAACAAACTCTACCAAAATGCCCTGCAGCGATAGGCCTGGCGGGCAGTCACATGTTCGAAAGAAGAGAGTAAGCGTGAGTTCGCGCGTTATAGGCATAGAAATTCGTCATTTGGGCCGCGCTTCACGCAAATGAATATTAATAATTTCGTCATTTATTGCGCGCATGAATAATAAAACCTATAGGATTTGTTTTATACACAAAAAAACGGAATGTTCATCTACACTTTCTCTGAGGCTTGATGAAATGCGTTTATCAAAATTCGAGCGCGCTTCGCGCAACGAAACGAAAAAATACGAAAAAACGAAAAAAAAACGATCCCCTCTATCTGCAAATTGTCTTCTAATAGGTCAAATAGGGGTCGGGGGGGATCACGAAAATGTTTAACTGCTCTGAGGGGGATCACGTTAATCATTGTACTCATAGAGGGAGGATCACTGCATTTTGACCTTGTATTACCCAAAATTCTCTGCAATTAAAATATAGAAAACTAAAATATAGAAAACTTATCGATTTGTCGATGTCAGGAGACATAGTGCATCGCCATGTTGGCATTTCCACCGATAAATCCAAGAAATTATAGAAAATGTGCGAAAAAGCAAGACTTTTGCACTGAACTCTTCTAGATGCGTTGGCACTTTGTTTACAATATGTCAAAAAACGTTTGACAGCCCCTCGTCAAAATTGACAAGCGAGCTGTCAAGAGAATGAATTTGATTGGTCAAAAGCGAGATGCTTGCACCTTATTGGTGCATTTTATCGGGATTGGCGGTAAAAGCAACTCGGGAGAGCCCGGTGCACACTAGCGACATAAGGACGTTATGTTGCAACGATAAAAGCATGGGAAAATAATTGAAACTAGTAAGTACCCGTGAAAAATTCACGAATTAAATTTTCCTTGAATGACGAAAATTATCGGATTGTCTGCCGTTGTGGAATGAACAGTTATACCGCTATGTTTAGAGAGATGTGCTCAAAAATTTGTAGCTACGCCTGTTTACTTTAAAGTATTAAAGTATTTGTTACCAGTTTATAGATAGGTGGCATACCGGTGTGAAATATTTGCACCGTAGCATACGATAGGAAAGGCGTTTTAAATTAGATCTTTGAAAACAATGTTCCTTGTGAATGGAATGAGGCAAATGCCACACAATAACCCCTTAAATATTTCCTAACAAAGGTGTTGAGGCATTGGTTTCACTGTGGTTTTGGCGCGAAAAGATCGCGCGTGTGTCGATCGATATGGTCGTATTTTCGGTCAAGAAAGAAAAAGGCTGAGCTGTACCACTCGAACTTCAACAACTATTGGTTTTAGATGTAAATAATATCAAGAGAAGTCCCTCGTCTAGTGAATAGGAAGGTTTAGGAAGCGCCAGAAAGGTAAAGTAAAACTTTTTAGATTCTTGCTGTTTTCAATGGAAAGTTGCTTTGCACTGCTCATCATGTTAAAGACTTGTACAACTCGGTCAATTCGAATTCAAGTGTGTGTGATTTAAAAACTTAGCTTAAACAATCTAAGCTTGTCAGTTAAACTTGGGAAAATCGCTTGAATTAGACCTTAGCTCAAGTAAAACCTTTTCCAATAAAAACATGCACACTGGAGAGACTTCCTTCCGCTCGGATTTGTGAACTTCGTTTTTTCGGCTCGAACATCTCCGTTTTTAGTATAGATTTCGAAGATTTAATACATTTCCTCCTTCCGGTCGGGTTTGAGAGCTTCCTTTTTTCGGCTCGAACTTCTCTGTTTTTAGTATAGATTTCGAAATAAATAGGCTGTCAAAGGACTGTTGTTTGTGAACTGAGTGTTTGTTTATTTATATATGGCGCGCCGGGGCTTTGTGCAACGCGTCAAAACCTTTGAATGGGAGATATTGTTCACTCCAAACTTTTTGGAAAAACGACTTTTGCCTGAACATTACTGTGTTATTTGTGAGAGAATCGCGTAGGTTTGGACGTATTTGTTGCTTTCGGCTGCGAGAAATTGTTTATTTTTTTGGTTTCTGTGGAAGACTTAAAATGGTGCCTTTGCGAACTCGATCTTCTCGCTTACGAAAACGCTTGAATTAGATATTCCGTCCACTTTATCGTTTTCGAATAAAATGTATCCTATAACACAGTTCTCCAAGTATGCAAGAAAATGGCGTGGTTAAAAGTTCCGTGGTGCAGCCGTTTTTCCAGGCTGCTGGGCTACCAGTTTGACCTTGACCCCCCCCCCCCCCCCCCCAACATCACGTATTATATTCACCAAAGCAATATTATGTAATTGTTTTTGGACTTCAACGTTTTGAAACCACTAAATTTTGATCGCGTGATATTTTCCTTATGTCGTTATGCACCAGTCAATTGTAACCACCACCCCCCCCAACCTCGGGGAAGGGTGGGGACATGGACTTTTAGCTGAGCAATACTAGATTTTTGTCCCCACCCTTGAGGCGATACGTGTCGGAAATTCCCCCACCCTGTGGGGCAAGGATTGAAGTGATTCGATGCTACATGCCAATATATGTCGAGTCCTCTCGTCTGAAATATTCCTCCTAAAAGTGTTTCTCGTCCCTGTCTCCTCTGCGGAACCATTTATTGCTGGAAGTTGCCCTACCTGTCACAGAACTCGCCATACTAATACACACCATCCAAATTGTAAAGCGCTTAGAGCTTTGAGGATAAGAGCTATATACGCACCTACTTTTCTAATTCAGAAGCCGCAAGAAAACAGAGCTGGAAATAATTGTTCTTACTTGATCGGAATTTATGACCCTTCAATCCTTTTTCCTGATTGTCTCTACTGGAAAATTGGCCGGACATATGGCATTTTTGATCGCCACAATGCTCGCCGCATCGTATATTTTGAGAGTAAACACTGACAACACTTTCGAAAATTATGAGGGATAAATTATGAAAGTACCTAATAAGCAATAAGATATAAAATGCATTGACCTCGGGTAATTTATCGGGCCCGAAAAGTTTTCGGGCGTTTCGAGAAACGACCCCCCGGGCTTTAAATGAGAATGAGCACTCGACTCATGCTTCAGTGAGTCAGAAAAGCCATCAAATTTAGCGATGTTAGGAGAATTGACAACTCGACAAGTAAAGCTAGCTGTGCGCGGCAAAACTTTGAATACATGTTTTAGCTATTTTATGAAAGCAATAAAACTACTTTCCCGTGTCTCTTCTCTCTTACAAACACTCGGGGAATGTTGGTCGAACAGATAAAATCTTGAAAATCAAGTCTTTCAAGTTTTTATCAATTCTCCCCCTCGTTTTTGTAAGAGAAAACAGAGACACGGGAAAAATATGATTGCTTAATGCAAATTAAGAACAAATTTCAAACATGGTCTCGCTTCGTTGGATTTTAAAACCCATGCATATGAGCACTATATACGAAGTCACTACACTTCAAAATACGATTGGCTTATATCAATCAATCCATATAATTTATTCTCAAAAACAAAAACCAGATAACATAGGATCATGCCCTGCAAATAGCAAAGCTAGTCAAGGAAGAGCATGTTGAAAAATATTTAACTACTGTAAAAAAAGGGAAGCATGAAAAAGAGAAATATTTTAAATAAATTAAAGCAAAATTTAGAAGAGAAAAATTTGAGGCAAAAAAAAAGCTAGCTGATACTTATATTATCTATTTTTCATTTTTTCAATAACTGATGGAGAATCCATGTAGCAGTCTTGTGCCTCCAAGAAATTGAATAATCTCGACATCAAATTCTTCTTAAATGTGTTCTTATGCAATTCTCTTAACAGAGGTTGTAGCTCATTCCATGGTTTTACACTATGCACGGCAAAATATTTTCTGAGCATTTCCATATCAATGAGCGACCAAAGAGAATGTTATTCCATATCAATGAGCGACCAAAGAGAATGTAAGGTAAACGCAAATGCTAGTCATTTTCGACATCCATCTCATAAAACCTGCTCTATTTGTTACGTAATTATGTATTCTTTATATTTCCCAACAGACATCGCAACGTGAAAAGGTTGACACCCGATGTTGGTGCTGTTTGTTTTCTGTAAGGAAATCTGTAATGGGTACACTGAATTTAGTGATCCCGTTGTACAAAGAGAAAGTTCATTTTTATTTATTTTTCACACACATTTATTTTTTCAGTGGATAACACACACAAAAAAAATGAAGTTTGTTGTGGGGAGGGATAAATAAAAAGGTTGAGAACTGCGCTGTGTCCAGAGGCCGAGGCATATCAAGAAAATTCCCTTAAAAAATGTCGACTTTCTACAACTTCCTTATAAGGAACTTAAATACACTCGAGAAAATATGTTATGTGCATTTTCCGCTGTGTTTTTCACGGTCAGGAACCTGGAAACAAGGTAGACAAAACACCACAGGAAGCCCGCTCTATCTCTAGAAAGACGACATGAGCTTTCGAGCCGGTCACTGCGACTGAGACGAGTTGGGGTAGTATTTGGATACATCAGGGAAAAGGGGAAAAACAGGAATACGTAATGAGGGAAATTCCTTCGTTTACCGCGCAGATCTGTTTGCCGCACATGCAGCTTACAAGAAAATAAAGAGAGAGGCGATTATTTTTGCTTATTTAGAAGAAAGAAATCATATTTTTCTTTAAACCGATTATGGCAGAATCAAATATTTGCACGGCTGGCAAAGTTAAAAACTTCCGAGTTTCTCGGACAAATTTTATTGCATTGACCTTTCTGACAGTTCTTGTTATCGGTTTACAATGACCATAATTAAGCAATAAAGTACTTTCCGCGTGCTCTCTGCTTTCTTACAAACACGAGGGGGATGTTGGGAGAACTGATCAAAACTTGAAAGACACTCGCCGAAGTTTTATCGTTCGACCAACTTCCCCGAGTGTTTGTAAGAAAGCAGAGAGCACGCAGAAAGTATTTTTGTTGCTTTTAGAAAATAACATACACACGCGCGACAGCGTTGCGTGACAATCGTGTTTCTCAGGTCTCTTACAAACACGCTTTTTAACCAATCAGAATGCGCACATTCACAATACAACATAGGTGTTATTTTCTAATGTGTTTTAGATAGCGCGTGGTTATTTGTAAGAAAAAAAGCGGGAGGCGCGCAAAGGATTGTGGGACGAAAATTCATTTGCGCCGTCGCCATCCTCCCCACAATCCTTTGCGTCTCTCTTATAGACGACTGGGTACGAGTCTGTGCCAATGGTGCCTAATTGCCATATTGTCTGTACGCAAAATACGATGCTCTCATGTCCACATAGGAAGTTCTCATGTCCAAATGCGAGGTTTATTTGCACTTATACATTGCTTCATTCTATTGTAAGTTTTGGATTTGAGCGATATGATTGCATGAATACTCCTGGACGCTCTTAAAGGGATAAGGATTGGGGCATGGGGCCAGATTGGAATACATGTTCAATAATAGAGCGAAGCAATGTGTATAAATGCATATGAAGCTCACATTTGGACATGAGGGCTAGAGCATCGTATTTGGACATCCTTGTCTGGAAGTCGTACGACAACGCCTACACTAACAAAGACGCCATGTGATGGCTAACGCCGAAAACGTCAATTCTTATTTGTATACAATGCCGTCAAATCTTTTCTCTTGCTTTTGGGGACACTGACATACCTGTATAAGCGAAGCTTGCAGCCATTGCACCAAATGTAGTTCCAACATTGAGAGTTGCACATAGCTCATCGGAACCTGGAAATCGTGCTGCTAAGCCATTTACAGCGTTTATAATCCAAGCAAACGCAATCCCAGTCAGTGAACAAAACGCAAGACGTGCTGGGATTGAATCCACCATAGAAATTCCCAGAAATGCTCCAGTGTTCATAACAACAGTGATGAAAACAGACAATGTGACCGGGACACGGTAAACAAACCACGGGAAGAACAAGTTTGAGATGAGTTCCGGTACAGTTACTACAATAATTAGTACTGTAGTCGGGTACGAAGAGCCAGACAAAAGGTCTTGCGCAGCCACGAAGCACATTCGCTGGTAAATCATGATGTAAACTCCAAAAATAAAGAAACAGATAATGTTCCTCCAACCAACTAGTTTTCCTTCCGCCATTTTGTCTTTTCTAGAATAAAAAAAGGAAAAGTTACCTTAGTCATCATTCTGATTATGGTCGGCATTATTTTAAGCGCTAAAAAGACTAACGGACATCATTACTCACACAACAGTCTTTTTTAACTCAACTCTTGCCAGAGAATTCTATAGAAAAAGCATTGATCCCCGGGGGAGACTCCCATATTTTTGGGGCGGGGGTGCTCGTCGGGAAAAGAACATCTGACATGATGTTACTTACAGCACATGAAACTCTAAAATGACAGGTTTCAACAGCATATTTAGCCTGGAACTGCAGTTCGGGCATGTGCAATAATAGACACAGGTATCCCGTGAATGTACTTTTGGGCTCCTTGTGTAGTTTAACAATCTAGAAATGCAGTTTGTAGAGCAAATAATGCTTTTCTTGCGTGCGAAAGTAATGGAAAATACAAAGAGAAGAACACTTAACAATATAGAATTCTATGAGCAGTGATATTTTGAAAAATAGTAATAAAAAAATGAGAAAAAAAGTAACCCAAAGACCCCAGACAACGGGAAAAAAGGCCCAGGCATCGTTTATGCCCAGTCCTACGCGGTATATCGAGACAAAATGGACGACAGAACGATCCTCGGGGAAAGCGAAGAGAATGCTCCCCCAAAAAATTCATTTTCGGCAATATTATGGCTGTAAACCTGGTACACTGGAAGCTATACTACTAAGTAAAAAGCTCAAACTTTCTCAGGAAAACGCCGAACGATTTGAAGGTTTTATGAGCTGAAAAGTACATGGATGTGATCCTTGTTTATCGAACTACAACCCGAGATGTATAGAGCTTGTTCAAGATTTACGGTTGCACGGCTACAAGAGAAAACTTTGACTGCACTTGTAGCATTGTACGATAATTATATGGCTTCCTGAGGATGGAAATCTGCATTTTTAAAACTAAAAACGCCGGACGACTACGGTTTTACACACGTAAACTCAATCCGGAGGCCCTCGATAAAGCTGCAATGAACAGGCATGTATGTATGGAGGTTGGCCCAGTTTAGCTAGAAACGAGAAACTTTTGATTTTCTATTTTCCCCCAGTCAATTGCTATACGGCCGCCATCTTGACTTATGATTTAAAACCCCGTAGTGCGCATGCTCGTAGAGGAGCGGCGGCCATACTGTCCTTAATTTCTACCCATGACTGCCAATTTTTAAAGAGTACCTTCACTGCAGCGGAACGCTAAACGAAAATTATTTCCTAAGCCTGGTACTAGTAAATGCTAACTCTAGAAAACAGGGTACCTTCGTGGTAGACTGGCTGCGCTTCTCTCCTACCACGGAAACCCTATAAACATTTTTTACCTATGATTCTGTAAGAAAGGAGGCGTATTCGTATTGCCATAAAAAAAATCGTCAAGCACAAACAACATTCACTGAAGCGGAACACTCCTAACGTCTCATACTCAACAAGTCACACAAATTCGAGGCAAAAATAGGCATCTTCATCGCGTTGGTAAACCCTGGAAGCTTTCTATAGTTAGCATGCAACTGCCTTCACCGCCGCGATGGGAACACAAAAAAATTCATGCCCACGACAGCAGATCAACGAGGTGCCTCCGCCACTGACAGTGGAATTGTCACAGCGACCAAATGCACCTCAACACCAATTTGGCCGATACTAACTCAAAGGCTAGCACTGCACTTGACAACGAAAAATCTACATGTAAGTACAACGGAAGAAAACGAACTTAAAAAGGTTAATAAAAACATACCTCTTGAGTTTTGTCAGCGGGAAGGGAGCTGCAGCAACTACTGAACGACTGAGTGCAGTCTTACTAAACTTCTAAGCGGAAACTCTGACTTACTAAAACCCCGCGTCACGCCGACAATTAAATGACCAAGAAGGACTCTGGCGCCAGACATTTACAGCACGGCCACAGAGCATGATGCATGCCTAATATGGGAATTCTAGGACAGTTTTCTGAGTAGGCCTCATTGGTTTTTTGCTCTATTGATATTCAGTGCTGATTATTTTTGATCTCCTACAAACATTCTGAATCTAGACCCTGCTTATGCAAATGTGTTCAGACTGAAACAAAAGGATCCTCCTGCCTAGGGAAAGGTTATTATCTTATTTTACGGTATGTGAGTTTTTATTGTCGGAAATCAAAACAGCAACCATCATAGCGTCATTTTCTTAAGCAACGGCAAATACTATTTATACAATGCTTTCGAGTGCCAGACTTACTAAATAAACCCCTTCTGGCGGCTGTAGGATCGGCGGATAATGTCCAAGGATGAAAAATGGTACGAAAAATGAATAGTTGGCCGAGAAGCGAAGCTTTGAGGGCAACTGTGAAATTTTGAGGACCATTTTTCATCCGCGCGTTAACTAGAATACTAAGGATAACGCCGCAGTGATAAATATTGAAATAATTACATGAAAGATAAATAAAAAGGGAAGAGAAAAGGCTCTGTTCAATGTTCTTTAATAAGTGCTTTGCATTTAAGTTGCTTGTTATTATCACTTTTTTTATAATCACTCCAGAACTGATGTAATCATTTTGTGATTGTTGCCATAACAAGCCGCAGCCCTTGATTTTTGCGCGCAACGGGAACCCTCAGTTGCTATAGTTGCGGTTTTGAGCTGTCAGCGCATCCGAGTGTGAAGTGCACAACGTGAGTGTAAACCAATTATGACTTTCAATTTACAAATTCACATGGAGGGAAATTTTGGCTTCGACTATTTCGAGATACAAGTTACGAAGTTTACAAGTTACGAAGTTACAAAGCTACGAAGTTACAAATTACAAGTTACGAAGTGTGTGGCGTCCGACTGCCGCGGGATTCCTGTGGCACGTGAGATAGCGCGCACAGGGGTGAGAATTCAAGATGGCGGCGAAGAGTTTTGTGGAGCAAACAGCTCGGAAATCGTTGAAAATGTATTTGGTGTAGAACAGTGTGTTAAAGAGCTGGAATAAACGTGTTGTTGTCGTTACGAAATTCAACGCCTGGTGTTGTCTTGTGATTTTGCCCTCATTTCGCACCCACAGATCGGCCGTAGTCTGTGTCGGTGACAGTTTCCGAGCTCGTTATTGGAATTAACGAAGGATTAAAGCTGAACTTTGCAGGATTTGGAGTGTAATTTGATGTCATCAACTGTCGGAGAACAACTGAACAGCATATGTCTATGGAAAATGTGAGAACAACCCCCAGTCAAAGGGTAACAGGGGACGTTATTGTAAAAGAGGAACCTTTTTTTTATTTATTTATTTAATAATCTTTATTAAATTTGATCAATATCCCACCCTACATATTTTACATAACTAGACACATATACAACACTAAAAAGGAAAAAAAAGACTATATATACATAGCAGTGACTGACATTAGTAATAGTTAATAAGTTTTCCACATTTCAAGTTGAGAAGGTCAAAAGAAGGCCAGTAATTTCTCCCATTTCGTAAGGTGTTGATACATTTTATCAAGATTTTGTGCGGTTTTTCTTTCAATGCGCTCGTAGTGAGCCATAAAGCTAATGAAAGTAGTCAGTCGATGACGTCATCTATGCTTGAAAAATCAATATCTCGTGAAGGGAAGACTCTAAGACAACAAAACTTGGGTAGTGTAGTCTAGGCCACCAGATGAGCGAAATGAGGTGGTCACGTGATATGACGTCATCGATGACGTCATCTACGCTTGAAAAATGAATATCTCATGAAAGGAAGACTCTAAACCAACCAAACTTGGGTAATGTAATCCAGGTCACCAGATGAGCGAAATGAAGTGGTCACGTGATGTGACGTCATCGATGACGTCATCTACGCTTGAAAAATGAATATCTCATGAAAGGAAGACTCTAAACCAACCAAACTTGGGTAATGTAATCCAGGTCACCAGATGAGCGAAATGAAGTGGTCACGTGATGTGACGTCATAGATGACGTCATCTATGCTTGAAAAATCAATATCTCGTGAAGGGAAGACTCTAAGACAACCAAACTTGGGTAGTGTAGTCTAGGCCACCATATGAGCGAAATGAGGCGGTCACGTGATATGACGTCATCGATAACGTCATCTACCCTTGAAAAATGAATATCTCCTGAAGGGAAGACTCTAAAAGCAACCATGTAAACCATGTACACATGGGAATCCCTTTCATTCACACAGAAAATTTTATAACCAGGAGCTCCGCTTTTAGCCAGTGGCTAAATCTATATATTATCAAAAATTGATTGAAATCTATAAGGGGGATCTCTGTGAGTAATCGATTTCTCAATCAATGCTATCAATTATATTGATTTCATCAATTAATGTCAATTTTCGGTTGTTCAATGTTTCATATAACTGTTTGGTTTGGTACTGCATAGGCTCAATGTTTACAACAGGCCTTAGTGAGATCCATCCCCAACACAAATTTCAGGCACCATTAAATTTAACAACATGACAAGGACACATTTGTTTATTTGCATTCGCCTTCATGATATAGCTATTTCATATCTACCAGTATACACAGTTAAGATAACAATAAGGAACATAGCATGGAGCCTTGAATGTACTCACACTATACAATCGCAAAAGCTCATGATGTAAAAGCGTGAATCGCTGTCATTAGGGTATATCCACTCCATTTTCACAAGTGACGTTATTTTTAGAACCCTTCCCGCGAAAACCTGACCAATCACAGCGCTCGCTCTGTAACAGCTCCCATATTTCAAATGAAATTAAAAATGGCGGACGAAACGGCGGAGGGAAGTGAAAGTGCTACTAGCAGCGATTATTTCGAAAGCAGCAAACTAGAAGAAAAATCAGAGGAAAGGAGCTTAGAATCAGAAGAAGAGAGCTTAGAGTCAGAAGAAGAGATTTTAAGGATTTAGTAGAATTTCGCTCGCACCGATATTCACTGTTGTCAGAATCATCATTCATAAATTGTTCCGCTTCATGATAAAAACCTCACAGTACAGATCTCCAAAGCTATTTCAAGAAGAGACAGCCATTTATGTTTTCGAATATCCTAAGTTCGGTTGTTCGATCAGTTCGATCAGGGAAGGCTTCAACACATTGCTTTAAAATTTGCGTCTCGACACTTATCATTGGTTCCTTTTAATTGGAAAAATTAGGAATAGGTTTAAAATGGAATGGAAACAGATGAGATAGAGGTTTGGGGATTTTTGGCCTCCATTTAGTTTCCGGATTTTGGAATGTGTAAATTAGGCAAATCTAAAAATAACTACACTTGAGAAAATGGAGTGGGTCGAGTACAATGCTCGTTGCACGCTGATACATCATGAGCTTTTGACAATCGTTAATTATTGATAAGTTGATTGGCCGAAAATTTTTGAGTATCAATGATTTTCAATTTAGGTGATACACTCGATACCAAGTAATTATTATTGATTGTTATCAATTGGATTTTCGCTATCAATTATTATTGATTAATGAACACGCCGGGAATTATCATTAGGCCCTGCCATAAAAAAATTTGTACCCCCGGGTTATGACCTACATGTAAATGTAATAACTAGTTAATATGCTCACCATCACATCAGCAGTCACCCCCAAGAATTTAGCGTTTTCAGGCCTTGGCCCCCAAGAATTATTTCAACCTTCGAGCTCCTACCCCTGAAGAATTTGGGGGGTACAGAAACTAAATGTGATAGCACATTTGTGACTTTTTCATGGTTCATGATAATAATGAATAAACTATCAATATTTCCGAGCCTGTTTCTTTGACCCCAGTCCAATGCTTTGACTAAAGAAGATCTGAGCTAAGAGAGGCCTTAAACTATCACCCAAACAGTACTTTTAAGTTTTAAACAGTTGTGGAACGGCCCTAAACTCTAAAGTAAGCCCAAGTAAGCTGCATAACATGTGTCGATGCAACTGCAAAAACAAACGCTTACCTTTTATAAACTTAAAGTTTACTTTCAAAAGAAATCCTTCCACTAATTCGGCGAAATAAATCTCATGTATCTGATGCATCGTTCCCCACTGGAAATATCATTTGGATGTGAAGTTAAGTTTAGCCTCACTGCCTTGTTGTTGCCGTCATCTTGAATTCAAATGGTTCAAATACGCTGTAAAACTGTAGAGAGCTCGCAAAAGTTGATTCTCGGAGGAAGCCTTGAAAAACAAACAGCCAATAAAATATCCACTAAGTGCTCCATCCTTTGAAGTAAAAAATCCCAGCCAGGATATCCTTTGAAACTCTCGCCAGATTTGGACTTTTGGTTACACACAAGGTGATGCATGGAAGCGAGGCTGTAGCTCCGACAAACCGAGCGCACCAAAGCTCACGGATATATATTCTTGCCGCGGGACTGGCGGGATGTCCCGTGAACAGCGGGAACAAAGACAGCGGCGGGAAGAAAGGCAAATTTGAAAATGCCTGGGAACAAAGATTAGTGTCGCTGCTCGGTCTGAGGGCCTCGCAGCAATAATCGGGTTGTCTGCGCAAACGTTTCTGATTGGCTAAATCGTCCGCACTCACTCCGCTTGGCCTTGAAGCTGGGCCGCCAAACGAAGTTCACAAACCTGAAGAGAAAGTGGATATCTCCACAGTGGGCGTGTTTTGGTTGGAAAGATTCACCCTGGGCTAAGTTCTAATTCAAGCGATTTCTTAAGCGAGGGACAAAGCCGCCATCGCCGCCATTTTGAAATCTCGCACAGAAACTAAAAAAGAACTCAGTTCGCACAGCCGAAATCACCATAGTCATCTAAACCTAAATGGTTCTGTCACAGATTACTTGCAGGAATGTGCAGGGATAATTATTATTCGAAAGCTTTAAGCTGACAAAAATTTTCATTCAAGTTTGAACAAACGTACACCGCCGTACACCGCCTTGCTTTCTGGAAGCACGCTAAGGCAAAATGCCACAAAGCCATGAATAATATATAGATTTAGCCACTGGCTAAAAGCGGAGCTCCCGGTTAAATATTTTTATAGGGTGCGTTTACCTATCTTGTTGGGCCGTTGCTAGGGAAAAAAATTATAAGTCCTGCAAAAGATTCATCATGTGACGTATCACGACGTCTCTTATTACAGAAAACATTCTTCTTGTTATCCATTACATACTTGCAAATTCAGATTTTTTTTGTTGGCATTTCAAAGAGCTCCATACCCACAGACTCACGGATGCTTTTCTCGACTGTACCCAACTTTGTTCGCGCCTACCGATGCATATCAAGATAACAGTGTCGTCTTTTTAGAGATCGAGCGGGCTTCCTGTGGTATCTTGTCTACCTTGTTTCCAGGTTTTGACCGCGAAAAACACAGTGGAAAATGCACATAACATCTTTTCTCAAGTGTATCTGAGTTCTGGTTGAGTTTTAAGCTTTCTAGGTCAATAAAAATAGTGAAAAACTTACTAGGATTCCAAATATGGTATGCAGATATTTCCTTATAAGGAAGTTGAAGAAAGTCGACACATTTACAAGGGAACTATCTTCATATCAAGCTTTCGCTGCTCATTTCAACCGCTCGACCAGAATCCCGGGAGTCTAGGAACTATAGATAACGTGACTTGTAGGTCAAGTGTGAGTTTTTTGCCCTGAAAACTCAAAAGAACAGCTTTAGTTCATCTTATGACGGTATGGTTTGCACATAAATTATATTACAACATCGAGAAACTGTGGCAAAAGGCAGAAATATGCAGTTAAAGATTTGGAACTGTCAGGATGCCGTTACGATGTAGGCGGTTGTTTTATCTTTTACATCTCAAGGGGATATTATTTTCGTCTCCGATCCTACACGCAAATTTCATGAATTTCCATAGAAAGAAACCGGTTTGATACTTTTAGCGCTATTTTAGCCTAGATTTGCCCTTTTAAGAAAACTAACTACGATTCACCATGTTTTTGGTGTGTTTTTGATGCAAAATATCACGGATAAAAGACGTTAGCCACTTGAGCTCTTTTTAGAGATTTTGACCTCGAGGGTGGGCTAACAGCACGCGTATCTCCCAAATAAGGAAAGTAACTTCCTTATATGGGACACGGCCTTATGAGCAACATTTGTGGGGCAAAAGCTTGATATGGATAAGTGCCTTCTCGAGATATAGACTTTTCTAGTTTTGATGACGTCATCGATGACGTCATGCAACGTGACCTTGGTAGTGCACGCCCCTTGCGTCCAAAATAACTTTACCCAAGTTTGGTCACCTAGCGATGTTGCCTTCTTGAAATATAGACTTTTCTAGTTTTGATGACATCATGTCACGTGACCTTGGTTGTGCACCCCCTTGCCTTCAAAATAACTTTACCCAAGTTTGGTCACCTAGCGATGTTGCATATCAAGAAAATTTCGCCAAAAGCTGTCGTTTTGCCGACGTTGCAAAACTTCCTTATTAGGAAATTCCCCTTACCTTATTTGGAAGGTCTGTAAGTACTTTTCCTCATAACTTAGCGAAAATAGCAGAAAATATCAACAAAACTTGCAGATACTCGAGAAACATTGCTCTCGTGGTCGCCATTTTGTTTTATCCCCCGCCGAGGGGCCTGAGACACGTTTCGAACACCACAGGCAGCCCGCGCGGATTTTCCATAAAAACGACAGCACTTTCTTGATATGCCTTTTTTCTATTTTTGATGACGTCATCGATGACGTCATGTCACGTGACCTTGGTAGTGCACCCCCCTTGCCTCCAAAATAACTTTACCCAAGTTTGGTCACCTAGCGATGTTGCCTTCTTGAGATATTGACTTTTCTAGTTTTGATGACGTCATCGATGACGTCATGCCACGTGACCCTGGTAGTGCACTCCCCTTGCCTCCAAAATAACTTTACCCAAGTTTGGTCACCTAGCGATGTTGCCTTCTTGAGATATTGACTTTTCTAGTTTTGATGACGTCATCGATGACGTCATGTCACGTGACCTTGGTGGTGCATCCCCCTTGCCTCCGAAATAACTTTACCCAAGTTTGGTCATCTAGCGATGTTGCCTTCTCGAGATATTGACTTTTCTAGTTTTGATGACGTCATCGATGGCGTCATGTCACGTGACCTTGGTGGTGCACCCCCCTTGCCTCCAAAATAACTTTACCCAAGTTTGGTCATCTAGCGATGTTGCCTTCTCGAGATTTTGACTTTTCTAGTTTTGATGACGTCATCGATGACGTCATGTCACGTGACCTTGGTGGTGCACCCCCCTTGCCTCCAAGATAACTTTACCCAAGTTTGGTCACCTAGCGATGTTGCCTTCTTGAGATATTGACTCTTCTACTTTTGATGACGTCATTCCGGACGAACGGACGGACGGACGGACGGACGCACAAACCGGAAGTCCATGACAGAATCGTTTGATGCATATACACTTTTGTTTTGTTCCTTTTTCTCCTGCATGTAGCTATGGGGCTCCGCTAATATTTCCTAAGTATAAATCCTGACGCTGTATCGCAAAACGAAGGATACAAACCAGAAGAGAAGGAGGAAATCTCTCCAGTGGGCGTGTTTTTGTTGGAAAAGATTCACCTTTGGCTAAGTTCTAATTCAAGCGATTTTTTCAGCGAGGGACAAAGCCGCCATCGCGGCCATGATGTTGAAATATCCCACATCATGTAAACTAAAAAAGAACACAAGTTCCCTTAGCCGACAGCACCATAGACATTCAAACCTAAATGGTTCTATCACAGATTACTTACATTTGTGTGTAGGGATAATTCTAATTCGAGAAAGATTTGAGCTGAGAAAAATTTCATTCAAGTTTGAACAAAGTTACACCTGGCACTGCCTACAGAGCATGAATGATATTCATACCTATAATAAACTAAGAAATTACTAAGAACAGTTTAGCTTTAGCTGTTTCTTCTCGTGCCTTACTGATAAGCATTATACAAACAATTCCGGAAGTCAAATGTTTTTCTGTAATAGGCTGCGTTTTCAATTTTAGCGGGTTCTTAGACAGATTTGAGAACCGGACTGACTCACCAAGACACACACGTGCGTCATTTTCTCCACCAAAATCAGGGAGACCAGTGCAAAACAAACACACAAAAAGGGATCGGTCATTAGTAATGTAATTAGCAGCTTATGGAAGGGCGAACTTAGGTTGGGTCTTCTAGCGTCACGAAGTGATGGGCTATTTTCTTTTTAGTCAAATCACACTAGTGGTCTATTATCAATGCTGCGTTCTGAGGTTGAGCTACTAGTAGGCTATAAGTTATAGCCTACTAGTAGCCAAAAGTGTCGTCGGATTTGAAAGCCGCAGAAAATGGCAAATGACCATAACAAAAACATTTTTTGAGCAATACAAATTGACCTACTAGTGTGATTTGACTAAAACAATTATTCCTCTCGCCCTCATGGCCTCTGAGTCAAGTAACCCATTCGGCCTTCGGCCTCATGGGCTATTGACTCAGAGCCCATTCGGGCTCGAGGAATAATTGTTAAATATGCGCGTGATAAGCGCGCCGATTTTTTTCTTTTGTATTTAGTGAAGTGAAGTACAAAAATGCAAATGTTAGAGAAGTTGCTGGAATAACTACTTAGAAAATTTCTTGTGAAAATTTCAATCCCGATAAAATGCGCCAATCAGGTGCAAGCATCTCGCTACTTCACCAATCAAATTCATTCTCTTAACAGCTCGCCTGTCAAATTTGAGGAGGGGCTGTCAAACTTTTTTGACATGTTGTAAACAAAGTGCCAATGCATCTAGAACAATTCAGTGCAGAATTCTTGCTTTTTCGCACATTTTCTATGATTTCTTGGCCATTTATCGATGGTAACGGCCGCCATTTTGGTTTTTAACGGCCGCCATTTTGGTTGTCCAAGCTGTGCCGACACCGGATTTTTTATAACGACCGTTACAAAGGGGGTCGTGCGAGTTTAACGGGGTCTGCTACCTTCGCGTATGTAACTGCAGGATATTTATTGATTTTGCTGCGTCGGTAACATGTATATCTACGATCGTGGTGTGTTTGTTTGGTTATGGAATTCGAATTTTGTGAAAAAATCCGTCTCGAAGTGCGTTCTGTCGATCGGTCCGACGAGCCGATTTTTGGCTTCAGCCTCCCACCTTGTCTTTCTCTCTGTATGGGGGGGGCGAATTGAAGATAAATCCGTGAAACTTCACATGAGTATCAAGGACAACCACAACTAACAACATGGTAAGTTTCAGTAACTTTTATTGATAATTTCCTAAAAATAAAGTCCAAACATTTCTTACCACAATCCCCATATAAACCCTATATTACTGTCAATACTTCGATGTTGTTGTTCTCTCCTTCGGCGGTGGTCTTCCCTTTTTATTTTGGTCTTGGTTATAACCCTTCAAGTGAAGTGTCGGCTTCCAGCAACTATCATTTCGGTAGCCAGCAGCAAAGTGGTTGGAGCACACCTTAGTGCTCATAGAAACCTTGAACCCACCCCTTGGTATTTTAGCGTCCCAAGCAGACCTTTCTTTTTCATTCCGAGGAGAAAAAAACCTCAGCACACCAACGTGAGGGAGCTTGATTTGCCTCTCAGGATATCGACGGTCGTTTTCGCAGCCAAACACAGCACATCGATCGCCACCACCCATCACAGCTTGTCTAACTTAAACTAGTAGTGCATATACTAGGAGTACTGAAAAATATTGCCGAGAATAATCTGTGAAAGAGGTTAAAGGAGTGTGCTTCAACTTCGCCGTTCTGAGCTTCCCAAGCTTTAGCCGAAAATAACACAGGGATCCCAAACAAAATACCATAACAACTTAGTAACCGCGCCTTTTTACAAGAATGTAATCCAAGATGGCGGTTTCCCTGGTACAAATTTCACGATAGTTCTCTCGACCGTTTTATTAGCAAAAAGTGTATAAATACATACAGTTATAATCATTTAGTTTAGCTAAGTACTTTGTTATCACTTCTGGGTGAAAAATGAGAGGTCATGTGAAGAAATTATGGCGTGAATCTGCCACGCTTGTTCTTGTTGCTCGTAATCAATTTCTGCGGAGTAAATTTGACTACAGGGTGTTACTGTTGGAAAGAAGCTCAAAGAGTCGATTTATGGTGAGGTAGTATCCTCTTCTTCAAGATGTGTTATATTTCCAAAAAGTTTGAAAATGTGGCGTATTCTTGAAAAGGAGGATATGAATAGATAATATTATGGCCATAAAATTGACTGCAAAAATGTAGCTGTCAAATAATTCTACTGGGCACAAATCACTGATGTATCCTTTTTATGTAGGGCTTTTATTTCACTATGTAACTTCAGCAAAGTGCTGGGATGATGTGCATTTTGCCTGTGAAGTCATTTTGTAAATCTATGAAGTTTAGTTTATGTGCTAATAAGTTTTTAGAAAACCTGAAATGAAATACCAGGCAAACAATATAAAACGTTTTCAAAAAGAATAACAAAAAGGAAAATAACTACTGTCTTAAACTGGAGAACAAAATTATTGTTTGGCAACCAAAGTTTGTGAATTTGAGACTAAAGCTTTGTTGCCAATGATACTGTGCTATAATGTAGATAATATAATGTATCAGTCAATGGCACCAGTGACCATGCCCCCCCCCCCCCCCCCCAGACACCATGGGGCATTTGCACACCACTGGCTTCTTCCCTAGGGTGGTGAATTTTCAATCTTTTGCTGGTCCCCAGGGTTTGGAATTTGTTTATTTCCGGGGAGGTGGGGAATTGTGGGGCTCTCACAATCTCTAGCATGCTGAGTTTTGTGGAACTACAACACACAATGGAGAGTTTTCAGGGACAAACAGAGGAATATGCAACCAAATGGCTGCAAGTAAATGGACTAGAGTCAGAGAAATTAGTGGGGACTTTTGAAGGTATGTCTACGATATGACCTTTTTAGAAGAATAAATGGAATTGAAGTTTTGAGTTGAAATATTTTGTTGTGAAGTTTAAACCCAATGTCAATGAGAATTTTGTCCTGGGGGAAGGGCGTTTTTCCCATTTTTGACTTCCCTGTCGTGGAGTATTTTGCAATTTTGCTAGCCTCAGGGTGGGGAATTTTCATTCTTATTTTTTGGAAATGATGGGGGATTCGCCTGGGGTGGCAATCATGGTCAGTGAAGGAATTGACTGATACAAAAAGCTTGGTGTGCTGATAGTTTTGTCATGTTTTTGGCCTTTGTTTGACCGTCTGAAAAGTATGTTGTCATATGCAGTTCGTAATGTTGTCAAGGAAAAGCAGGTGATTTTGAAACTTTTTCTCCACATTCCTTGACAACATTTTGAACTTGCCTTGACAACGTGTCGTTTCAAGCCCAAAACTATCAAAAGGAACTATTAAAACTTCTCGACAAAACTACAGGCCCTCCAAGATTAACTGGATAGCGCAGTACCATCCTAGATTCTATTTTTATTCTCATTTTTTACAAGATGCATTTTGTCTATTTTTGGATGACCTCTGTGGAAATCAGCTAGCATTGCAGTCATCAGAGCTCATGTCTCTAAATAAGTACCATAGTGATACCATCCAGCTTTATGTTAAATGTTATTTATATGTTATTTAGCTTTTCCCAGACGAAGAGCCACTGTGGATATGCTGGAATTTTTCCATTATTATTATTATTATGTTTATTAATATTATTACCATACCATTGCTTAAAAAAGAAAAAAAGTTAATATCACACCCTGTATCCCCTCCATGATTTGCAAAATATTTTGTAGAATTACCCAAATGTTGTTGCTTTTTGTTGTTCACAGCCAAATCGAGAGGTGTTCCCAGGTGGAGTAATTGACAAGTGTGACTTCTCTGATGAATGGATGAATCTCTATGAACAGTCCTTCCAAAAACATGGCTATGATTTCTCAAGAATATTGAATGTTAAGGGCCCAAGGCCACCAATTTTTGGGCCATCACATACATCTTTACCTCGGGAAATAGCATTTAGAATTTGCGCCATTAGAGAGACATTTGAAGAGTCAGGGATACTACTACTCAAGAGGATTTCCAACAATCTTCAAGGTTCTGCTGTTGTTCCTGATGGATGTGGGACAGTTTATGAGGGTTTGTCTGATGACGATGTTAGAAAATGGAGAGCAGTGGTACATAATGATGGGTCACAGTTTGTTAATTTATGTAGGTTAGTATTTACTGGGAAGGGAAGGGGAAGGGGAAGGGAAGATTGATAGATACATAGATAGACTGTTTCGCTCTTTTCAATGCTATAGATTATTAATAAACCATGTCCAGTCAACAAGCATAGGTGTGCAATTGCAGGTAGCTGAGAAAAAAACATCAAGTTAACAATCTTTCCTGTGTGGATTTTGGATATGTTGTTGCTAAATTTGTCCCCAACATTGCTTACTTAACCCTCTTCACTCCTACCCAAGCATAGGGCAGGGCCTCAATAAGCTTCCACCAGCATACTCTGTTCTTCACTGTCCGCTTTTGTTGCTCCCAACATTAGGCTACTGTAAAAATACCCCATAATTTTAATTTATGCAAGGTAACTTTATTTATTGAGGGGAAGGGAATATGGATGTTACATTATAATGTGTGATGAATGATGCAGTGTTGACTTATTCTCTTCTTGTCCAACAGAGAGCTGCAGTGTGTGCCGGATGTGTGGGCCCTCAGTGAGTGGTCTGACTGGCTCACCCCAGCCGATATGAAAATCAGATTTGACACAGTGTTCTTTATGTGTTTTGTCTTCCAAGAACCTCATGCTCAGCATGATGAGAAAGAACTTGTTCATTCCCAGGTATATTCAAGTTTTATTTTTAAGTACAGTAGGAGATTCCTAGCCTGTGTACAATCACCCTCATCCCATAAAAAAGTTGAAGGGAGATGTCTGTCCTTTGTTTCCTGTAATGTTCAAGAATTTACTGTATTTACTCCAATAAGTGCCACCCTTGAATAAACCCGCCTCAAAATATAAGTGCCACTAGGAGCGATCAAGTTAACAAGCGCTGCAGCTCCAGTGCAGATTCAAAAAATTTGCATGTGATGATAAAAATACACTGTCAGTAATAGCTATGCTAGACAGTACATTTTCATCAATAGTGATATTTTTTAGTTCTCTGAGTATTATTTTGATACTCTTTCATTCAGTTCTCTCTAAATGAAAGAATCTTTGCATTCTTCAGTTCTTGTCACAAGAACTGAAGAATGCAAAGATTCTTTCATTTAGAGAAAACTGAATGAAAGAGAATCAAAATAATACTCAGAGAACTAAAAAATATCACTATTGATGGAAATGTACATTGTGAAGTCTGCAAACTTCTCTAGTATGACAAGCCCAACTTTTCAATAACCACAACCCAGGAATAAGTGATGCCTTCAAAGAAGCACCCACCCGGGACACCACAAATTAATGCTAATAGTAAAAGTAAAGTATTAAGTAAAGTAGGTGCTTATATAGCGCTTATCCTCAAAGCTCTAAGTGCTTCACATTTTTGGATAACTCATCCTATAGAACCAGTTTTATAAAAATGAGTGTGTGTTAGTATTGCAAGTTCTGTGACATAGAGGTTGGGCAACTTCCGACGGTCCTCGTGGTTCTTTAACGTCCCTCTGGTTCCAGTTAGTGTAGTGTATGAGATAGACGGGACCTACGGTTTACCGCCCTTATCCGAGAAGACGCGAAGGTCTAACCATTTGCAGATATTAGAGCAAAGGCAGCACCTTCTACTCAATTATTTATAAAAGACCCTGAGTGTTGGTCCAAGCCCAGCACTCTACCACTGCGCTAACCGGTTGTCAGCTGCACCACTTATTTGAATAAATACAGCATTTGCATACATTACACCGAATCCATTGACTCAAATGTTTTAACCTTTTATCTTAATCCAGTGGAAGACCCCAATAGAGGCATTTATGGATGTCATGCAGAAGAAAGCAATCCTGGGACCTCCTCAGTTGTATAATGCTCTTCAGTTTTGCCGGTAAGAACAAGTGAGAGTGAGTCAAATGAACAAGACAGACTTGGAACAGACAGAGAGGCAGACAGACAATTGTAGTTATTATACATTGTACTCACTATCTCCATTCTAATTGGCTAAGAGTGTGCACGTTACTTTGGGAATCACTCAATTAGAGGGTCTTGTAGAATCAGCTAGCGGATTCCTTCCCCGAAAAAGCTGGATATCACGAAAACCCCATCCTATTTTTAGGGGCATAGCCAGGGGGCACAGGGGGTTGTGCCCCCCCCCCCCCCCCTTCTCGGGAGTTTTTCCCATATATTTACTGTATTTGCTGGAGGAAAATGTGAAAATTTTCGTCCCAAACTTCCTGGCTACGCCCCTGATAATTGCTTAAAATGGTGAATGCCGGAAAAAACTTATTCCACCCCTTAATGATGAATGTACAAAAGAGGGCGTAGTCAATCAAATTGTAATCCCCAAAGATACCACCCAAACCACATGAACATTATTTTGAGTAATTTCATTTATTGGCACTAAGATTGAATCGTGAATTGCGTTCTTACATGATACCAGGAATTTGTACACAGTGATTGCGAAATAAACCTCTTTTCTGGCACAGTCCCTACCAAATAGTAGTGGAGCTCTCTAGCGGAGACTTCATATGTATCGCAGAAAGCGAGTGGAATTATTGTTTGCAAAAAAACTCACTAAGAAACTACAGATGTGTGGTCTAGTAAAATTGCAGTCATTTGGTCTATTGCCCGGACTTATAGCCTATTTTGAGAGAGCTTAGGAATGGCGTGAAGTTTACTGAAAGTTTTGTCCCCCACTTCATAAAATTTGCATATCTAAACAAACGACAGCAAAATGTGACTGCTACCGAAGTTTGTTTCTAATTTCTTCGTTTACAATTAAAAAAATTCAAGGTTATTTGCTCAAACTATTTAAATATATACATCTGAAATTTCATTCGCACCGACGAGGTAGATTTTGGCTATAACACACGAGATTTAAAACTCACAATGTTATTTTTGTAATTTATGCAATTCGGAAGAAATTCATTACAGTTTAGAAAAAGTTCTTCATTTTTTCTGTTTTTCAGATAATTTTAGCGCGCGATTACTTTCACATTTATCGCAAATCAACGGGAGTTCTTTCAAGACAATAAGTCTATATTTTGCAAAAAAAAATAGGTATTTTGAACCACTGCCATTGTGTGTTATTAATAAAAAAAACTAAAAATTTGCACTTTAAGGTGGCTTATAGCAGTTTTTAGTTGACTCTTCGGTCTGGTATGGCCTGTATCTCACGTGCTATACATACACAGAAAGGCAAGCCACTTTGCAAGAAACATGCAATTGATCGTTATATGTGTTTACATGTTTTGTTTAAATTGACGCTTCCAGGGTAACGAAGTGGCGGCCCTCCATTTTTTGAGTTGAAGAATCCCCCCAGACATGCAAGATAACTTTTCGCAATACCAACGCCAATGAGGTCAGACTATAAGTTTGAAGAAAGAGGCCAAGAGCGATTCGAAGACCATTTTTTGGGTCAAGAAAATCAAGCGTAGTCAATCAAAATCGTGAGCCAATCAGATCCTTTCCTAGTTTCGCCTAGTGCGACATGTCTGTTGCGACATGTCTCGAAAAACAAGCCAAAGGAGTGCACTGAACTAGGATCCGATTGGCTCACACGATTGTGATTGACTACGCAGCAAACTTAACTGTCAAAGGCTCACTAGATTTGAACCTACAGGGTCGGGTGTTATCTGAAACACTTGAAAATTGCATTTCTAAAAGAAAGGTATATATTATAAACGTTGTGACTGGTGATTTTTCAAACTGTTATGTACCGTTCGAATTTTTGTTATTGAGAGAGTGCAAGTGGATTTTTTTGCAAAAGAAAGGAATCTTGCGTTTGACTAGTTACCAGGCCCCACCCGGTAAGGAGATCAAATTGCTCATATTATCAGAAATATTTATCAAATTCAGTCGAAAAGTAGATAATTCGACGTATTTCTCTATAAACGATAGTACAAAATAGCCAAATGCAATACGTTATAAGTAAAGAAAAATGTGTCGCAAAACTCGCATGTGGTTGTATTGAGTACCACCTCGCTGCTTCCAGTCTATACTCCATGAGTAAAACGGCAAATAAACTTGTGCAAAAGACAGTCCTAGAAACAACTTTGGATGCGGTGACTTTGGCCTTGATTTCGGACACCAAGAGATACAGCGTGAAGTGAGACTCGTTTTTGACGTTTTCGCACATCAATTCACTGTTAGTCCATGCAATCCAAAACGAGCTCTCACTCTTTTTCGCTCAAATAATACGCTAATCTATTTGCCAAAACCGATATTCCAAGGATGTAACCTTTTGTAAAGACACTTGTAAGAGTCTTTATAAAATAATTTAGATAGTACGCGCGCTCTGATTGGCTTATAGAGCCATGTTTGCATTTCCCTGTGCAAAACATGGTTGTGACGTCACACACTTGAGTGATTCGCGAACCGGTATTAATTTCAAAGACTTTTACTTTTAGAAAAAATAACATGTTTTAGGCAAAATCATTTATTGAGAAGTCAATTTTACTTGGATAGACATTTGACAAAGCACATTGAATTCACATAAAGCATGAGACTCGTAAAATAATTGGATTGTTTTCGCTTCTTTACCTGAGTTCGGCACACAGTTCGACAGTCACAAGTCAGTTCGGCAGTCTCGTTTTGTAAATCTTATTAACTAAATTCTGCCTCTGGATCCTCAAGTATCAAATGTTTGACAAACCCAGAAGGTGCAAATAGGTGGATTCCTTTCTTCTTTCCCACGTTTGCCGTAAATAAAGCGTTCAAATTCGCTCCTCGCTGCTAAGGCTGCATTCATTATGTATCCCAAAGGGGGGGGGGGGGGCGTTGACAATGCAAAATCTTCAGATCCCCCCAAGGCACAACATATTTTTTATGTGCTCTTCCTCTTACTGATAAATCCACCTGAAAACTTAAGTAAAATTATTTCAAAGTATATTTTTAATGCATTTACTGCAAGACAGAATTTTCTTTCCTTTTAATGGCCAATAATAGCATGATCTACTGATAAGATATATATCCTAAATGTTTGTTTTTGCTTTAATTATTTTATTTCATTATTGGAATTGTACCGATGTAAATTAAACCATTTACAAAGTGCCAATAAAACAC
Source organism: Scolanthus callimorphus (assembly GCA_033964015.1). NCBI lineage: Eukaryota > Metazoa > Cnidaria > Anthozoa > Actiniaria > Edwardsiidae > Scolanthus > Scolanthus callimorphus. Next base: position 27,644,746 of record CM066911.1, on the reverse strand, counting down.
GTCTATGTCTATGTCTATGAATCCCCCCTCTTGGTCAAAAGGAAAAAAACATGCCCCCCCCCCCCCCCCTCCCAGACATTTTTTCAATTTATATGTGGAGGTAGGGTCGCGTCAATGGCATTTTTTCAAAAGATCAGGGACGTGGGCAGGGGGAGCCAGCCCCCCCCCCCCCCCCCGGAGATTTTCCCATACATTTACTGTATTTGCTGGAGGAAATTTGAACATTTTCGTCCCATGTTTTCACTATCGCCCCCCCCCCCCCCCCCCCCCCCCCCCTTCAGAAATTCCTGGCTACGCCGCTGAAGATGCAGAACAAGGCTCAATGATAAAAAATACAAAGCATAAAAATGCAAATAAAAATCCTTGGTGGCTGTACTCTATTGTGTGTAGTGACTTTCTACCAAGTGATCTACCACATAAATAAATAAATAGATCTGGTGCGCTCCTCGATTGGAACCTTACTACATAGACTGCGTATCATTATATTTTGTATTTGCTTGTTTGGTTTGTTTTCCGTTGTGCACGCGAAGCGCGCCGCAATTTTGACAATGAAGCTACAAGACTATTAATCAAAAGTCCAAAGGCGTTTTTGTCTGGCAGACAAAAGTCACTGAAAAGGACCTCAAGGAATTGTGGTAAAACAAGAAGGCCTTTTACGATTTTTTAAGTTTATATTTCTTTATGCGCGCGAAGCACGCAGCTTTTTTCAACATATCAATTGTAAGAGGGTAAATACACGAGAATAGTAGTGCAAGTGATATTTCTTCAGGAGGTTCAAACTCAGTGTTCAACAATTGAGCCTTCCTTCATTTACTATCAAACTGCACAACCTTGTCTTAAATATATATAATACCTCAACAAAAATATGGATCCCCCCTTCATGTTATGAAAAAGCTTGACATGCCCCCTTTTCCAGTTCCTAAATTTTTGAGATCCCCCCTCAAAATCCTCTGCCCCCCCCCCCCCCCCCCCCTGTAGTATTCATAATGAATGCAGCCTAAAGCATCAACATTACACATGCCATAGTTCCGCGGCCAAATATGCAAGTTCTTGTCGGGAGAGATTTTGTTTCGGCTTCATAGGCGATGAAACTCGGCCAACGCACATATGTAAAGCAACGGCTTCTGTACTAAAGTCTTCTGTTCGCCTTCTGTCATAATATTTTGTATTTTGAATGGAAGATAGGCTCCATTTTAAGCCACGAATGTCATTTTAAAACCACTTCGCTTGCCGCCATCTCAGAAAACTTGCAGTCCGATCAGAGAGATCAGAGATTGACAAATCATGTAATAGAAGGAACGCTCTGATTGGCTGATACAGCTTTTACATCTGTATGGAGAATTTAGAGTCTCATCCGCTTTAAAAACTATCTATATTCCACGCGCATTTTATTTTTGTAGATAATTATTTCAAAAACAAATAAAACACAGTTCCCGTGACTGCACATGCTTATGCAAACGTCGATGTGGTTTGGAGAATTCTCGAGCAGGTGCAAACACTCGCCTGCGGCTCGTGTTTCCACTGATCTGCTCTCAAATTTTCCCAACAACATCTCGGTTTGCATAAGCCTGTGCAGTCACGGGAACTGTGTTTTATTTGTTAAGTTTAATTTCTTTGGCTTTTTAGATTCACACGGTGGAGTGAATTTAAGAGATTCCAGGAACTAAGGGCCCAAGAAGGTTGTGATGTCAAACTGGTAATTCGACTGAATTGCAGCAATGGTGAATTGGTAAGCTTTATGTAATATCACCCCATGTAAAGGGATCCACAGAAGTTTTGGATCTCGACCCGTGGATCTTAGATCCCGACCCGTGGATCCTGGATCTAACTCTTTGGATCCCAGATCCCATACCTTTAGATCCCGAATCCCACACCTCTGGATCCCGGAACCCACACCTCTGGATCCCGAATCCCACACCTCTGGATCCCGGAACCCACACCTCTGGATCCCGAATCCCACACCTTTGGATCCCGGATCCCACACCTCTGGATCCCGAATCCCACACCTCTGGATCCCGGAACCCACACCTCTGGATCCCGAATCCCACACCTCTGGATCCCGGATCCCACACATCTGGAATCCCGATTCCCACACTCTCGATCCCGGATCCCAAACCTCAAATTTAGTTGGATCCCAGATCCCCATACCTAGCGAATAATATATTCACTTGGTAAAACAATGAAGCCAAACAGTATGCTTAGACATCTGGACATCTGCATGCAACAAATGAGTGATGCAGGTTTTCAACTTCCGTCTTACGTTGAACTTGTGTTACAAACGTATTTTGCAATCCATTGTCTTTGATGCTCTTCATGTCCAATGGCGTATCTACCATTAAAGGCCCATCACACCTTTCCATAATGCATCGCGCGCCGTGGTGTTTATGTTTTGGTTTTGAAAACGAAAAAAGATAAAAATAACAAAATAAAAACAACTGTTCAAAAGCTTAGTTAATCTTTCAACTGGCCTCGCAGTCTCTTTTCTTAGTTGAAGATGTCAAGGATATCAAGGATATAAACACCACGGCGCGCAATGCATTATGGAAAGGTATAAGGTTACGGAATACCATTTGACGAAAAATAGTCCTACCTTGACAGGTGATACCTCATTTTAAAGCGTGTATCGTGGGCTAAACTACGGTATGTGATTAGTTAATTTTACAAAACCCTTTCTGGTGCATCAGTTCAACTTTTGAGACTTTCACCCGCGCAAATATACAATACTATCGACACTATTTTATCGTTGACTCAGATGTGTTCTAGAAAACCGTGTCGGGGATTTTAGAAATTGGATTTCCTTTTCATATGATTTTTAAAATAATTTCTTTGTTACGTAATTTCTTTAAAAATAAAAGGGGACAGTCACACAGAATTCGCTCTAAAATCGGCTCTTTTTAAATTACCGCCGTTTTCTTCATTCTGTGAACTCCCACTTGACATTTCCGAACGTCAAACTGCGTTTTGGCTTCTGACCATCAAACTTTTTAAGTCAAGTCTACGCATGTCTTGAGTTTGGTTTGCATTTTACAAGTAAAACAATTGTGTTTTTAAAGCCTAGGTAGCCCTCATCAGTTCACAAGATCTATCATCTGCCTCCGTGAAATCACCCAGAGTTGTTCACTCGTTTGATTGACGGAAGCCAGACCGTGGTTTGTTGGTCGGTGTAGAGTTCGCACAATTATGAAAATCGCTGAAAAAAACGAGGAAGGGGGGGACGACGTAAAATTGGCCTTAAGAGAGGGGAGCAGCATGTAAAATTTAAGAAGTAAGAGGGAGGTGATATGAAATTTTGGTCTGAAAGGAAAGCTGAGTGCTGTTTTAGGCCTTGTCCACCACTAACGCGTTTTCAAAAGTATTCGTTTTCAAACTTATACGGATTCGCAGCGTGTTAGTGTGGACGAGAGATTTAGCTCCAAACAAGCGATCAGTTTTTATTTGATGTTGGCTTATGCAAGGACAGTCTTAAATTAATGGTACAGTTACGTACAGATGACGTTTATCGTTTTCTTTTTATCCGGATTCTACCGTCCACACTAAAACGATATGTATACGGATTCGTTTTTATTCACTTTCGAGAGCGTTTTCAAACTTATACGGATTCGATGACAACGATCAGCGTGTTAGTGTGGACGGAAGGCCTAAACGTATCAAGACAGATTTTTTTAGAACTTCGAGCAATTTTGCCAGAAAGCGTTGTTGCTTTGAATTTAGTCTCATTTCAAAGGTCATCATGGTAGTGTTCGTGTATTATCGCGCCGGTAAAAAAATTCCAGAGGAAGCTGAGAAAATAAATTTTAGTTTTTACAGATAGACCTATTTTTCGCACCTAAAATGGTTATGTCAATCACAGCCTATATATATTCTATAGAATGTTTCCATTTTTGAACGCTTATTTCTGTGGCGGCGCGCACCCAGTCCTCTGCCACAAATCTACAAATCTACAAATTAGGATAGAAATCATTGAGTAACAGTATTTTTGGCCAATCGTTGCTCGAAGTTGTAAAATAACCTGTCTTAAAACGTATACGGATTCAAATGAAAACGCGTTTAGTGTGGACGGGCCCTTAGAACTGATTTTGCCTAAATTTGCTTCGCATATAATAATCTCAGTTCTGTTCTGCTTACTATCTCCTTTGACTTTCAGTTTTATACTTGGTATGTAAGTTGCATCGACTGAACTTTGAAACCAGTCATTTGCTTGATATATAACGAAATGTGAAATAATAAACTGGAAGTCGTTTTTGGACGACATCAAATGGTGCTTCAGAGATCCAAAGTGTCATTTTCCGGGGATCACGTCTCTAAAGAATGTTGCTCCATTTAAAAAAAAATATGAGTGGTTCATCGTCATCATGTTTCCGACGCGAGGTTCGTTAAAGGTGACGTTACCGGCTTGGTTCCTTGATGGCCTTTGATTGGCGGGTATTTTTAACGCTTATGTTTAAAATACCTTATCCTCTGCATATAAACGTAGACAAGAGCAAGCGTCTCCCTGCTGTCTTGGCAAACATAGAATAGTGTGTGTGTGTGGGGGGGGGGGGGGGGGGGGGGGATCTAATTTTTGTGTTGATGGAGGGGATTTTTGAAATTAGGGACTGGGATTCTCCCTGGGATTCCACTTTTCACTACTTTTCTTTGCATAGACGCCTGTCCAGGGGCGTAGCCAGGAATTTTGGCTGGGAGGGACGAAAATTGTCAAATTTCCTCCAGTTAATACAGTGAATGTATGGGAAAATCTCCCGAGAAAAGGGGGGGGGGGGTGCCCCCTGTGCCCTCCCCCCCCCCCCCCCCCCTGGCTACGCCCCTGTTGTCTAAAAGCTTGTGATCCTAAAAAATGGCATGTGATATGTGGAATCAATTAAACGTGTTCTCCTGATTTACTTGACAGGGCGTTATGCCTGGCGATGATTTGTACCCTGAACTACACGAGGACATCGTACAGAAAACAGACGGCGAAATGGGATTGCCTGATGGCGTGCCAGTCAAACACGTGGATGACACAATAGAGAATCTTCATGCTCAAGCCAAGGCCCTCAACAGAGTAGAGTTCCTGAAGGATACAAAGGCAGCATCAATAAGGTGTAATTGTTTACTGGGCAGAGGTTTGCCAGCGCCCGTTTCTAATCCACAAGAACTACAGGAATTGGCAAACGTGGAGCAGTCGAAATTGTAATATCAGATCAAGATCAATAAAAAATAGTCATTATTTATCGCCTGGGGGGGGGGGGGGGGGGCAGAGTATTTTGGGGGGGATCACTTCATTTTGGGGCGAGCGAAAGGGGGGATCTCTCAAAACCTGAAGCCCTGAAAGGGGGGACCACAAGAAATTTTCTAAGTAGTTATTCCAGCAACTTCTCTATCATTTGCATTTTTCTACCTCACTCCACTCAATACATAATAAAAATTTCGGCGCGCTTCCCGCGCATAAACAATATCATCGAATATAGTCTTTGCCAACTCGCGCAACGAAGACACTACCTTTGCACCGTTCACAAGAACAACTGTATCTTGGCGAGGAAAAACGAACTCTACCAAAAATGCCCTGCAGTGATAGGCCTGGCGGGCAGTCACTTTGTTCGAAAGAAGAGTAAGCGTGTGTTCGACGTTACGGGCATAGGAATTCGTCATTTGGGCCGCGCTTCACGCAAATGAATAATAATAATTTCGGCGCGCAATTGCGCGCATGAATAATAAAACCTACAGGATTTGTTTACTATACATAAAAAACGGAATGGTCATCTACACTTTCTTGGTGAAAGTGCTCTTATCAATGAAATGGCTTGATGGAATGCGTTTATCAAAATTCTGGCGCACTTCGCGCGCAACAAAAGAAAAATGGGATCCCCTCTATCTGTAAATTGTCTTCTACTAGGTCAAATAGGGTGGGGGGGGGGGGGGGGCACGAAAACGTTTAACTGCTCTGAGGGGGATCACGTTAATCATTGTACTTAAAGAGGGAGGATCACTGCATTTTGACCTTGTATTACCCAAAATCCTCTGGCGATAAATAATGACCGGTCCCTTAGAACGCTTGTTTTTTTGTTTTTTTATAAAGGGACAGACACAACCTCGGCAGGGTGCCCACGGGTCCTTGAAAACCTGGAAAGTCATGGATTTTAGAAATGCCCTTTTCCAGGCCTGGAAAGTCATGGAATTTTACGAAAAACTATAAAGTCATTTAAGTCATGGAAATATTTTCCTGGAGAAAGAATTTGCAAGATGTTGAGTTTGTATATTGTTATGTAAGTAAAAATAGGAACCTGAATAAAAACTATTCATGCGCTATCTTTGAAATAAAGGATACTCATAATGCGCGAAAATCCGCATTTCTTTTTATGGAAGGTCATTACTGCGGTTTTCATAATTCTGCGAACTCTCGCTAACGATTTCCAACCGTCAAACCGCCTTCTGGCTTCCGTCAATCAAACTCCCGAGTCTTTTCGTCGTTACTCTTAGTGCTTTTGATTGGCCAGCACGTAACGTTGCTGTCGCGACAGGAAGCCATTTTAGCACTGCTTAGGCGCTGGCCAATGAAAAAGCACAGAGTAACGACGAAAAGACTCGGGAGCTTGATTGACGGAAGCCAGAAGGCGGTTTTACGGTTAGAAATCAATAGCGAGAGTTCGCAGAATTACGAAAACCGCAGTAAATTCTCGAAAAAGTCCTTCTCAAACTCATTAATAATTCATGAAGTTTGAACAAAGAAAATCGGAAAACGCAGTCTTAATTTGCATAGAATTTTTAGATTTTATTCCTTTTTCTCGCATTAAGGAGGCTGCCTACAATTTTTCTCGGGCTTACTTGACTTTATGCAAGAGGCAAATTTGTCTTGCTGGAATGTGAGAAACTCACTCAAATTTGCATGAAAATTACAACTTAAAACTGAACTAGCTGAAGAGACTTGAGCGGAACGATAAGCAAGAGGTCCAACTTTAGAATTTTCCTGCGAGACGTTGGAAACGTAAATTTTTTTCTCGCGCGAACATTGCCCTCCTAATATGCTTAAGTTTAAGTTTGTGAGTAGGAAGAAAATTCGCCACCAAAATCGCGCATTGTGCAGCTTTTTTTCGTGTTCAGAAGTGTGGTTTGCGAAATCACCCCAAAACTGAAGTTTGCGTTTATGTTTGTCAGGGAAAATCAAAACCACTTTTGGACGTCAAAATTGGTAGAGTTGTAGTTGAATATCTCGGGAATACGTTGGCAGTCAGAAACTTATTAAATTGGTAGAAAAAAGCAAGTATATTCCATGAATACTGGACGACGCGTAGATAGAATTTTACAGTCAAAAATGTCGCCTTGAATTATTTGAAATCGGCTTGGTGAATGCCGTCTAAACTTCGTGTAGGGCTAGAGAAATGTGTAGGGAGTAAGGCTCAGTGTGTCATTTCAAAAGTTTAGATCGAATAGCACTTCAGGTGCCTGTCAATCAAAAGTGTGCTCCCCCCTGTAACGTTGCTATGGTAACTCCTATAACAATAAAAAATACATCACTACTAATTTCAATCTTTCTCCAGTAAGTGGTCGAAGTTTGGTTTTGATAGCTTTTTTGCATTTCGGAGCCTACAATCGCATAAAGTCAAGTGGTCAAGCCCGAGAAAAATTGTAGGCAGCCTCCTTAAATCATTCGTTTGAGAAGTAATATCAAATACTCGATAGAGTTTTTCATCAGGATTTCAAAATCCTCGAAATCGGTTAAGAAACGATGCAACCCGCTTCTCAGTGTTTGGAAATCCTGATGAAACACGCTCTCTAGTGTTTGATCTACTACTTGAAAGTCCTGGAATTTTGAAAGCCTGAAAATGTGGGAACCCTGCTTGAACGTAAGCAGGATTTATTAATTCTATAGGCTAAGCTCATGAATGCAGTACAGTACTTGTACCAAAATCACAAAAAAAATAAAATTGCAGGTCCTTGCCTGCAGGCCTATAGGCTGCCTACACCACTAATCACGTTACTAGCCAATCAGGGCACTGCTGCTAGAGGCCAGTGCTTTGTAGGTCAACCAACCAGAGCCCAGGTTGGTTGGGTCCCATACTTAGCATTATGGGACCCCTACAAGAGAAATGACATTCCACGTGCTCTGGCTAACAATGTATTGTTGTTTTCACTTTTGGATTTACCTTCGAAAGAAAATCATTGAAAGTCATGTCCATATGACATGAAAAATTTGTGGAACACATAGGAAAGGCTCGTAGCAGTTTTGATATCCTCACCCCTTGAACTTCAATGATCTGTCTGTACCTCATGCGGAAGTGACAGAAGCCACTTTACAACGGAAGTAAAGTGCTATGGATTATTCTTTGTGTCGACATATGTTTTGTTTACATTGATGCTTTCCCAAAGGAAAGTAATGGCGACCCTCCAGAAATATTCACCCAGACAAAGTGAAAATTTCGGCAAACTCTCTTAGCGCCAAGGACGTCAGGCTATAATCGCGTTTTCGAATTATAACGCGTTCATTTTTTTCGCCCAAAAATTAGACTTTTTCTGTTAAACCTTGTTGCATGAATTCCATCTTATTGTTTCGTTCTACGGTCTTTTGTCTTCTATTGTCTTTATGCCTCTGGTGCCTTGCAACACCAAGAAAGAGCCCAGGAATTGCATTGAAGGAGTCAGAGTTTGTTACCGAGAGATTGGCTGTTGAATCGTCTCCGTTTTCCCACCGTTTTCCAGCAGCCAATCCTCATCATTTATAGCCTGCTCTCGTAGAGGCGTTGGTTTTGTATCGCAAAAGAAATCGCCAGAGTTCGTATTCGCGTGGCAGCCATCGTGGACGCGCGGAGGAAATGGCCTAGAGCAAGTAGGCTAATCATTTCAGTACTGCCTGCTAGTGTGAATTATTAATGACGTTTTGTTGGACCGTGCTTCATGTATTCCACTATATAAGGATCCTTGTTTACAGTTTCCATTTCCATAAGCAATGTTCAGAATATCATTGAAATTTCGAATTCTAAGTGCGCGGTGTGTCGTTCAGTCTAAAGTTCTAGGTACACGGCCTTAATTGCATCCTGATTTTTCGGTTGCTTATGCAAATGAGCCAAAATTAAACACTGCGTCATGCAAAAGCTTGAATGGCGTGAATGATTTGTCATAATAGGTTCTTAGCAACAAAGGGGAAATAAATAATAAACTAAATAAATGAGAAACAAGTTTCTCTGACAGCAAATTATTTGATATACAACTGAAGATTTCGAGGAGGGGGAGTCGGGACTCGGGTATAGTTTGAGGATTCCGGTCTGCTCGAGCCCCGTGAAAGGGAAAACTAGAACACAAAGAACAATTATAGCTTGGTTTTCTGACGTCCTCATCTCGGCACGTGATACTCAGTTCCTGTAAGGCATGGCTCTCAAACATCAGCGACTTAAAAAACGTAGGGGGTGGTCTATCTTCATCTAACAATTTCAACATGAGGCATGGTTAAGCTTGTAAGTGGCCAAGAAATAAGTATGTTTTGTATCTTGTCTCCAAGACAACGAGGAATGTAACCTCTGAACTCTGTGTTTTATTCATTTTCCAAAAACTGCCTCTGAAAACGTAGAAAGGCTGGAGTTCCTAAAGATGTTTAAATTTAAGGTAATTATAGTCGGAGGAGGCATATTTGATACCTTTTAAGACCCAAAGTTCATATAAAAAAGGGTAAGGTTTAAGGTGGCCAATGCCAATGGCTAATTCATCGAAACAACTTAAAAGTAAATCACCTTATTTGCTTCGAAGACGGCAAAATGTCAGATATTTTTTATGCGAATGTGATAAAGGAATCCTTGCAAAAAATACTTATTATGATATATGCGAAGAAAGTTGTAGCGGTTTCATTTTAAACGCAGTTTCCTAAAGGTGTTAAAATAGAACAGAACCCTCCCGTTCGAAAACGGCACGACAGAATTTTAATTTTTAGTTATATACGCAATGGCTGATTGCTCTAGTACAGTATCACAAGCTCAACAAAATCCTAAGCTTAGATTTGTTTTACATCTTTTTGGGGGAGATTTATGCTAATTTATACTGTAAAATAACAATTAAGCTTGGGATTTTGATACGCTACTAGAAACTAGAAAGATATACCATTTTATTATATAAACACCAATGAAATACCAGGTGATCTCCCGCGCGAAAACTTGATATCTTCACACGTGAAAATATCATGTTATTTTCACATGTGAAAATATCACACTTGCCTTTGCTCGATTTTTAAGCTTAACTCAAATAAAATTTGAATTTGGTATTTCATTGATGTTTATATAATAAACAGAACAATTACATTACATGACCGCTTGGAGATACGAATTTTATCTTCTCGTGTTAAAAATTTATCTCACGAATGAGCGCAAGATAAAATTCGTATCTCCGCGCGGCCATGTAATATCCTCTATGTATTAATAGTATAAAAGTAAAATTCTGTGGTGCCGTTTTGGAATGGGAGGGCTCCATTTCATTTTACCACTATTCAAAGCGCACGCAGTTCGCTAAGGAAAAGAACTCTATGCTTTTCGTGTCTTGACTCTGATCAACATCTACCGCGCCAGTGCGGTAAGACGAAGAGCTGTGGCGTAGATAGATGCAAGAAGAGACACCATCGCGCCATTCACGGCGCCGAGCCGGTATTTGTAGGCTTCTCCCAGGCTGGTACACAAGTCTTGCTTCAAATAGTGCCCGTCAAGATAGCATGTCCTGACGGTAAAACTCGCCGAACATATGCAATGTTGGACGGGGGGGAGCCGGGCATCACTCATATTTGAAGACTTCGCGAAGGGCGTCGGCGGGCTCGATGGAGACCAAGCCGTCGAATAAAGTTCGTTTCATGGTCGGACCTGTCGGTAACGAAGACGCAATACCAGACATCGCGGTCGAAGGCGCTTGGACGGTCGACAAGATAAATCTCCCTTTCAGAAGCTGACATGAAGCCATACGTACGTGGCCACACCTTGAAGGTCTCGATATCCCAGCAACGGATGCGAGTGAAGTGACTAGATGTTACTAGATGCTAACGTCTTGGATGCCGTTCTGCTGCATGAGACGCGCCGTGGCCACCCTGTTGCTATACGAACCACATTTGGATGGACCCTTACTGGCGCTGTGAGAGTCATGATCCCCCCCTGAGCGTTCACACGTAATGCACATTATCACGGTTCCGAGTACTGACGATCTGCTGCATCAAGAAGTGCAAAACGAGTGGTGCACGGACGCCTTTGGGACTAAATTCCAACTAGATTCCCCTCGGACTCGTGATGACAAGAAAGCGCATGTCCTGAAGAAGACCGTGCGACATTGCGGCGACAGGTACGAGGTTGGTCTGTTGTGGAGAGACCCCGAAACGACGCTCCCAGACAACCATACCATGGCAAAGAAGCGGCTTCCATCGACGGAAACAAGGCGAAAGACTGGTAATGGACGCTGCGGCGAAGATCGGAGGGACTTCCCTGAACGACAACCTGCTGGTAGGACCGGACTTGCTCAATAGCTTAGTGGGAGTCTTGCTGCGCTTCAGAGAGGAACGCATCGCTAGCAGCGGACATTCAAGCTTTGTTTCATCGGTGTCGTATCATCACTGTGGATCAACGCGGTCTCGAAAGTGACAGGGAACCCGATGTTTATCAGATGACGGTGATGGTTTTCGGAGCAGCGTCGTCTCCTTACACTGCGAACTTTGTTCTCAGAAAGATCGCCGTGGACAACCGCGAAGACCCGGCTTTCTCCCCCGAAACCATGGACGTTGTTAAGAGTAATTTCTACATGGATGATTTTCTGAAGTCCGTGCGCAATGAAGACAACGCAGTACGGATTCAAGGTGAAGTCACGGCTTTGTTACAGCGGGGAGGCTTCCGACTAACCAAATGGGCGAGTTCTTCGCGAGAGGTGCTATCGCAGATACGGGCCAGCGAGACAGCGTGTCACACTCGACCTCGACCTTGAAGACTTACCGACGCAGCGTACTCTCAGACTGAAGTGGAACACGGAGTCCGACAGATTTGGCTTCTCTGTCTCTCACGCGTGAAAGCCAACACCAAACGAGGCGTACTAAGCCAGGTGGCTACAGTCTTTGACCCCCTTGGGATGCGTACGCCCTTCGTGCTGCCCTCGAAGTGCTTGATCCAGTCGCTGTGGCGGAAGAAGGAGGAATGGGATGAGCCACTGGATGACGAGGACTCGGCGACATGGAGTCGGTGGCTGGATCAGCTGAAGTATTTATCTGACCTCCAGATTCCCCGCCGCTTGTGTCCGGACACGCTTCCTGGGACGCTTATAGAGCTTCACGTGTTCGGAGACGCCTCAGAGAAGGCTTTCGGTGTGAAGAGCTACCTGATGGAAGGTCCCATGTCGCGCTGGTAATATCGAGGAATCTAGTCGCGCCACTAAAGCAGTTGGGCATCCCGCGTCTAAAGCTTGAGGCGGCCGTGATGGCTTGTAGGCTTGTTGAGTCGGTCAAGAACGAGCTGACGCTCGACATAACCCCCACGGTGTTCTGGAGTGACTCCCGCGTTGTGTTGCAGTACATCCTGAATGAAAAGCCGCCGCTTCCATTCCACACCTTCGTGGCCAATCGGGTTGCAGAAATACACGACGCTTCGGAGCCAACACAGTGGCGACATGTCCCTGGAGTCCTGAATCCTGCAGACGACTGCACCAGGGTTTAGAAGTGGCCAAGATGGGAGCTGATGCACGCTGGTTCACACGCCCGCCATTCCTGTGGCAAGGGGATGAGAACTGGCCCCACCAGGAAGAGCTTTCCGAAGACCTATCTGATGATGAAGAAGTGAAAGCTTCATGGGTCGGCCACGTGTCTGAGGAGTCTGAGTTCTTTCCTGACCCAAACGGGTTCTCAAGCGGGACGCGCTACAAACGCGTTGTAGCGTGGATGATTCGCTTTGTCCGAAACGCGAGACGTCCGGAGGCTGAACGTGTGCGAACCACTCTGACCGATGTGGAGCTTGACGAAGCTGTCTGTTGGACGATCACAGCGACGGACGACTAGGTAAAGCAACTATGTCTTAGGAAGCTCGACATCCGCTGATTCTGGACCCTACAAGCGAAATCAGGCGCCTGGTGGCATCTCACGAGCACTCTCGCCTTCGCTGTGCGAGCCCACAACTACTCTTAACGAGCTACGCCAGAAATATTGGATCCCGAGAGGTCTTGGCGACTGTGCGCAATATTTACTTTGCTTGCCCTCTATGTCGCGTAAGGCACGCGCGAGCATGTCCATCATTAATGGCCGATCTTCCATCATGCCGAGTAGCCTATCAGCGAGTACCCTTCACCCACACCGGTGTAGACTACTTTGGTCCTCTCTATGTGCGCCGAGGCCGCGGCAAGGAGAAGCGTTACGGAGCATTCTTTACGTGCATGACCACCCGCGCGGTACAAATCGAGATTGCTCACTCCCCTGATACTGACACGTGTATCATGGCGATTCATCGTATGATCGCTAGACGTGACAAACCAGCGCACATATACTCGGATAATGGAACGACCTTTGTCGGCGAGGAGAGAGAACTCAAGGAATCCATTGACGAATGGAACCAGGAGCAAATCACAGATGAGCTTTCCCAAGAAGGCATGCAGTGGCACTTCAACCCACCGGCGTCGCCTCACATGGGTGGCGCATGGGAACGCCTTGTTCAATCAGCAAAGCGAGCGTTAAAGGCTATCGTCGGAGAGAAGTGCGTCAACGATGAGACGCTCCTCACCTTTATCGCCGAAGTGGAGTCCATTCTCAATAGTCGTCCTAGATCTCGTGAAAGGTAAAAATGTAAAAATCCATAATATGATTTTTTTCCCGAAGTTCATTTGATACGGTCCTAAAGTATATTTCTAAAACCTCAAATGACGCGTCAACTGTTTTCCTAGGCTTCAATTGCCCATTCTTTTGTATTGCCCGCCACTCATTTTCTGTAATTTAATTAACTTTACACGCTTTTTCTAGCACTTTAATTTTAGGTCAAATTTTCACCTTGGCGAAGCTCCTGACCCCGCACGATTTAAGATATCGGCCTCAAATTTTCTGTGTCGTTAGAACATGATCACAACTAAACAACCGTATACCAGGTCGAATTAAAACCTCCGTCATTTATCGGGCCCCTAATGAAAACCCGTGTGAAGGAATTTTCGTAAATATGCAAAATATCGAATATCGCTGAATCGTTTTGCAGTTCATTTCTCCGAGATTAAAATCCGACAAAGTGTGAAATTGTGCAGCAAACCGCTAGTGGTCTGGAGCTTCTCAAGTAAACAAGGTTGTTTTTAGTTCGGGGTCTTAGAAATACAAGAAAAAAATTAAATTTCGAGAAATCAAACAACTTCATAAGATAGAGCAATATTTTAGCTTTAAAATGATATATAGCTGATTATCATAGCATAAATTGCGACGCGACGAGAATTTTTTTTTCCGAAGACACCCCAGAGACGAGGAGGCATTGACGCCGAACCACTTCCTTCATGGGCGTGCTAGTCCCAACCTACTTCCAGCTGTCTTGACATCTCAATACCTCAAGCGCCAAAAGTCCTGGATGCACGCACAAGTAATGGCAGATCACTTTTAGAGACGCTGGCACAGGGAGTATCTCCCTTCCTTGACTGAGCGACGCCAATGGAACCGCGACGCACCGAACCTGACCCAAGATGATGCTGTGGTAGCCGTAGATGACAACAACCCCGACGGAAGGGTGCAAGCGGCAGAGGTCATCACGAAGAGCGAAACGTACGTGCGGCCGGCGACGAAGCTGTGCTTGCTGGAGAGCGTGAAAGATGTGAGCCGTCGAGCCCGCCGTTGGTCACAAGGGAGGGGGGGGGATGTCCTGATTGCGTGACGCGTGAATCAAACACGTGACCTGCCGGTCGCCATGTGGTAATTCATTCGCGAAGTGCAAGCGGTGAAGTACGGTGGCGGTCAGGTAGGTGGAAATATTGTTTTTTTTCTTGTTATATTGTCTGCTTTCGAGCCGAGTCGAGGCGTAAGCGTGTACAGACAAGATTCTACATGATAGAATCAATAGCTTCTTGTGAAGCATTTATTACTCATTTTCTGTTGTTTCTACATCTTATTTGGAATCCCAGTAAGTTTTTCACTATTATTATTGACGTGGTAAGTGGGGGAGGGGGAGGTGCTGTAGGGGGAAGGACTCCCCATAAACATAGACGGGGCTGCTCGTCCTATCCCTTAGGGTATAAAATTCACCCAACTGCTATCTCTTAGGGGTGTCCAAAAAATCTGCTATCCCTGCTAGGCCTAGAAATTCAGCGATAACAGAAAAAATTGTTTCAACTTGACTGTAATTTCAAGGACTGCAACAACATTAGGATTTTCACCATCCAATTTGCTGTCACTTAGTGGTAAGATTCACTGTTGACCACACCCAATTGCTATCCCTTAGGGTTAAAATAAATTTTCCCGACGAGCACCCCCGTCTATTTTATGGGGAGCCCATTCCCCCCCCCCCCCCCCCCGGGAATTTTTGGAACAGGATATCATTTCCCGACACATAGCTTTAACGTTTCTGACACGAAGATGTGTGCGCCCACCTTCCGAATGACGTGCAGGAGAGAAGGAGGATCTATTGACAGTACAAATTGGCCTTATTCTGTCTGCCGATCTAACCATGCAAATACAATCACGTTTTTATTGGCTTCCGTCGCAAACGGCCTTTTTAAATGATATAGATAAGAGCTTGATATCGCTTTTATCTCGTGTTGTATCGCAAACAATCCACTCTGTAAGTCTATTTTTCTAACCAAATGACTAACGTTTTGACAGAAATACATTATTTTGATAACTAAACTACAGTGTATTTTCTTTATACGAGTCATACGAGCTGTATGACTGTCAACGATAGCTATATGATTGTTCATCTTAAAAAAATGTGTATAATATCATAATTGCGTATCAAAGACGTCTGAAATTTCTACAGAATGCTTTCGAACTGGGCTGTTTCTGTCTCAGGAAATGATGGTGAACGCGTTTCAGGAATGCGGACGTTTTGTGATCATTTCTTTCAGTGTTCTTTTATTTCCTTTTCATTCAAATATTGAATAAAATCTTGCAAGAAGTTTATGGAAATGCAGGAGCTGTTAAATTTGTATTTTAAGTATTCAAACATTGCTTTCCATAATTGTTTAATTGATATTAAATTTATTGTTAACTTTATACATATTAATACATAGAACTGTTATTGCATTTTTACGTACTATCTTTTCATTTTTTTAGATTTTACATTTTTATACCACACTACATTTTTATACTATACTACTTTTATACTTTATGTGAAGCGCCATTGGATTCTTAAAGAATGGCGCTATAAAAATTATTATTAATGGGATTTTTAGGGAGGCAGCGTGGCCGATTGGTCAGCACGTCGGACTTGCAATCCGGTGATCCGAGTTCAAGTCCCACTCGCTGACCACTAACAGGATTTCTTTCTCGGTACTGTAAACATTGCAATCAGCCTGGTTTGCCTCTCTGCCAGTTGGGATTCTTAGGCCTAGTTCATACGTCGTATTTCGGACGAATTTAATTCAGACGAATTAAATTATCGCAATTAAATTCGTCTGAAATGCGACGTATAAAACGAACCTAAAAAGGTCGAAAATTAAATTCGTCCAAGACGTTGTATACGTCGACCCCGGACGTATACAACGTTTGAAGTATGTCTTCGTTTTATTTTATTCGTCGTATAAAACGAACCTCCATTTTATACGTCGCACAGACGAATTTAATTGATCAATTAAATTCGTCTAATTAAATGCGACGTATAAACTAGGCCTTAAAGAGAGAGTGTCTGTGAATTAGCTGGCTAGCTTAGTGCACTACCACTATAAATATCAATTTACATTTTTACATTTTTTTACATTTATATTTGTTGTTGCTGTTAGATTTTTGCACACATTCGAACGACTGTTTGATCTTGTCTTCCTGCCGCTACACAGGGTCAACCTATTGCTTTTTAATATGTTTGATTTCGTTACAAAACTACTCTGAAATGCAAGGGAGTTTTCCTGATGTGTTCAATTCAGTCTCCTTTGTGTGATCACGTTTGGTGCTTACGTCGTCTACGTGGGATGATAGTTTTTGCTCGTCAAAGTACTCCGCACTTTCTTCCCGATTTTGCTCGTTAGAATACGTCATCTCGAAATCTTTCCCATCACGTCCTATACTTCCACGTTTGTTTTCGATGCTCACCCGGTAGTTCGCCAGCAGTTGGTCTCCCATAACGCTTGTACAGCTATTATCGTAGCCTAAATTCTCTAGATGTTTTGCTCAGCGTTCCTTGTGGTTTCTGAAAGATTTTGTTCCGTTCTGTTGAAACACAAGTTAATTTCTCCGCCATTAACAGGTGGTTCTTGGCCCATTTGTGCACAAGCCCTTCTTAAAGGCTTGACGGCAGCATCTTTTTTACAAAATATTTTTCTAAATTCGGCTCTGAATGATGGCGTTCGAAATGTATAAATCAAAACATTAAGGAAAGAGTTCAGACAAAAAAGCATATCTGCAATAATGCGATTGCGTTGAGCAGCACTTCCAGAGCGCTTTTTTCCGGTGAATACGAGAGAGCCGCCAAGAGCAAATCGATATGAACATGCTACTACAAATACGGCAGTTGTTAGGAATAGTGTCTTGGCCAGTTTCTTGTGATTCCGTAACGTGTTAGTAGAGACAGGCGCACTGTTAAAGAATTTAAGTTTGATGAACATGGTGAGATATGAGAAGACGATTATTGGAAACAAGGGAAGCATGAGTATGATCATTCCAAAAGCCACGCATCTGCTTTTAACTGACAATTCAGCTCCATCTATTGGTGGGTCCATCATTAGTGCAACCATCAGCCCCATGTAGGCTATAGCGATAGCCCAGACAACAGCGATACCAATATAGTAATAGCGTTTTGCTAGAGTTCTATGGCTGAAAGGGTTAAAAACAGCATAGACCCTTTCTACCGCTATGGCAGCCAATGTCGCCAAGACGGACGCGCTACTCAGTCCCCAACATACCTGAACTCCGATAGGTAATCGAGTCCGGTGATTATCCTGTGTGTTACTAAAATCCCTGTGGACATTGTTATAAATAGTTATCCCTGTCAAAAGCGTTGTAAAACCATTGATGAGATCGCAGATTGTTAAGTTTATCAGCAGATATGTTGTCCTTGTCCGCAGGAACTTGCGTTGGAAAAATATTATCAGAGCTATAAGGTTTGTCACAAAAATGATTAGCGCTAAAATTACAAACGCGACACACCATGAGATCCGGCTTGGGTCGTCCAGCAGTAAGCCCTCGGAATCCTGATCTTGAAACTCTTTTTCACTGCTTTGATTTCCAGGAATGGTTGTTAAATTTACTGCCATGATCTTTTGATTATAAACTGTGCTATCAAAAAAGAATTGAAGAGTTTAAATAGTTTTTACTCCTTAGTCCTCCGAACCTTATTCTGTGTAGCTCGGAATATTCCTGCGGAGTTCTCCCCAAATGCCAGAGAAAAAGATTGCAGACGACAAACGGCTTCGACAATCTATAAAGGCGCCACCTAAGCTTTCATATTTTATAAGTATAGGTAATGACTTGGGGCCGAGTACAATTTGGGATTACTTTCACGAGTGTTTTCATTTTTTTTTTCCAAAATTGCCCGGTGAGCCGTCTGCGGCGAGGGCAATTTGGAAAACATTGAAAACACAAGCGAAATTAATCCCGAAGCTTACGAGGAACTCATATCAGTCAATTACATGTATATGATATAAAAGGGCAAAATTGAGCACGCGTGTTGAATGCAATTAAAAGAAAGCTGTCAATGAAATTGAACCAATCTGTATGGGGTGCCAAATGTAAAAATATTATTTACCATAAATACGGTAAGTACTTCCATTATATGTATACATAGGGGCTACATTTCCCTTATATGCCGCAGATGCCTTATATAATAAAAATGATTTTAGACATATAAGCAATACGGCGTAAAATGGTTTTTGGCATATAACCAAATTAACGAATGTGGCTGTTTGCTAAATAACCAATTCTCTGGACTTATCCGCAATGGTTTTATGATGGTTTATCGTGGAATCGAGGCTGGCAGTACCGAAACGAGGCTGTAGCATCCAAGATGGCGAACAACATGGAAGAACATGGAAGAAGATACGATGTAAAGGTATTGACTTAATCTATTTTATTTTGGTTCTCACGAATTCGACATGTTCTCTTATTTTTAGTTCCATACTTATAGGATGTTTTGGCTGTTTTTATTTTTCGGTTCTTAATGAAAGTAAACAGAATTTTCAATAGAAATAGACGCTGTTACTTTCGACGGTGCGGATCTCATTTCAGATGAAAGCAAAAGACAAATCGCTGCGGTTCTTGGTTTGCTGTGCCCATCAAAACCGCTTTGTTTGGTCTCGAATGGCCAAAACGGTCGAGAAAAAAGGAGCGAAATGAAATGAAATTTAACGACCTTCTAGGCCTGTTTATCGAAGCTTGCGGTAACATACAGCAAGCCGGGTCCCTCGCAGGAAAAAAAATATTAAATTCAAGTGTGTCGCATTAATTCACGGCGCCAGTTACAGCTCATGGGCACCCAACGATCATTTTCGTATAAATATCTGTATGGATAGCGCGAGAGCTGAAATTTTCGCTTCAGAAATTAATAAAAGCTTTAATTTTCGTATGTAGATTATAAGTTACAGCTTACTTTAGACGCAGAACCAATCCTTTTCTTCTCATTTGAACATATGGTCCAGATTGAATAAATTCACAGCCACTCTTGTTAAGCCATAGGCCTGACAGGCTATGGGAAATGTTTGAAAAATAACCGAATTGTTTGAAAATGTCTTTAATATTTATAGACACAAATACACGGAATACTTATACTTTATGATCCGGTGTGTTTAGTGTGAGTAGAATGGGAGCGAGCGTGCATTGTAACGATCGACCAGTGGCTTGAAGTTCAGACCCAATTTGTCCCCTTGAAACCGATAATGTAATCACAATATACACAGCAGATCATAAAGTGACTATTCTTTATTTTGTTTCTATAAATATTTAAGACATTTTTACAACAATTGGGATATTTTTCAAACTTTTACAAGTAGCCTGTGAGGCCTGCAGAGCAGAGGCATCTATAATAATCTAATTTACAATGCTCATCTGAAGAGAACTGCCCTCAGGTATGCCTGCCTTTAAGAACAACTCTGTTTATTATCATAGGAACAAATGATGGGTAGAGTCTCCTCAACCCCAGCAGTATTGGTTTAAACATAGACTCGTACAGCCAATCATCTCAATCATCTCTCAACCCGAAAAGGCCAAGGAAGACAGGGCGATAATTCTCAGCGACATTTGCTACAGGTCTTTAGTCACTACATTTGCAGACTCAATAAACCACTGTTTATTTCTTTGGAATCTTGTGGTGTTGCAGAGAACTAATGGGCAATTCCAGAAAATAAAGGTACCCCCCCCCCCCCCCCCCCCCCCCCCCACGGGCGGCATTTGGAAATTCCGAAGGCATGGGGGGGTTTAAGAGCTCGGAATTCTGATTGCAAGGGGGGGTTTTCGGAGCTGGATTTCTTGACCCAACTTCTGAAGGAGCTCGCGTGTTTTTTTTTTTAGCTAAAATAGCGTTTTTCAGAAAGAAAATAACGTCATTTCACGCGCGGAAAAACAGTCTTCGCCGCCATTCGATTGATAGAGAATGCTTGCCAGTTCGTACTTGTCCCCTCTAAGACAGAATCTTCATAATTTTCTACTGATTTCGACTGTTAGTTCAATCACGCAGCAGGTTCAACTTTGTACAATCACACATTGAAATTAATATAAAGGATGTTGGCGATACGGGATAAGTTGAGCTTGCATGGACGCGCAACTTTCACCAAAACCCGCCGCAACTTTCCCTAACATATCTAATGAAATCCCGGAACAACACGGTATAGTTTAATAAACGGTTCTCAAAAATGGTACATGTAATATGCATGTTGAAAAACATGTTTTTCTTTTACTCCTTTTTAGAGTTTCTATATGGGTTTTTGCCCCTATAATTCAAATCTTACAAAATAGTCATTTAGCTACTAGTTAAACACGCTAAAAAAAATAGAGCTCATATTCAGTGGATGTTGTGAATGCCGGTGGTATTTTTTCTTCAAAATCAAACTACATGCTCTGTATTAATATTCTGAAACAAGATTATGCGGTTTTTGTGTTTTCTTTACTTTGCAAATTTAATAAATTCCCGCAACTTTGCCTTTTTCTCCGCTACGTTTCCCTCTCGCAAATTTTTACTTTTTCTCGCAATAATAAACAAGGTGGTGTTTATTTGGATTCCGGAGGTGAGGGGGGGGGGTGGGTTGAAAGTTGAAATTCCTGAAGGGGAGGGGGGTTTAAGCTACCCGGAATTCTATATGCACGGGGGGGTAAACCATTTTGGAAATTCTGGATGCATGGGGGGGTCAAAAACTAGTGCCGCCCGTGGGGGGGTACCTTTATTTTCTGGAATTGCCCAATGGGGGGGGGGGGGGGGAGGTTGTACCGCAATTAGTGAAAAGTGGCTTTTTTGAAACCTTTACATTATTATCAAAATACCGCTTTCATTGCGACCAATTGGACCACCCTGGTGACTAACCTCAGGTCTGCGGTAGGGAATACAATTTTGTTCGTAGGTCTACGGTAGGTATAAAAAACGAGGATTTTTGGTATCTGATAGGGTCAGGTTTTGGAGAACTTTTGGAGACCCGGGGGGCATTTGCAGACTCAATAAACCACTGTTTATTTCTTTGGAATCTTGTGGTGTTGCAGAGAACTAACGGGGAGGGGGGGGGGGGGGGGGGGGGGGGTTGTACCGCAATTAGTGAAAGGTGGCTTTTTTGAAACCTTTACATTATTATCAAAATACCGCTTTCATTGCGACCAATTGGACCACCCTGGTGACTAACCTCAGGTCTGTGGTAGGGAATACAATTTTGTTCGTAGGTCTATAAAAAAGGGTATAAAAAACGAGGATTTTTGGTATCTGATAGGGTCAGGTTTTGGAGAACTTTTGGACACCCGGGGGGCTGTGGCCTATACAGATAATTAGGCCTAGGACAAAAGTCGAATTACAGCCGCATTTAATACATTTATAACAATAGATAACGTTTTGTTGCAAAGTGTAATGAGCCAATATCTTTTGAAAAGAATTTAATCGACGCGGCTTGAATTTGACGTATGCCCTTGGTCTAGAAATAGTAAATTCATGCCAAGGGCCACGGTGCGTGCGTTCAAGTGGTGGGGCTTATAAGGAAGAATGTACCACGAAAGTGGTAGGGCTGAACACAAGAAATGCATGATGATTTCTTGGAAAAGTGATAAGCCCCTCCCCCTCTGCGGCCCCTGATTCAAACGGCTGAATTGATAGAAAAAACGATACATGATGGTACGAGAAAACTAATAAGCAAGGCCTTCCAATTTTACTTGGTTTACATGATAAGGTTGCTTCTAAACACAGCTTTTTGCTTGGTATTCCTGTCAACTTTTAAAATATTTAGGCAGCGAGGTACTTTTGGTAATAAATTTTCAACGTAAGCCGACGACGTTCCGACCAGCCCACGAGACGTTCCAGAAGACATCCCGAGTACATTCCGAGGGGAATTTACATATCTCAACAAATGTACTCATTATTAAATTAACACCAATTCCCCAAAATCTTACGTCACCACCGAAGAACGAGTTTGTTATGATTATGGACAAGCGATATTGAAAATTATAGCGGAACTCCTGTGGAGCCCCATTGGCTAATGTGTGAAAAAAAAATTTAAAAAAAATTTAAAAAAAAATAAAAGTAACCCATCGAGCTGTATTCAAGTGGTTGTATTTTCCGTTGGACAGCCGCTGGTGTACCGTCGGCTTATTTCTGAGTGCGTACACGGTCTGTTGCCATGGGTTACGATATTCACTTTTCGCCGCGGCCCTTGTGCAAGTCAAGATTTCGTCCGCCATCTGCAGTTTCTTGTAGCTTGTATCATTGTTATTGGCCACAAAACTTTGAAAGAACTTTCGGGCATGTTCGGAAAAGATACATGAAGCCTTTGGGTTACCTGTCTTTGGTTGCTGGCAGAATGGACTGGGATCAGGGAAGGATGAGTAATCGATAAAGTGGTTTACTCAGCCGGGGATCATACCAGAAAGAAATTAACTTAAGTTAAGAGGTTTAAAATCAAGCTATGAATCATTTTAGGCCCCGTCCACACTACGCCGGCTAAATTTGAAAACGGCTAATTTTTTATACGGTTGTGCCTTCCGTCCACACTACGCCGGCTAAATTTCCCACCCAAAACGGAGCTTTTCGAAAACGCTACCGAAAGTGGCTAAATTTGAAAACACCGGCTACGCGTTTTAGTGTGGACGGCGAAAACGGATCTTTTCGAAAACGATGACGTCGTACCACACGTCTGTGAGGAAATTATGACCGCGGGCTCTCGTTTTCTTTTTCGCACATGCGCTTAGCTGACGTTGTGGTGCGTTTCACATTTAGCCGGCGTAGTGTGGACAGAAAATATTTTTTCCGTTTTCCAGAAAAATTAGCCGTTTTCAAATTTAGCCGGCGTAGTGTGGACGGTGCCTTAGATTGCAAAAACAAGGAAAATAATTTGCAGCTTTGTTACAGCTCAAGCACGGAATAAATTTAATTGGCATAGACACGGAATTCTCACGGAATTTAGCCAGCCTTTGCAGTGGCTTGTTCAAGAAAAGAAAACATGTCGCTCGAACTGTTAGGAGAAAACTCAATATGTGTACATGGAAAGAACAATGTACGACTCGCTTCTCAAGGACATCCTTGGAGCTGAATAAGTTTCTAACGACAGAAATGCTTTGGCATCAAGATTCCTTCAAGAAGAAAAGATACGATATTCAGGTAAGTTTTCAAGTAAGTTAGTTCCAAAGTTGAGTGCTTTGCTCATCTCTTTGCTTATAGGGCGCATGTTCTCCATTGAAAATGCAACACATGAATCTCTAGGATATCAATCATATTTAAACTACTCTATCTATACTTCATATCCCTTGTACTTGCAATACGATAATTGTAAATACACATTGGAATCATGTCTTTAATTTTACTATTGGAAATTAGACTTAATTAACTCAATATTTGAAGCTTGGCTTTGTGGATGAGACTACATGTGTTTTGGTGAAAACGTTTTTGCTGAAAAGGGGTGCTTGAAATCATAGACAGAAATCAATAATGATTGACTGTAACATTGTATTATGCTAGTCCAAAGGTGACAAAAAAACAAGTTTCCTTTTTTATAACTAATTTGAACACTTTCACATCAAGTTTCCTTTTTGTCGACCAAAATTGATTGATTTTGTGTCAAGTTGCACAAATTTTTACAAATCAAGAAGGGCGAAAGTGTTTTTTACATCACAAATTTGACACGATGTTCTGGGGTATACTTTTATACAACAAGTGTACACATTTTTACAAATCAAGAAGGGAGAATTACGCTTTTCGTCACAATGCGATACGATGTTCTGTTCTATACTTTTATAGAACAAGTGTACACATTTTTACAAATCAAGAAGGGAGAATTGCTAATTCCATCAGGCAGCAACTTAAGCCTCGTTCCAGGGTCTTCTCGGTCATTTCCAAAATGGAGGCTGACTCTGCTGGACAGTCGACCGTCCATCTAGTTGACTGATTTCAGAGCGAAAGAGCTCTTTTGTATCTTCTTAGCAATGTACCAGCCGGCTGCTTATAGGCAGAAATTAGAAGAGGGACCTAGAGTGTATGAGTCTCAGGGTCCGTCAGGCCAAATCAAATTGTTTATTTCTCTTTAATAATAAATTTCGGCATCGAAACTCACTTTGCAGACTACTGGACATTCGCAAACTTGGCCTCTGTCCGTTCTGTTTTCCAATTGAAATTGAATGCTCGGAATCTTGCTCAACTGCCATTCTTTGGATACAGAATCAAGCGAGAAAAGCTTGAGAGTATGATGTCCTCCGTAGCGACGTAAATTTTTCAAAATATGGTGACATATTCGGCGGCTGAAGTCGTCGAAGGCTGGACGGTCCAGAGTCAGCCTCCATTTTGGAAATGACCGATAGGACCCTGGAACGAGGCTGAAGTTGCTGCCTGATTGAAAGCGCAATTCTCCCTTCTTGATTTGTAAAAATGTGTACACTTGTTCTATAAAAGTATAGAACAGAACATTGTATCGCATTGTGACGAAAAGTGTAATTCTCCCTTCTTGATTTGTAAAAATGTGAGCACTTGTTGTATAAAAGTATACCACAGAACATCGTGTCACATTTGTGATGAACAAAGCGCTTCTCCCTTCTTGATTTGTAAAATTGTGTGCAACTTGACACAAAATCAAGCAATTTTGGTCGACAAAAAGGGGAACTTGATGTGAAAGTCTCAAAATTAGTTGTAAAAAAGTAAACTTGTTTTTTTGTCACCTTTGGACTAGCATATTGTATCATGATAATACAGCTTAAAGTTGGTGGCCAGCATCACAGCCAGCTGAAAGACAAAAGCATTTTCCACTCTTTTAATCCTCTGGTAATGTCATTTTTTGTCAACAGAGATCAGGCTAAGACATTTTATTTATTAGGCAGTTTGCTAGAAAATGCAAGGGATTTTCTCTGCTCACATGAATAACAAAGTTCCCAGGCACAACAGGCTTTGGCAATAAAAACAATCCCCCAACCCCTGGACATTTGCTACAAGCTAACTTGCATTTATGGAGCGTGGGAGAAAAATTGCTCACATTTCCTAATAAGCTGCCTTCAAATAAAGAAAATGTCTCGGCCTGAACTCTGTTGACAAAAAAATGTTATTACAACAGTAAATACTTTAAAACAGTGGAAACATGTTTGTCTTTCAGTTGGCCAAGACGCTTTTATTCACTGTACATTTTTTTATTCCAATTTAGCTTGTAGATCTCATTTCTACAAGCTAATTCTAAAGAAACAAAGTTCTAACCCTAACCTACAGACAAATAAAAAAAATCATTTGGGTCAGGACTTTTTTCCCCGCAAGCAGATTACCCCTGATGGACATTTTTGCACATTACCCCAGGGTAAAACCAAACAACCAATCTGACTCCGAAGGGGCAGGGAGGAATGCTTGTGTACGTTTTCTTATTTACTTCTACCTGGTGTCCCGTTTGACTTTGATTTTTTTTCAGTTCTCAGGTGCTGATGCTAGGGCTGGTTCACAAATGAATTGCAACACAAGGTGCAAGAAGGTAGCCAAGACTTTTTCCAGGGCATCAGCTAACCCATCCTGTAACTTAGACTCCATTTTCACTAAGCACTGTGAAAAAACCCCTGGAATTTAAGAGGTCATATCTAGCCTGCTTGTGGCTTGGTTCATATAAACAAAAACAGACCACCTTTCCAGAAGTATTTTTGTAACAATCTTGTAACAAACAAAAAAAAGAATGCAACTCATCAAATCACAAGGATAGCGTACTCAAACTCTTTCCTTTTTGTTGTTCGCATAATTATGAAATCCCATGTGCAAAAAAGCAAAATTTCAAAATACTTTGTGATTATTTGTACTTATACTTTCAACTAGACCATGAATTTGTACTTACTGTGCGACTACGTCAACCGGGCCATTTTGTAAGAAGTTAGCCAATCAGAAAGCAAGTACAGAACAAAGGATCTCCACTTTCTTGAGATTTCAGACATCGAAATATTCACTTTTCTCTAAAAATTGTGGAAATTATGGGCAGAAATAACTTCAAAACACTTAATTACTCATCGTCAGATGTATTGCAGGTATTAAATTTGCTTAAAATGGTTTGAATCTCTAAATGACAAACTTTTTACGGGATGGCCCGGTTGACGTAGTCGCACAGTAATCAGTATTGTGATTCAAACATGCCTCCTTTTTAGACATTGAACCAAGCTTCCTGTGCTTTTTGTCTGCCTCGTTTCCAGGTTCTTGACCGTGAAAAACACAGTGGAAAATGTGCATACCATCCATTCTCAAGTGTATCTGAATTCTAGTTGAGTTTTAAGTTTTCTAGGCCAATAGAAATATCAAAAAACTTACTGGAATTCCAAATATGGTATGCAGATATTTCCTTATAAGGAAGTTGGAGAAAGTCGACACTTTTTCAAGGGAACTATCTTGATATGTTATTCCAAAGCAGGATCTCACTTTATAGTGGGTGAGGGGGCTATGCTCATTTTTCTGTTGGTAGTTTTTCATTTACTTTTACTTTAACGAAGCATTCATTATTTATGCCAGGGGGTGGGCTGGCAATTATTAAGGGGGCCCATGTTAAATTTGGCACATTCAAGTAGGGGATCACCAGAAGATATGAAAACACTTGTGAGGGGTCATCTACATTTTGTGGCAGCAACGTTATGTTAATTTAACATATGGATACAAGAGGTTACACACCTGTAATTACAACAAACTGTTTATGCACGCATCAGGAAATGTCTTAAAATACTGGTTGTTGTCTACTTGGTATCTAGATGTCCCAACATTTCTTCCTGATCTAAAGGGGGGGAGGGGGCTATCATTATCATAAAAAATATTGATACTTTGAGGGGGGTCAAGTTTTTTTTTTGGGCTGAATGAAAAATCTTGCCAGCCCACCCCCTGGCATAAATAAGAATGCTCCCTACCAGAACAATGCTTAAAACTGGATTTAAACCATTGCTCACTGGAGTTCCAGTAAATCCCCCTACAAGGATATATACTTAGATATATTTTTATTTGAACTGTAAGAAATAATAATGATTTACATTTGGCAAAACTCCAATAAATATAAAGAAATACATTAATTTTTGCCTATTTTTGATTGTTTAATTTCACTTATTTGTTCAAAGAGGGGGTTCAAAGGCATTTTATGATGGAGTGATTTTGCAAGTAGTTCTTCTTGTTCTGTTTTGGTCGCCCATACAAATTTTGCTATGTTTTCGGATATTTTCTATTAATTTTAGTAACATTATTCTTGTGATGCATCCAAGGGGGCCATTTGACATAAATTGATTTCGGTTTTGATTTCTATGGTATGGAAGAGTTCATATAGTTGGGTAGGATAAAATTGCTCTTCCATTTCAGTTCTTTTTTTTTCTAACACCTGCTTTGTCTCCCGTTTTCGATCCATAGGTCATGGAAGGGCATTGGAAATCCCAGAGGGGTGAGGGTGGGGAGTCAATTTACTTTCTTTGGAGGGATGAGGGGAGGGGGTCTCCTCTCAACAACCTTCTGTGTGGGGGGATATTTTCTGGAAATGTCTGGTTCCAGATTATCCATACCCCCCTATACAAAGGGATTGGAAATTCCGTCAATTTACTTGATCTTTTCCTTACAAATACTGTATTTTTCTTTGGAAATTACATAGAGGGGGTATGGATATTTTTTGGAAACACATGATTATGATTATGATTTTTATACTACAGTACAAATTTTTAAGGGTTTTTTTTCTGACTTTTCTGACTAGGATTCTGTTAGGAGTAGTTAGGAAACTCAGTATTATTAAGCAACTCTTTTCAAGCAAAAACAATCTTCAGATGTTTAGGTTTGCCAGATTTCTGGATTCTGTAATGGGAAGTTATGTATCTCTGGGGTTAAAATACATGTCCACAATACACAGCTCTTCAAATTCCATTTGTCCAACAAACACCCCCACCCAATTGATATGGGTGAGTGCTCGACCTTGACTTTTTTGATCACTAGTCCCATCAGGACAAGTAGCACAGAAAAGTTACTTGCCTTAGCCAACTGGCTTATCAATTATAGTCCATTATAGTCTAGTCGCCAGGAGGGGTCCCCATGCACCCCCTGAAATCATTTTCTAATTAGTACCATCAGAAGCCAGATAACGTCCGATTAATTGCTCTATTTCACTATGACGTCATGGTTTGTTTACATGGGCAAGATACCTGAAACTTGGTTCAAATAAAAGTTCCATTCGAACATCATGAATGGCATTTTTTCATCATGTTTTGGTCATTTCTAAATGCTGCTGCTGTCCCAGACTCGTACCCGTCGCTAGGTTGTCAAATCAGTCGTCAAATAACTGTTTTGCTGCTCTTTAGTAGAAAAGTCGAGGAACGCAGGGGATTATGGGAAGGATTAGCGCGGCGCTAGGTTGTCAAATCAGTCGTCAAATAACTGTTTTGCTGCTCTCTAGTAGAAAAGTCGAGGGACGCAGGGGATTATGGGAAGGATTGGCGCGGCGCGCAATGCATTGTGGGAAGGGCGCCCGGTCCACAATCCATTGCGCGCCTTGCGAAATCTTCCCACAATGCATTGCGCGCCGCGCTAATCCTTCCCATAATTCCCTGCGTTCCTCGACTTTTCTACTATAGCGACCTTCCCATAATTCCCTGCGTTCCTCAACTTTTCTACTATAGCGACGGGTACGAGTCTGCTGCTGTCCCTGCTGGCGACTATGATTCATAGCGCAAAAACAATAGAGTGTTTTGATATGACGTCATAGTGAAATAGGGCAATTATTGTCAGAAATTTGCTATAATATTATTGCATGTATAACAATTAGTCGTTCTGTAAGAGGTATAAACATTGGAGTTCCGCTTTTAGGCAGTGCCTAAATCTATATATTATTTTTTCAAATGACTGAGAGTATGAAAGCCATGTCGTTCTATCATTTAGGCGAGGAAAACAAGGTCTTATGCGGGTTATGCGAGGAAATCAGAATTTCGAAATTTATTGGAGGTTTAAACCAGCATAATGCGAGGAGCCTAGCAGGTCTATGCATGTTGAGCCTTAAGGGTATAAAACAAATTAAATATATCGAAATTGATCATGCATCTATAAGTTAAAGGAGTAACGATTGGTGATTATTTAATTGATTGACGCTAGCGTATCTCTGATCGTTGAACCGCCTCATCCTTGTTGTGTATATAGGGCTGGCGGATAAAAAGCTACAGCCCAAGGACTCACTAACTAATACCTCGTCCACGCCACGAAATCCAGAGGGCAACAACAAGCGTAATAAATAGATGCTAAGAAAATGCGGGTTAGCAACGACAAGCGTAATAGATGAGAAAACGCGACTGAGCAGGAACGAGGGTAGTAGATAGACGCTGAGAAAACGCGACTGAGCAGCAACGAGGGTAGTAGATATGACGCTGAGAAAACGCGACTGAGCAGCAACGAGGGTAGTAGATAGACGCTGAGAAAACGCGACTGAGCAGGAACGAGGGTAGTAGATAGACGCTGAGAAAACGCGACTGAGCAGCAACGAGGGTAGTAGATAGACGCTGAGAAAACGCGACTGAGCAGGAACGAGGGTAGTAGATAGACGCTGAGAAAACGCGACTGAGCAGCAACGAGGGTAGTAGATAGACGCTGAGAAAACGCGACTGAGCAGCAACGAGAGTAGTAGATAGACGCTGAGAAAACGCGACTGAGCAGGAACGAGGGTAGTAGATAGACGCTGAGAAAACGCGACTGAGCAGCAACGAGGGTAGTAGATAGGCGCTGAGAAAACGCGACTGAGCAGGAACGAGGGTAGTAGATAGACGCTGAGAAAACGCGACTTAGCAACAACAATCCTACAAGACGATGACGCTGAGAAAACGCGACAGACCAACAGCAAGCGTAGATAGACGACGAGAAAATGCGACAGACCAACAATAAGCGTAGATAGACGACGAGAAAATGCGACAGAGATAGATTCTCTAAGGAGTTATTCCAACAACTTCTATACCATTTGCATTATTCTAGTTGAGAACTCGCGCAACGATCATAACGAAGACAACACGTCGCTACAAGAACATGTGCATCTTGGCGAGGAGAAACAAGCTCCCCCCCCCCCCCCCAAAAAAAAAAAAAAAAAAAAAACGTCCAAAGCCGTCCAGTGATAGGCCTGGCGGGCAGTCGCCATGTTCGAAAAAACCCTTCAGGTAAGCGTGAGTTCGACGCTGCAAGCATGGAGATTTGTTATTTTGGGCCGCGCTAATTCACGCACATAAAGAATGATAATTTCGACATTCGGGACGCGCTTTGCTTTCCTCTGAGGCTTGACGCAATGATTTGATTAAAACAAAGGCGCGCGTCAAAATTAGCATCGTGGCAACTTAAAATAGTTGCCATGACGACCTCAAATACTGTCAAGGCTTGTGGATTTATGAATGTAGCCTGAATCTCCCTAACGCCAGTGTTGGAGGATTGGCGCTTTGTTGATCGGGTAGAACGTCAGGGGCACTGCAACCTTGTCATCGATCACGTTGTATTCATCCAGAGAGACTTCCTCAGAACCAGCTGTGTCATACTCCTGTCCTTCTCTACTCATCTCGGAGCCGTCTGAGAAGCTACCTGTCGCCACTGGAGCATCACCATCATTTTCCATCACCAGCTCACCTACAGCCGGGTCCGTACTACCATCAGAGGTCTGGACTGCGCTCACATTAACTGGCGTCACCTGTTGCGCTTGAGACGCTCTCCCCAGTATTCCGCTCAACTACCGCTTCCAGGTCTCCGTCATCCTCACTGCCTTCCTTTTCCTCTGCCCTCCTTATACGGGCCGTATGTTCTCCAATGTGATCTGCATTGAGCATATCATTCCTATAAAAGTATTGAAACCGCTCTTAGCAACGACAGAGGCGGTGCCACAATGATCCACGAACTCTGAAAGAGTTGAGGTCATTCTTGGGCTTCGCATCGTACTACCGAAGAATTGTACCAGGCAGCACCATTACACGGCAGCAATCTCAGCCAAAGCGAAAAAAGAAGCAAGGTACTATCGTCAAAGAACAATGAGGAGGAGAGCATTTGACGGATCGTACAATGCTCTGACGAGTGCACCAGTGCTGGCTTATCCTGACTACACTAAACCCTATATAGACGACGCGGAAACACGACTGGGTATCAACAAGCGTAGATAGACGCTGAGAAAATGCTATTTAGCAACAACAAGCGTTGTAAGCACGACGATGAAAACGCGAGAAACCAGCGCAGTCAATAGACGCTGTAAAAACGCGACTGATCAAAACAACTGTAGATAGACTAGTCAAGGAGTGCTTCGATGAGTACAGTGATCAAGGGCGTAATAACTTGGAAAGTAACGTGATACAAGAACAAGATACAAGAAAATGGGTCATGCGAAGATTTAATCGTACTTAAACGATTGTCTGCGTAGACTCATTCCTGAGAAGAAGCGGAAATGGTCAGAATATCTACCAGAACTATAATTTTTTTTCGAGCACAATTTTGAGCATAATGCTATGTTTTTGGGAGCAACGATCAAAAGCTCTTAATACTCGAATCTTCGAGCATAATTTATCTGACCCTATCACAACTTCGACTAGCCTCTGCTTTCTGGGGTTTTTGGTTTAGGTCCGGCACAATACCCGCTTTCTTTCCCGGCTGCTACAGCTCTGCCGACTTTGGGATCTTCTTCGCCAGTATGTTCGTCTCCACCTTTTGTTGAAAATGGCCGCTGTATCTTTAAGGACTGCCGCCGGGCTCACTGCGATGGAGTGTTTCGTTTGCTGACCTCTTTGGAGCCACCCTCCTGTCCCCTTGACTATTGCCTGGTGGAGACTTTGCACAATCATGGACGAAGTGGCCATCCTCCCGACAACCACTTGGGCGTGGTCCTGTTGCCAGCAGTTGATTGAGGGTTTCATGCTGCCGATTAAACACCCTTTCTGCTGCTCGAAGTGGGTGATCAGCACCTTCTGCTGCCTCTGCATCTCCTCTGCAAGTTCTCTCTCTCTGCACCTTTTGATTGTTCCTCCTCCCAGTCACCTCAGTGCACACCTCCTCCTCGTCTATGGCTGCCTCTCGGACTGCTGCTGGCCGTCTTTTAGATGGTTCCTCCTTCATATGCCTGTGTCACTAGTCGTACATCTTGGAAGGTGGTGACCTGGTGTTCGCGGCCAGAGCGTTTGATGTCGCGTCACAGCAGCGGCTCCCTTAAGTTTCCAGTGAACTGTTCTTTAAGGAGCTTCTCCTTCTCCACCACAGGTTCTCCGCTCAGCCGTTCTACTCTGGCTATGAGCACTCTGTCTAGGAGCACCACCAGGAAGTGTCCTGTACGGTTTCCACGTCCATCTGCCGCCTTGCGAAAAACGTTTGCATGGCTTGGATGGAGTCAGCTTCTCGCTGAAGACTTCGCGCAGGATCTGAAAGGCTCCATTGGGAACTGGGGCGTGTCTTGAGCTCTTCATTGGTCCAGTTGAGAGAAAAGGAAGTCAACTGCCTCGCGTCGGTCTGTCCCCGCACTGCCCTCTCTGCTTCATACTTCCCAAACCTCCTCCCCTTGGCACTGACACACAGATGGCTGGTAATGTGATACTGCTACTGGTGGATGCCTGGATGATGTCTGGTTGGGTGGCACTCTGCTATAGCAGCGTCTCCATCTTAGTCAGTTTGGCGTTCAGAGCGGCATCTTGATTCTCAAGCGACATTTTTCACGCTTGTTAATTTCCACAGAATTTTACACTTGGATTTTACACTTGGATTCCATTTCTGGCACCAAGTGTGACAGAATGAGATGGGCTGTCAAGTAGGAGCACGGATTTCTTAGGCAAATATAAAAAAATCACACTACACAGTTTACAACTGGTTAATAAACGGGAACGACAACGTGTACCCTCCTTCTGCCGTAAAATTTCTCGTCGTCATAGTTACTGTACACTTTCTTGATTTCCAGAACATGCTGAAAATACTAGGATTGGGCTCCTTTTATGCAGCAAAGTAACGAATTGGATCAATACAATATCGGAAATTAATACGAACTCCTATACAACAAAGCCAAAGAAGTGCAATGCAATCAGATTACACATGCAATCCAGGAAATCATGTCATGCAATAAATGCCCTTATGTGCTGCGGTAACTCAAAAAAACGATTTTGCACTTGATATCACGAAACGCTGTCTAAGCTAACGTGAAAAATAAGGAATAATCTAGTTAACAACTATCAAAATTTTTGTCTTTTTGAACATCTCACACTAAGTTGCGTTTTCTCAGCGTCTATCTTCTACGCTTGTTGTTGCTATAAAGTGGCGTTTTCTTACAGTCGAGTCTATCTACTACGCTTGTTGTTGCAAGACGGCACGTTTTCTCCGCGTCTATCTACTACCCTTCTTGATCATCGCGTTTTCTCAGCGTCTATCTTCTATGCTTTCTGTTGCTAAGTAACGTTTTCTTAGAGTCTATCTACTACTACACTTGTTGTTACTAAGTCGCGTTTTCTCATCATCTATCTACTACGCTTGTCGTTACTAACCCGCATTATCTTAGCGTCTATTTATTACGCTTGTTGTTGCCCTCTGGCTTTCTGGCGGCGTGCACGAGGTATTAGTTAGTGAGTTGCTAAGTCGCGTTTTCTCAGCGTCTTTCTACTACACTTGTTTTTACTAAGTCGCGTTTTCGACGATGGTTGTTGCTAAGAAACTTTTTCTCAGCGTCTAACAACTGAGCTTGTCGTTGTTAAGACACGTTTTCTAATCATCTGCAGGGGTGGACCATTAGACATTGGGGGAGTGGGTGGCAATTTTTTTGCGTATGATTTTTTTTCGGGGATCAGGTTGTGCAAGATTTTTTATTTTTTTTCCGTAGACACACGCACAAAATATCTTGTAATACACGTTATACGTACATACCGAAACTTCTCAGAGTGAGAAGTATAGACAGTGGGAAAGGGTAAACCCACGAGGGGTAGAGGGTAGAACTGCGCATCGAGCAAGACCTTTTTCCCGTGGCGTTTTCTACAGGCCAAATCCTATTCCTGAATGTATATGTACAACAAATTTTCTTATGCTATATTTACATTGGTTGAGTTAAAAAAAGATATGAAGCTGTTGAACGTTTTCTCCTAGTAGAAGACATTCTCAGATAGAGGGTATCGTATTTTTCTTTCGTTGCGCATTTTGATAAACGCATTTCATTAAGCCTCAAACTGAAGGGTAGATCAACATTCCGTTTTTGTGTATAGTAAACAAAGCCTGTAGGTTTTATCATTTATGCACGCCGCAAATAACGATTCATTTGCGTGAAGCGGTCCAAATGACGAATTTGTATGCTTGTAACGTCGAATTCACGCTTACCTAAGTGGTCTTCTTTGGAATATAGTGACTGCCTGCCAGGCCTATCACTGCACGGCAAGATACACTTGTTCTTGTAAATGGCGCGAGGGTTGTGTCTTCGTTGCGCGATTTCTCACAGCCTCGCGCGCCGAAATTTTTACTAAGTATTGAGTAAAGTGAAGAAGAAAAGATAGAAAAATGCATGATAGAGAAGTTGCTGGAATAACTACTTCAGACATCTTTTTAACGATAGCCCAAGCCATGTATTTGTAGGATTTATTTTTTCTATTGAATCTCTGCAGATTTTTTTTTCTCTCAGATTTTTTTTTTTTGGGGGGGGGGGGAAGGATTGGCCTTGCACGAATTTTTTTGGGAATTGCCACCCCTCTCCCCCAATTTCTAATGGTCAACACCTTAGCATCTATTTATTGCGCTTGTTGTTGCCCTCTGGTTTTCTGGTGGCGTGGACGAGGTATTAGTGAGTCCTTGGGCTGTAGTTTTTTATCCCCCAGTCCTATGTACACAACAAAGAGGAGGCGGTTCAAGGATCGGAGATACGCTAGCGTCAATCAATAGCGCTGCGCACAGATTACGTCACACTAATTAAAAATTCAAACAAACAAATAAACTTTTCTCCCATTTTCTTAGTTTTCTCTCTAAAGAATGATACAAAATGAATTGGTAAACTGGTACTTCCACTTATTATAGCAGAGCTTGTATGTACTCCTATCCTGGCTCGTATTACGAGCGCGATCCTTCTGAATGGGATTTCATAGCAATAGACCGATCCCGTCTTTGCTTTAATTAATTACCAAACAATGGGCAGTTTTCACTTTTCACTTTTCATTTCTAAATGTCCGAGCAACAAACTTGAAATTTGAAGATTTTGAATGAATTCTTCAGGTTTTCGTGACGAAAATATAAACCCCATATACTATGAGCAAACTTCTAACACTTTCCTGCAATCGGTGTAATTTTTCATGCTCTATGCCAAAGTAACATTTTGGCTTGTCCTACGTAGCAACAGTAACTAGGGAGTAGAACAATGAAGCTGGAGCGGTCACTTGTTTGTTGCTGAGTCTTCGTGATCTGATTTTATAATCTGTGCGCAGCGCTATTGAAATAATCACCAGTGGTTACTCCTTTAGCATATAGACCCATGATCAATTTCGATATATTAAATTTTGGAAATGATGCTTTTATTTTTTTTTTTGTCCCCCCTAAGCCTCAGCCCTAAATTAACATTTCAACATAGACCTTCTTCTAGGGTTCTCGCATTCTCCCATAAATTTCGAAATAACTCATTCATATTCTCAGTCAAATATCACTTGTCGTTTTCCGGTGGTCACGTAGATGACGTGACATTATTGTTTCAAAATAATAGAGTTATGCTAATTTCCTTCGGAATGTACTCCGTATGTCTTCTTTTAGGTCTTACGTTAAAATTTATTACTACGTCAAGTAGCTCGCCAATTTTTTTTTCAAAGTTAGATTTGCAAAAAAAAGTCTGTGTTTAGCAGCAACGTTATCATGTAAACCAAGTAAATTACAAGGCTTGCTTGTTAGTTCTGTCGTACCATGTATCGTTTTTGTATCAAATTCAGCGTTTGAAATTTAATATTTTTAGGCCTAGGGCATACCGGTACGTCGAACTCAAGTTGTGTCCATTTAAGGTATTAATTAAGATGTCGACTCATTACACTTCCAAAAAATATGTTATAAATGCATTAAATGCGACTGTAATTTGACGATTGCCCTAGGCCTAATTATCCTTCATAGGTCACATCCATTCGAACTCCTCTTAGTTCACTGCGACACCACAAGTTTCCAAGGAACTAAGACAGTGGTTTATTGAGTCTGCTTGGAAATATTGTCCTGTCTTCCTTGTCCTTTTTAGACACATAGGACTTGTATATAAACCTTGGTTTATCTTTTGATTTCTTTCTGCTTCCCAACTAAGTTGAGTTGATTGGCTGTACGAGCCTCTATGTTTAAACCAATACTGCTGGGGTTGAGGAGACTTTGTCCATCATTTGTTCCTGTATGATAATAAACAGAGTTTTTCTTTAAGGCATACCTAATAACAGATTATTTGTTCTCTTCAGATGAGCATTGTAAATTAGAGATGCTTCTGCTCTGCAAGAAGCTCCCTAAAATGGTCGACACCCCATGAAAGCTTGACCATAGGCCTCACAGGCTACAAGAAAAAGTTTGAAAAATAGCTGAATTGTTTGAAAAATGTCTTAAATATTTAAAGAAACAAAATAAAGAATAGCTATTTTATGACTGGTGTGTCATTCACAACAACCACATGTGTATATTGTGATTGCATTCTCAGTTTCGAGGGGGCAATTTGGGTCTGAACTTCAAGCCACTGGTCACTCAAAAAATATGTACACTCACTCCCATTCTACTAAAATCTAACCAAATTGTCCCCGTCCCCTCAAAACCGAGAATCTAATCACAATAATTTAGCGATTTAACTATTTTTAAAACTTTTTCCCGTAGCCTATGGCTTGACAAGAATGGCTGTGAATTTATTCAATGTGGACCATATGTTCAAATGAGAAGAAAAGGAATTGTTCTGCGTCTAAAGTAATCTGTTATAATTATAATCTATCTGATCTATAGAGTGGATTTCAGGTGACTGTAACTACTCCTATAGGTTTTGTTCAGAATTTGTGTAATTACTTTGCGATTGGTTTACTACAGTCATATGAAAACCGCTCTATAAGAAAATTTTAAGCTTTTAATTCTGAAGCGAAAATTTCAGCTCTCGCGCGTAGCGCTATCCATGTACAGACATTTATACGAAAATGATCGTTGGGTGCCCCTGGAGCTGTAACTGGCGCCGTGTAATCACTTGAATCTTAATATTTTTTTCCTGTGAGGGGCCTATCATGTGTTGACAGCCGAACTAAACCTGGGTTTAGTTCAACTCAACCCAGGTTTAGTTCGGCTATCAACGCAGGCTATGAGGGATCCAGCTTGCTGTACCTGTACGTAATACCGCAAGCTTCGATAAACTCCATTTCATGTTTCTCCTATTCTCGCGCGTTTTGGCCATTCGAGACGAAACATAAAAGCGTTGTGGATGGGTACAGCAAACTAAGAACTGCAGCGATTTCTTTTTTCATCTGAATGAGATCCGCACCGTCGAAAGTAGCAGCGTCTATTTCTATTGAAAATTCGATTTACTTTTATTTAAAAGCACACAAAAAAAACAGCCAAAACATCCTTCAAGTATGGAACTAAAACATAGAATATGTCGAATTCGTGAGAACCAAATAAAATAGATTAAAGTCAATACCTTATCTTCTTCCATGTTGTTCGCCATCTTGGATTCTTATACAGCCTCGTTTCAATACTGCCAGCCTCGATTCCACGATAAAACCACCATTAAGTCATATCAGAGAATTGGTTATTTAGCAAACAACCACATTCGTTAATTTGGTTATATGCCAAAAACCATTTTACGCCGTATTGCTTATATGTCTAAAATCATTTTTATTATATAAGGCATTTGCGGCATATAAAGGAAATGTATGCATATAATGAAAATACTTACATATAAATATTTTTACATTTGGCACCCCATAAATCTGAAGGCGTTTTTTATTCATCAGAATTAGACAGATAGATAGATAATCTTTATTTAGCCACGGACAATTCATCAGCTTTGTAATTATTTCATTCATGAATAGAAAAATATAAGCTGATAAATAAAAGCTGCTTTCCACGATTGCACTAAAGTGCAATAAATAATAATAATTTTAAATAAATAATTTTAAATGACATCTCGAATAAGCGTGTTACAAGACCCCAAGACTCTATGCTTCTTATATTATATGGCAGGCTATTCATATTATTATTCAGCACATCGATGCACTGCCCAAATATGGTCATTGGAACGCCAATAGCTGTCTTCTGTACATGACATATATCCTGCGATATCCGTCTCTGAGGGAAATATGATGTTTTGAGCTCGTAAATAATACACAAAGTCATTTTTCTTCGGGGTTTTTGTGCTATCGATGTGCTGATACTAAAACCATTATCCTGCTCGATTTTTGCAGAATATCGTCTGATTTAGCCATCGGGACTGCGAGTGAAGGTAGTGTATAAGGAAATTTGAAAAGAAAAATGCGAGAGGGAAGTTTTAATGAACCGGTTAATTTTTCGTGTTAACTTCCCGAACAGTTAAAGTCGGAATTTATATAAAAAGCAGGCAGGTCATAGAAATATCAGAAAAAGATTAATTGGAAGAACTATAGAAATATTATTTATGCAATGAGGAATAAATTATGATATTACAATATTTCTTGACAGTAGATTTATGTGAATCATACTGTGGGGAGTAGATTTATGTAAATCATACTGTGGACCGCCCCCCCCCCCCCCCCCCCCCCCTATATTCGAATGCTAGGGCTGAGCGTTGTATTTTTTAGGAGTTGAAATCGGCGACCTGGTATTTTTTTTAGGGGTGCGAAAATAAAAAACGGTATGGTAAGAAAAAGTAGGTATTTCTAGGGGTGCTCACGCAAATACGGTACATAGGTTAAAAATATTTGAAAGAATGATTTTAAAATATTTGAACACCCCCCCCCCCCCCCCCCCCCCCCCCCCCTTTCCTCACTCAGCAACTTCGAGATATCTACTACAATAACAATGTGCGGCTTTCCCTCTAAATCGAACAAATCTGTCGCAACCCGTTCATGCCATGGTCGGTCTGGAGCTCGTGTGGTCCTAGCGGTTCTTTGCGGTTGGAGGCACGGTGTTGCAGACATATTGGACATTTTGAAACCATATCCTCGATTTGTTTAGCCATTCCTGCCCAGTATATGCGCTCGCGTGCCAGGCGTTTGGTTTTCTCTATCCCTTGATGGGCGCGATGCAGTTTTGTCAGCGTGTCAGATGGCAGCTTTGCTGGAATGACTATGTCATGTCCCCGTTGGAATAGCCCGTCCTGTTCAGTAAGTTCGTTCCAATGGAGTTGTTCCGCGTAGAAACCTTAGAGATGCAAATGAGGCGAGCCTTTTGTTTCCGGTTGACCAGAATCAATTGGAAACACAAGGCTCGCTTCATTTGCATCTCTAACGTTTTTACGCTGAAC
The DNA here is from genome assembly GCA_033964015.1 of Scolanthus callimorphus. Taxonomy (NCBI): domain Eukaryota; kingdom Metazoa; phylum Cnidaria; class Anthozoa; order Actiniaria; family Edwardsiidae; genus Scolanthus; species Scolanthus callimorphus. The sequence continues at coordinate 27,604,663 of CM066911.1, read as the reverse complement.
AACTCCTGTAAGTGTAGAATTCACGAAGTTCCATAGGTACCGATTGCCAGTTCGAAGGCCATCCAGCTCTAATTTGTTTGACGAGAAGTTGCATTGTCTCGTCGTTCTAACATGCATATATGACACGCTCTGATTGGCTCATTTATCTGTATGGAAAAGTCAGAGTCTCATCCCCTTCAAAAATTTACTGTCTATATTTATTTCTGTCTACGCGCATTTTATTTTTGTAGATAATTATTTTATAAAACAAACAAAACACACAGTTCCCGTGACTGCACAGGCTTACCGAGATGCAAACTGAGATGTGGTTGGGAGAATTCGAGAGCCGATCAGTGCTGCTCTCGAATTCTCCCAACCACATCTCGGTTTGCATAAGCCTGTGCAGTCACGGCAACTATGTTTTATTTGTTAAATACAAAAGACTTGTCATTAGCATAACTCGGTGAACCGTAGAATTGCCATCCTCCTCACCATCCTCCTCATCATCCTCCTCACCATCCTCCTCACCATCCTCCTCGCCATCCTCCTCGCCATCCTCCTCACCATCCTCCTCACCATCCTCCTCACCATCCTCCTCACCATCCTCCTCACCATCCTCCTCACCATCCTCCTCACCATCCTCCTCATCATCCTCACCATCCTCCTCACCATGCTTCTCACCATCCTCCTCATCATCCTCCTCACCATCCTCCTCACCATCCTCCTCACCATCCTCCTCACCATCCTCCTCACCATCCTCCTCACCATCCTCCTCACCATCCTCCTCACCATCCTCCTCACCATCCTCCTCACCATCCCCCTCACCATACTCCTCACCATCCTCCTCACCATCCTCCTCATCATCCTCCTCACCATCCTTCTCACCATCCTCCTCACCATCCTCCTCACCATCCTCGCCATGCTCCTCACCATGCTCCTCACCATGCTCCTCACCATGCCCCTCACCATACTCCTCACCATCCTCCTCATCATCCTCCTCACCATCCTTCTCACCATCCTCCTCACCATGCTCCTCGCCATCCTCGCCATGCTCCTCACCATGCTCCTCACCATGCCCCTCACCATACTCCTCACCATCCTCCTCATCATCCTCCTCACCATCCTTCTCACCATCCTCCTCGTCATCCTCCTCACCATCCTCCTCACCATCCTCCTCACCATCCTCCTCACCATCCTCCTCACCATCCTTCTCACCATCCTCCTCGTCATCCTCCTCACCATCCTCCTCACCATCCTCCTCACCATGCTCCTCACCACCCTCCTCACCACCCTCCTCACCACCCTCCTCACCACCCTCCTCACCACCCTCCTCACCATCCTCCTCACCACCCTCCTCACCACCCTCCTCATCATCCTCCTCACCACCCTCCTCACCATCCTCCTCATCATCCTCCTCACCACCCTCCTCACCACCCTCCTCACCACCCTCCTCACCATCCTCCTCATCATCCTCCTCACCACCCTCCTCACCATCCTCCTCACCACCCTCCTCACCACCCTCCTCACCACCCTCCTCACCACCCTCCTCACCATCCTCCTCACCATCCTCCTCACCATCCTCCTCACCATCCTTCTCACCATCCTCCTCGTCATCCTCCTCACCATCCTCCTCACCATCCTCCTCACCATGCTCCTCGCCATCCTCACCATCCTCCTCACCATCCTCCTCGTCATCCTCCTCGCCATCCTCCTCACCATCCTCCTCACCATCCTCCTCGCCATCCTGCTCACCATCATATTCACCATCCTGCTCACCATCCTCCTCACCATCCTCCTCACCATCCTCCTCACCATCCTCCTCACCATCCTCCTCACCATCCTCCTCACCATCCTCCTCGTCATCCTCCTCGCCATCCTCCTCACCATCCTCCTCACCATCCTCCTCGCCATCCTCGCCATCCTGCTCACCATCATATTCACCATCCTGCTCACCGTCCTCCTCACCATCCTCCTCACCACCCTCCTCACCACCCTCCTCACCACCCACCTCACCACCCACCTCACAAAAAAGGGCTAATACGGTGCGCCGTATACTACTAACACCATTGTCACGACGGGAATAACCGAGAGTGGATGGTAGTTATGAATGAATGAATGATCTGTTTATTTCAACCTCTTGCAGCTATACAGCTGAATTACAGGTCAGGTCAAGTCACATTACATAACATATAGATTATATTACAAATAAATTATGAAAATCGCACAGTAACAAACTGACCAAATCGGTCTGTATTAAATTTGGGCTTGTGTTTAGGGGGGTGCCTAAGATTGTACCTGGTGTCAGATTATTGACGTCAGCGCGGTCGCCTTGCTTGAAAAGTGGGGTGACTATCGCGTTTTTCCAGTCATCTGGGAAGATACCCTGCCTGATAGACTGATTGAAAATAGCGCAGATAGGCACACAGATGAGGTCAGCGCATTCTCGATTTAATCTTGACGATTTTGTCAAGGCCAGTAGCCTTTGACTTATCTAATTTGTTTAACAATGCTAAAACGTTATTTGGATCAGTCAGTTGTAACTGAAACCTTTCATGTGTGCTACTGAGATATATTTGACAGACATAGCAACCACAATCAATCTGACTGACAAGGTTTGGGCCAAATGTTGCAAAATGATTATTAAATTCATTGGAAAGCACCGTTGGAGTAGTCATAGATGATTCGTTAACCTTAAGTGACGTCACCGATGTCTTCCCAGATTTTCTGGAAGTAAGTTCGTTAATTGTCTGCCAAATTTTCCCGTGGGATCACTAGTGTTTTCATTGAATTTATCATGATAGTAGGCTCGCTTGGCTAGCCTTGACGCTAAAGTTTTAAATAACGCCCAGTCAGTAAGGTCGTTTGGCTTGAAAACTTTATTTTTAAGGTATCTCGACTATGCATTAGATCATTGGTGGAAGCTTTGAACAAACGCAAACGGCCTCACACAGGAGGCATACCCTGTCTTCGTGAACTCGACAAGAAAATGGAGGTCGCATGTCGAAAGCATATAACCGCTTTGTGTGAAGTTCATCCTTGAATTTTTGCTTTCCATCGTCGGCTAGAGATGCACAAATAGTTCTAAAATACTTTTAAATGTGGGAGCTATAATCTTGACAGCTAAACTTTGCATTACTCTTTTATTTTACCTACACTTTTGGTTAAAACATATTTCGCTGTGAAAAACTTGCGAAGGCGAGATAATGTCCCGTTGGGTGTGTTTACGATGCGAGGCAGGGGAAAAAATCACCTGTATATTTGAATAAATTATAAGTCCTCAAAAACAATTTACCGTCAGTCTACGGTTTGGGTGTAAATTTGCATAACCATTGTCCGCTGCCATTTGGCATTTAAGCTTGACAACCGATGACGATTTGATCCCCAGAATACTGAAACACGAACATGAAACTCCTGCGCTCATCGCTTGTATTCTGAAGGAGAACAAAATGCATAGCGAGCAAGTATAAGGGCTGTATTGCATACCAGCAATTTAAATTACGAACACGCATTCATAGCAATTAGATTTAGCGACAAGAGCAGCGTCGACTTCTGATATTTGATACAACATCTTAAGAATAGTGTACAGAGCTGAGATTTTTTTTAGGGTGGAAATTTGGGCTTTTCGACGGTCATCCCTACCTTGAAGTTTCCCGCCCCCCCGCGTTCAAGTCGAAGGCATAGGTTGAAAAGACGACAAGGAAACGAATGCCAGTGAAATTTTGACAGATACGTTTTTCTAAATAAGCGAGATTAAGCTAGTTCTATGTACGCATGTGCGCCGTTTCAGCCAATCAGCGAAAATCAACTCAAATTTTCGGCTTTTTCTAATATCGGCAAGCTCTTTTCAAATATGTCACGCAACACAAACTCCCCATTGTCCTTGGTATTCAAGTTGAGTTACGTCACCCATCTTCACGCAGTGTGGCGAGTGATAGCGCCTGGCAAATATCATCATGTCAAAAATATCAATGGTTACATTGTTTGTTAGCCTGCGTAAGCAGCGCCACTAGTGCGGCTGCTTACTGAGGGACAGATCATTACCGATCATACTGAGGGACCGATCATTATTTATGGCCTGTGGGGGGCTGAGGGTTTTTTTGGGATCACTTCATTTTTGGGCGAGCGAAAAGGGGGATCTCTCGAAATCTCATGCCCTGAAAGACCACAAGAGTTCTTCCAGCAACTTCTAAATCATGTGCATTAAAAAACTTCGGCGCGCTAAGGAAGGCTTCTAAGACAGTTTTTATTGAGAACGCGCGCAACGAAGCCAATAAACCCCCCCCCCCCCAAAAAAAAAAAAATAATAATAATAATAATAATAATTAATAAAATAAAACTATGTTCGAAAGAACTGACACTTTAGGTCAGCGTGAGTTCTACGTTACAAGCATAGACATTTATCATTCAGGCCGCGCTTTACGCACATGAAGAATAATAATTTCGTCATTTGTGACGCGCTTTGCGCGCATGAAGAATTTGCAGTATTTGCTATACACAAAAATGGAATGTCCATCAATCGTTTCTCTGAGTCTTGATGCAGTTGATGAAATGCGTTCATTAAAATCAGGGCGCGCTTCGCGCTCAGCAAAAGAAGAATGCGATCCGCTCTTTCTGTAAAACGTTTTCCACTACAAATAAGCCGGAGGGGAGGTCACGGAAAAGTTTAACACCTCTGTGGGGGATCACGTAAACCATAGTACTTAAAGAGGGGGGATCACTTTCTTTTTACCGTATATTGCGCAAAATTCTCAGATCCCCCAGGCGATGAATAATATAGCGTTAAATCGTGATAGACAATTCGGAAAGCGCGCCTTTGTAGTCTTTCTAATTCATCTGATAGATATGATGGAAGGCTATTATGGAACGTCTCGCAGGCATATTCTGCTACCGGCCGGATGTACGTAGTGTAGAAGTAAATAAGCTCGCGAGGATCTAAACGCGCGCGCTTGAGTTGTCTTAACCATCTGCACCCGGACAATGGTAATGTCAATGGTAAATCTGCACCCAGACCGTAGACTGAGTAGCCCATTTCACGATTAAAAAACGCGGCACTTTTGGAAGCCTGTGTTTTACACCAAAGAGAAGCTCAAGTGGGCAATGTTTGTTCAAGCGCGCGTGTTGTTCAAAAATGGCGTGAAGAAAAGTTGAGAAAGTTTCATATTCGCCACTACTGTCCTCACTAGTTGCCATTTTGGCAAAGGGAAACAATGCCCACAGAGAAACATTGCCCGCCTGAGCCTCTCTTTGGTGTATAATACAGGATTCCCAAATAATCGATTTAACCGTATCCGAATATCGGCAGCTGTCGGTTCTTCGCACAAATCAGTAGCTTGGGAAGCCTGTGGCTTGCCTATATGCATGCTGGGTAAACATCTGAGCCCGCGAATCATTATGTAATTTCAAGATGGCGGCCAACATGCGAATTTTACGTTCATGTTGTTTTCTAGGAAGAAATCTATTTAAAGATGCGACAAACAGGAACATTACGGAAGTTATTGCTAGAGGCAATGCTACTTTTGCCTCGCATGGCAACACAAGGAACGTTTTGCTGTCTTTAGGAGCTCTTGGTGGGATTAGCTTTGGAATTGGGTATTCTCTCAAAAGACGACCTCAACTTGCTTGCGAGGAAGAGGAAGAATTTAAGCCAGTTAATGCGCAGAAGTCCTCCATAGCTGCGTCCACCCTTCAAAAGCCTAAAATTACTTTGTATCAGTACCAGACATGCCCGTTTTGCTGTAAAGTTCGTGCATATTTGGACTATTATGGCCTGGAATATACAAAGGTCGAGGTTAATCCACTGACGAGGAAGGAGATTGGGTTTTCTAAAGAGTACAGGAAAGTGCCTATTGCTGTGGTGGATGGAACACAGGTATGTAGGGGCCACTTTACACGAGCTATTTAGAACTTAAAACTTTGAATAGTTACTCCCTATGATAGATTTCTCTAATTACGGGAGGGACAGACAGCGGGTGTTCTACAGCCTGTGAAGGTGGCTGGGCACCTTGAGCGCTCTTATAGCAGGTGTAAGAGCCGATTTAAATGATGGCAGGTCTGCAGCGCTCACAACGTCAGCAGGAAGGCAGCTCCATGTACGAATAGTTCTTGGGAAGAATGAGTAGTTGTTGCAAGTGACATCCTCAAAATGCTATCTTCTAAACTAATGTACATATCAGTCAATCAAACTTCACTGTTCTGAGCCCTGTAGGGAGATCATTATTATTAGCAGTGTTTTTTTGGCTTTCTCTCCTCTAATCACTTTAAATAGTATCTGGAACAAAGTTCCCAGCCTTGTTCCTGTTCTCTTTACTACCCAGAAGAAAGCAATATTGAGAATTCCTTTGATTAGGTTAATGATTCATCTGTGATAATCAGCACCCTCCATTCAAGTCTAATAACTCAGCAGTCCCCAGAAACTATCCTGGCATTCTACCCTGAGATGAAGTTCAAAGATGAGAATGGCAAAGAGAAAGTGGAGTATGCTAACAGGCATGCCATTATGTACTTGGACAGAGTGGACAAGAAAACACAAGATAAGCTCATGTAAGGTTAACTTGGCATGACTGTGAACTTTGCACAAAATAATATCATTCAACCTTAATTCCTTTGTGTGCTCTAGACAAATGTAGAAACATCCTTTCATTTGCTTTAAGATTGTTCCCACTCACACTCAGACCCCTAATAACATAAATAAAAAATAAGCTTGGTCTGGTTGCTTGAAAGTGGTTTAGCACTAATCTAGGTTTAATAAGTATTAAATTATTATTACTATTTAATAAAATTTAAGTCACAAAAAAGCAACTCATACAGACACAAGTTCCAGCCCTAGAGAGGCTACAGACAGTCTATTCCCACTTTTTATTGTAGATAATATTATATGGAATAAAGCCATTATTATTGTTATTATCTAACTGCAGGGAGGAACGCAAGTGGCGTGCATGGGTAGATTCAACTTTTGTCCACACGTTATCACCCAACATCTACCGTACAACTGCAGAGGCCATGCAAGCTTTTGAATACTTTTCCAGTGTTGGGAACTTTAACACATGGGAAAGATACTCTGTTCGGTACTTTGGTGCCTTCAGCATGTATGTCCTTGGGAAGCACCTCAAAAGCAGGTAAGACAATTTGGTTGTTAGCAATTAAAAGTAGTAATACCCACAAATTATGTTGTAACAGTTAATGGTAAGATTTGCAAAGGACTGGTTTTAAGTATTTGGCTGTTCTTAAAAAAAATAGTTGCACACCCCTACTGAGGAACTTCAAATTTTAAAATATTGCTCTACCAAATGTGAGGCTCCTGACAACCCCTGAGAAAATTTGAAGCAACCCCTGTGGAAATTCCTCATTCTCTTGAGCCCCCCTGTGGAAATTCCAAAGTTGCAAATGGGTACGCTGGGAAATTCTGAGGTAAAAAGAAATGCCCTGTGGAAATTCCAGGAACAAAAAAAAAACTCTGGTCCCCAAATAGTGAAGTCTGGTCGCCATAATAGAAATCTGGTCGCTATTTTTTTTCTCCCCAATTAATGCTGTTAGCAACTAATTTTGAGAAGGGCATTTTTAAAAGCCTACAAACTGACAAGGTAAGTCACCATTTGGCAATAATAAGGTTACCTTGCTTGCCAATCTCTAAGGTGACCATAAATGGTTGAAATTCCTGGCCTGCAATTCTGAATAAAACATGTAGGAGTGACTGCAAAGTGATTACCACACAAAAGTCATTCTTAAATTCATTGAAATGTTGTTTTTTTAGATATAGACTGAAGGACGATGTTCGTCAGTCCTTGTATGAGGAAGCAGAGAAATGGATGAAAGCTGTTGGTAAAAGGAAATTTATGGGGGGATCAGCTCCTAATTTAGCAGACCTGGTAGGTCCACTTTATATCATTAACCTTCTCAGTTTACATTAATAGTTGAAAGTCCACTGAAACTCGCTAAAATCTATAAGCATTGAATAACACTAAATAGAATAAAGAGGATATTACATGGCCACGTGGAGAAATCAATGAAATACCAAATTCTTATTTTATTTGAGTAAAACCTAAAAATCAAGCATAGAGCTCAGGCAAGTGTGTTATTTATCACCCATTATTATTCATTGAACATATTTCTGAGCATCTGATTGTTTGAGCGCCACCGGCGAATCCTTGATGTTTTAAAGGCAAGCAACTTATTCGATCGATGGATAAATTATTGCATGCATGACGTCACACAATCTCAAAGACGTAAAGCGAGGAAATTCAATTTGAATAAAACAATTAATGAATTAAGCTTTCGTATGTTGTGGAGAATTATTCAGATCTCCACGATGGATAACACCCCCTCGATCTGAATAATTCTCCACATCATATTTAGAGGCATTTATATAATAAAAAGGGGTGTTTCTGATGTCTCTCACATACACTAAATTAGCGCGGGAGTGACCAACCTTAGTAGTGACTGTGCTTATGACTGCTTGGCAGCCATTGGCGCCGTGAGATCCAGTGTAATTCAGCTTACGGGCTGCAAGTCTGGAGAGTTAGTCACTATACATTATATTTTCAAATGGGACTTACATAATGTGTTAAATCACATGTTTTTGTTATAGTTTATTGTGCGACTTCTCCAACCGGGCCATCCTGTAAAAAGTTTGTCATTCAAAGGTTCAAACCATTTTAAGGAAATATAATACCTGAATTACGTTTGGCAATGAGTAATTAAGTGTTTTGAGATATGTCATATGTCATTTTAAAGCTAAAAGGTTGGTCTATCTGATGAATAATTTTGTTTTCATTATATTGTACATGAACATATTGTATTCTGTTACCTCTAAAAAAGTAGTGACTTTCTTTAAAAAGTTCCAGCTTCTTCCAATCAAATTGCACAGCTCTAAATTTAAGTAAAATCTATTCTTTAGAAGGCGATCTAAAAAAATGTGTGCGGGATTTTTGATTTTCCTTTCAAAACATATTTTATGCTAATTTTTGTGTTAGCATTGCCAAAAATATCGATTTTCAACCAGTTTTACGTGATATTTCCGCAAATACGTAAAATATCAATAATCCCGCACACCTTTTTTCAGATCGCCCTCTAAGGAATACATTTTGCGGAAATCTGGAGCTTTTAACATTAACTGGAAGTGGCAGGAGCTCTTAAAAAGCAAAAATTGGTACTTTCTCTTTGAAGCACAAAACGACGAAAACGATCCATCAAAGTAACGTTGCATAGAAATATACCACTTAGTAAGTAAGGACGCGATAGTGATTTTTTTCGCGAAAATTTGACATCCCTCGCGCAAAGATATACTCATACCTTAAGGAGAATGAGCGAGACTAATTGTGCGCAGCAACTAACAGTTCTCTCGTCTTTTCCAGGCTGTCTATGGAGTTCTCAGTGGTTTAGAGGGTCTTGATATGCATAATGACCTCCTGACCAACACCAGTATCAAGCCTTGGTACGAGCGCGTCAAGAAAGCAGTAAAGTCACACACAGGGGCTGCCGCACACTCTGCAGTTGAGAGTTAATAAAGGAAGAGAGCTTGAAGCATCTGACATTAAAACATATTAATAGGCGTCAGCGAATCATCTCCCCTATGCCGTGGTTTGCCTTCTTTTATGCTACGATCTTGGACAAAATTGTTGGCAAAAAGTGACATTTTTTGTCAAAAATGCCTAGGGACTGCTGAAAATGTGTTCTGTCGTTTGAAATTCATCCCCCTTTTTGAAATCCCCCTTGAAACGAATTTATGCTGAAAGGACCAGCATTGATTCGGGGAAGGGGGTGAAATATCGGCTTATAGGTCTTGTACGGCAAAGAGAGTGAATTCACAATAGATGTTAAATTTTGTCAACACATTTTGTCCAAGATTGTAGATATTGTACATATCTTATTAGATGTTTTTTTTTCTTGTAATACGGGTAGAAATTTTACGAGTTGCGGACGTATTTTTCCGAGCCCCGCAAAAATGTTTTCTTTTCTTGTCAAGATTCACCAGTGCAGAAAACGTACATGTTTTGACTAGCACGTATGCAGCCATTCAAATGGGCGCGCAACCGGTTCGTAACCGGTTTGCTACCATTCTCGAACCAAGGCTCTGGTGCGACCACTGGCGCATGCGCGAGATTTGATACAGAGCCATTTAGAGAAAGGTCTATCCTCTAAAGTTCAAAATCAGCCAATCAGTAAAGGCCCTGCGAGTAGACGAGCCGGGGAACTCAGGATTCGAGAATGGTTTGCTCGTGTAATACGGCTTTCTGCCGTGTAATACGCTGCATATCTCTCAATTTTGACCTTATATGGTAAAATGACTTCATAATCGTATCAAACCGTTGATGGGAACGAGTTACTACATGCCTGCAAACCAGAGGCTCATGGGAAACACAAAGTGAGGATAAGATAGGCATTCTTACGTAAGATTTAAAATAATTTTCGCTATCAAATTTCCAATTGCAAACCAAGTCTATAAACTGTTCAGCCTGAACAGAAATAAAAAATGTCATTTAATAATCCAATTCCATCCGCTCGATAACACACGAAAATACCCCAAATCTGTGCTTATCTAGAGGTTAAAAGGTTATTTAACAAACCTAGATGATTATTTTGCTCATTTCGTTTGAATTTGACTACATTTAAGCAACCTAAATTTGCCTCAAAATCGTGACACTGCCACTTTAAGCCTTTTGTAAGTTGTTTTTGTACTTGTATATTTGTTAGTGTTTCCTAAAGAATTGTTTAAGGTTATTCCCCTGTTTTGCACAGCGCACGCTGTTCTGCGCACGGACGCGCGATCAATTCGTTCGAAAATGACGCAATCGAGCGCAAGCTAAATATCCCCATTTGAGCGAGAAACACCAAGAAAAAGTCGCTTTTTGGGATATTGCGCGAAAACAAGATTGGGCACCCCAATTTTTTATTTACCATTTTGATAAGACTATCATTCCCCTGTTATAAAAAAAGTTTAAAGAAATTTCCACGACAAGTTTTTGAGCTATCGTCATAAAAAGCCCCAAAATGAGACACCAAAGACTCTCAAATTATCACGAGCGGTGCGCATATTTTTGCACATTTTCAAGAGTAGCGTCAACACACATAGAAAATTAAACATTCTAATGTTCGCCCTAGGTAGTGAAGCATCCAACAGTTCTGTTCAAACTTGCAAGCGAACTGGATTGCTTCATTAGTGAGCGTTTTATCACAATTTTCTTGTTTCACGTATTCCTTCACAAAGTAGCCCTCAGACACTAAAAATGGGGTATGTTTGCGCCATCACAGTTTCTAAACGAGCATGGGCACCCCCTCTGTTTATTTCATATTTTCATTCCTTATATACTAAATAGTAAATAGACAAATTAAGAAAAAAATTCTACGACAAGTTTTATTTCAGGGGAATTACCTTAAGCTACCTAAAATAGCCCCTTTTCCAAAATGGCAGTCGAAAATTGAAATCGATTTTTGTTATAAATGAGCACCAGCACTACAACAAGCTTCATCACTCAAGTAAAACTACAAAATTTCGCTGCATTATATCCAATATCTTCCGAGAAACTGAACGTTGAAAATTTACAGACGTTTGTATGACTTGGTGTATGCGTCATACCCCCCAGTCATACAAATATCTGTAAAATGTTCAATTTTCTAGTGCCAGTATTTGATTTCCCATTTTGGAAAAAGGTATATTGACTTTTTGTGTTTAACTATATATTGTACAATGTTTACTGATGTAGCCAGTTCGACATTCATGACCAAGATTATTGTCGAGAAAGCTTTTTATTTGAAGACATAATTGACATACTATTACGCTGTACAATGTAATATAAGGTGAGAATCTATTTTTAAGTACTATTGTGTTCATAAATAACTTTTTAAGTTATTAAAATGAATATGTTTTATAAAGGCTGGTTTCCATATAGTCGTATCTGTCTCATCAGTCGACCGTGAAACAATGAAAATTGGAATTATTCTTATGTTTCACGGTTGACTGATACGACAGATACGACTATATGGAAACCAGCCTTAAGAAACGATTTAGAAATACACGAAACAAGGAAAATAAGTGATAAATCTATAAAAAATAACGTTTTACGTGTCGATGTATTAGCTCGTAGATCTTATTGGGGACACTATAAACAAACAAACAAAGGACAAACTCTGATAACAACCCTAACTGACCGCGAGGCAAACAAGGTGCTTGTACAAACAAATCAGCAGTGGCCAGAGCGGAACTGGAATTCGACAACACCGACTGGCGGTTAGGCTGGCATCCTTACCACTGGACCAGGTTACCTTCCGTTTTGCACCTCTACTTGTGTTTTTTGATATAGTGTATATAGTGGTTTCAATAAAGTTTGTCACCCAAAAGACTAAAGCCTCAAGCTGTCGGCGCCAAGCCTTGTGAGTCATTTGTTGTCTCACGTGCTATCAAAATTCAATTCGATTTACCCGCGTGTTGGGGACAGCGCGATTTTTAATTTATAGTGCACTTCAAATCTCAAATTGGAGGGCGCAAGAACTTTATTCTTAAACGTGAACGACAGTACTGCGTACAGTATTAAGCTGTCCGTTTTACTTTTTACGCTTTTCCTTTGTCAAGAAGGAAATCAAATACTGACGGGGTATTTTGTGAGCTGATTGCATGAGAACCGAACTACTGAATCCGCTGGAATATTCTTTAGAACAAATATCTAAAGAAAGAAATATTTCGCAAATTCTATTCTGCTTTCCGTCTGTCCGTTTTTGCTAGTCATCCTACACCTTCGAAGGTATAATGAAAGTAAATTATCGGAACGCTCGCGTACAAATTCAAAAGACGCGCTTATTAATAAAGAGTAATACATCTTCAGAAAGCTTTAGGCGCCCAAAGTGAAATTTCAATTGAGCATTCGATTGGAACGAAGTACAATTATTATAATTGTAAGTGTCTTTATTTCATTTCTTTGAGAAGCGAACTCTTTGAGCAAAATAAACACAGAATGCTAATTGTATCATCCAACAATTTTGAGGGAAATTAGATTTTGGGTTGTGACCGTGAACTGTCAAATTTTGCTGAGCTTTGGCTGAAAGTTTTATCAGACATTCGCTCTTAAGAATGCACATTTTTAAATGCCAGTGCAATTCTCTCACTCGAATTCGGAAACACGTTAAAGTCTAAGGTCGACTTCGCTCATCGCGCGCGGCATTTTTGACTCATGGAGAATATTTGTTATTCAAAGCACGAATGACCCACAATGCTTGGCGCCGACAGCTTGTAGGCTTTAGTCTTTGGGGTGACAAACTTTATTGAAACCACTATATACATTATAAACGATTTCTGTGCGACGGAACATAGTGACGGAAAATTACGACACAAGATCTTTGTTTTAAAATTGGGTTGCCCAATTACTACACTACCTGGGATCATGGAATTCCATTCCGCAATTTTTACTACATTCAGATGTACGCGTCGCTTTTAGGGAGGTCCCACCAGCGCCTCCTCCACGTACAGAACACCAAAGCAACTTCCCATTGTATTTCCACAGCCAATCATGATCGAGCTGTTGTGTTCGAATAACCAATCAAAATCCACGTAGGAAAGCCGCACTCGGTTTTCCCGCCAAATCAAACCTTTAAAAATGTTTCAATTTTCCTTAATATTAAATGGATCAAAATGGCAGAAACCCCAAGAAAGTTGTCGAGCAATACTATAAGACTATGGATGTTCCTTTTGGAACAATCTGAGCAATGTAACTACAGTATCGCGGACTGGGAAAATAAATATTTTTGAGAAAAGCTCATTCGATTACGTGGAACTACTAAAATGTTCGACGGGCGAAGATCTAAATGTGTACGAAAAGGAAAAGGGACGTCAGTCTATTCGTCTGTACAAAGTGCTACAAGAGACTTCTTAAATAGAAAGAACTTTTTAAAACATTTTCAAGGGATAAAGGACGAGATAGATGGAATTTACGCGGCAGTGAAATGAAGGGGGAAACGCCAGAGACCCGCTGAATGCGGCGAAGAGGTGGAACAGTTTCGAAAGCCCGCCGCTAAAGCCTACGGCAAACGCCGAACTTCAAAAACTTCGCTTTTCTTCTGTCGAACCTTTCCTTTTTCAAAGGATGCCGCTTCATTATACTTATTTGGTTTGTATTGGAACGGCGCGACTCTGGCACGACGTTTACCAGGGGCGGATCCAGGAATTTCTGAAAGGGGGGGCCGGATAGTGAAAACATGAGGCTAAAATTTTCAAATTTCCTCAACCAAATACAGTAAATGTATGGGAAAATCTCCCGAGAAAAGGGGGCGCGGCCCATCCCTAAATCCGCCCCTGTTTGCCGTAGGTCTATTAAGTCTCTCAAGTTCTCGGCGGCAGAAAATTCACCAAGTTCCTCCGTTTCCAACAATTATACTACTTGTACTTCTTCAATGGGCCAAGCAGACGGGGGGTGACAGCCCTAAGAAAGGCTGTTTCGGGAGTTTTGCGAAAAAAACGTCGAGAAATTTATAAAATTGTGAGCTATGAGTAATTCCTGCAATAGCGCTATATCAATGTAATCTATTTATTTAACATTATTATAATCAGTTGTCCTCTACCAGTTGTATTAGTACGTAAACAAAATGATAGGGTCGCTTTTACATTGACTATGATCGAATATTATTTTTTCCAATTACTCTTAGTCGTAAACATTCTGTAATCTTGCCAACTCCTAAATAATCTATTTAACAATTAGACCTCGAGGCCGAATGTGCTATGATGAATAGACCATGAGGCCGAAGGCCGAATGGTCTATTGATATCATAGCACATAAGGACGAGAGGTCTAATTGTTTTAGTATAAACCAACTAGTTGGTCAGTTTTGGCAATGAATTCCATTATTTTATGTTGAAAAATCAAGTTTCCTTGCAAAGAAAGGCGGTGGTTTTGCCAGGCACGGTCTATCACTAATAGACCATTAGTAGCTCAGCCAATCAGAACGCAGGATTTGTAATAGACCATTAGTTGGTTTATACTAAAGTGTTATATCTCGAGTATAAAGATTTCTTTAAAATAGAAATTAGAAAATCGCCCTAGGTTTCGCTTAATCACTGAAAAACGAATATTAGGCATTGGGATCAAGATTTCTGAAATAAGAGAAATCTCAAATGAACATTTTTCACTTTCGTAAATGTGCCAAGCGTTGATTTAGTAAAATATTAAATGTATAAAACGCTGAATATTTCAGGTCAGTTTCGCAGTACTGTCACCAGAAATTCATAACTCAGTGGCGCATGACGAGTCCAGATTCTTTCCATATGGGTTTATTGTCCTGTACTTTTCGCGTTTGCGCAGCGTATCATCATAAAGCCCAGCCTTGAGAACCGCCGCAATCATGTAATTGACTCCATGTTGGGGCACTAGTGAGGTGGGCGAGCACAGGGAGTCCAGTATTTTTATTTAAGACGTCCGTTCTGTGTTTGCAGACACGATCCCAAAGCCTTCTTCCAGATTCTCCAACGTAAACCATGATTGGGCATTTATGACAGGAAATGCAATAAGGGAGTGGTCATTATTTAACGGGGGGGGGGGGGGGGGGGGGGGTGGGCCGGCAAATATATGGGGGGGGGCTTTGATTTTTTGGGCGCCGATTTAGGGGGGGGGGCTCAAATTTTTGGGCTTACGTTTGAGGGGGGGCCAAATTTTTTTGGGCGCTGATTGTTAGACAGGGTGACATCGATGGCTGCTTTCAGGGTACCTGATGCCTTTATAAACAGAGTGTTTTTTTTGGTCGGCTCGCGCTGCGCGCTCGCCATCTACAACAATAAATACTAGCTTGCGCGCGCATAAAAAGCGGATGCTCGGTGTAGTACTTACAAACTAAAACATCGTACTGGCTATGATTCTTCAGCGTGATTTTCGTCTCTCAGAAATAAGAATTTCATTCGCCTCGTAAATCATACAAGCAAACTACGCGCGCATCGGGAAACATACAAGCAAACTACTCAGTTGGCCAGCCCTCGCCACTGCCTGAGGCTTGAGCAAAATGAAAGTTTACAAAGCATTATTAAAGATGCTTCGACCCGCGCAATCTTAGAAGTCTCTATTAACTATTTTGAAATTCAACTTTTACCTTTGGAAATAGAACAACTGCGGTGGTTAGTAGGGTAGGACAGAGTGGTGAAGGGGTTCTCCGTGATTCACCCCAAATTTGCTCCGTTCGTGAAAACAGGAAAATTATTGCCGTGATCCGCGGAAATCTCATGCCCTCGTGACCCGTGATTTTACGAATTTCTCTTACGTGACTCGTGATTACAGGCCTAGAGATTCGTGAAACGTGAAAGCTGGTCATTAGGGACGGACCATTTGATACTTGATTGTCTCCTGACTGCTTTTTAGGGAACCCGACGTCCTTATAAATAGACTGATTTTTTTGGTCGACTCGCGCTGCGCGCTCGCCATCTACAACATTAAAATATTTTTTTAAATTGAGTAAATTTACTATCAGCCAGCAGTAAATAAAGGTTTAGCAAATGTCAGGAACCCCAATTGTTGAACACCAAGTTCTCATTTACTCCTGGACTTTTCCCATTCTTTCAACTTATATGTCAAAAATTTGCAGCGCGCTTCGCGCGCAAAGAGAATACTTTGGTGTAGCATTTACAAACTAAAACACCGTACTGGACTATGATTAATTTTGGAAATTTTCTATTATGTTTCTTCCGTGACTCCATTTCTTCAGCGTGATTTTCGTGTCCCAGAAATGATAATTTCATTAACCGCGTTAAGTTTGATTTTCAAAATCGCGGCGCGCTTGGCGCGCATCAGATTTTTAACAAATTGTGCAGATTTTTAACAAATTCCAAACACAAGGCTCTGTACTGATACACCAAAGAGCACTTGGATAAGAAATAGAATCCTGAATCCGAATATCTTCATAGTAGCGAAAATCCAAAATCCGTGACCAAAAACCCGAACTGTTCCGGATGCTATACACGTTGATAATGTCCGATGTACAAGAAGGAGGAATTGCAATATCTTTTTTCCACGAATCCTAATACTTTTTCAATAGTGATTATCAGTTTTGCGTGGATCAATCAACTCTTTTAAGAGTTCG
Source organism: Scolanthus callimorphus (assembly GCA_033964015.1). Taxonomy (NCBI): domain Eukaryota; kingdom Metazoa; phylum Cnidaria; class Anthozoa; order Actiniaria; family Edwardsiidae; genus Scolanthus; species Scolanthus callimorphus. The sequence goes on along the minus strand of CM066911.1, from coordinate 27,587,642 downwards.
AAAAAACTGTGATTTTTCTATTCACATGGCATAACAGTAACACTACGAGAGGGGGGGGGGGGGGGGGGTCATATTTTTTGGGCTAGCATTTGAGGAGGGGTCAATTTTTTTTGGGCTTGCATTTTAGGGGGGGTCTAAATTTTTGGGCCCCGGGTTTGAAAAAAATGCCCCCCCCCCCCCCCCCCCCGTTAAATAATGACCACTCCACTTGAGATTCATGTGAAACTCCCTGTGGTCGTGAATGTGCCACGCGGAGTGGCGATGTTGATATTCGCGTTTGCGTGTCCGTAGATTGAATAGAACCCTTAGGCTTAGTTCTGTGAACCAATCGATCTATGGTTGGCACATTAATGACAATGGATAGTGTCAGCATTAAAGCGCTATAGGTTCGATAAGTCTTAGGGCAAACGTCTTTGGATAATCGACGCGCGACGTTTGCCTAGGCCTATGTTACTTTGGAAAATGGACAAGATTTCGTCCCGTTTTGAGCGATCTATAGTATTATATCGCTTCTTGAAATGTAGAATGTGTTAGTTTAAAATAAGAAAGCTTGTAAATAGCGGCGCTCTGGATCCAATTGGATGCTAGTCTTGGAATAGGTGGGCGCATTTTCGGTCGAATTATAAATGCGAAAATTTTATCAACGACTTAGCTCAGATTTGCCACAAGCAGTGGAAAGAGCGTGCTTAAATTAGTAAAACTGCCAAGTTTGAGACCGATCGGTTACAAACTCGCGAACATTTATCCTTGCAAACAAACGTAAACAAGCCGTATTTTTACAGAGGTTTGTATGGAATTTTTAATTGGGGGGGGGGGGGGGGGGATCTTGCACCCCAAAACTAGAAATATCTATAACTTCGGTTCCTTTTAACGGATTGCCCTGAAACTTGGGATTATTACTTATTGCCTATGCGCTCTTCGACTGGAATGTTTAGATTTTAGCTAGCTTATTAATTTAAGATATTAGAATTATATTTATGTTTTTATGAAACTGTTTTATTTTTGACGTAGCGTCGCCGGTATCAAACTTTTATTGCTCAAAATTGGTTTTCTGACTAATGTCAATGTGATCTTTTCCGTGGTATGGATAGATTTTAACTTGGACGCCTGTATCAAAAGTTGAAGATTTCGTGACAGGCTATGACGTCACGATGCGCCCACCTATACAGTACTTAAATATGAAGACAAAGACCAAACAGAAGCAGGATTAAAACTAACGTTTCGGACATTTATTTCTGTCCTTCCGCCCTGATGAAGGACAGAAATAAATGTCCGAAACGTTGGCTTTAATCCTGCTTCTGTTTGGTCTTTGTCCTCATATTTGAATTGTAGAATACAAGCGGATTGCATTTATCTTTACTGCTTTTCGTTAAAGTTTTGCCTCGAGTCACAAATGAAGGACATTAATGTCTTAGGAAAAAAAATCAAACATGTACAAGACTTTCTAAATGTTTGTCCCTATCTACAAATCTTTTTTAAAATTCAACAAAAGTCCTAATCAAACTTAGAAGGCGAAAAAGTTGAATGTTTTAAAAACGCCGAGACGCTTTTCTAGATCACCTTAGGGTCTTTCATAATCATGGAAACTGACGAGTTCTAGATATTCAATAGACGGCGATACAATCAAGTCTATAGACCAGTTTATGACTGTGCCACGTAAATAGAAATACATGCAAACTGTTCATTGCGAATATTGAAAAAAAAACACGGTTGAACTAACCACGTTTTGGGATCCCTATTTTGGATAGTTGTTTCGTTTCTGTGGATTTAAAGTTGCGGCCAAATGGCTGATCGCATTTTTATACCGCATCGGGGGGGTTGAGGACCTCCTTTAAAAAGACCCCCTCCCCTGGAATTTCCACTACTGAAATAGACCCCATCCCCTGGAATTTCCTCATAAAGGACCCCCTCCCCTGGAATTTCCATTTATGCTGACAAAATACCCCTGGAAAATCTATTTTTGGATAAATGTCCCTGGAGAGTCACCTTTTTTACCCCTCCCCCTTGGAATTTTCAGTCTCCAAACACATTGTTTACATTCTTGCAATCAACACGTCAAACTGATTGACAGCTAAGCTGTCAAACGAATCGTTTGATTGGTTAAGAAGCGAGATGGTCGCATCTGATTGGCTAAAACTCTCCCAGTTTATCGGAATGGCGGGAAAAAACAATCCCGAGTTTACGGGAAACCATGGCACTGCGAAGCAAGAACTTTTCGAGGCAAAACGAGACAGGCCGGAAAATGGTTAGTTTTGAAGGAAAAAGAGTAAGTTTTCGGTAATTTGAACTTGGCAGAGTCTAGTTGAATAACTAAGCTTTACCTAGAGTGAAAAATTTCAGGAAAACAAGTCTATTTTCGACCTTATTTAAGACTTCACAATGCTTCCCGGTAATTAACGGGAGGTCAAGAGCTCCCGTAAAATATCGGCCGATTCAACGGGAACTTTTATGATTTCGAAAATAACGGGAGTTTTGAGAAACAGTCAAAACATATCGGGAGGTGTTAACGGGTAGGTTTACGGGTCCGATAAGTTACCGGGCGTTTTGAGAAACGGCCCCCAGATCGTGAAATACCGTGACCTCGGCCTTGAAAATACTGACCTCGGCCTCCGGTCTCGATCAGTATTTTCAAGACCTCGGTCACGGTATTTCACGATCCGGACCTCCCAGCCGGTAAATAACATATATCTACTCCTATGCATATGGCTTGGCCTAGCCACCTGTTGATGCTTCTGCTTTGGCTGAAAATGCAGGATATGGGGGATATGTGTGGGTTGCTTCGCCAAACCTGGACGAATGTTCATAGCATTGTCTGCCTTTGTTTATCGAGCCGAGACTGGTATGTGCGCGCACTCACATATGCATATTTTGATAATTACAACAGAACTTCCCCAAAGCGTATACAAAATCTATATAAACATAGTATCTGCACTTTGCAAGTTCTCAATAGTTGATTTACTGTTGACAGCTCTCATTGGTTGGAGCAGATTTTGTATAAAAGCGATTGTTTTCAATTCCGATAAATCGTTTTCAGCATGGCCAGCGTTCAGGGTCCGCACTAGAAGAGTCTGCCCAAAGTTTTTGTGAGCTTGGCCACTTGAAGGCCCATGCCACTGTTCTATTATGCATTGCACGCCGTGTTGTTCAAGGTGGATCGACCCAGTAATTTTGTACCCATGCCAACCAATTTTGAGCCCTTCATATAAACACAGGTTGATTTCTGCAGCCAATATAACACACATGCTACCAATAGACTGAAATACATGTCAGTGCAAAAGTTTTGGAGATCGGAGTTAGTATCACGTGACAATCGGGCCACGCCTATTTCTGTTTTTGTTTTGAAAACAAAGAAATATTAAACGAATCCAAAATCATGAGTGTTCAAAAACTTCAATTAATCTATCAACTGGCCTCTCAACCTATTTCTTTAAGAACACTTATTTTGGATTCGTTTAATATTTCTTTCGTTTTCAAAATCTGCTCCAACCAATGAGAGCTCTTACTAACAAAATCGAGCGAAGCGAGACGCTGGTTGCGAAGTTGTAGGGGACTAGGAGAAATCCGCTCGCGGTAACTGGTTGCGAAGTTCTGGGTTAGGTAGCTTGTTGAGTCCGACCGCGCTTTTGATGACGTCACATGAAAACCGAGAATTCTGACGGACTAGAACTTGGTCAAATGAGAAAATCAGTTTTTAATAAATAATTATTGAGTTTATTAATAATGTATTAATAATTAATGCAAATATAATATGTGTTCTACATATGGGGTACTTTTTCGTTAAGTGGCATATTCAAGAAAAATGGTCGTTTCTTGACAAGTGATACCTCATTATATCGTAGGCTAAACTATGGTATATAATTGTATTTTATTTTGTAAAATTCGATTTCCTTAGTAAGTTATGATTTTTTTGAATACTTTTTTTGTTGCATTTTTAAAAAAAATATCCTAGCGGACACATAATTGTCTCTAAAAATTGGCTCTTTTAAAAATTTCGAGAATACCCAACACGGTTTTTTAGAACACATCTAATAGTCTAGTCGGTAGTGGACACCGCCAGGGACTAGGAACGTGACATACTTTTTGGAATCCTTAGCTAAGGATGTCTAGAAACTGGTTTTAGATGTTAACAGCTCGAAATAGTGTCCCACGTCCCTATTTTGCCAGATGTTTGTTTTTAATTATATTCTTTTGTTATTTAATGAGATCCTTTTGTTATTCAATGAGGCAATTTTATAGACTGTAGCACTGTTCAGAAAAGCTCTTTAGATTCTAAATCTATACTTTTACGATCTTATACACTGATCACATGTAGACAAGTTAAATCGCTGCCCAAGCCTTTTCCCGTCACATACGCATATCGTTTTGGTATTTCCTAATAGGAATACAAAGGCCGACAGGGTCTTAGAAATATATATCAGTAAGAAACGTAACATATATAAAACGGGCATGTAAATTGTACATTTGTGTTCAGTCTATTATGACACTATAACAACATAAGTGATAAGACCGGGACGCTTTTCTGAACAGCGCTACAATCTATAAAATTGCCCCCATTGAATAAACTAAAGAATTGTATTTAAATAACAAAAATCTGACAAGATAGGGCCGTGGGACACTTTCCGAGTGTCATCTAAAACCAGTTTCTAGACATCCTAAGGATTCCAAAAAAAGTATGTCTCGTTCTAGTTCCGGGGGGTGCTCGTGAACCCCCTCTACCGACTAGACTATAAGCCCATGGAAAAATGTTGTTAAAGAACGAAAACATTGTATATTCGCGTGCGTTGAACTCTCGAAACTTGACCTGACGCATAGGAAAGGGAACTCATTAAAAGGGGAAAAAATGCCATCGTTTAGGTGAAGAAATAAGCTTCAAAATGAGGTATCACTTGTCGACTTTTTGTCTCGAAATTATACTATTTTAAGTTCTGAAATTTATATTACAAGATGCGGAAATTTATAACTTGAATTAGTCAATACGAAATTAATTTTACGAGTAGGAAGGACTAGGCGCTATACATAGTGTACGCCGTTATGAAGTCAACTAAGGAACTAATCATCTAATTCGACAGAGTTTGACGCATTCTTTTTATTCAAAGACTAGGAAACTGTAAAGAATTCATTCAAACAATTTTCTCAAACAAAATAAAATGTAGTCAAGAAAAAATTTCGACACCCACAGGGTATGGCTAGTGTGACGCAGACGCCAAGGATGCGCAGATACTGAACAAAACATGCGCAGATACAGAATCAGCATCCCACATGGATTAGGGTTGTGGTTTTGGGGAGTAGGGTTCACGAAATATGCTAAAAAAAATTCACCCATTGCGGCATGCCTGCACCGGGCGCAAGCCCAGTAACCCTCGAGACTCGAACATTCTGAACACTGCAACAGCGCTCTCTCGAGTGCTCCTTATCCATAGATACACGCATTTATTATATAGACACGAGTGTTTTACTGGGAAATACGCCACTCGTAGATCTCATACGAAGCTACATCCGGGTCCTCAGTGACATATTTTCCATATCCTCACTAGTGAGGATATCGGTCAAAACAAAAGTGCTTGGAAATCAATTTGGAACATTTTGTTCTGGTTTGTCTATATAATAAAAAGAAAATTACACGGTGGCTTGAAGATATGAGTTTTATTTTCTCGTGTCAAAAACAATATTTTACTCATTCGCTGCGCTCATTCGTAAAATATTGTTCTTGCCACTCGAAAATAAAACTCATATCTTCGCGCCACCGTGTAATATCCTCTATATATATATACCTAAATGTAATTCCACATATTATCACACAGAGTATATCAAATCTCGATATCTACATTAGCTCGGAGAACCTTCTCCTCTGAAATGTATTTATTTTTATTGTAAATAAAATCTATTCAAATACAAAAACAAAGTTCCGATCCCGGGTTGGCAAGGGTCCACCCTTGTACACCCATATGCGCGAAGTGTCGAAAAAGGCACTTCATCCGGGGTACGTGTCTATAACTACGATATAGATATATTTTACTCATTAGTATTATCATAATTATCTCATTTTTTTTCTCTCTCTTATTTTAAAGAAACATTGTAAAGCGCACAGAACAGCAATGTATGTGCGCTATAAGATATATATTATGATATGATATAGACACTCATTAATTAAACATGAGATTGAGTGTCTTTGTCGTAGTTATAAACACGGCACGTGACCAATATAGGGTTCACCCATTAGTCACATACCTTATGAACTATTCATGAATTTTAGAACGAAAGTGCAGTAACCTTAAGGATATTAGCAAGACATGGGTCAGCGTATGGTTCTCTGCCAGGCGCGCAGTTTATTTCCAAATTGGGTGTGTGAGTAATTTCCTGTGTTCAGACCCGGCTTATAGGAGGCAGAAAAGCGCGGATGATTTTGTTTGAAAAGAGATACTAAACAACGGACCGACAACTTGATATAAAGTTGATGATAAAATGGGATATGGTTTTGAAACGTTTTTTGCGACACATTCTATTTTGTCCCAAATAGTTAGTTTTCCTTCAAACGTTATTCATGCCCTAGGTACTGGTACCGAAAACCTGTTTCTAGTTATCTTTCAATCTGAATTTTTTTCCACATCGCTGCTATTTTTAACAACACACCGATTTTAAGCAATAAGATAATCATACAATTGAGAACAGTTATCTTTTTTTCCTTTAAGAATTGCTAAGCGCTTTTTTTGTTTAAGAAATGTTATACTCGAGACCGATTTTGAGTTTCGCCCAAGGCGGCTAAGTTACCAAGAAGTCCTTGCAGTGAAATTAACGATTGCTTTGTAAGAGCGTCCTGTTTCCTTGCCATTAATAAATTTTTATCAGTTTTCTAGCAGTTGTGGCATGATGTTATTTAACATGTTGAATAACCGCAGGCGACTCGATTAACTCTGGATCTCTAACTGCACTTCGATCCTAAATCATTTTAACCAGAATGGCACCATCCTCGGCCGGCTGGGGAAAGTTTTAATTAGAGCGAGAGAAGTAGTTAATAAAAGGACCTGTTATCTTGAAATTGAGCTAACGGTTTGAAATCAAAAGAAAGATAAATGACCATTAAAATTACGGCAGACGTTCACGTTTTTGTGATTTCTGGATAATGTTTTAGCAACTGTTAAACTTCTGTAAATCTCTCAGTAACGATTTTAGCGAATTTCCGTCTTACATTGCATCATTTTCGTTTAAACTTATGCATCAAAACGTGTTTTCCTGATTGCTTTTAATGTTTATTGAACAAAACTAAAAACATTTCCCAGCTTAGACTGGAAACGAGACATGTTCGTTTGTTTTTCAGCTTAAGTTCAGTTGTAAACATTTTGACATCATTATAGCAATGTCTCCTTTCTTATCATGCTAAATTTGTCCCTGAGACACACTTCATTCAAACATGCATGGTACAGATCAAGTTGTTGGTTTAGATTAAGAAAATTTACTCCAAAGTTTTAAAGATAGTGGCCATCGGGTGTGAATTTACGCTGAAAAGTTTTGTAATTTGCTAGAGCAAAAGCGAGATTAACTGTAAAGGATGCTCCCATTTTCTCTTTTTCCTTTCAAGACAAATGTCTGGGCATACAGGGAATTTGTTCAAAGATAAATTTCAAACTCAAACAGTTCATCAATTGGGAGCCATGATGTATACAATCTCGCTTGATGTTATCTTTTTTGCTAAACAGACTTGTTATGATCCGTAAAAACAGGAAACATCGGGAAAAAATAACTCAGTGTGCATTTTAATTTTTGATATGTTATCGTGAATTTCTGCTCAAGTGTAATTACTAATTGTGAAGAAATTGACTTCCAGACATATAGATCAATCGATAGCACTTCTCTTTCTCTGTCTTCGTTATTTAGACTTTCCCTCTCAAATTAAACAGTAAAAAGACTAGCGCTTGTACCTTATCTTATAAAAAAAACAGCGAAATCTATAATCAATAGTGAGTTTGTTTGACTAGCCAGCGCCAACTAAGTGCCCAATCAAATCAAAGCAGGTTCTGTTTGTTAAAAATCTTCAATTTACAATGCTTTTTGCCAAAGAAGCTGGCATTAACCGTGCCTTAGAGCAGGTTTAGAGTCCCTTGGCGTCTCTGTGCCAATCGGGGGCAGGTTCTGTTTGAAAGCTTCCGCAAACTTGTCGATAAAACAAATGGACTCTGACCATCTAGTTAGAAAAAAACTGCAGCTATGAATCTTTTAGGAATGTTCTGCTAAGACTTAGGATTCATCCGCCTTTTTGCTAAATTGTAAAAATTAGCAACAAGGCAGACATGTTTGTGAAAATCTGTTCAAATGTACTATGATCGAGATTAAGTTGGAAGAAACAGTTTTCAGAGCTTAAGTAGGAAAGTTGAGGAATTTCCATACTTTTCGGATACTGAAAGGAAGTGACACAACACTTAAAACACAAAGAAATACACTTTTCGAAAAAGTACCGAGGCGGATTCTTTTCTCCGGGGTGCTGCGTGATTATCTAGGAGTAAACAGAAAGTATTTCACACTGTTTTTCAGTACATTTGCCTAAGCACTTTAGTATGAAAAAGGCCGGTGAATGTTTTCAGATTGGCAACTTGAAAGTCATGCCGGCGCCTTCCTATTCAAAACCCCTATATCGCGCACTCGAATTTGTTTTCTTTCGGTAAATTCCTGTATTAGTCTTTGATAAACGTTAACCGGGTTTATCACGAACTCTTTTATAAACAGAATTCTAAAACTAAATAAAAGGAAATTTGACTCTGTCGGAATATCCGATATATTTGATTTAGAACCGTTAGGAATAGGAAACAATTTTTTTATCAAATTAAATCTCGCATGGAAATGTTAATATTGTTTTTTGCAATTGCATTTTTTTTCCGTGTGCAGCGCAAATCCTTGGCATTAAGCTGCAATTTGAAGTTGTATATTGATTTTGTTCTCAAAAAACAATTTCCTATGTTAATCTTGCTTTCCTAAGAATAATCTATTTAGATAATGCACTCGATTAAATTCAGGAAAAGTTTTAATATACTCTGTCTACAATGTGACTGGTGAAATTAAAACACACTTCAAAATCTTTGCGAGGGGCCTGAAATCAGAAATATGATTAATGGTCATGCTCGAAATTTTTACGAATTCACAATATGTTTCTTGGTAAAATATGTCTTTATAAGCCAAAAAGCTAAAATATGTCGAAATATGCATGCTGCCACAGGCAGAAAACTAAATGAGCACCCTTATATATTTTTAATGTACAAGAAAAACCAAAAACTCTTAATTCACTGCTTTGTTTTTCTTGACAAGTTAAAATCAAGTGTTTTGATGATAAATAGTGAACTTGAACACTTCTGAAAATGCATTTCTGTAATTATGATTACATATTTTTGGATTTTAAGTGTTGTTTTAGTAAGCGAAAATGCATTATGTTTTTAACAAGTCAGTGAGTCTATTTTTCCAAACCTGAAATTAACCAAAAGTGAATTTGAAATTTGCATCGTTGCCTCAAGCGAACGCGTTAGAAAAACAGGAAGCATCTCTGAAATAAACTTCATTTCTAAATGAGTTTTTTAACAAATTTGTTTATAGTTTTTAGTTAAAGTCACAAAAAAGACAGTGTCCGTTTCCGCCTAAAAGAAGATATTAGTTTTTTGTTAATCACTTTTGTTATATCTGCCCTGGTTTGAATCACAACTTATTTACAGTCAAATCCCATGTTAACGAGGCATTTTATCTCTAGCTTTAATATCCACTGGAATTACCCTGTTCCATAGAGAGCAACGCCAGCTTCTTGGTTGAACAATCTTACTCAACACTCATTCTTTATTAAAACCAAAGACAAACGACCGCTTCTTTCAAATGATTTGGCGGCGAAGTTTGCGGTTTTTTTAGGAAATTGAAAAGCAAGTCCCCGCTTTCGACTTGCTCGAGTTACATTACCCAATGATAATAAAAACAATGAACAAATACTGGATCAAAATGACAATTTATTTGAGTTTATCCCCGCGCTTTAAGACCGCCATTCGACACGTGCCAATTTTAAACAGCTGTTCTTTAAAATTAAGTGTTAGTAAGGAAACGGTGTGCTGAATTGCTCGTGAATATTCTCAGTGAAAATTCTAAAAGTTCGGCTCCAAGTTCTTACTTCAATGTAAGGTTTTACATTCTGTATACAAAAATGGGGGGAAATGTTTTCAGCTTACAAAAGGAAGTCAGAAAGCTGGATCTGATTTATATTTTTCCCGACCAACGTCATGGCCTCGCCTTAAAATTTGTTCGTAAAACGACTTTCGTTTTTGGAGCGAAGAAAGTGAAATTTTACAAAAACATTTCAAATTCTTTGTCGCGGCCTTTGAATGGCTAGTTAAAGAAGGCTTTTTATACCAGATTACTTTCTTGGCAAGAAATAATTCATTATCAGTATGAACTTTATTTAACAATTGTGCTAATATTTCGCGCTATTATATAAACTTAGGTGTACAAAAAGCCTCTATAATTCCTTAGTATACTTTATAATGGCAGTATTAGTTTATATTCCTTTTGTTTCCATTTGCAAAGGTGTAAAGTATATTCTGGGTTTTAAGACACCGAGATCTTGGAAATAGAGATCATAAGATGACATTAAGAATTCAGAAGAAACAATCGCGCATATATCCCTCCCACCCAATGATAAGTCGGACAAGTCGTCTGTGATTTGCTCTAAGCTTGGCGATATACTTTTGATTTTTTAATAAATTGTATAAAATATTTACAGCTTTAATTCAGCAAAATATCATTATAATACATACTGTAGACGCGAAAGGCTATATATTCTTAATCTATATAATTATGTTCTTCCTTCTCTTTTACATCTCACAAGAAAGACGAATCTATCACACCTACATCAATTTCTTTCATATTTACTAACAGAATTGTTCAGCTCAAAATTAACTTTGTGCTGTAAGCTATCCTCGATATATTTCATGTAGTGCATTTCAAACAATATATATTTCCTGTACAGCAACGACATATTCAAGTACAGAGGAATTTCTTTCTGCTTTTTGTTCTATTCTATCGTATAAATAATAATTCTATTTCATTTTATTCTTTTCCTTTGAATTTAGCAAGGCACTGGAGATTCAATGCCAGAACTGTCTCTAGAATGTCTTTCTGGGAAATCGTCTTGTGTTTGTTGGTCCAATCCGAGGTCCGTTTTACACGGTCTATGCCGTGCTGATTTCTGATGAGCTCTAAGTCCAGCGAGTTGTGAGTAAGCAAAATGACAAACAGTACATTTATAGGGTTTTTCGCCAGTGTGCAGACGTGTGTGATTTCGCAGAGTCGAAGACTGTGAAAAGGACTTTTTACAGAACTTACACTGAAATGGCTTCTCCAGTGTGTGGATGCGCATGTGCGAACGCAGGTTACTTCGTGAGTTGAAACCACGCCTACAAAGTGTACACTTTAAACGGCCGGGGACGCTATTTGCTTTACTCTCCGGTGTGAACTTGTACACCGTCTCTCCTGCAAAGGAAATAAAATTGAACAAGCCGTTAATTTACAATGCACGGCCGGGGACATACTCCAAACAATGCCACATTTATTTCATATTAGTCACTGTTTGGTTGCCTGTTGTTAATGCAACATGAGTGTAATATCCTTTCAGATAATGTTTACGTGTGTGAGTACATTAGTAGAAAACAAAGCGCCAGTATTAATTTACTCTCCCTCTTTGGTTTTCTCAGTCTGGGATTCAATCCTTTTTCCTCTATCTTTTTACTTTCAGTGCCGGTGAAATATTTCGGAAACGAGCACCGAGGCGTGCCAAAACTGTCATAAACTTCACATTAATAAAATTCGAAGTGGTCAAAATCTCGACTGACAGTGCTAATACGCTAAAATAAAATTTGACGAAGACTGAACTAACAAGTGAAACCAGTCAATTTGTTTTCAAAATATGACAGTAATTTGGAGGAAATGCTTTGAGGGAGCGTCGAGTAATTACATGTAAATCCTGGTCTGGTAAAAGCACTTTACTAAGCTAACCCCAGCCACTTGCTTTTATTCTGCTCTCGAGTAAAATGTAAACTTTGTTATGCTTTTACGATTAAACACGAATTTCAAATACTTTTTGTGTAATAAATGTAAGTTTACTTTAATGTCTATATCAGCTGCACTTCTGCATTGAAATGGAAATCGGAGCTTTTAGGAGGCGAAATCTTTCTCTTCTTTCAGTGGGGGTCTATGTCAGAAGAAAAAAATTAATGAAAACGAAATCTCGTTTCTTTTAGATTGTGTTAAACAGAAATGGCTTAAGCAATTTAGAATGACAAAGAATGTCGATCCAATGTGGTTTGTTTTAAATTGAGATAAGCGAGGAACTCGGATTTATGTACTCTTTTAATTTAGCGAAAAAAATTGCCAAACAAACAAGAATAGAGTTAAATTTTACTTCGCCCTGTTTTTGTTAATGTGTCTTGGGCAGCTGCGCTAGAACGTGTTTTTAAAGCTCGGTAACAAAAACTATGCAATTATTTTATGACTTTTCCAGATCATCCAAAAATCAGACGTGAAACCAGTCCTTTACTGTACTAATACAAGCTGGTAGTATTTTTAACAGAGTATTCAGTAAATAAGTAATCTTTTCTTTTTGAAATTATGATTATTGCGATCGTGAAAGGAGGTTGGCAAATCTCCGGTCAGCAAGGTTAGATCGCATATCACAACTTACATTGAGTATTGTAAAATGCCTGCCCCCAGATAATTAGTTCGTTTTACTTTGAAAAACGCACCAGCAAATCAGAGAAAAATGATAATCTCAGCTTGTATTATTAAAGTGGAAATGAGGCAGTGTGATTCCTCGGGTTCGAGATAGTGCTACATTACTTAGAGACCAGCTCTCGCCATCTGTCTCGCTACTTGTACAACCAAGTTTTTATTTGATAAAAAATCTTGCTCCTTAATCACGAAGGTGAGACCGAAACGACTACTAGTCACTCCTTGCGGGCATTTTATATTTCACATTAAGTTTCATTTACTTTTAGAAGCTCTAAAAGGGTTTATATTAAGGAGGAATAACACGAAAAGAACCAAATCTGACAATGTGCATTACACGAGCACTGATAAAAACTTCACTGTCACTACTCTTTTGCTTTATTATCCTCAAACCCAAACGATGTTCGCGAAACAGGTGACACGGGCTCAATAAAACCAATTTAAAACCCATAATTAACTACACGGCCAACGTTGGCATGTATTCCGAATTTTAAACTATGTTGATGTAATTAGACGACATACATGCATTCACATGCAATTAGCAACATGGTTTTCGCCGAACACAGCTTTGGTTCGAGTAAAATAATATAAGGTAAAACACAACAACAAACACGAACGACTTCGCGCGCTTTTGTGACAACGCGCGCCTTCTCGATGCTTTGGAAATTCCCCAAGGATTTACCCTCAGTCTATTTAGTCAAATAATTACCCTAGATCCTCTTTGAAACGAATGTATTTTGTGTCTTTTATTCGCCGAGAAATTTCAAAGTATTTAGCACTATAGTAAGAGTAATAACCGTGGATGGAAAAGGAAGTTCAATTCGCTTAACAAAGAAGCGAAAAGAGTGGAAATTTCAGGGTCGTGGGCAAAACATCGCTAAGCACCCATTTTCGGTTATTTGGTGTTTAAAAGCACTTATTTCTTTGCCAGATTAACAAAGTCTTCAATTTGAAAACCTTGATTAACGTGAATGTTAGTAGATGGTCATTCAACCCAGATTGTGTTTCAACAAAACCAGTAAGATCTTATCGCAAACAATGGAAGCGATTTAGTGATAGAGAAATTATTTTCACCTGCTACGATATTCATTTGTCGATTGAGAACTTAGCCCTTCGTACAGGATTACATGTAAAAAATTTATAGCTTTGTTGCTTTATAACACAATGAAAATAAAACGCGTCTATTATTACTTTTTAATCCGCGAATTGAAAGAATTGCCGAGTTAAAGCTCAAATATTCCATGTTCGGGATCAAGAATCTGGCGTCGTAAAGACGATTTTCTATAAGTTTGGTCCCTCCCCCAGTGTTTACTAAAATCTCGTCTATTGAACCACTCGGTTTAAATAAACTTCTCTCTAATTGAACACTGTTAAACATTCCGAATAGTACCGTTTACAAATCATTATAGTTTGGCATGATTAATTTATATCTTACGTTTTTATTGATTTTGGTAGGAGCTCGCTAAATTAACGCACCTTCACCTGTCGCGTATACCATTTACGAACAAAAAAAGTAGTCAATTTATATCCTCGCATGAAAAACGGGAGCTGGGTCCACAACACGTCAAATTCGATACAAAAACAAGAAAGATCATTGTTACACGTTGATATAAAAAGAAACAAAAAACATTTTGACAAAATCGCGTTTTTACTGCCCTATAGTCGAGTGTTTATTTGTCGAAAGTGACACATTTTTTTCTTACCGAAGCCTATCTGATTGACTTATTGTAAGAAGCGAATGGAAACTATTTTTGATAGGTAATTCCAAAATCCGTGACAAATTGAGAGATAGTGACTTGCAGACATAATTGCTGTTTCAAAGCAAAGATGTCGAGGCAGTTTATTCGAGTTGGCGATTAACGCACGCATTTTTGTGAACTCATTGATTGCTATCACGCAACCCGCGCCCAGGGGGCGATTGACCCATTAGTTATAGCGAACCCAAACCATTTTATGCGCTTTTATAGCTTACAACTTTCCCTTAGCTAAGCACTAAGTATTCCGTGTTGTTTGTGAACTACCCTTCCAGCTTAAACAAGCGCTTATTCACCTCCGGCAAAATTCGTTTCAATGCCAAATAGCGTTTCAAAGCATAAAATGAAATCAACAGTCTTAATGTTGCGCGCAAGCTCTTTAATTCCCATTACTCAAAATAAAAACAGATTAAAGGAAGGGCAAGAAATGGAACTTGAAATTGTATAAAACGTCGAAGACATTATATTAACTTGCCCGCTTCTAATTACCGGTCCGTGAGGAGTTTAACTTGGTTGCATTAACTAGTCTAGCAAAGCCGCCTGGTTTTATCTCTAAGGCTTAGGTTGAAATCTCTCATTTGCGTTAAGTAGTTGGGAAAGCTTTTTACTCAGAAGGATATTACCATTGGGAGTGATAAGAGTTTTGTTTTATTTAGTTAAGAGGGTACTGTTTCCACTAACTATGTGTGTATGTAAACGAAAAGCTTGTTCGCTAGCGGGCGGGAAGAGAACTACAGAGTTCCGTTGAAGAAATCGAAATAATGAACCCGCGTACTCGAACTCTCGAATAGCAAATAGCTTGTGGTTTGAGTAAACCGGAACACAACTAGGCACATTAGTGTTAGGAACTGACATTATCGAGCGAGGCGCGGGTATCTGTGAATCATTTAGGCGCCCTTTTGGTGTAGATTGCGCGCGATAGCCTAAGCCATGCTAGGTGATGTTCTACTTACGAGGTTCAACATCTTCAACATGGGGAGGACCTCGGCGTCTTCTTCTGAAGTCGTTGACGGGGGGGATGCCGGGGATGCCAAGGAACTGCATATAAGTACCACCATACCAAACTAACAGCTCTTGGTCGGGTGGAATGTCCTTAACTGCCCGGTAATAAATATTTCCACCGTATTGGAAAACCTCTAAGTTCTGTTCTTGTTCATTGCGCGCACAGTTTACAAATCCCATCCAGTTCCTGGGGTTCTCGTCTTTCGCATCCAAAAAATGACTAACACTACCGTCTTCGTTTAAAACCTAAAACAGGACAGAGGAATTTGTAAACATATATACATTGCATTTGTTTATACAATGGCGCGCCGCGTTTTATTCGAACTGCACAACAGTGCGCGGTGATAAAATTGCTTGATAACCTGGCCAATTTGAAGTTCTTCCAAGGCCTACTTAGATCCTACCAAAGAACCAAGGCTTATATAAATCCCTCAAGAGCTCCCCAATAAGTTAATCGTTTTTTGCTTACGAATATTTGATCAAGGTTCCGAGCAGTTTTCAATTAACTTTTTACGAAACCGTTAGATATTTTTCAATGAAACAAAATTCTTTAACTAAATATTCGTCGTTCTGTTTTATAGCTGTGACTAAGGCATATTGTTTGGAACGTGAAAAATGGCGTTGTAGCGCTAGCTCAGTCACTTTATGAGATGGGAAATTGTATATGTTTACGGCATGCAAACATTGCCACACACAGGGCATTCAATAAAATCGCCTTCAAAAACCAAAGACAGATTTCTAACGCCCGATGTTTAGTATTATGTCAAATTTCCTTGGATTAGCGCACCGTTTTGGCTGGTTTTACAACTAAGAGCTTCTGATAAAAGGTACCTTATTTACCATCGAGGAAAAAGCGAAACTTGGGCGGTCAGCTATCAAAAATAGATCTTTAAGTCCTGATATCTCGCTCGATTTATTCAGAAAGGTAAACCTAAACTTCAGTTCTAGTTAACGAGTTGATATAAGAAAGTGCCAAGACTTCGCGAAAGGATTTTCACTTCGCTCCTCAGGAAATATTCATGATTTTTGTGCCCAGCGATCGAAGTTCACTTTCTTATCGGCTTCGTTTACAGCAGAACTAAGCAATTACTACCAGGCATTCTTTCGCTGACACCCAATTTTCGTTTCACAATTAGATCAAGGGAGAACACAGTGCGAAAAATCAAGATAAAAAGTTGGTTATCGAAGTCAAGCTAAGTTGTCTACGGGTCAAATAAATTGGAGGCAGGGAGCTTGATGCGTTAGGATAACACTATCTCATACCTCCCACATCAAGTTGTTGTCGATGTCGTAGTTTACTTGCTCGGGTTTAACGATTCTTCCCGTGTACGGTCCCATCTGCGTGCCTTCCTTTATCCAGCATGTACTAAACACGCCGAGCTGGACGCCTGGTATTGAGCTCGGCGCGATGGTAACTTGCTCGGGTAGTGACACGAATGCCATGAAGTAAGATTCATTGTCCAGACAAAATTGCCTCGGTTTTGCATTTTCACTACTCAAAACTGGTAGCATAGTAGGAGAATCAAGTCTTTTTAAGGATTCTGGATATGTTGGTTCCATTTCTACAAGGAAATAGATAAAACATATTTTAACTACGTTTGGTACATGAATCCCTGAGTCGCGTCTACAAGATGGCGCCATACATGTAATTTTAATAAAAAAATTGTTAAAAGCGTCAGCAATGTGAGTTGGGAAGTAGAATTTAATATATCACGTCGAGAACAAAGTACATTTAGAGAGCTGCTGATGTCAGTCGAGCTATACATTTTGCTTGGTACTTTGAACTTGAAGGCTATAGTGGGGAAATTCTTTGCTAGAATTTTCCTCCACTCTTAATCAACTAATAGTAAATGCCTTAGGGCTGGGATTTTTACAAAGACAAAAGGCACTTTCAATTAATAATTTATGTATTTTTATTCACAGACCATGAGAGGAATATCTTTTAAAACTAGCTTGGTTAAAAATTAGCCCAAAGTGAGTAATTCCATTGAATTGAAGAAAAAAAACTGGAAAGGAATTCGTTTCTGCGCGCTATAATTTCGACGTGATGAAGCACAAGTTTCATTCTAGCCAAACTCGAAAAGTGATGCTTTAAATCGTACATTAGAGGAACTTCTATGAAACGCGTTAAAGAGCCCCCGATAAGCATTTTAAATTGACTTGTTTTTTAAGACGCATTAATCGGGAATGAATTGTTATGGTAAGCACCTTATCTGAGAAAAACAATCCCTTTGCTGATACGAAAGTGAAGAATCAACTGAACCTTGGAGTAAATTTGAAGCAAGTCTCGGAAGCGACGGCAAACATGAAGGAAGGATACGGGTAATATTTTTATTATCTCTGGGTTCAGTAATAACAATTGGTTGTCAAGTACGAATTGTTAAATTATAAACAATAAATACAAGTGAAAGGTTGACGAATCAGCTAAAGACAATGTGTTTCACTTTCTTAAATCAGTGAGAAAATACCCTGAATTAGTTAACAGGAAGGGGAGAGAGCTTTAGGACACCTCTACAGAGAGATTAAAACGAGTCCTAGCTTCCATCAGCGATAACAAATTAACAATATTTTTTAAAGATTGACAAAAACGATTTCTTGAGCGCTTTCCTGCAAATCAGGAAAATTAGAGCCTAGAAGGGATCCCATTCCTTTGGGTAGGTTAATTTCTCTATTATTTTCCTATTGTAGGCTCATCGCACCGCATCTTGTTCTCATGTAAATGCGTGTTTAACCCGAACTAGAAAACATTAATTACACAATAACACTCATATGAACTTACTAATCTAGAGTAATAGCAGGTCGAACTTTATTAGTTTCTGATGCTATGAGTTTCAAAGGGAGTATGGAAGGCGAAACACTGAGACAATCAGTAAGAATCCCGACATCCTTCACACCACAAAGTTACAATCGAACTTTCTAACAAATTTCCCTTTACACCACAAATGTTCAGAATTCCAGAGGTTGTTTACTAAATGTTGTATAAAACGTTTTAGTAAACCCATCTTTTTGGCTCACATACATATTTATAAAAGGGCCCCCACCTGCTCTTGGCAAATTGGACATTTAGAACTGATTATTACTCAAGAAATTACAATTGAAACAAGGAAATGTTCCCCACTCTATTTTTCAAAATCTAGTGTTTGTTCGAGTATAAGTTGCTAATGGCAGTATAGGATAAACTCAGAAATTAAGTCGAAGTGTTGGTCAATGCACTGGGCTAGACATTTGTCAAGAAATGGTAAAGAATCGGAACGTGCGCGCTTAGTAACGCGAAATAGAGAACTTCTTATCAGTTAGCAACCAAAAGAAGAAAGCAGGGGTATTTTACACGCGCCAAACCACCTTTAGTATCGCCGGTTTTTTGTTAAGAAATAAAAAGACAAAAAATCGCCTGTAGCGCGCGTGCTAGTTATCCCAAACAAAAGTTTTTTTTGATTTTGTTAGAATTGACAAATTACGAAGCAAAAACAAAGGTGCAATATACAGCGAGTGGAAACAAGTCTCACTTTTACTGTAGCTCAGCTCTCTGGTTCCGCATTTCATCCTCGCCTGGGCTGTCAGTTAGAGCATTTAGAAAGTAACGTTTAGAACCTTGACGGGCCCTAATGAATTGGAATGTAGTTCATTACCCCAAAAACAGCGGCCGTGGAGAGGCCTTTCTTGTCATTCTTTAATTTTAATGCCACCGTCTTAGTAAAATTCCGAAGAGGAATAAAACGCATTACTAAGCATTAGAGCCCGTAACTTTGTGCGCAACCTCAAATAAATAAAGATGCCTTAACCTGTGCCGAGCGCGAGAGTGGCCGATAACTCGGTTTTCCTTGGCCTATAATAATTACATAATATTATATCGGTGAATAAAGGTTGAGATAAAACACACAGATTTTACGCAGCATACACGTCTGGTGGTACACACAATGAATTTAAAGTATAAAGAATGTGAGCGCGCAATGTGAGCTATAATAAAATACAATAAATAAACATATGGTTTGTGATTTTTACCTTCGTCCGAAGTGTACTCAACTTTCTCCAAAATGCTGTTTTTGAAAGTAAGTTCCTTTTGGCCTCCAAACACGTTGCACCACTTTCCGTATAAAACGCTCCGTAGCACTTCTTGGCTAATGCTGAGGGGACTTGTCGGTAGTTTGTCATGAAGAAGTGACCAGCTAGCCATGGTTGTCCCTCTAACGTTTGTTAGCTAGCTACCCGTGAGCTAACACTTGTACTTGAACACCCAGATGACAGGGGCCGTTTACAAGGGTTTAATGAAGCGACCTCCTTTATACCTCTGCTGATGTTTGCCACTGACAATGATCTAGTCGCGAACAATGGCAAAGCAAAACTAAATAAGCCTTTGTAATAAATCAAATATTTTGCTCCTTGTCTTTCACACCCTATTGACCGGTGCGCGCACTAAACTTAATGAGCTCGCAAAGCTTTTTTAAGCACCTGCAAGCCAGCTCTTCTGCGCATGCTTAAACACCTTGCGCCCCGGCCGAGATTTAGTTGGCTGTTGGGCGAACATCAAAAGGGGGCAATTAGCGTGCTAGCACGTAAACGATTTATTGATCATAGCTTCATTACAGCTTACTTTTTTTAACTTCTGTGCGAAGTAATTGGTTTAAATAGACAACTGGTTCTGGGGTATTATACAGAAGTTTGTTTTCATTACAAAACCGAGCGCAATAAAAATCCACACCACAGAAAACAAGAAACGGGTGTTAAGAATGCCCTAACTTTTTATTAAATTAAAATTAATAATTATGGAATTGTGATTTCTGCAGTGGTACACAAATACATAAATTCCAAGCCACTAGTTTAATGAATACGGCTTGTGGAAACTATTGACGAGCTAAATGTTATTCGCGTCGCATTCGAGCGGATTTCATTCGGCCAGAAATTGTGAAGGAAACAAGGAATTAATTTTAAAGGAAGCTATCACTTTTTAAACAGCGCGTGGCCTTAAAATTCCCCATATTAATGGCGTATATGTTAAAACCGCATTATCTTTAGCCAACTGGGCGCTAGTCCGCAGAAAATCAAAACACAAGATTAGCTTGATTTGCTAAATTGTGTCCTATGTAGAACAATCTATTAAATTTTACTGGATCCGATAAAGATCCGTGTGGAATTAACCTTGCAAGCAAAACCAGTTGTATACTCATCTTGTCCCAGTGGAGAATCCAGCACACAAAAGCTTCGCGCCCGGCTCAATCAGAGCCTATTAGAGAGTAAGATTTAATTAGTCGTAAGCTAACAGTTTCCAATAGAATGAACATTGATTACCAGCATCAGTTCTTTATTAAGAGACCTTCTACCCACAACTAATGGAAAACAAATACGTTTTTTAAAGCGAGGATTTGGTTTTTATACTAGCCATTATTGTGTTAAGTGGAGGGCGCTCTTCTAAGGTGCGGAGGAAAAAGGGTCTTCAAAAGTTAAAGTTGATTTTTAAGAACAGAAACCGGGTTATGACGAGTAAAAACTCTGCGGATTTCTAAAGATTTTCTAAGGTTCCTTTAGCTTTGTGTTGATGATTCAGAGAAAGGCGGTAGGGATGAAAACCTCGCTTCACTATGACTAGAGTCACCTGCTGAGGTGCGCGTGGCAGGCTCGTGTCCTCGACAAAAGTGTTTAAAAGATATTTGCTTAGACTCAAAGCTTTTCTTTTCTAATTGAAGGTCCGTGTTGTAATCTAGCGGTGATCTAGAGGCCGGCTCTTGGTCTTAACCTCACGAGAAGCGAACGACTACTACTTCCCAAATCACGAGTTGTCATCAGTCACTGGTAATAAATCTCCAAGAAAATCTAAAAAGATGGCTTTTGAAACTTTCACTCAGGTTCGGAATTTGAAAACCGTCTCGGATATAATAGACATTAAGGTGATACTGATATAGCTTGTATTTTTCTTTTCTTTTTCACAAAACTCTTGAAATGCTTTGTGCACGAGTTTAATTCAACAATTAAATTAGCGAGGGCATTTGATGGCTCATATGGTATTCAAAAAATTGCCCCAAAACTGCGGAAATTTTGAGGAACTCGAAAAGGAGCAAGGAAATTGGATTTGCATTTGAAAAGGGTCTCCTTATTATAAGTAAAGACTCATTATACCTATGTTGTACCATAACACTTTTTCACTCTTAATGGATATTAAATACAAGACTAACTTGCGATTTATCTAGCAACTGGAGGCCGTCTCAGCAAGAAACAAAACGGACTCCATATCGCTTATTTAGTTGATTACGGCAAATAAGTACACAAACTCTATTAATAATAAATTTACTCAAACAAGAAGAAAAAAAGAACTGACAAGCAAAACACTGAGTTAGTTTTCAATTATGCCATAAACAATACACAGAAAGAAGTGTCTCTTGATAGGGGACATTTTTGAGACTAAATTGGGTGTTATTTTTGATGTAAAAATGAGTTTGTTACGTCAGTCGCGCGACGTGTTGTACCGTTTTGAGCCGGGGTATCGTAATAAGTCAGTCGTAATTACAGACTAAATGGAAAACATCGGGCTAGAAGGAAATTACTTACACACAGGAAAACATCACACAATATAACTTATTCTAGGCTAGCTACATTATGGACAGCTTAATTTGCTCCTTTCCTTTTCCGAGAAAAACTTTTAAAATTGAGAGCTTTGTTTTCACTGTAAGTTCACAAGCACCGGAAAACAAGGAAATTTGCTAATTTCCTCATCTAGGCAAACTACAAGTCCACAAGCGATGCCCTAAAAGCCTTTACCTCGTAAGTTGTTTGCAATGTAGCCTATCTTTGTAAAGATGTGACGAGATTTCTCGCTATCAAACTTCATAATAACTTCATCAAGATTAGGATGGCACCAAGCTGATACCATTTAGCGTTTGTTTTATTGAACTATTTTCTTTCTCTCCCTCGATAAATTAAGTCTCCGCACCCCTGTCCTTGTAGCGATGGGAAATGAAGATAACTTTGTTTGGGTGCCACGCATTTTTATAGGTGACTTCCTTGAAATATCCCCTCCACACACGTGCATACAAGCTTGTCTTAGCCCAGCGAAATGACAAATATGTTACCCCAATTCTTGTAGAATAATAAATATGCTCAATTGCCAAGTTCATCCGTGTTCCCGAGTTCTACTATGTGTGTCAGTGTGCTGTGGATCTTAGTCTCAGGTGCCTGCCTTAGAAACTTATCTACGCACAGGGCTTTGCGAGGCTGGTTAGCTGTTGTGGCATTTACAGCGAAACAAGTTATTAGGCGCGACGCAATGCTACAAAAGGCGGGGAGCTACACATGAGGGCTACTTCTGTAGAATGCTTGCCTTCGTCATTAGCTACGAGCTCATTGAGTGACTCGTCTCTGAGGCTAGCAAGTTTATAAGCAAGGCAATAGTACACTCTATGTTGAGGTTTAGAGTTAATCTAAGGTTTCTGTAACAATTGGAAATGCTAGCAATGTGTTAGCCGTTGACTAAAAAAATTCCTAACCTTGCTTAATTTTCGAAAGCTTTTCTTAGCTAACAAACTTGACCTAGGATACCTTTTGAACTAATATATTTGTTTTTCTATCAAGTTTGGTCACTACATTTGATTTTCCTTTCTTTATCCCTTACTAATGATTACCAGCTCGCAAAGGAGCTATGAGCAAAGAAAATAAAAATAATACCTTAATTATTTACACTTGCCTTCTTCGTAGATCAGTAGCCTGGGGTATAAACAAAATCATGGGAAAGAATTCTCCCTAAGCACGAAATATCTAGGAAATTTCCAGAGATTTAGTTAAACTTTCTTATTGCTAGAGCCTTACTCTGAGGGCGTTTAATTTAATTGATCAACAGCGGACTTGGCCTTTTCGGATTAAAGAAGCGCCCAAAAGGATGCTCTGTTGTTGGCGACCAATGATGGGGGAGGGAAGCCGTTCGCCAACAATTCGCTAACAGGCAAGTTCATTTGCTATCCTGCTTTCCTAAAGAGGGCAGCTGAGGAAAATTAAACCTCCATGTACTCTTCTTTGGAGCCACAGCCCTCTACGATAAGAACAGCAATAAGTTAATTGAGCACAAATGCCTTTATAATCATTTGAATGCGTCCCAGACAAAAGCATTTAAACTCGACCTGAAACTCTTTCATTCCTTTGAAAACATCTACAAGTAAAGAGTTTTCTTATTTCACGCGAGAAACTAGTAATTTTTGCACCTTTCTAGTGTTTCCTAATAACTCGTTTAGCCTTTATTACACCTTTACCAATTCAACTTTAATTCCCAGCTATTGTTAAATGGATAAGTCTGTGAATGAAAGTAGGTTTTTAGTCCAAAACTGTGTTTTTGCATTTTGGGTGGTGCAGTTATGAACTGGGTGTTATAGATTCGGGCGAAGATAGCTGAAAAAGAGGAAATACAACCGATCAAGCTCATTAAAATAAACAATGTTAGAATTTAGATTTGAACGTTACATAAAATATAAAACTTGATCATACTGAAAAAGAATTTAACTCGCATCTTTAAAATTTAAAGACTTCATGCAATCGCGTTAATTGTGATTTTTAATATGAAAATGAAGTTAAAAAAATTCCTGCTAGTTTTAGACCACAAATGCTACCTGTTTATCAAATTTGAATATTAAACTTTAATTTCTACCTTAAAGCAGATAAGTTAATCAGGCCCCCCTAAGTTTTTGCACTGGTTTAAAAGAATTAAACCCGAATGTTATCTCCGAAAGGGCAATTTGAGTCTAACAAGCCCGGCTTGGTGGAACTAAACCACATAGATTTGAAATTTTGATATGGGAAACAGTTTTTCGCACTTAATAGCCACCAACCGAGCTAAGGAGTGGTTTACAATGGTGAAATACTGACGAGATTTCCCTCTTAAAGCGAGGAAAGGGAACTTCTTTCTGAAAAACTGAGAGTCCATCAAGATATTTGATAAAAAGAGAGCTGTCAAATTAAATCCATCGCTGTCACTCACTTATTTGGATGTCGAGAAAAGTAAAGTCTATTTTCCTAAGCTAAAGAGACAATACAAATTGGGTAATCACCCACAGAGCGGTTAGGAATTATTAATTATACGATAATTTGGCCTTTGACAAATATATATTGAAGGAGTTCTGCTTAATTTTCAGCTTGTGGCCAGATAACGGGCTGTCACGGCTCTTCAAATTTACTGAAGTTTACGGTGGGTCTTTATCTTTTTTATTAGGAATCTTTCGCTCTTATCTCACTACCCGCAAAATTAACTTGTAAAAATCAAATAAAGCGAGCAATAGCAAAGCTCTAGCGATAAGCAAGAACAGTGAGTTTCTTTTGATTTTAACGCCAACTGGCAGCGGGGTACCGATAAGAATTTGAAGAACTAGGGAGCAAATATTTACCTGACATTGTCAAATTAGGAAGCAAATGCGAATGAATCTCGCATGATAAAATTCAAATGGCTCTCTTTAGCTTTAATTTTTCGCCTTCCTTCAAATTCTCCACTTAATGACAAACCATTAAAGCAAAATATCGCTTTGAGGTTTAGGAAATCCACACACACATCAGGAAATTAACTCTGCAAGATTTTGGACAAGAGGAAAATAATTTCCTTGCTTTTGTACGGCACGCGCCACACCCTTTTTTCTACCGTAATCCCCTTCACAATACCAAACACAAAAATCACGACATTTTAGTAGAAAAAGAATAAAACCAGCTGATATAGTTTTAATTAAGCCCACAAAAACAAAGTTCACTTTATTGAAACCTGTATAAACTTCAATAAGCCCTAAAACTAGTTTTGCTTTGCTGTGTAATTTATTTAGAGTAATAGTTTAAGGGATAATGGTATAAAGTGGCATAAAGCTATGCGCACTATTTCGCGATTTAATGTAATTTAATTTGACTCAAAAGTCGCATCCTGAGAAAGCCAGTATACAAATCGTACACTCTAATGACATATTGCTTACTAATCAACGCGTATAGCCTTTCCTGGCTTAAGTTTTGCCGTTGGCTCTTTGGGTATTTAATATCGGGGCTCCGGATAGCTATAATGTATTGTGGAACTGTCATGGTGCTCTATTAGATTTGGAACTTGCCTGCGTTTAATCGATTTTTCCATTCACGTCTATTTATGACGCCTAACATGATACATTCTAAAGGTTTTTGAATTTCCTCTTTCACAATACTTTGAAATTCAATACGCTGGCACCAGCTTAAGTTGAATTGTTTCATTTTTTATGTGCAATTACTTAAAGAAAGAATTTCAACTTAAGGCGCGCGCTAACACGGCATAAATCAAACAAAATCTCAAAAGTTCTCGTTTAAGGTTATAAATTTGAGGACATGGTTTTGGTGAGCCATTTATAGTCAACCATCGCCATTACAAACATGAAATGGAATAACACCATTCGCGTAAGAAAGTAATTCGATTCAAAGTAACAGTTTCGCTAAGAATTTGAAGGGAGAAACACGAATTTCGAAGCTTACCTTAAAATATTCCCACCTACGACAGTAACGGAGGCAGACAAACAAACGAAAATCTAATTCTTTTTGGACGTTTTCTGCTAAAACAGCGGAAAACGACGTGTAATTCCATGCGAAAACAGTACATTGTTCCCAATTTCGATTTCTCGAACACATTCGTTTCCTATGTTTAATGTTTGAGGAAAAATCGTTTACAATTTGATGAAATAAACTCTTCAAAAGAGGCCGCTGAGCAAAGTTGACTGTAAATCAAATAATTATGATTGAACCACAATTACTGTTGTGATTTTTGCGTGAAAAAGAAAGACAGTTTACGTTTCAATTATTCAAAAGTTACCTTTGATTTAGAGTTAAAGAGAAAATGCGTTTTATGCCTCTTTTGAAAGCAGTGCTTTCATAGTTCACCAGAGACGAATCAATGCTCCATTTTCTTGGTTACACGTGCCAAAAATCTCGACTTACAACGATAAACACTGACAAATTGTTCTCGAAAATGTCAACAGCTGATTCCTAAGTTACTTACACCCTTAATTACCACCGCAATACATTTCTTTTCTAGTTTTACAAAAACAAACTACCATTGCACTGAAGGAAAAACTAAGCACTGAATTAATACTGGGCTTAAAATATGGCCGAGCGATTACGCCTTTACTCCGGATACCAAAACGCCTGCTAAGAATAAACTATACATTTAAATCTTGACATTATAAAGCTCACTGTGGGTAAGATTGTTTCCTTTTGATGAAAGCATATGTTGTCCGATATTTCTTTCTTTTTCCTTTTGTCTTGTTAAGCAGAATCGATTTTGTGGCCATGTAGTATGACCTTACAATTTAGTGGTTGTTATAGAAGAGTAGAAAGACTTATTAATTGACAGGATCAAGAATGGAATGGCTCGCTTAGTGGTAATTGCTCCAGGGACAAATGAAGTTTCAAATAATCAATGAGCGCTTGCCATAAAGAAGCTATGTGAAGATTATATAGGAAAAAGCATTCCAAAACATTTGTCCCTCAATAAAAGAAAAACCTTATCAGCTACAGCCACAAAAACTACTTGGAAGAAAAGAATTTTAGAGCATTAAAATGCGGTTTTACATAAGCGGATTTGGGACACACTTTCTTACAAAGCTCGACCATCACACCCATTCATTGAACTTTACACGAGATGGGTCCATGAAAAAAACCTGTTTTATTTTGGTTTCAATGAGGTACACCACCACTAGGCATCAGACACCATCCATTCTCATTCCCTTAACTTTGTTGGTTAAAAACAAACACAGTCAAAACTAATTAGGCCTCAATTGGTCATTAAACTTCTCCCAGATGGGAAAGAAATGGTTGAAAGTACGCGAAAAGTTGGACAGCATACCGCACAGCACAGCAAAGCGTTTTCTTTGCGTTCGCGTCTTTTAGTTACTTCATTTACAATGTGAAATTAAAAGGTTGTTGGGTTGGCTTTTACGTTCTTACAGGCTATAAAACATGTTAAATGTGCCACTGCATTGTCCGAGAATACAGTGCCCCATAGGAGGTCTTTAATTTGCTGACAAATTCAAACTACGTTTTAAACATAATAGCTTTTGCTGCATAGTTTTCGAAAAGTTGTTAGTCTGAATCTAGCAAATATTAAATTCTGTTGTAATAAAATGACGTTTCAGTGTCAGAATCGGAATACAACGGAGGTAAAATGTCTTAGAATTCACTTGTTTGCTGATTATCTTTCACTTGAGGAGATATCGGGAAACTAGATCAGCCTGAATGTTAGTGCACCGGGAAGTATGCTTGACTTTCCTAAGATATCGCTTACGTAATTCACCCCTCTAAAACGGCTCTGAAAAACAATCCCCATGCCACCCGTGCGAGCTATTTATTTAGCACTAGAAGTACTCATAGAGCTATTATCTCGGCAATCAGTGGTAAGGTACAATAGCCGAGTCGCCCCCTACTGCTCTGGAGCTTTATCGAGAAACAGATAAGACTTATGCTCGTAACGGCCGCTGTAGGGAGTAGAGCAGAAAACCGGCTGGTGGCATGCATCAATAAATCACAACTTCTTTAATAAACTGTAACTTCCTTTCAACTCCCAATCACTCGAACGCCCTCTAGATTGCTTAAATGATATCTAGATGTAGTCAGTATTAATCAAGTTTGTACTATTCTAATAGTCGGTTGCGATTTCAACGCTTACGCGCGCTTCTGCACCACTTGGGCGCATTGTTCGTCAACACTTCGCTTTTCTACAAACTTGGTTTGCGTGTAACTAGGCAAGCCCGCCCGCCGAGACCCGGCAGGCCCGCATTTAGAACCTACTCAACCTCATCACTCACAATTAACATTTACTAAATGAATTTGACGCTCTCAACTGTACATTTAGTTTTTCTCACGAGCTACCTATAAATGGTCTTATTGTTTCACACACAAACTAAGCGATCCGAAATTAAGCACCTCCATTTTATTACACTCCCCAAACAGGTGTCACTCATGAATGGATTCGAATTTACTGTTTCCATTTTTTTTTGTACCAAAACAACTCGCGAACTCATTGAGATGGCGTTTAAAGAGATGTTGCGGCTTTTTAAAAGTCTAAAGAATTTTAAGAGCAAGAATAAAGGAAGAGATCGGTGATATAAAGTGACTCGTGTCAATGTCACTAAACTGAGATCAATTGTACAATGTGAAATGATCCTGGACCACCTGAAACGAATCTTAGCTTTGCATTTCATTTCAAATTCTCAAAAAAAAAAAAAACACTCCGAACTTTGGCCGCGCGCCTCTTAAAACATAAAATTTCTGAGCCAATTTACACACCCTTAACTTCATTAAAGGAGCAACGCTGTACCAGTAAGTAATTATCAGAGCTTGGTTGTTATTTTATTTAAGCATTTCAAAGTCCAAGAGCTAATTTCGAGTGAGTTCCTATAGGTCATATTAATTCTTGACAATAGGTCGGCTTATCCCCAACTGCTTGAGCTGAATACTCAGGCACTATTTCCTGTATTCACTCACTCCTTTTCTCCTCCCTAATTATATTTGGGTAAATATATTATTATTTTGGATAAATACGGGGGAAAGCAGACATGAATTAGGCATTCCAGTAAAGTGGTAGGATACCGACGAAGTAATTAAAGAGAAACTAATAGTATAGACCGGAAAAATATACTAAACTTTGAACGTACTTTACAACCTAAGCGATCTGCCCCGCGGCGAAGCTCTAACAAATACGCGACCTAAACAGGGGCATTTTGCATGCGAGTTAATTATAGGGACAATTATTTCGCGATGAGGTGTATTAACTAATTTTCTGCTTTGATTTGGTGAAAGTAATCTTCACTGTTTGAGAGCGACAAAAATAAGACAGATTACATAAAACGTCGAAATCAGCAAAAATAGGCGGCACGCAAGCGCTCGTTCGAACTAGAGTCTTTAATATCATTTTTAAGTGTAAAATATCATAGGAAGTTGAGAGAAGGCGATATATTTGAAGCAATACTGGTTTATTTGGCTTTGACTGCTAATATAAGAAGAAACAGAGTGTTGAAGTATTTGAATAACAGCATTAAGCATTGGAATAGCGCTCTTTAGAAAAATGAAATATTAGACTAATAAACAAAATCCTCGCTTGCTCTATTCATTTTTTTGAATTCTACGAGTACTTTGTAAAATATAGTTTCCCAAGACAAAAGTTTATTAATATAATATTTCTCAGACTATTACACGGTGATTATATCACGTTCCGAAATATCTCATCTTTTCCGCTAGATTTGGTTAATCTTAGCACTCTATAGATTTGCTTTACTAACTCGAAATGTTTTGAACTATTAGAACCAAAGTTCAAGATTTAGAGACAACAAAAGGCAAAACATCACTTTGGTTGCAAAATCTCAGCTATGTCTTATTGTTTTGAGAAAAAATCTTAATCTTCGAAGGCAAACATCAGATATTAATACAAATAATAATACAGAAAAGAGCCAAGTAAATAATTCCCTTCTAGAATGCTCTTTATTTAATTACCACTTAATTAGAAAAAAGCATAAAACAGTCCAACCCATAACACAATTTCTTGCTGATTTATGTTTTGTAAAGAAAAAGTACAGCGTTTTGTTTTTAGCGAACTGCAATGTCATCGGAATTTAGAGTTCTTCACGTCGCATTTGAATTAATACCAAAGTTTGAGCCTAAAGAGAGTTATCTGCTATTTTAAAATGTGCTGCTATTGAATGAGATCCTGTGCTTTTTGCTAAAGAATAAGTTATAGTTTTGCACGCTTACAATTCACTGGTGTAACCTAGAATAGAGGCAGTACAAAAAAAAACAGTAAAACAAGTCAACCTAAACAGTTCTTGCTAAGTCAAACAGAATTCTGTTTCTCTTGCCGCATATTCCCAGTCATTTACAATTCAATAAGTTGAACTAATTTTAAATTCCCTTGGCTGTCTTAGTTTGGGGGTTATAATCTTTTATTTTTATCTAAGATATTTTATTTTATTTAGCCTGCTTGCAGGCGGTACTGAGTGTTTTTATCGCGGAAAACCCGGTCCGTTCGATGATCGGGCGCCAGCCATCTTGGAATTTTGAGGGGGACCGCGCGCCTCAAAATTGCAAGATGGCGCCCGATCATCGAACGGACCGGGTTTTCCGCGATAAAAGCACTCAGTACCGCCTGCAAGCAGGCTATATTTTATTGTGTGAGCAGTTTTATCACTCGAGTTTTCTGCAAGGGAACACGTTCAACATCCGGGCATTTGACTATTCTCATGCAAATGACTTTGGTACCGGAATAGCCTGCGAAGCAAACATTCAAGAGTTTCAGAGCGACAAAACCTGAAAAATTGAGTGAGTTTTCGCCTTTCTTTTTTTCCTTGACAGCACGGGATCGGGAACGCTAGCAGCATTTATAGTTGCCAGACAAGATTTACGACTCATGAAGATTCCATTCTCCGCATTAAAACTCTTTACTTAGTACGATTGACAAATAACCGGCCCTTTTCTAGAGATATTATCTCGACGTTTGGTAAAGTACACATTGATTTTATATTGATAAAAAATTATAATAAAAACATAGTTTGCTGGCATCCGCAATGTTACACCGAATCGTTAGCCGTGGTGTTCATATATAATGAAAAAGTACAAAAGAAATAATAAGCTAGTCTTGGTTAAATGTAGAATGGTAGCTAGCCCTGTTACCCGGGAGCTTAAATATAGCCAAAACCTGATGTTTCGCGCTGTGAATTGCAAAACGTGCTTTTTCTGTTTCTTGTCCTTTTTTCGCCTAGTGCAGTCGACTGGATTTTCGTCGCGACAAAAAGCCAGTCGACTGCACTAAGCGAAACATGGCAAGAACCTGATTGGTTTAGATTGTTTGACTGGCGAAACAGGAACGCCCAAATTTCCAAAACACAAAGCGACGCATTGAAAACGGGCAGCGCGAGAAAGGGGTTTTCGGGCTGTGAACAACCCGAATACAGGGTAAGCGCATCGTAGCATGGATTTATCGGCATTACAGAGTGCCCTAAATTTTAAATTAATGGATTAATGGCCTGGAAAATTGAAAGACGTTGATAGACGCGTTTGTGAGCTTTTGCCGCCTATATCTTCGCTATCTTTTCACCTATCTTCCTTGAACTTGACATTTTCTGAGGCGCTATTTCCACAAGATTTTACCTGGTTTGTTCGTGTATAAAGTTTTTAGTTTCATCACGTTTAGAAACGTCACCGTTTTTAGCGGTTTCCGTGGTTTATAATGTCATAAACCACGAGGGATGCTGGAAATACACGAGAAACGTTTGAAGCTTACGGGCGGTAACCGTATTTTCAACTCTCTACACTGGATATTGCATACACTAAGACCATTTTTATGTACTTTATCAATTATTTGCACTTGGACACAATTATTTAGTTTGCTCGACTCAGGTTTCTCGTAGTCTCGGCTTCCTCGGAGGAGTTATCTAATACTCTTCATTGCTCTGTCCTCGGACGGGGTATTCCGGGGTTGCGGACGGCTAGCTGTTATGATCCTGGTTTGTTTTCACGCGTGTACATTCATGTTTTTACGGAGATTGTTTGCCTGTTACCTTTGCACACTTGACCCTCTGATATTGAGTAGAAAACACTCTTTCATCGTTTCTGACCCTAATTTAGCTGTATTCGTGAACTTCTCGTTTTCTTGTTTATTATAGTTCAAAATTTCCTTTCTAGTTAGGTGCAGTCTCTTTTCAGCATACTCGAGGGTCCGGCGGAATCCGCGAGATAAGAGTTCTTAGTGTCTCGTCCCCTCGAGCATGCCTTTTCTAAGTTATGGGGAGAAGTACACCTTTTGTCTGGTCTAATTAGGTTTATTTCATTAGACTTCCCACACTCTCACCATCTCCATGGTTGTTATGATATTTTATCAGAGTGATTTTTTATAAAGTTTCGGCAAGGCGGGGTTTGATATAGAATCTTTCGGAGTTTTGGGGTGAGTCGATTTTAGGAAGTGGAGGACCTGCAGTATTCATCATACAGGCCGCGGAGCCAGGTCTCCTTCCCCATATCTTATATAGAGCACAATGGGACCAAGTGAGAATTTATAAGGCCTAGGGCATACGTCGAATTTTACTCTCGTATTTAATTCAGTCGAAGCTATTTATCCTGAAATAGGTACATGTATAATGCGACGTTTGCTGCAAATTAGTTCGACTCTAATTAATTGGTTCGACTTCGACTTGAAATCGAGTGGCCAACTCGGATAATACGACTGTGGTGCGACCAAGCGGCAAACGTCGCATTATACTCGCATCGAATTCAATTCATAAATCATGCAAATTAGAAAATAATTGATTCAAATTTGATACATTGTGCAAACGTCGTGAAAATAGCCTCTCCCTTACAGAGCATGCGTTCTATGTTCACTTGCCTTCAAAAAGATAAAATGGCGCAAACTCTCGCTAAACCTGTTCCTGTTTCGAGCTCACTAAATATTTATGTTTGACTTGCGAAATACAGGTTTGCAAATAAATGCGGCGTATTCGAAAATGACGAGAACACACGGATGGAACTGAAAGCACGGGAGAAAGTTTGATCTTGCGAAAGTTGCTCTAAAGAAAAAGCTCCCCGATGTAATGAAAGTCGCGCTGATGAGCAGACTGCTAAGCTGGTGATTACATGAGACCGGTACGAACTCAGAGCGATTTGAGTTCATTCCGGTCTCATGTAATCACCTCCTTTTTGATCGTGTATACGTGCGACCGGTACGGTCTCGAAAGTCGTTCGTGTCGGGTCAGCAACCGGAATGAACTCGTGCCGGTAAGGACTTTTTTCAGACCGGCCTCATGTAAACGCATGTAAAGAACTTTATGAGGGCCGGTACGAATTCAGATCGCTCTGAGTTCGTACCGGTGTCATGTAATCACCACCTAAGACGAGTATAATAAATAAAAGTATAATTTTTCTATCACATTGTTTTGGTTTGGTTCTGTCAACGGGTCAAATTATTCAAAATGCACACGCCGCATGCACGGGGAAATGCATTCTTTTATAGAAGAAACTGCCTCACGCATTCCTTTATGCGCACTTTGTTGGACGAAAAGTGCAAAGAAAGCGTGCTTGTAATTTATTCCCGAGATCAAATGAAGCGTGTATTGTACAATGAATTTGGCGTATGCTGCAAAATTAAATTAAGTCGAATGTCCCTCGAAGCAATTATTAAATAGATTCGATGCGAGCGAGATTCTACGTATGCCCTATAGGCCTTACTTCTCAAATTTACGATTTTCGTGACGTTGCTATCTCAGCACGTTTCTGGAAGTTGATTGGCTAACTGTAAAAGCGAGCCAACTGTAAAAGCCCGAAAAAACTTTGAAAGAAGTTTTTCAGCGATCGAATTTTCACGAAAAATGTCCTACTTCTCGGAGCTCTAGGACGGACTTGTTCGGACTTGATATTGACCTCAAATGGTTCTGTAGTGTTTACAGAACCATATGCAGGATCTTTGATTTTCTTTTCCGAATTGATTTTATAGTAATTTTTAAGTAAAAAAGTTTAACCTTAGAACGTGATATTTGAGAAATTATATTGCAAATCAACATTTATCTGTTATTATAATTCAGTTTAGAGCGGTCGTGTTTATGTAATCACAAACATCCTGAAACTCTTATAGCGAAAACATTGCTATTTTGTTTTCGGCACCAAATCTTGAGTTTGGCAAAAACTTTTCACTAAATAGTTTATTACGTCCAAAAAACTTTCTTCTAGCACCAAAGGCCGTTTTCACACTAGAAGACAAACAAATCGTCTGGACGGACAAAATCGTCTTGTACGTCTAGTGTGAATTTAGGTCGGACTTTAGTCGATTTGTTCGTGTAAAAATCGTCTTCCTAGACGGCCAAACAGACGAACAAATTTAGACGATTTGTTCGTCTGAAAATTTGTTCGTCCCGTTTTCACATCAGACGATTTGTTCGTCTTGAGACGATTTGTCCGTCCAGACGATTTCTTCGTCCCTAGT
The DNA here is from genome assembly GCA_033964015.1 of Scolanthus callimorphus. Classification (NCBI taxonomy): domain Eukaryota; kingdom Metazoa; phylum Cnidaria; class Anthozoa; order Actiniaria; family Edwardsiidae; genus Scolanthus; species Scolanthus callimorphus. Next base: position 27,553,223 of record CM066911.1, on the reverse strand, counting down.
GTGAAAACGGCCAATGATAGCTTTTTAGCGTCAATTTCGACTCGTTTTCTGACACGTTTTTTTTCCACCTCTCCAACGCCCGTATATCTATACCATCACTAAAGAAAGAGGATTTAATCAGGAGATCGGTTATCATTAGGTTATCTTGGCCAAGATAACATATGGCCTCCCTGTATATGGTGCATCAGAACTAGAGCTCAAGACCGTGTTTCAAACCCAAATATGTTTCCTCCGGGTTAGACGTTAATGATAGTATTAATATAGTTTCAGGTCCAGTTTATTGTTTTTGTCAATACAAAATAAACAAATTAATACATTTTTAAGATTAGGCAAGAAAGCCCCTGGAAACCATAAGGTTTATATAAGGAACTCTCTACTAACTAAAGATGGAGCATGCAATAAAGTCTATCAATAGGCTTTCATTAAGTAAAATGAAAACCAATTCTACTATTATATATAGCAAATCATGAATTAGGTTAAAAACGTAAGGCGAATAAAATGCATAGTTGAAAAAGCAAGGCTAAAAGAAGAGCGAAAAAGCAAAGCGAAATAAAGGAGAAAACGCCGGGACAAAGCTTCTCGATCCAAAAAGAAATTCTCATTAGTTTGAAGTAAAGAACTGCAGATGACGAGGCATTTTGAATTTCAGCGCCAATACAAGAGTATAAAACCCTTGGGACCTTGAAACGAAATTAATTCATTTTTTGCCCCTACAAAAGGGCAAACGGAAGGAATTTTTGTATCTGGTATTATAGGAATGTTAACAGATCCAAGAAGAAACGCGTTTTCTGAAACTTTCAGGTTGGAGGTCGTTCTTGTAAAGGAGCATAAATTCCCAATATTTGTGTCACGGTTATTTGAATAAATTCCTAAATTCAGCTCTTAATTTGTACGTAATCAGCCCAAAGCCATTTATACCACTTCATACTAGCCTACTGTGCAATGTAGGTTAGTTCAATCGGCAAGACTGACGATTTTCAAACAAATATTAGCTGTATTCACACTAGAGACGGAAAACTCGTCTGAGACGAGTTTCTCGTCAGAAAAAGTTCCTGTCTTATGTCAATTCTATTCAATTGTTATCTGTCTAAACTTTCTTCTTCAAAAAAATTGTTTTCGCGTGATCACAGAAGAACAGGGAACCATATTCAAGGCGAGAAACTCGTCTCAGACGAGTTTTCCGTCTCTAGTGTGAATACAGCTATTGATGTAACTTCAAACTTTGAAAACTGTTCCGAACAAGGTTACAAAAAATCATTGTTGCAATCCGTTTCCATCCGCTCTGTTATAGGTCCATGAAGTCTACAATCATGATCGCTTTGTAGTTAAAGGGTTATTTAACAAGCCTAGACAAGTAATTTGGCTATCCATCAGTTATTTGGATTATTTTACATCACCAAAAGTGCAGAAAGTGTGCTAAAATCGTAACATCGCTGCTTTATTGTTAGGGTGGCACGTAGATCCCTTAGACACATGCGAAGTAATTAAATGTAAATACAGATAGACAAAACTATAATACAAAGGGGGTTCTGATTATTAAGGAAAAAGCTTGATTTATAAATGATACCTATTGATTTTGGAATCTTCCTTGTAACATTATATATATGAGTTTTCCAAGAATAAATTCATCCAAGACAACCCCTAAAGGCACGTCTTCCTAAACTTGATCCATTTTATTGTCACTTGAACAAATATGGAGTCTGACGCATGGTTGTACAGAAGACTCAAGCAACTACGTATTGTACACCCTACGTAGCAGGCGCCTCATCTGTCCGATTTGTGAAATACTAGCATATGAAGCAATAACCATCTTGTTATTAAGTTCCGTTCATTTGCGAAAGTACGTTCACTTTTAAGTCTACGTTCCTCTCAAACTATCAAATCATGACGTACCCTGCTCACTTGTGGCGGTGAAATTCATCACGGGACTGTTCAACTGAAAAAGGCCTTTTCCCAGACAGTGGGGTTTCACATATTACCTAACCTTATTCCTGCAGTTGTAGTCGAACTTGAGCAGCAATCTCTTCTTTGATTTCCGGTCTGAGTAACTCTTTAACCTGTCAAACATTCAAAGCAATGCCATTGGAAACAAGTAAATATTGAATATCATCGCACACATTTGTTCTAATAAAAACACTGAAGTTGTTCAAGTTTGGTTTTCTGTTGGTGTTTCCTTACTCAGACCCAAATTGTTGTTTTTATGACATCATTGATGACGCTACGTCACATGACCATCTTCGTGCAACCCTGGCTGTCCCAGAACAACTTTGTTCAAGTTTGCTTGATTGCGAATTGCCGTTTTTGATTACTTACTTTTTTCGAACTTGAAATTTCAAACTTTCGAAAAACGCCATCATAAAAAGTACTTTTAGTTGTTTCAAAATAAATAAACAATGCATCGACAGTATGCATGTTTCAAAATGAATTCCATCCTAATCTGGTTAGTCATTTTTACAGGCATTACCCGAAAATTACGGCCGCAAATGCGACAAGTGAAGTTATTGAACTTGCCTCATCTCTGCCCTGAACAAATGCTGATTAATAAACATTCACAGTTTAGTGACCAGCAAGGGGTTAGTTCTAAGCTTGGCTGTTCAATAGACGTCTTTACCTTGGGCGTAATGATGTCCCATTTCAGATCACGTGGCATTCACTTGAATAATATTTCTTTGTTTGGGTTGATTCCATATTCATTCCTTCGGTGCGTAGCAGAAAAACAAAGAAAGAATACTCATGGGAATGCCACGTGATCTGAAATGGGACAACATTACGCCCAAGGTGTCTAAAAACATAGCGGATGTTTGATTTTTCCAGGTTTCATATTTGGACGGCCCCTTCCCTCTTCATTCTTTGCGCGGCCCAAATCTCACCCGAGTTTCTCGGTCTGAAAACTTCACGGGAACGCTTGCTACGGAGACTAGAGCGGATTTCAGATGCCTTCTCATTGGCTGCTTATTTCTATCAACCAATCAAATTCGAGGTCAATTGTGTGACTACTAAGTAATCCTGAATTGGTTCGGCTCCTGATTGGCTGGGCTGGAAACCATTCAACAGCAAGTTGTAATTACTCTTGTTTCTGATTGGCTAGTGATTACACAATTACGTTTACTTTCACGACGGTCATCTGAAATCTGGGGTGCTTTCCATTTACCAAAACTTTTCGGTTTGAGTTTCCGGTAATTCCTGTGCCCAAATGGAACGGTTCAAACTGAAACGTCACGTGAGTGTCTCGACTGTGAATCGAGACAGGCCGGGGTGCTTTCCATTACCACAAATGTTCGGTAATATCTGGTTGGAAATCAAATGGAAAGCGTCTTTCCGGGGGGAAAACCGGGGAGATGTCAAATGGAAAGAGTTTTCCCGATATTTTAGAAATTACCGGTTCGTTGGACAAGCTCAAAAGGTTGTCCTAAATTTTCGGTCATTTTTCCCCGGCATGGCGCTTTCCATTTGATTTCTAACCGGTCATACCGAAAATGTTTGGTAAATGGAAAGCACCCCTGCTCTAACTTACTGAGTGTTTCAGTGAGTATTCATATGCATACATCAGACTTGTGTCAAACAGGAGTATTGCTTCTTGAGCCAGCAGTACAACACAGTTCCTCAAACGTGCAAGCATCTCTCGGTCAGCAGTGCTAATCTAGTAGTGTTGAAAGAGAAAGAGCGGGATAAGAAAACGTGGGAAAGAAAATGCTAATAAGTAATGGTTTCGAAACTAGTCCGGCGGATTAGCGTAAAAATTGCGCACTTTTGGCTAAAGACACCAAACTTTGCATGTCAATTAGTTTTAGTAGTTTATTGAAGATAAGATATGGAGGCACGCTAAATTTTATTCGTAGCGAAAGCTAGAACAGTTTTAATGTGAACAATTGTTTTGCCATTGGCAGCCATCTTTGAATCCTTTGTTATTCATAAGCTCTGCAGTGAAATCTTCCATCGTCCGTGTTTATAGAGTATAGCGCTGTACTAGGAAAAAATATCATGCCAAAATTTTAGAGACAAGCTTCGTTTTACACATTCGTCACATGAGGTACCAATTATCCCCATTTTTTTTTTAGAATTTGTTGGTCATTCTTGAAACATTTCATCAAACCTCAGTCAGACTATTGTTTTACAATAGAAATTATAAACATTCACAATAAACTGATCGTGACATTTAATAGATCACCAAAAACTCTAAGGAGACGCTCAGCCGAAGTCAGTCTGCTCAATCATTAGTTCAGAATTAGCAAATGTTGAGCTGATGTGGCTGTGTAGTCTAGAGAACAACTTGAATGTTCACAAAGGCAAAGCTAAGTTCTAAACCTCATTTGAATAACAAAGCATTCAAAATGGCTGCTATTGAGCTAAACAATAGTTCACTCTAAAACCTCTCTAGCTTTCGCTACAAACGAATGAATTCTAGCGTGCCTCCATATCTACAATTTAAAAATACATTGAAAACTATCACCTGGCCAAAAATTGGGGCTTTAGCCTAAAATGCGCAATTTCCTCGAAAATTTGCTCTAATCCGCCGGAATAAACCGGGTTGTACCATTTTCAGTGTTCAGTAATTTAACTGAAAAGCTCAAGGCAAATTCTCCCATTGAAGTGTGTACCGCGAGTTTTGCATTGTTAGTAAAGCAGTGTAAGCTAGCAGACGCCGCCCTTTTCCGTAATTTAACTAAAATTTGCCAAAACGTTGTGGACATATCATAAAGTACATGTAAACACCAACACAAGAAAATAAACACAAAAAGAAATATTCTAAATTCAAACAGTCACTTTTTGTATATGAAAGAGGACAAAAAACAAAAGTTTGCCAAGTTCCATTGAGCAGTTTTTGACTGTGAAAAAGTTACGGCGCGCCGGTGCAGTGTCCGTGTCGTATAGGTTTTGTCTTGCGTGGTCTCTAAGCATTTGATTGGTTGATCATAAATTTCGCACGATGCGATTGGCTGAATGTTCACGAAAAGTCCAGGTTCCGTGTCAAAGTCTATGAAATCTGCTCTATGCTTTGCCCTCGATTTTGTTACAAATGTTTCAACATAATTGTGTCCTGCATAGGGCGGGTTTGTCACAAATGTCACGGCCTCGTCCATGATCGTGGACGTACTTGACTGGTTTGGCTGGATTTACAAGAATGGCTTCAGTGATTCTGCTTCGAAAAATCACAACGCGGTCAACGCGAGCTTCACGACTTAAAGCGGCTTTGTCACGGTTGTTTCAACAAAATGGTATAAAAGAAGACCAGTGATCTACATAAACAACTCAGAGTCCTACATTATACTATTATTTAGTGTTATAAAGAAAACGGAACTGAAAATTGCATTATAAAGGCATTCTTACGTAAGGTTTCATAGCTTTCGCTATCAAATTTCCAAGTTTGAAAACTGTTCAGCCTGACAAGAAATCAAAAATGCCATTTCGTAATCCAATTCCATCCGCTCGATAACACACGAAAATACTCCAAATTTATGCTTATCTAGCAGTTGAAAGGTTATTTAACAAACCTAGACGATTATTTTGCTCATTTGTTTTGAATTTCACTACATTTAAGTTACCTAAATTGGCCCTTAAATCGTGACACTGCCCCATTAAGCGCTCAACTCAAACGTTTTGCAAATACAATAAAAAGAGATTTTGACAAAAAAATAAAATGACTACTCGTTAAATTTCCCCGGCAATCAGATTTCGGAAGTCGCAGGATCAAAGCTACGTTTCAGGCCGCTCAAACTGAGTGAATGATCCATCTAACGGCTGCAAAAACATTATTTTGTGAAGGTCCTGGGGCTTAAACTTTGACTTTTGCTTGCTTCTTATTGCTTCTTACATAGCTATTTCACCTTTCATACAACAACATTTCTGGTATAATCCTTGTTTTTGTTCAGTGGCATTTAATGTTATCCATCCCAGTGGCGTACGCAGCATACAATATATAGGCCTGCAGCTATGGGCCAAAGTCCCCCCAAATAAAATTGCAGTCACAAGTAAAACTTCACTGCATTCCCAAGAGTTTGGCCTGAAGATTTACAAAATCCAGCATATGCCCTTGGTTGTGGCTGCAACTTTTATACGTAAATCCTGCGTACGCCAGATTTATTTCAAAGTTACTTCATATCAACATACCTCTGAATAATCTGGTTGCTTGGTTATTTGCTCAGTCACGCCATCAGTGGACAACTCCTCTTGAGTGACAAGAGGACTCAGCCAGATATATCCATTGTTGCCTATTATAACTGTTGCACCACAAGGTAGATTGTGGAAGTGTGTTTTACAGCGTTTCACAAGTGTTGGGGGAATCTTTACAAGTGTTCCATGCTTGAGCTACGGATAAGAAGAAAACACACCATTAAAGGGGCACTCGCACGCTGAATATTCGTCCACCGTGGACATAAAATAAGTAAAATTGTAACCACGAAAACACATGTACATTTGCTTGTACTAATTAAAATAATCCTCCAGATTGATAGAAAAACCTTTCAAGTGTTATACAAATGCAATTCTAGGTTGTTTTGAACTGTTATCAAGAGGATGGAATTGGATTGCGATTTGAGCTATTTTTTTTGTCAGAGAAGTTGCCAGCAAGCGTGCAAGAGCCCCTTTAATATTATCCGCAAAGCTCGAAAAATGTTTTTTTTATTTTTTATTTTAAGAAATGATTCATATTCACGAATTAGAGTTTTAAATAAATTGGATGCTTTGGGACCTAAAATAAAAAGTACTTTGTTTACAGGAGTATTCAGCTTATGGATAAAGGAACTAAAAAATGTCAGGTATACTTTTACAGAAAGTTGAATGTTTGATTTCTAATCAATTCACGCAAAAGCATTCTCTCAAAAATAGAGAAAACAAATCCCAGAGATATTTTCTAAATAACAACAATATCATGGAACACAGTTGATACATGTGTCCTGAAGTTTCAAAAAACGCAGCAAAAACTTATTAACTTACGGTAAATGTCGATAAATGAGTGGCAGGATTACCTAAGGGCAGGAGATTTTAGCTGATTTCTCAAAAACTTTAGAGGTTAATAATTATTATAAAACATTTGAAAAACATTTTATTTCAGGGTGCTCTTTATTCAAAACGTTTTCAAGAACATAATTAATCAACTGTCCAACAATCAATACAATTTAAAGGGCAATAAGTATAAAAAAATTATCCATCAAAAAAAATGATATTTGATAGAACAATTATATGATAAAATCTGATACCTTTCCATATTTCAAACTACGAGTGTGGAGTGAGAGCGAGCCATCTGAGAAGAGAGATTGAACTTCAGCCTAAAAGCTGTTAAGGAATGTTTTTCTTTTCATGTAGTGCTGCCATCTGACCTGTCCAAATATAAATTCAAAACAAAACAAAGTATTCACAGAAGGCTCTATTTTCTCTCCATGACATACTACAGTTTGTAATATTATTATTCTTTTGAGTATGAATTGAAAATCATGAAATTTGGCAATTTATAATTTCAAAATTTCAGCCTCGATTTAAGCAGAGCTATGGTGTACAATGCATTAAGGCCCATTGTCTGCCGGCAGCCTTTGCAAGCTATAAGCCAATCAGAGCAGCTGAAACACAATGGATCAATTTGAAAACAAAAGAAAACAGGATGTGAAAGGTTACCGGTTGATGATGGGTCTTGAATAAGAACAAGTATTAGGTAGCATTAAAGGTGCATACTGTAACCCTCTGATAATTAGATCATTTGACTGCTTTGTGCTACTGTAGGTGAACCAAATTAGGTAGAAATTACCATTTTAGCAGCCATTTCAATAACATCCCAAGTATTATTATTGAAAAGGATACACTTATGAGATCTCCCTCAGCAAAGTACTCTCTCATCATCAACTCATCTTGAGTAGACCTCCTCCTCTGCATGAAAACAACATAAAACCACATGAAAATATAAACAATTAAGCTCATGCTCTTATAACTGAGACCTCCTACCCAAGACATACATAGTAGGCAAGATAACTATTGTGAGAAATATTTCTTCAATTAACAACAGGCAAGCATACTGTCGTTTTCTCATTATTTAGCAATGTCATTCCTCACAGCATCGGACCATTGGCAATTCCATGGTGGGTAACCCTTAGACTACCATTACCAGGGAGGATAAAAATCTCCTGTTCAAAATTGGGTTGGGTGATGAACCCATCAGAAGATCCTATCGGATAACTATTTAAAAATATGCAAAGTTAAAAAGAATTGTCCGTTGGATCGAGAAAAAGCGAGATCATAAACAATTGTTTTGAGGTTTCTAGCTTTCCCTGCCATCGATATGGGACAATACTTCTTTGTTTTGAAATGTGAAGAACAGCTGCGCAGTTGCATGACAGGTTCCTTCAAAAACAACAACAAAAAATGCCCAGGACAAAAATATAAATTACACACATATTGTATACAAATGTGAAGATTACCTACCTAGGCCACTAATATAAACCATCATATAGCGATGACAAAATTGCATGTAAGCAACCATAAACTCAAAATTGAACCAGGATGTCACAAAAGACCTTACAAATTGCCAAAAGATAGGCTATGCTTTTTTTGTAAAACCAAAATGGAAGATGAAAAACATTTCATGATGAACTGCAAAATGTATGACGAAAAAAGAAGACCAATTTTTTATTTCAACAAAATCTCAGAAGATGCTTTTATTCTTTTAATGCAGGGTGGCAAAACAAGAGACACATGTCACCTGGTGTCTAAATGACATTTTGGAGTGTTCAGAATTGAGAGCCAGCCTCATCACTAAAAACCACTAGACACTAGTTTATTTATTTTATTATTTACTTTTATTTATCATTTATTGTACAAATGCTAATGTAAATACATTGACAAGGTACACAATGTCTGTCTGTCTGTCTGTCTGTCTGTCTTTCTGTACCCTTAGAGTACTATGGAATACCAGAGGGTAGATACCCTTGGAGTGCCATGGAATACCATGGAATAATACCCTTAAAGTACCATGGAATACCAGGGTGGATACCTTTAGAGTACCATGGAATACCAGGATGGATACCCTCAGAGTAACATGCAATACCAGGGTGGATACCCTTAGAGTACTATGGAATACCAGGATGGATACCCTTAGAGTACCATGGAATGCCAGGGTAGATACCCTTAGAGTACCATGGAATAACAGGATGGATACCCTTAGAGTTAGAGTACCATGGAATACCAGGGAGGATACCTTTAAAGTACCATGAAATACCAGGGAGGGTGGATACCCATGGAGTACCATGGAATACCAGGATGGATACCCTTAGAGTACCATGGAATACCAGGGTGGACACCCTTAGAGTATCATGGAAACCAGGATGGATACCTTTAGAGTACCATGGAATACCAGGGTAGATACCCTTAGAGTACCATAGAATACCAGGATGGATACCCTTACAGTACCATGGAATACCAGGGTGGATATCCATAGAGTACCATGGAATACCAGGGTGGATGCCCTAAGAGTATCATGGAATACCAGAGTGGACACCCTTAGAGTTCCATGGAATACCAGGGTGGATGCCGTTAGAGTACCATGGAATACCAGGATGGATACCCTTAGAGTACCATGGAATACCAGGGTGGCTACCCTTAGAGTACCATGGAATACCAGGGTGAATAGCCTTTGAGTACCATGGAATACCACAGTAGATACCCTTAGAGTATCACGGAATACCATGGTGGATACCCTTAGAGTACCATGGAATACCACGGTGGATACCCTTAAAGGACCATGGCATACCAGGGAGGGTGGATACCCATAGAGTACAATGGAATAATAATAATAAAATATACAATTTTTATATAGCACTATTCCTATGGCGCTATATAGCGCTATTCCTATAGCGCTTAATACCAGGATGGATACCCTTAGAGTACCATTGGAATACCAGGATGGATACCCTTAGAGTACCATGGAATACCAGAGTGGATACCCTACCACCATGGAATTCTGGGTGGATACCCTTACAGTACCATGGAATACCTGGATGAATACCATGGAATACCTGGATGGATATCATGGAATACCACCTATGATAGCAGTATTAATTTATTTGATTTTCTATAGCACCATGGGTGTTTCTGATTTTCCTGTGTATCCATGTTCTTACCAGCTCTCCTCCTGGAAGGTTAACTGAGGACAACATCAGCACAGAGTCTAACTTAGAGAATGTCTCCACCTTCCACCGCTTCTGTCCAACCTGTCAATCACAGCATGTATTTGTTAAAAAGTGTACATCTTAGTACTGTACATCTTAGAGCAAGTATGGGCTGGTTGGCAAATCTGACACCATAGTTGTTCCTAGAGAGTTATGTCAAATGCATCTGACTGGGTGTGGGAAAACATTAGAAACTGTGTGGAAATTGGGAGCAAGGGGCATTAAAAGGAATCAAAGGGCTCTATGAGCCAACTCATTCATGAATTTGGAATTAGAGAATGGATAATTTTTCAGATATTGAAACTACTTTGGGAGGAGACTGCCTTATCTTGGGGCGGGGTGCATGTCGTACCTTTTAGGGTTAAAAATCAGGCCTCTGGTAGCTTTTAGGGATAACCCTAACCTAACCCTACCCTAAACCTGACCCTAACCTAACCCTGGATGATAGATAGTGATAGACTGGTATAGGTGGTTTGTTGGGTGAATCTATATTGGTGTACTTGGACATGAATTTATATCAGGAAAATGTCTTGTTGGTACCTTTTAGGGGTCAAAATCAACTAAGCAACACCATGTTTGGTACCTTTTACGGGTAAAATCGAAATTTCCCAATGAGCACCCCCGTCCCAAGAATAGGGGAGCCCCCGCTGGGAAAATACTGGATACAGGCATGTGGTAAGTTCTCATCAATAGCCACATGGAAGATATGGGCAATTCAAGAAAATGTCTCTGATTTTTGTTCAAATGTTGTCGTATTGCCTTTGAAAGAGATCTCCAGTTGGTTTACCCCTAGCATGGACATGACAAGCATATATACAGGCACAAAATCCAATAGTGCTGGCAGATTGATTTTTCTTGAATTTTGTGCCCAATTATTTTGAAATTGGATAGTTTAAGTCTATGTATGAATGCTATATTATTAATAAATAACAGGGCTCCATAATTGTTCAATGAAAAAAATGAATTCAAAATTCCTCAGGAACACCAAATTGGATCCGGCCTCCTGAATTTTCACTCAATTTTTTTCTTAATTGTAAAGCATGGAGTCCAATATATAATACTCATAGTAGTCCTGTTATGTAAACTGTACCATTTTGTATACAGACCCTATTTTCTGATACATTTTCACAAGCCACCCCCACACACAATGTTAAGCCGCTGGGGGGGGGGGAGGTGCAGCAAGGGGTTGGGATTTGATGTTTTTAAAATTTTTACAGAAAAAATTCCCCACCATTGGGCCAAAATACAGTGTCAAATCTTGGTCAATATTCCTACCCCGGGCTGCATGATTTCATCAAATTTGTCAGTCGTGTGACTTATGGCAATGAACCTACGAGATAAATACCAGACTCATGACCAAAGAGCCCGACCCCCGGGAAAGTCCAAGATCAAATAACCCCTCCACTTTGTGATTTGACTAATTTCATATACATTTCTTGTAAAAAAATAAGCCAGAATATAAAGTTTTGAAAATTCATATCTCAGCCAGTATTCAAGCCAACTTAACTAAATTTAGCAATTTACTACCCTAATACAGATGTGTAGAATTGAATACTGGATTCTATTTTCTGATAACTATTATATATTATTAATCAATATTGCACGATAAAGGCTAATTATTAGCTTGATGCACCTCATTATTCAGTTGTATTCTCGTTCTATTGTTTTGTTTCCATTGTTTTGGCTTAGGTGCATCAACCCAAGGGTTAGATCTTCTGCTATACAACCCATCCATAATGGGATATGGATTTTTTTAAATCAATAAAGTATATTTTACCTCTGTGATTCTACCAACAACAACATCACCAATCTCACCATTATATCTGAAAACAACAATTTACAATGATTTCACCATAAGTGTACATCAAGACAAAAATTAGGGGAACCATAATCATTCAAGCAAAATGAACATTCACATTCAAGATAGAGCATAAAGCTGTGGCTCCATGTTTACCTTGTTTTGAAGGGCTTTACACAAATCAATTTATTGACTCGCTCTACAACTCCAGCAACTGAGGCAATTAGTTTGTCATCATGAATATATGTACCATGACCCCTGAATTCACAAAACAAATCAATGAGATCAAGATCAATAATTCACTTACTGGAAAAAGGTATTAGACGGAACAGTGCAACATTACGACCATATCACACGGTCTTCTTCAGGCAACTGAAGAGCTATCATGTGATACTTGCGCATCATGTGACAGCCATCTGGGGACCCCTGCAGAGCCCAGCCCTATGTGTGAGATAGCATGAACCTCAGCCCACCTCTCTTATTAAGGGACAGGGCCTTGACCCTTTCCCTGATGCCTCCTTGATGCCGCATTTGTGCCACTGTTCTTGGCGCACTGTTGTGTCCAATATTTTTTTGCAGTAAGCAGGGACGTCAACTCTCCTGGTTTTGCCGGGAGTCTCAAAATTTTTCGCTTCGTCTTCTGGAACGAATACCAAACATTAACTGTATTTCTCCTGGGAGAATCTCAGGAAACTTTGCCATTTCAAGGTGGTCTCCAGATTTTTGAAGGCCTGGGGTTGACGTCCCTGAGTAAGTGAATTATTAATCTTGATTATTGAGAATATACATTGACAAATCAATGAGATATTTAGCTTATGCCAACCAAGGAGGCTTTCTGTGAGGTAAAATCTCCTTGTGCCAACACTATGTTCCTAACCCGTGACTGATATTGCACATTCATTAGAGATGTAAGGTTGATAAGCTTTATTACTACTGAATGGTTTCCCTGGAATTATTCATAAAACTTCAGAATATATCATCTCGGTTAGAACAGTACACACAAAGTAAGTGTTGTTTTGCAAGTTTCGCGCCATTCTACCTCATGTATCCCGTGTCTTCTGTGATCACATCTCCTGGAGATACAATATGCTTGGGCTCCAAATTCCCCATATGAGCCACTCTGCGGCGCTTACTGGGTAATCTCGCATCTACTGACATGGTTTTGGATCTCTACGGCTAAAGGATCATGCTCAGATTTCTATAAACCTTTGCCAAACCAAACAAAGACGCATGGACGCCGCCATATTGGAAACGGAAAAATGCGAGGAGCCTGGATCGAACTACACAGGTAGCCCGCAAAAATCTTCCAAAGAAATAATCACTTTAAAAATCCCGCCAGGGAAGTTAAAACATTAATATTAAAAAGAACATATCTGGAATATGATTGGAAAATGTTTACCTTTTTTTCAGGGTCGAGTTGAAGAGAAAACCGCAACGACAGAAACTGATATTACGTGGGCCCCCTGTGGTTGGCCACGTAAGCCCAATCCAAGATGGCGGCCAACGTCGATCAAAATGTTCCAACAACAATATCTTCATTTTCAGTGAATGTACTTCTTTGATCTAAATGCCCCGCATGTTGTAGTGCCATGGACTTCTCTAAGTTCTCAGATGAGAATTTTGACGTGAAAGAATGGGTGAATTCTGCTCTGCGAGTTCGAGATGACAAGACCACAATCGATGTAAGTGAAGTCTGAGGACTTCTGAATGATTATGAACGATAAACTTACATTTGATTGGATTATCCTTTCCCTTGAAATAGACAAACCAAATCTTTACAAGCACAGTAATGATGTTATAGAAAGGAATAGAAACGGTTAGCTTTTAGAACAATCTAGCAAAATCTTTCATCAAAGTTCTATACTTTTGTTTGAATAATGTTTCTTCCTCATTACCATTTCTCTGGCTTACAAATAAGCTTACACATGTAAGACTTGCATGTAAGCTTAATATTACTTAACTTATTGACTTTTGATGTAATCCTCCTTTTTTCATCCCTAAGGCTCATGCATCCACACTGGTAATGAAACTTCAGCTGTTCATTCAGGTATTGGGAGATGATGTTGTATTTATAAGGATAAGAGATGTGATGTGAAGGGTCAGAACAAAGAAAATGAAACCAGCCAACAACTGACTTGTTCCAAAAGAGGGGTTATTGGGGTCTCTCAATGCCACAATACTGTACACAAATAATATGTCACAGAATAATCCCATACAATATGTATCTCAATTCTTAAGTGCACATTGATTGGCTAAAATGGAGTGAGATTTAATGTGGAAGTAATGCACATTTCATTATATTTATAGAAATGTGCAATATATGTAATAAATATTATTATTATTATTATTATTATTATTATTATTATTAACCATAATGCATCATTTCAGGGCCAAAACAATAATCAGCCTTATCAATTTAAAAAGAGCCACAACTTCTGGTTCAAATAAGTGCTGCATTTGCATCACAGAAAATAAATTTTGCCTGCATGCTTAGTTTGAGGATGCATAACATACATGTACTACCCTGATAGTAATTCAAAGCAAGGCTGTATTATTTATTTTAATTTATTTGGTGATCAATAACATTGTGATATAAAAAGATTCCATTGGGAGTGTCTTTCATGTGATCCTGCTTGTCTGATTACTTCATCTGTTTATTTAAGGAAGTAAATAATGCATTAGAAGAGACAAGCATTCAAGCTGTCAACAACATACCAAGGTATGACTTGTCAGAAAGAATCAATAACCACAACACAGGAGTTGGAAATTCCATGTGGGTTTGGAGGGTCAAGGTCCCAGTAAATTCCAGGAGGGGTTAGAGGTCCAGGGGGATACTCGGATCTAAAAATGAAGGGGGGTCCGACGGAGCTCCAAATTTCATACCCCAAAAATATCAGAGCCATAAATTTATACTGCAAAAAATCCTGCTGCCAAAATTTGATACCCAAAAAATACCCAACTTTTTTAGCCTAAGGCAGTATCTTGATGATCAACTAGCCTGTCAGAAGTTTCAACCCCAAAGAATACCCATGGATTTTTCAAACCCCCACTCCCCCCCCCCAAAAAAAAAAACTGGAATTTGTCACATACCTGGTGACCATATGGTTACAGTGTCTGGCCCTGGGGAGCACACATTCCTCAGCAGTTTGTATTCTTGATAGTTTGCTTTTGACTGATTTCTAGGGTCATACGAGAAATTGATAATGTACAGCATGAGGCATCACTACTAAAAGAGCAGATGCACATGGTGAAAGAAGACATCAAAAAGGTGGTTTATATTCTTGGTGTTCACATGACGTCTTCAAACTATCTTAAGTTTGAAGCTACCTGCACGAAAATGTCTGGGCTGACAAGAGCCTGAATTCGGCCTGAAAAATAAGCAGGACATTAGCCGGTCAGGAGCATTACATGAGCCTGACGGACACTAGCGGGAACTAGAATGACACGAGCATGACAGAGAGCAGGAAAAAGAGCGTGAACTAGCGTTGCAAGAGCCTGACAACATCGACCGTGAATAGCGCCTGACATAGCGGTACGGATCCATCATCGCCTCAGAATAAAGCAACGATATTATTGGTGCAAATCCATCATCACCTTGGTGCTGTCAGACCTGTTTACTGCCGGAAAACTACTACTTTTGATTCACTTTTGACAGAGTCGCAAATCAGGAAATATTTTACTAACAGGAGAAAACCGAACAATGTTATCTAATAATACTTGGCCGAAACTCACGCAAAAAGCGTTATCAGCTGATGCAAAGGTAAATTATCTCTCTCCAATTTATGAATATCTGACACAGACCCTTCGCACCGTAGAGATAATATGTTAGGTTTTCTCCTGTTACCAAAAGAACGCAACACAGAGTTTATTTTACACGAACTGGTATTGCACGAGACTAGAAATGAAATTATTTCTATTTAACGTAGCCGATCCCCTTTTGCTGTTTCGCATTTTTTTCGCATGTATATTTTATCAGTTGTTGTTCGCGTGAGTCGTCGAACAGTATGCTATTTAATTACCTGTTAACTTCACTTTCGAGATTCAAGAAAAATAATAACTAAAAATAGCCAAAAATGTGCATTTCTAATGTGTTTTTTTTATCTCATGTGGTTGTTTCTTTACATAACAGCGATACTCAGCGGATTCAGGTTGTTTGCGTGTGTAGTGTTCTCAGAGCAAGCTGATAGCTCATGATATTATTTTGAATCATATATTTACTTCAAAATTGGGAAACGAGAAAAATAACTAAGACGCGCATCTCATGCGTTTGTTTCTTTACAATTACAGTGTCATTTCCTTATGAAGTAATGCGTTTCTTCTGATCTATGGCCGAAAACTGTAGGTCCGTTATACACAACTATTTAAAATGGCGTGATTTTAGAGTTGTTTGAGTCGAATTTGCCCTTTTTCAAACTGTCAAAAAGCCGCTTAGGCAATCACAAAATCTTCAGTGTTTGCCTGCTGTATCCACTTATATTTGTGATTCAAATGTTAGACATTGCTAGTACAAGTCAAAGTGCACTTACCTTTCTTCTCGACACTCTTTATACCATCCTCTTCAATCAGACTCGACTGCTTTGACTGCTTTAGGTGGTTCGAAGGGCCTCGAAATTTAAACTTGTTTTTGAGAAGGACCATATGTCAACTCGTTTTGTTGAGCTCAGTACACACATGCGAAACTCCATTTGGTTATTTGTTGCTTTTCCGCCTTTAGCTAGCAAAACCTTTTAGTAAAATCTCCCCCATTGCATCGCGCTTCGTTTTTCACGAAATACAACCGTAACTGAAAATCGTTATCAGTCCGCCAAAATGGCACTGTAATTATATAGCATACCATGTTATGTTTAATAAAAAAACAAAGAGTTATCTCAGAATGTCAAATATGCACACGCAACACACAGCAAACGTTTTGTCAGTGTGCGGTCCTGCTCGTTTTCTGTTCGTGTCAGGCTTATCAATAACGATGTGCAATGACAATGAAAATAAGGCTCTTGCGATGCTCGTGTCACGCTCTTGTCAGGCAGGGCAGTACTAGGGCATGAACCTGACACTGTCTTGCTAAGCACTCACGAGCAGGACAAATTTTATGTCAGGCTCGTGTCCTTTCGAAGTCAGGTCCTTACAGCGGGATTTTGGCCGGAGTAAAGCGGGATTCTGGCTATGTCTGGGTCAAAACTTTCGTACGGGTATGGACTCTATGCAACTGTGTTTTTCAGACCAGTTACGGTTTCCCAATAGGAATCTACACCAAATTTAAACAGATTCCTATTTTTAGCTCCTGAGATATCGGTGCTGCAATTTCACACAGCACTAAATCATGCTTCTTTTGGCATTGATTTTGCCCAATATTTAAAGTAATTTTCCCATTTGGAGCTTTTGATGAAAGCCAGTATGCTCAATAAGTGGATATCCTTTGCATATAAATCACATTTTAGCTAATATGTGGGCTTATAGCACATTTGGTAATTTGGCCGCCATGTTGGAGTCCCTCGGAGGTGCCATACATTTTACTGTAAACAGTTTGCACATTTGTTCACTCCCTAGAAATCAAATGTCTCCTGAGGTGAACACCAAGAGTCCATTTTTAATTCATATCACTACCCAGTTAATCATATCAGGGTAGCGCTTCATGAATTGTGAACTCCAGCTTTCAGCCTCTAATTGCTAAACAAACCTCCTGCTGGTAAATAACAATTATTTCTTTCTCTTTTAGGTGGAGGAGAATACCGCTCAGTCCATGAAGATGCTAATGGAACTGGATACTGTCAAAGCAAGAATGCAAGCTGCATCTCAAGGTCTCCAGGTATGTGTACCGGTATATGTATATGATGGACCCAATTTTTTTTAGGGGGGTCAAGCCTTGGTCATCCTTTGTTTTTGCTTTGGGGCAAGCAGGTTTTTCCCACATGTTGACACTAAATTTTTTACTTTGCTTGTTGGGGGCCCCCTCTGTCCCTCCCCTCCCCCCCCTCCCAAACCCTCCCACTGCTAGCTATTGCACTGCATATGTACAGATGGGGATGATGGATAGAGATTTAACGTTGTAACTTGTTCAATCGCCCATGCCAGCTGTACCGTAGCTATCAGAGGGGCAGAGGAGGCAGTTGCCCCCCTCCCCCTAAAGTAAACTTAATGTCAATCTGTTTGCCCTTCAGCAAAACAAAGGATGACCAAAACTGTCTAGCTCCAGTCTTGGCTAGTGTGTCATAGTGTATCACCCCCTTCATCATTATTGCCATTAACATGCTCTGCTCTTAAATTACTCTTAGGAAGCTGATAACTGGACAACACTCTCCTCTGATGTGGATAAGGTTTTTGAGTCAGGTGACATCAAGGCTGTAAGTACAGAGAATGTTATCAGTATTCATGTACATTATTAGCAATAATGAATTCCGCTAAGTATGATGTGGAGGGGGGTGTTATCCATCGAGGCCGAAGGCCAAGATGGATAACACCTCTGAGATCTAAATAATTCTCCACATCATATGAAAGCATTACGTTACGCGTGCAAAAAAATTTCAACTTATCCAATCTTTGACGTCATCGATGGGATAAGTCGCTTGGCTTCAAAAACATCAAGAATTCGCCAGGGGCACTCAACCAATAAGAAGTGTGGAAATATGTTGAATGAATAATAATAAGTATTATTTGTAATTTTGATATGTTTATTTTACTGTAGCTTACTGCATTTATTACCATCTGAATGAAGCTTGAAAAGAGTATTAAAATATTTTTGTTGGCAGATCTGGAGGATAAAACCCTAAAGATTAATTTCACTATGCAAAATTTCTGTTTGCTGCCCTTGGAGAAGTGTGAACGTTTTTGTTTTGTTGTTTTTGTTTTAATATTAACTTGTGTCTTATTTTTAAGATTGCAGCAAAACTTGTTGGGATGCATAAAAGTCTGGTAAGAATGCAAATTGGATTCCTGTCTCCATCAACTTCTATCATCATTGCTTACATTTTTACAAAAACATATCATCATATTAATATGAATCTTTGTCATTGTTACAGACTGTTTTGCAAGATGTTCCAGACTATGCAGAGAGGAGAAGAATGTTGGAAGGTCTCAAGAATAAACTAGAAGCCTTGCTCAGCCCCAAGATTGTTGCTGCCTTCAATAACCATGCATTGGGTAATTTACAATTTAAGGCTTTCTCGTGCTTTTGCCTTTTCTTCTCGCTGCTGTGTTTTGCATCAAATGAGAATGGTGTATTCTGTCTCATCCATTGTTATTAGTGCAGGGTTCGTATGCGTCCAGGAAATCCTGGAAAATCCTGGATTTTCATTTCCTGAATTTTAAGGAAAATCCTGGAAAACTTCTGGAAAAATGTTTCAAATCAAATGTGGTTGAATCAGGCAGTTTCGTGAATCTGATTTTGGGCTTCAAATTATGACATCCTCCAGACTTTTCGTGTTTTTTTTTTGCGGGGGGGGATTTCTACCCAATAAAAACTCCTGGAAAACTAACTAAAGACTTCCTGGAAAATCCTGGATTTCTGTCATTCAGAAAGCGTTCGATATGGATGCACAACTCCGACTGGAGTATGACTCCGGCACGAAGTGCGGAGAAGTGCAATGGACGAGATCACCCCGGCTCAACTGGGAGGGAGGGTGGGCGCAACCGCACCGTCGGACCAATCCTTTTTTCTTGCTGAACTTATGGAGTCAAAGCGTCTTTTAAGTTAAATACCATCTCATAGCCAATCACAGGACTTGTTTTGGGCGCTAGTTACATTCTTGCATGAAATACATATTCAATGACGTTGCATAGTTTCTCAATGTTACCTACCAGTTTAGCCTACCCACTTTGTCTTTGTTCTTTTACAGATGAAACTAAAGAATATGTACAGATATTTACTGATATTGACAGATTAGATCAGCTTCAAAATTACTACATTCGCTGCCATAAGGTGAATAATACCTCATTATTATTACAGTACTGTTAGAACTACAGTATCTTGATGCCCTTTTATCAATGAAAAGTTATGGCATAGCTAATATTCAGTCCATCAGGAGCATGTTTTTTACCACACTAACAACTTTCCCTATTTGAGTTTCCCCTACCAGTATGCTTAACGTTTTTATAGGAGACATCGTCCCTAGGAATCTAAAGATTTTTAGTGACCATGATTCGCGCCGACAGTTTTAATACTATACCTCCTCACAATATTCAATCCATCAGGAGCATTGTTTTTACCACACTAACAACTTTCCCTGTTTGAGTTTCCCCTACCAGTATGCTTAACGTTTTTATAGGAGACATCGTCCCTAGGAATCTAAAGATTTTTCGTGACCATGATTCGCGCCGGCAGTTTTAATACTATACCTCCGCTCTTAGGCCCCGATTGCGCTTTTCCGCAACTTTTTCTTTGTTTTTAAAAAAACATCACGTCCACACGTAGCGTTTTTGAATCATTTCTGCCGGTTCACACGGATACGCTGTATCGTTTTGGAAACGCTAATAAGCCGTATTGCGCACGCTCGTCATCGTTATCGGAACGTTCCGTTTTTAGGCGTCCACACGAATACAAATAGAGAGAAAGGACAAAATAGACAAGATTTGTGCCGACGTTTCGGACTCTTTACTTTCAGTCCTTCATCAGGGCGGTTACCTGTTGGCGGTTGTCTGTTTTGTCCTTTCTCTCTATTTGTATTCGATTTTAATTGGGACATTGCATCCATTTTGGATCCAGATCCATCGCTGTTAGTGTTTTCAAAACTATTTCAAGCCTAGGCGTCCACACGAATACTCTTGGGTATCGTTTTCAAAAACATGCACTCTGGATAGCGTTTTCAAAAAGTTACGTTTTCGGTTATCGTTTTCATCGTGTACGTGTGACGATAGCCGTATCCACAACACAAAAGTTGCGCTTTTCAATCGTAAACGCAATCGTGTGGCAGGGTCTTAATGTGTGCACTTTGTTTTTTGATTAGTACCTGTAAGTACGCTGACGATTGCACTCAGTTTGAACTTGTGCCTACCGGTAGTGATAGTCACATGCAAGGAGTGATGGGTAATTTGGAGGCGTGGGCGGTTCGTAATAAAATGGAGATAAACGCTAAAAAGACCAAGGAGATGTGGAGTTTGAGAAGTTTCCGACAATCTCAACCACTAGCCCCGAAACCAATCAAAGTTAGCAATGAAGAGATAGAGAGAGTTGATGTCTTCAAATTACTTGGAGTGCATATTCAGAGTAACCTTAAGTGGAATGCGCATATAGACGAAATTGTAGCTAGAGCAAGCAAGCGACTCTATTTTCTCCGTGTGTGTCGGAAAGCAAACTTGCCTACAGAAGTTGGACTGACTACTTACGTTACTAAGATACGCCCACTTCTGGAGTATGCCTCGCCCATTTGGGGTGGTATCCCCAACTATCTTGCTAAGGACATACAGCGCATACAGAATCGCTCAATGGACATCTTAGGCCTTGCTAGAGACACCTTAGAGCCGCTTAATGTTAGGAGAGACAAGCACACGGTGCAGGTTTTTAAAAACATTGTAGACTCAGACGATCACCCGTGTAGGAGATTCATTAGCAAAGCACCAAGAACTTACACACTTCGATCTCAAAGGGTGCGAGCACCAATTCCGCGCACGGACAGGAACAAGATGTCATTCATTCAGCGCGCCACAAGATTATACTCATAGAAGGAATTGTAGTTTTTAGATTTTAGATTTTATGTGTAAATTCGACGTAATTCTTATGCTAAAGTTGAATAATAAAGTTTATTATTATTATTATTATTTTCCCAGACTAAACTCCAGCACGCATGGAGTAATGCCCGTACCGAGGACCCTAACAAGTCTATGCTAGACTGGCTTGCTACATTCTATGACGTCATCTTATCAACTTGGCACACTGAGGTATCTATAGACATTTGGTATTATTATTCAGCCATGCCACTATCTCGATTCTGATTGGCTAAGAGTACGCAACGAAATCTTGTTGGCTCGCAGTGCGTGACGTCATACTACAGACATTAGGATTGATGCACTCTAATGACGTCATAACGCAAGCCAATAGGTTTGGCCGCCATGTTGGTTTTCATTTCGGAAGCGAAAGCCAATTTTGCCAATATTCTCGTTGAATCTGTTATGATTTTTGCCGAGAGATCATTGCTCAGGATTTCTGAACATCAACTATGGCTATTTGAATTGAACACGAAGAGGGAAATGGACGTACGTAAGCTGAAGTTGAAAAACCGTTTCGCCGTGCAATGCCTCATCGTTGACTTCGATTAGCTAGGTAAGAATTCCTGGTTGCTGAATAATAAAACAATTATTGAATTCGGTTTTCGCATGATAGTGAGATTTGTCAACGCCTCGAGTTAGTGTTATCCGCCTCAGCTTCGCTTCGGTAGAAAACACAAACTTCCGCGTTGACAAATCTCACTATCACGCTCAACTTCATCCAATAAGTGTTAATTGTTTGTAGCTACACATCTTTCCATTGACCGTTTAACTTTTGTTTCAGCAGTGTCCTCTTTCCTGATGTGCAGGTTGTCGTTTCCAGATGACCGGTACCATTTGCATCTGGAAGCCTCATGTTGGAAACGCGCTTACAAACCGAAAGTTGCTAGCTACAGCCTTAGATACGAAAATCTATTTTCAAAAAGAGCTAACACGCCTGCATTCTCTTACCCAGAACTCCCCGGTTCGTCTCCTCGCCGGGGAGCCTCTGGTGACAGCCACTGACGCATGCGCGAGATTTTATACAGAGCCGTTGAGAGAAAGATCTTTCTGCGCATGCACCAATCAGCAAAGGTCCTCAAATGGATGTCACCAGAGCCTCCCCTGCGAGGTGAGAACGAGCCGGGGAGCTCTGGGTACGAGAATGACACGCCTGCAAATTCATGCAGAATGCATATGTATGAATAAAGTGCGCTATTTCGTGTATCCACGCAAAGTTTTTTGTTTGCTTTCTATTATGCTTATTATTGTTGTTTTTCTGAGAAATATCAAAACAGAGTGACCAACATTATTACTTCTGTGCTCCTGAAAAACCCAGAAGCTTTAATTTATTATTTTTGATTACTTCTCAGAACCTTTACATTTTTCCCGCGTTTTTCAAGAAACATTTCCAAATCCTTTCCAAACATTTGGAAATTCTTGCTGAGGCATCATCCGCCGACCGTGGGTCATACAGTAGAATATTGCTGTAAGGTCTCTGGGGCTCTATTCAAGAGACTGGGAGAATTGATTAAAAGTCGAGCACATTTATCGCTATGCATGTAAACTCGCCACCCCACACCCTGAGTAGGTTTCAGTTTAAGATATTGCTTGTGTTTGATATTCTGCATGTTTTCTCGGCAACAGGTCACGTGGTGTAGCCAAGTCTTCCCCGAGCCTGGGACGGTGCTCTGTGTTCTGCTGACCCAGTCCCTCACACACCTCGACCCATCACTCCCACAATGCATTGCGGATTATGTCAAGGACGATGGTGACATCATGGCAAGACTAATAGATCTGAGACAGGTACTCTAAGAGACCTGTATAGGGCTTCAAATTGCGCCCGTGGGGGTCGCTTATGCGACTAAGTTTTTCTCTTTTGCGACTAAACTTTGTCAGTCAGTCGAAGTTTTGCGACCCACTTGTGGTCCAACTCGCTGGCGCAAGCTCAATTGGTAGTTTTCACGATGTTGCGCACGCAACATAAATGGGATGAGAACAATGCTCGTCTGTTTTCAATAACAAAAGCCGTCTTCACCAGAACGAGTCAGAACGGCTCAAGGGTATTGTTCTCACAACACCGTGAAAACGGTCAATTTTTGCAACAAACATTTTAGAAAATGCGACTAGAATTTTTAAACTTTTAAAAAAGTCGCATGGACTTTTTTTTATTTGAGTATGAAATAAGATATGTGCATGCACATTAAACCAGGACAAACGAAAGCAATAGCAATCCTTTCACACGAAAAGAGTTGTATTATTCATACTAGCCCTGTCCTCCTTCTCGACTTCTCCTCCTCCTCCTCCTCAGCTGCTCCCCCTCTAATTCTCTCCCCCTCCCCTTCCTCGCCTCCGTTTCCCACTCCTCATGTAATTATCTTTCAAGGTTTCTCCTCATCAAACCCTCCCCCACCTGCCTTCTCCAATTCTGATCTTTCTCATCAGCTTGTTCTCCCATTTTCCTTCTCCTACCCCTTCTCATCAAATTAATCTCCTCCAAATCTTGTCATCCTTCTATAATTTTTCTCCTTCCCCTTCTAACTTTTCCTTTAAATGCTCCATCCCCTCCAACTCTCGGCCTCCATCTCCTCCTCAAATTCGCCTCCTCCGACGTTCCTTCCTCCTCCCCCTTCCCCTCCTCCTCCTGGAATTCTCCTCCACCGCCCCTTCCTCCACAAATTATCCTCCTTCGCCACCCCTTCCTCCACCCTGCTCATCCCTTGGCTTCTCCTCCCATCAAATTATCCTCCACATCCTTTCTTCCTCACATTCTCCTTTTTCTTCTCCCATCACCAAATTCTCCTCCTCCTCCTCAATTTCTCCTTCCTCCCCTTCATATTCCCCCCAAATTGTCGTCCTCCTCAAATTTACATCCTTTTCCTCTTCCAAATTCTCCCTCGCCTTAAATTGTCCTCCTCCTCCTGGTTTTTGCTACAAGCGGAACACATTTCCCCGTTAATATCTACTGCAATTCCAAAGAATTGCAATACGCTCCCTTGGATAAGATTATTTCAAGTGAGCATGGTAACTATTTCTTCCTCTTTAAACTTTAAACTGTAAAGTATCTAGTCCCTAATCTTTAGACAGGCCTATTTATTTCTTGATCTCTCCAGGTCTCCATGCGGTTTGCTCAAGGACTAGAGACAGCACTGACACAGCAGCAAGACAGGTCCAGTTCATCTGCCGTTACCGTTCTTGTAGATGCCGTCTTCTCGCCTTATACCCAATACATGTTGGACTATCCTGTCCTGCAACAAACACAGCTCACTAACAGATTACAGAGCATTAACCTTCAAGCTGATGGGTTTTTAGAGATGGCGGGTTTGATGTCCGAATCTGTTGATGAGATCTTTAGGCTTGCAGACCAGGCCCTTGAGTACTGTATCAAGCTGACGGATGGTTATGCGGCGTGTAGTTTGTGTCAGGTGTTAGAGGTGAGCGTTTTAAAATTAGTTAATATAATTACTCAAGCGATTCCGCGCGCTGATTGGTCGAGACGTTCGGAATATTTTGCTATATTCACCTTTAGTATAAACCAACTAATGGTCTATGACAAATCCTGCATTCTGATTGGCTGAGCTACTAATGGTCTATTAGTTATATACCGTGCCTGGCAAAACCACCACCTTTCTTTGCAAAAAAAAAAAACTTGATTTTTTCGACACAAAATAACGGAATTCATTGCCAAACCCGATTTGTTTTTTGACAAAAATCTTAAAAGTCGCTTGAGTAATTATACTAAAACAATTAGTCGCCTCAGGCTCCGTAAATATTGGCGAATAGTCAGCTCGACTTCGTCTTGACTCCTCGACTTCGTCTCGACTTCGCCGATATTTACGTCGCCTTGTTAGACAGTGACTCAGGAATATTATTGTGTTTTGGGGGCTTATATCTAGCGTAATGTTTCCCGAAAATCGATTAAAAACTCTTGATTTAGTCAAACATTAAAGCTCACAAGCATATCCTTCGTAACGACGCTCTATTAGCCATGCTTTTAGTTAGGTGTTGTAGTTGGGCTTCAAATTACGCGGATAAATTAAAACTTTCCACAGAAATCGATGCTTCTTGGTAGGGCAGACAATAGACCGATACTATGTCATAGGTAGATACTATGTGTCATAGTTACTAACTATGTATGTATGCATCCTTTCTCGCCAAGTGCGCTGTCTCGTTTTTAATCTTCATGCTTCTGGTCCATTGGCAGGAGTTTTTCAGTGCATATGCTGGCCGTTTTAACGAGTGCATCGCTTTCCTGCGAGCTCAGTGCAATCTTGATCACGACCCCTCCTCGCCACCCCCGTCAGGGGAAATCCACGAGGACTGGACGTTATTTCAGAATGCTTTTCGCCTGATTCAGATATGTGGTGAGTTTTACATTTACATTTACAGACACTTCAATTCAGATGGTCACTTAGGCCTTTCGGATGTGGTAGTCCAAGTAATTGATCACGGTACTTCAGAGGCCACTCATAGGGATAGAGAAGCCCTGTGGGGTCACCGTCTGAAGTCTATTACATCACGTGATCTTGATGTAGATGATTTCACGAACATGTCATCATCGTGTGACATCATGCCTCGCCTTTTCATGTCCTGATGTCGTACTATGACGTGTCATATATCATGTTGTTATATCATGACAAGTGTTCATGTCATGATATAACACATGTCATGTCATGATATAACATGTCACGCCATTACGATGTCATGACATCATGTTTTCATGTAATGTCACATCATGTCACGCCATTTTATGTCATGCCATGTTGTCCTCGTGTCATAACATAGAATGTCGCGTTTTTTCTTCATATTATGTCATGCAATCATCCTATTTTCGTCTCATTTCATTACATACATTATCTGATAATCATATCCTCATTCATGATCCTGCCATGCCACGCTATGCTATGTCATTTCATGTCCACATATGTAATGTCATGTGTTGTTTCTATGTCATGTCGTGTCAGCAATGCAACCTCGTTTCATGGCACTTTCACTTTCTTTCTTTCTTTGCAACAGTATACTATTTAACAATTATCCCTGGAGCCCGAATGGGCTCGGGGTCACTCTGCCTCATGGGCTATTGACTCAGAGGCCATGAGGGCGAGAGGAATAATAGTTTTAGTCAAATGACACTTATATGTCAATTTGTATTTCTGGTCTGGTCATTTGCCTTTTTCTTGCTTTCGATTCCGACACTTTTCGCTACTAGTAGGCTATAACTTATAGCCTACTAGTAGTTCAACCAATCAGAACGCGACATTGGCAATAGATCACTAGTTCTTTCATTTGACTAAGTCGAGTTATTGTAAAGGTGCCCATCAGACATCCCTCTGTCAGCAACAGTACCAGAAACATATAAGTGAGTTGAAACGTGTAACAAACATACATTGCTTTAGTGCCAAGCTGCGGAATATTCGCCAGAAAAACAATTGAACTGATTTTGAAAATAATGTTGTTGCAAGACTTCAAGATGTTAAATGTTAGCATATTATCACGATCACTTACAACTGTTGTTCTACTTTATTTGAGCTGAAAATGAAATATTATAAAGAGAAAACCTGCTTGGGTTAGCAGTCGAGAGTTCATTATTGATCAATTAATATGGTCATAAATTCATCTCGAATAATCCACAGCTTGGTTCGCCGTTACATGTTTCAACTTAGTTATTTGTTACTGACAGTACTTAACCTCAGTTTTCTTCTTTCCAGGCGACCTCATTTTAAGGGTTCGTGCGCATGACAGGAACTTACGAAACATGTTGTGCGCCTGCGGTCGCGAGATCAGCGGTAAGGGGTCTACTGAAGAGGAAGGAAAAGCACTTCCGGTTCGCCCCTTCCGATGGTATAACTATCTACAGAAAGAGCGGCCAAATGATTTCAACACTCTCTTGGAGTTTATACAGAAACTGCAGTCAGGTTAGTCGTTTGCACAGCGAGTTTTCGTCTCCGTTTGTTACTATGATGACCCTATGACGATAGCTGTCGTCATAAGCAAAACATTTTCAACCATTACACACTGTATCGCTATAACAACAACAACAATCTTTATTTGTACATTTCTATGAAGTTTACATTCTTGGATAAAGAAAAGGGATAGGTTAAGGGGAGGCAGGCAGTTCATAGGTGCAAAATCTGACTCAAACATATTGTACAGGCAACCTAGAGTATCACTGGACTAATCGAGCTAGGGTGCGCGTAAGTTTGGAAAAGTGACATTGTATCGAGAGAAAAGGAAAAATTGATGGTACTACAGAGAAAGACGAGTATACGAACAAAGCAAAACAAAATACAAGTACAAGAAAACACGAAAAAAGAGATTAGTAGTTTGCAATCCTGTCGGCTGTTAATTTGTTTTTGAAAAGGTTTCGATTGAGCAATTTGCCATTGATGTCAATAGAATTCCAGATTTTAACTCCTAAGAAGTTTATATTAAATTTTCCAAAATTCATGCCAGCTTTTTGGAGGTAATAAATTAATTTGGAAGCTAAACGAGTATTGTCCTAGAGCGGATTTCAGATGACCGTCGTGTTTGCAATTGGTTTGCTTTCTCATTGGCTGCTTATTTCTATCAACCAATCAAATTGCGAACTAATTACAAGCAAGGAATTACTAACCAATTGGATCAGCTCCTGATTGGCTGGGCTGGAAACCATTCAGCAGTAAGTTGTAATTACTCTTGTTTCTGATTGGCTAGTGATTGCACAATTGCGTTTACTTTCACGATGATCATCTGAAATCTGCTCTATTGCAATGGTTTGCGTGCGGTTCCCAGCGTTACATTAGTGCACATATAACATAAAC
This sequence comes from Scolanthus callimorphus, assembly GCA_033964015.1. Lineage (NCBI taxonomy): Eukaryota > Metazoa > Cnidaria > Anthozoa > Actiniaria > Edwardsiidae > Scolanthus > Scolanthus callimorphus. Next base: position 27,524,802 of record CM066911.1, on the reverse strand, counting down.
GCTCATGAGCGACAAAGTTGGTGCGACACGTAAACAAATCTATTCATATATTTATACAGTTTGATACAATTTATATTTATACAGTTTGACCGAGGGCCGGTAAATTCTGCAAAGAGCGCGGCTCCAATTACGAGGTTCCCTTAGTCAGCGTAGTGGGTTAATAGGTTTTGAGGCCTGCGCTGAGGATGGGCAACTTCCAAAGTCACCTTGGCTCATTAGAGTGGTTTTCATCCGACTGTGAAATAGATACTAACAAACACGCACTACTTTACACTATGAAAGTCATTTTTATTGTATTCTCCTTTGTAATTATGACTAGTAGACACTATTAAACTTTGACACTCTGGTTTTGGTTAAGGTATACATACACCTAATTTGAAAAGGTTGCTTTGGGAATAGTCCAGTTTCGAATTGTCTGCTCTACCGCTGAATAGGCATCACACAGCGCATAAATACAGTGGGGGCCTCCAAAAAGTTGTGAATACCGACGAGAAACTGATGAAGCTTGAATTGAGACAATAGACAAACTTGAGGAAACTTTTCCGACTCGCTGGTATTCACAACTTTTTCGGCTTCAAATTGAGGCTCCTTCTTTCTGTATTTATGCGCCGTTGATGCCTATTCATAGTTCCGACCTGTCATTCAAAGCCATAGTTACTGTTGTTATGTCCCACAAACAAACTAGGGTTTTCCTTAAAAAAGGTCCAAAAATACTCCGATCCCACTTAGGTTTACCAGATATCTTTATCTTCGGATCATCTCTGTTTATACTGTCATAAAAGGCAAAAAAGTGCTGCAAATCGGACTGATTTCGGAAGTTCTGAAATACTGTTTTATGGGACACGATCAGTCTCCTTGGGAGAATCTTTTCAACTCTGATTGGTATCTCCAGGTAGCGTGAATGGCTTCATTGTTTGATCGGAACTATGAATTCAGCGCTAGAGTAGAGAATTCGAAACTGGACTATTGGTCTTTGGTCTCCGGGTGCGATTGTTTCGTGGTCACTCAAGCAAAGAAGCGCATTGTTTTCCGCGCTTCGACGACAAAGCTAAAAGCCGCCTTTATTGAATTAGGTGTATAAACGATCCTCGTAGCATAGATTGTGGCGCGCACGGATTTTTCTCCGCGAACACCTCCTTTTTGTGAACCCATAAATTAAAGGCCCATCATCAACCAGGAGTTTTTGTGTCGTGTTTTCGTTTATTTTCAAATTGATCCATTGTTTTTCGGCTGCTCTGACTGGCTAATAGAGCGCAGAGGCTCTCGGTTGATGATGGACCTGCGATGGCCTCCCACTGATTGCCGTCCTGTTATCTATGTTTAGGGTCAAGTGATGACGACTTCCATAAGACAGTGCTACCGAGCGTGCGCGAGCAGATGCAGGCGCTGAACGAGCTGGCTCACAAACTAGCATTCGACATCACCTTCGTGCCCATTCGTCACCAGCTCCTCGCTATGCCACAACTAGATGTAAGTGCTACCTTATAAGGGGATCCTGTGTTTAAAGTCTGAACTTATTTGCATAAGCAGGGTCTAGATTCAGAATTTTTGAAGGAGTTCGAAAATAATCAGCACTGAATATCAATAGCGGCAAAACAAATAAAGCCTACATATCAAGATAACAGTTTCGTCATTTTAGTGATTGAGCGGGCTTCCTGTGGTGTCTTGTCTACCTTGTTTACAGGTTCTTGACCGTGAAAAACACAGTGGAAAATGTACATAGCATATTTTCTCAAGTGTATCTGAGTTCTGGTTGATCTTTTAAGCTTTCTAGGTCAATACAAATAGTGAAAAAACAAATATAGTTTGCTGATATTTCCTTATAAGGAAGCTGAAGAAAGTCGACACTTTTTCAAGGGAACTATCTTGATATGCTCAGAAAATTTGAAGGGTTTGAAGGGAACTATCTTGATATGCTCAGAAAATTTGAAGGTTATACATGTAGTTGTAAGGGCGCAGTTAAATGTTCATTTTAGGGGGAAACTGTCGGCTAATGAGCCTTTTGCCACCCAACATTCCTTTCATTTTGAAAAAGTTGCGAGGAGAGGGGAAGGGAGGCTGTATACAGGCTCTTTGTTGGTTGGTTGTTTTAATGTTTGTCGTTCTTCCTATGAAACATTTTTCATGAACTCACGATCAAAACCGGGATTATTTTACCTTCTGATAAGAATTTCGGTAAAAATAGCAAGATAACGGTGACATTTTCAAAGAACACGTGGAATTACAGAGACTCGAGTCTGGATCGAGTTAGACAGGTAGCCCGTGCGCGGATCGGCCAAGTCCTTTTAATTTTTTTACTTTCCATAATACAAATATTCTTATTTTAACTTCAAGACACAAAGTCCTAAACTACCAAATATGGTTCGAAAAGTGAGACTGCCACTATTCTGAGAATCATCCTTCAATAATCACGACAATATTTTTTTGTTGTTGTTGTTTATTGCTCCTCCGACCTTTCGTTTGTTTATTGTTTCATGTCATCGATGTTTGTCTATGTAGGTGTGGTCCGCCGTGTCTCCCGAGTCCGGTGCTGCCTTGAGTAGTGAGTTGCCATCGTTCAGTCTCTCACCACAGGGTTACATCACACATGTGAGTCACAACAGTCCCACTTGCTCTTCTCTCTCCTGAAATACCACAGGGATCCACTTCTCGCGATAAGAAGTGGGAGAATGAAATGGGATGCCCGTGTAGTCATAACTACCCTACCCTTCTATTGGGCCTGTGTGAAAACCCAAGTGCAAGAATCTAGAATTCTACCGTAAAACAGGTTCTTGTTTGGTTTAAAAATACAAGGAAACGTGGGGTTTGTATGGACAATCCTAGCCTAACAGGTTGTTCAAATATAAGTTCTTTACGCGGGTTCGTTCTGTATCGTTCTGACCTCTTGAAGTTCTCTACTGTTCATATCAGGATACATATAACGCAAATTAGTATCACCCAACTAGGGGACTATTGCCAATGCTGCATTCTGATTGGCTACGCTACTAGGGACTATTATCAATAGACCTCTAGTAGCGAAAGCACCGATTTTGAACATGAAAACAATGGCGGCCGCTTCTCGTTTAGTCGAGGTTTCTGGTGATTTTTTAAGCACAATTTTTTCACTTTTTTTGTCCATCTAGTTGGGTGATACTAAAACAATTAGACCTCTCGCCGTCAAGGGCCACGGGTCAATAGCCCATTCGGCCTGCGGCCTAAGTCCTTTCGGGCTCGAGTCCTTTCGGGCCCGTAGTCCTTTCGGGCTCGAGGTCTAATTGTTAAGTAGTCCAGGAGTGATACAGCTATTTGGAAGATCTTGTGAGATTGGATAGGCAGAACAAAGCAACCCAATAGTGTTTCCTCGTTCTATTGTATGACCCTCTATTGTTTGCACTGAGGTATCAATCCAATGGGCTTAGATCTTACGAGAGTTGTATCATTACTCAAGTAGTCACAAACAACAGTCCCCTCAATATTACCTATTACCTCCTTGGTATCACAAATACATACTCTCCTCCGTGACGAGGGAAACCGGGCGTGACGTCACGTGTAACCCAATATTATTTTCCCTTCGATAATTATTCCTTCTCTGAGTTTAATAGGCCCTGTACAGTTCGTCTGTCACATGGTTTGTTCTGGTAAAAACCTTGGTCAAATCAATAGCGCTGCGCACAGATTTCAAAATTAGATCACGAGACTCAGGGTAGGAGTACATACAAGCTCTGCTGTAAGTGGAACTACCAGTTTACCAATTGATTTTGTATCGTTCTTTAGAGAGGAAACTGAGAAAACGGGAGAAACGTGTATTTGCTTGTCTGAGTTTTTAATTAGTATGACGTCATCTGTGCGCAGTGCTATTCGAAAAAGGGACAGAACTAACAGCGAAATGGGAAAATGTTTGCCAACTCTCTGTTGCTGGTGTAGCCCGCGATGGAAGAGAGAATCTCAATCAACTAATCGGTCATTTACAAACGACAAATTCCATGCAGGGTGGTCATTTCAAAATTCACTCAAATTCCAGGCTGGGTATCTCAAGCTGGGCTCCTCAAAAGGGATACATTTGTTGAGAATAAACCATACAGTAAGAAGTGGGGTGTATATGATTAGAGTTCCGCTTTTAGGCGTTGCCTAAATCTATGTATTAGAAATTTAAGAGCCACCTTACGTGACTATTTCTGTTTTCTAACAGATTGGTGATCATCTGTTGACTCTGCCACAGCAGCTAGAGCCATTTATAACCCAAGAAAACCCCGCCTTGGACGCTGCTATGAAAACTGGCAAACTGCCGTACCCTCCCGACCCTAGTCACCAAGGTGGGTAGTTGACTACCTGACTCTAAAGACTCGCAGACTAGTCTGGTTAGCCGGGTAGCGATACCGATATATAATCAATCCTTGGGCATAGGCCTTAGAAGTAGTATACAAAGTAATGGTTCTGCAACCAACGTATCAGGGCAGATCTGCGGATCTGCCCTAGGTACCACACGATCAACCAAAAGGGTGACGTCATACGGTTATAGGTTACCGGAAGTAGCGGAAACAATAAGCAAGAAGCTTGCCCGGGCCTGCCGGACCGGAAGTATATATTAAATGGATTTATTTTTTATATTACAAATAATATGTAAAGCGAGACTAGTAGGAGTGTTCGGGAGGTATTCGGAAAGTGTTCGAAAAGTGTCCGGAGAGCGTTCGGGTCTTCGGAAAGGGTTACCCCATGGTTACCCTTTGGTTAACCATGGTTACCCTATAAACGTATGACGTCACCCTTTTGGTTGAACATGTGGTACCTAGGGCAGATTCGCCCTGATCCGCCAGTTGCAGAAACCCTAACTTTATATACTACTCTTAGGATCATGAACGAGAATTGCTCCTGAGAAGCACGGGCGGTTCAGCGCTACACCGCTTGCCTCTCGTCGCTGTGCCCGGCGCTGATTCGGAGTTTTGGATTTATCTTGCGTGGAAAAGTGCCATGTCAATAGACCCGTGGACATGGATACGCTAGCAACCAGCACTGGTACCTCTTTACTAGCAGATTAACAAAGTCAGTGAGAAATGCCTGGAATTCCGAAGATGTCGTCAACGAAGGCATGTGTTTTGCTCGACTCCGGGGAAAAAAATAAATATATAAGCAAATTTCGAACTTTTCGACAGCAAAAAGAATGCTTCTGGCGTTTAGAAACTGGATGTTTTGGCATTTATATTCGAAACAGGAGTGTTTTATCCCTCGTTTGAAAAAAAACTATGCAAAATAATGTCTAGGAACATTTCGCTTTGACAAAGAATCCTTCGCGCGTTGTGGAGCGAAACAGCTGGAAATAGTTGCTAAGATTAATAAGGTATAGCCTGTAATTCGCTCCTGGTTCTCATTTTCATGTCATGGGCATTACTACACGATTGATTTATCTGTTTCAGATGACGAGGCTGACCCAGCTAGTGACTGGCTAGGTTCAATAGCCCGTGGCACGCTCCATATTTACGTGGAGAGTATTCTACGCCTGCATCAACTAACACCCTACTCATCTCGACAGCTATTGGCGGATATAGGTAAGAGAACTCACCTCACTCTCTTGTGTTCGTGTCGTGCACTTACTTTACTTCTGTGGGAAGTTGTGTTTCGGACGTGGCTACTCATTGCGGATTACGTCTTCTGTGGGAGACAATAAACCGAGGTCCCGTCTCTCATTCATCTACACCTGATCTGTATAGAGCGGATTTCAGATGACTGTCGTGAGTAATTCGCAATTACTTTGTAATTACTCCTATAGGTTTAATTCAGAATTGATGTAATTACGTTGCGATTGGTTTCACTACAGTCATGCGAAACCCACTCTATAGGGGACGTTAAACACTTACTACAGAACTTACTACACTGTGATGTATAATCCCTCTCACGATTGTAAACTGCAGTATAAAATTGCAGTCCGCATCTTAGAGATCAGACATCACATTTGACAGGGGCAAATTAGATGGGGCGTGAAACTAAATATGGTAACGTGTCACATCGAATTGGTTTATCAATCTATTTTAGAAACTGCATCCCGCGAGATCCCGCAGCAATCAGCCAATGAGCGCCCGGGAACAACTAGCCAATGAGAATGCATTGAAATGTTAGCACTTGTACACTGCAGCTTAACATAATTATTTATTTGATCAAATCAGGAGCAAATTAGATGGGGCGTGACTCTTCGGTACTGTAATGTGTCACATCGAATTGGTTTATCAATCCATTTTTAGATTAGATCCCGCGGGGAACGGGATCTGTTTTCTCCGACGTCCGCCTGAAAAACACACATCACCCAAAGATGGCGGCGGTTGTGATCTACAACTTTTTGTATTTTGTTTACTATAGTATTGACTTCTACCATCTGTAACTTGAAACACATACAACAATGATCATGTATCCCTAAAAGAGAAAAAGAGAAAACGACGTAAGATGAAACTTGCGCGAGAGGTTTTTCTCAGTAAATGAAATGCACGTTTTGGCCTCATAGATCTTGATAGAAATTCTACGAATACCAGAGATGTTGCTTGATATCATGTAACTCAGACTTTCCAATGTCTCTTTTTTAGAATATTTCTGTAACGTGTTGGAGGCGCTAGAAGTTGAACCAAGTTCATCTCTCAAACATATTGAGTTGCTTGTGAAAGCTGGCCCTGAAGAGTAAGTAAATGCACTTAACAACAGTAGCCACATGTATTCCTCGGGTACCTATTTTTTGTCATTAGCGCCGTGTCTATTTAGTCATTGTCGTGACCGTGCTATTACCGTGTCAGTGCTAAGACCATGATGATTGCATTGCCGTGACCGCCGTGTCACTGCCGTGATCTGGTTGATATAGTGACCGTGACAGTCCGTGACCGTGTTATTACAGTGACCGTGACAGTCAATGACCGTGTCACTGCCGTGACCGTGTTATTATAGTGGCCAAGACAGTCCGTGACATTGTCACAGCCGTGATCGTGTTATTATAGTGGCTAAGACAGTCCGTGACCTTGTCACAGCCGTGATCGTGTTATTATAGTGACCGTGACAGTCCGTGACCTTGTCACAGCCGTGATCGTGTTATTATAGTGACCGTGACAGTCCGTGATTACTGTCATGACCGTGTCATTGACGTGATCGTGCTGTTTCCGTGACTGTGCTGTTCGCATGGCTGTTACTGCCGTCACCGTGTCAATGCCGCAACCGTGTCAGTACCGTGATCACCACTATTGTAGTGGCCGTGTCAGTACCGTGATCACCACTATTGTAGTGGCCGTGTCAGTACCGTGATCACCACTATTGTAGTGACCGTGTCAGTACCGTGATCACCACTATTGTAGTGACCGTGTCAGTACCGTGATCACCACTATTGTAGTGACCGTGTCAGTACCGTGATCACCACTATTGTAGTGACCGTGTCAGTACCGTGATCACCACTATTGTAGTGGCCGTGTCAGTACCGTGATCACCACTATTGTAGTGACCGTGTCAGTACCGTGATCACCACTATTGTAGTGACCGTGTCAGTACCGTGATCACCACTATTGTAGTGACCGTGTCAGTACCGTGATCAGCACTATTGTAGTGGCCGTGTCAGTACCGTGATCACCACTATTGTAGTGACCGTGTCAGTGCCTTGATCACCACTATTGTAGTGACCGTGTCAGTACCGTGATCACCACTATTGTAGTGACCGTGTCAGTACCGTGATCACCACTATTGTAGTGACCGTGTCAGTACCGTGATCACCACTATTGTAGTGACCGTGTCAGTACCGTGATCACCACTATTGTAGTGGCCGTGTCAGTACCGTGATCACCACTATTGTAGTGACCGTGTCAGTACCGTGATCACCACTATTGTAGTGACCGTGTCAGTACCGTGATCACCACTATTGTAGTGACCGTGTCAGTACCGTGATCACCACTATTGTAGTGGCCGTGTCAGTACCGTGATCACCACTATTGTAGTGACCGTGTCAGTACTGTAATCACCACTATTGTAGTGACCGTGTCAGTACCGTGATCACCACTATTGTAGTGACCGTGTCAGTACCGTCATCACCACTATTGTAGTGGCCGTGTCAGTACCGTCATCACCACTATTGTAGTGACCGTGTCAGTACCGTGATCACCACTATTGTAGTGGCCGTGTCAGTACCGTGATCACCACTATTGTAGTGACCGTGTCAGTACCGTGATCACCACTATTGTAGTGGCCGTGTCAGTACCGTGATCAGCACTATTGTAGTGACCGTGTCAGTACCGTGATCACCACTATTGTAGTGGCCGTGTCAGTACCGTGATCAGCACTATTGTAGTGACCGTGTCAGTACCGTGATCACCACTATTGTAGTGGCCGTGTCAGTACCGTGATCACCACTATTGTAGTGGCCGTGTCAGTGCCTTGATCACCACTATTGTAGTGGCCGTGTCAGTACCGTGATCACCACTATTGTAGTGACCGTGTCAGTACCGTCATCACCACTATTGTAGTGACCGTGTCAGTACCGTGATCACCACTATTGTAGTGACCGTGTCAGTACCGTGATCACCACTATTGTAGTGGCCGTGTCAGTACCGTGATCACCACTATTGTAGTGACCGTGTCAGTACCGTGATCACCACTATTGTAGTGACCGTGTCAGTACCGTGATCACCACTATTGTAGTGACCGTGTCAGTACCGTGATCACCACTATTGTAGTGGCCGTGTCAGTACCGTGATCACCACTATTGTAGTGACCGTGTCAGTACCGTGATCACCACTATTGTAGTGACCGTGTCAGTACCGTGATCACCACTATTGTAGTGACCGTGTCAGTACCGTGATCACCACTATTGTAGTGGCCGTGTCAGTACCGTGATCACCACTATTGTAGTGACCGTGTCAGTACCGTGATCACCACTATTGTAGTGGCCGTGTCAGTGCCTTGATCGTGCAGATTGAATAGCAATGCTGAGGTTGCAAGCATCCACGCCGTAACCGTGTTATCATGTTGTGTATTCTATGTTGGTATTGGCGCCATTTAATGAATCCTCATACCTTTCCCTTACAGGTTCCATGATGTCGCGGCCGAGCACAATGTGGAAGATAGAATACAAATAGTGTTGTCAGGAATCAGGAAGATTCACTGAGGTTAGATATACAGCAAGCCTTGAAAGGTTCGCTCCCTGACTGGCGACTTTTACGTTAACATTCAGTCATTCAGAATATCCTTTTCACGTTTACTTAGTAGCGAACTCAAATGCTAAACTCCCTATTGTCCTCAGATACACCGGCATTGGTTCAACATCTATGGTCTCTATTGTTTCTGGGATAAATAGAACGAATACATATCCTAAATCATTATGTCCCAGAACTTCCTATTATACGCTATTATATTTTAAAAATTGGTTTCCGGTCCCGACAAATTAAGGAGAGCTTGAAAATTGTTACGCGCGCGATGAGTGGCTAAAAACAAGTGAGAAAAAAACAAGAGATTTAAAGGGGCTGTGTCACGGTCATTTGAATAAATACAGCTCTAAATTTGTATGTAATCATCCCCAGATCAGTTATATCACTTGGTATTAGCCTAATAGGCAATGTAGGCAACGTTTTAGCGGCAAGACTGCCAATTTACAAGCAAATTTTGATGAAAATTCAAACTTTGAAAACTTGTCATCCTGACAATATTTCAAAAATTCATTGTAAGTGTTGCAATCTGTTTCCACCCGCTCTGTAATAGGTCCGTGAAGCCTACAATCATGATCGATTTGTAGTTAAAGGGCTATTAAACAAACCTAGACTAGTATTTTGGCTATCCATCAGTTTTTGTATGTTTTTATATCACCAAAAGTGTGCTAAAATCGTCAATGGTTGAAAGTTGAATTCGACAAACACAGGTTATCCGCGCGCAAAGAAAATTCAAAGCTCGAATTACTATGGGATTCAAGAAAAATTCATCACTCGACTCTAGAAATCCACGTTAAATTTCACTTGAAGAACGATATCGCACTCGTCACATCGCGACTTTCGCGTCAAATTTACCGTGGAATTGACTCGTCATACTCACGTGATGAATGTATCTATAGACGTTTTAAATGAATGCCACGTCGACGGCGCTCTTCTCTTATAATAAACTGGTGGGGCTTCTGCGGCTGCGAAATTTGGAAAGAAAATGTCATTGTCTATAATAAAGAATCCGGTGGACAAGTGCTTTTTAAAAGTGGAATGGCGATACAAGCATGAAATTTGGAGGAAGTGATATTTATAGATTTGTAGATATTTTTCCCCACCCGATTAGCCAAGTCGAATGCCATTAGGGAGAGGCGTAAGGCTATGTGAAATTTTGACGCCGTTTCTTGAATGTCCTTTCTGGAGAAAAGTGATACAAATAATGTAACAAGTGTACTTAATAAAGGATCGAAAATTAATTTTCCCTAATGATACTTGCAGACCTGATACAAAATGCTAAGGCTGCGTTCATAAAGTATGTCGGAGAGGGGGAGGCGAAATCCAGGGGGGTCTCAAAAATGGGGGATACACAATTTTTTTTTCAAACAATGAGGAACTTGCACTTGCACTAAGTTTTGATACATTTCCAGCCATCTTGTGAACCTGAAATTTCCAAATTTTCCCCGGGGAGCATGCCCCACACCTCTTTAAAGAGGTAACAGTTTTATCTATTAAACTCTACCGCAAAATTGTATTAAGTACATAGAGTAACACTTGTGAAATTCTTTGTTTTGTCACTTGTAGAACTTTCCTAATTTTTCTGGCTCATTCTTCACTTTTTTTTGCCCAAAACCTCAAAATTTTTCAGCATTTGGGGTGTCATTAGGTGAAATCTAAGTACCGATTTTGTTGTTGTTGTTGTGTTGCTGTTGTTTTTTGTGCTTGCTTTTCCGGTCATCTTGTCTGTTCCTATAAATATGCACTGCTGGACGGCCTTACTACCAGGACGAGTATGGGTTGGCTTACTAATATGCTAAACCTCGAAACCTATAAACCTCTGTTCCTATAAATATGCACTGCTGGACGGCCTTACTACCAGGACGAGTATGGGTTGGCTTACTAATATGCTAAACCTCGAAACTTTTGTTGTACATAGTAAACAAATGGCTACATTACAGCTTCCGCCAATCAAACTTGTTGTTGTTGTTGTTGTTGTGTTGCTGTTGTTTTTTGTGCTTGCTTTTCCGGTCATCTTGTCTGTTCCTATAAATATGCACTGCTGGACGGCCTTACTACCAGGACGAGTATGGGTTGGCTTACTAATATGCTAAACCTCGAAACCTATAAACCTCTGTTCCTATAAATATGCACTGCTGGACGGCCTTACTACCAGGACGAGTATGGGTTGGCTTACTAATATGCTAAACCTCGAAACTTTTGTTGTACATAGTAAACAAATGGCTACATTACAGCTTCCGTCAATCAAACTTCCGAGTCTTTTCCTCGTTACTCTTTGTGCTTTTTGATTGGTCAGCACGTAACCTAGAAGGCTGGCGTGACAGGAAGCCATTTTAGCACTGCGTACGGGCTGGCCAATCAAAAAGCACTAACTAACGACAAAATGACTCAAGAGTTTGATTGACGGAAGCCAGAAGGCGGTTTGACGGTTGGAAATCGATAGCGAGAGTTCGCAGAATTACGAAAACCGCAGTAAACTCACAGTTTGACTTGTACTCCTTGACATATATCAAAAGAAGCTCAATTTTTTCATTCACCCTTTTGTTGGTTTTCGTCGAGACAGGGGCCTTTTGTTTAGTCGGCTTTGCAACGGGTATTTTGCGAGAAGCCACAATTTCTTCGCGATAACTTCCCTCAGATTTCTCGGGACGCATTTCTTCTTCCTTCTCTGTCTCTGCAACCTGAACTTCCTCCTCCTCCTCTTGGAAACTCTCAGGACTCTCCGCCATTTTTTTCAAGTTGATATTTACGGAAGTATTCGCCAGGTTTATTGCCAGAGTTTGAAGCCATTGCACTGGTAGTCATTTATGTTTGGCGCCTTTTCTCCACGTGATCAGTGATACAACAACTACGAGATAGCCCCAGCGCCTAGGGCTATCCCTTCTATTTGGTTTTACATGAACTTGCGCAGACAAAACTTACCCCTACTACCCTACCATCATAGTAGGGAAACCCTACCCCCTATGGGCTCCCTATCTCCTATGTAAAACGGACCGGCTTAAACAATAGTTAAGGGGTAGGGTAGGGTGCCAGGGGCACCCCCGCTCATGTAAACAGGCCCTTAGGAGAAAATATTGCGGCGCAACAATAAATGACAAAACAAACATAAACACTGAATGGAATCGGACTGTAGCATTTGCTACAGTTGCAATAATCAAAATCTGCGGAGAGACGGACGGAGGGGTGTCAATATTACCGTGAGACTTTTAAGTCTTAAAAGTCACGACTTGGTTGCTAACGTTGCATGGCAACGACCTTCCCTTCAGCACCGTCGATTCTCCCATGATTTGTTTTCTGATCATCCGTGTACTGTCAATCCCACTTTTATGAAGATTGTCGGCCACATCGGCAATAGACTGGTATTCGCTCGGGAAAGTAGAATCGCTTGCTCTTTTCGTCGCCGAATCATGCGCGATCATGCAGTCCCTTCTTCTGTCCCTCCGTTAAAACGAGCGCTTAAACATACGAGTTGCCAGAGGAGTGACGATGGTGTGAAGTAATGCACCAGTCAATTGACAACCCCCCCCCCCCCCCCCATTCGCGCATTAGCGGGGCATTAACCTTTTGGCAAGTGAAAGGCAGTGAGCGCCTCGGTTTGCGGGGACAATCTGAGAGGTGAATGCACCGTCACCAGGGTAACAATTAAGAGTGAATGTGCTCCTTGCCCAACAAATTTAGAAAAATAACACAAAGGTTTTTTACTCATTGAAAAGAGTCATGTCAATGGCGCCCAGTTTTGCCAATTGCAAAGCGCAATAAAACCATATTTTTCTACTTGCATGTACTTTCGCTAGTGTAGGTTAAAATTAAATATGTGTAATTCAAGTAACAAAATCTGTGTATTTGTCGTGTCTTTTGTGAAGTAAGGGGCTGTTCATATAGAGGTGAGACAGCCCGGAAAGCGGGCTGGTTTCTGTTGTGTTGTGTCCCTGGGAAGAGAGTGACTCCCCGCTCGATGTTCTGGTGGAAGCTGTGAAAGAAAGCGCATCTCCCGACAACCGGGGCAGTAATGTAGTGTGAATTCTGTACGAAAGCCCCACTAGTACCCCGCTATTGCGCGAATGGGGGGGGTGCGGGGCTGTCAATTGACTGGTGCATAACTAAAACGCCGCATTTTTCATTATGAAAGGTCATTAAATTTTTCGAAACGTTCTTGAAAAGGTCCTTGAAAGTCCTGGAATTTTGAAAGCCAGAAACGTGGGAACCCTGTCAAGCGGTGTCTGGAGTATAGGTAGCCACGCATGCCTGATTTGTAAGGCAATTCTATTATGTAAATTACGGGTAGTCCATTGAAACCAACACAATGGCGACGGTAGGGGATTCCCCTTGTTTTGACTTCAATGTTCGACAAAATAATGCTAAAATGGTTGTGAAATAAAGTGATAGTAATTTTATAAGAAACTGTTTTTCATTAGACTGAATTGGATTACTTCGAAACTATAGCAGTGACAAAGTTATCCCAGGACAGATATGCTATATTTAACAGACTTGAAACCGGCAAGTTTAACTCTAGCAGCTCCTTATTCTATTTTAAAGACTTGAAAAGCTTAATCGAAATGGTACCTATTTGTTTTCTTCCTCACGGGCCAGATCGCAACAATGTCATCTTATCTTTGCCAAGAATACTCTTCTTCAACAATCTCTTGCGAAATTTTGTGACGTAGCTGAGCTGACCTACTACGAAAACATGCGCACCAATGTTGCGCGCAAAATCCACTCCCACATGCCTGTCATTTGTGCCAATGTGACCTATAAATGTGCTGGCAGGAGTATAAGGTTCGGGCTGCAATATAAGTGGGCGCTTCACTGCAGTTCCAAAACAACACAAACAAAACGAACCAAATAATTCGCTGCTGGGGAATGGAAGATGGTGAAAGCCTTAGTGCTGACGCGGGTTTAATAATCAGCCAGTAGAGGACGGGGGATACAAGGCTCGCACTGTCTCCCTTCGTCTGCCCGCACTGTTCCGTAGCCCAGCCAGCACAGAATCTAGATACTGTAGTTCATCGGCCTGGGCTTCAGTGGTCGATGAACTTCAAACATGGCCCACACCCCCAATTTTTACTCCTTTCTTAATTCTTAAGAATAGCAAATTCGGCAATCCAGAAAACATCTCTTGAACCCCTGAAATGTTTCAGCGTGAGGAGGAATGTTTTTTCTGTTAAACTGTTAGGGTGAGGTGAAGAGTATACCTTGAGTGCCAATCGCTCATTCTCTTTCGATCATACACACATCACTTTGCGAATGAGACGTCCGAAATCCTTGAAATGCCGTTTACCATTGTTGTTCTTCATAACTAAAGTAAAGTCAGATCTAGACTTCTGATTGAGATCAACATTGCGCGACTTAACGCAATTGGTGCCTTGTCGCGTCGCACCTGCTCGTGTGAAACGTGAAAAACCTCGTGTAAGGTACTGCAACAAACTGTTGACAGGGTCTCGATGGGGTTAACCGACTAGCGACAAACGGCCTTAAAAAATAACCGACTACCGACAAAACGGGGAAAAAGTTACTGACTACCGACAAAAAAATATTTACTGACTACCGACAATCTATGATTGCCCGTATTCTCTTCATTTCTATCGTCAACATACATAAACCCTAATTTATATTCTTGCGAACTCGGCTATCTACTACACGAGCGCTTCTATATAAAGCCCTGGCCAAACGAAACACACAAGTCGATGCATGAAGTTGTGACTTGCACAGATTTGTTCACTTGCGCTGAGGTGGCCAAGCGAAACGCAAGTTTTGATCAAGTTAGGGGCCGACCATTTGACTTTTGAGAAAAAAAATATTTTGAAAAAAGTGTCCTGCAAGATACGGGTTAAAAAAAAATCATGCAAAAGCAGAAGAGTAAAAGAAAAAATTATGCGATTGTGCACCCTGCATGCGGTAACTTCACATGCTGGGCTGTAAATTTTCGCGCAAAAGTGTTTATTAAACTTTCCAAGCTTTCTTGTGTTTTTATTACCGTGCCCGCCAGTTTTGGGAGGTTTGCAAGGCCCTGGTTTTATTGTTACGGCTCCCGTGTAGCTTATCATTGTGTGAGTGAGAGCTGCAGAAACGAGTGCTGAAAAGGCTAGGACTTTTTTTAAATCTCTTTTATCATTGAGATATACTAAAATAATTTATATTCGATGGCAAAAAAGAAACTTAAAACACGGACAAAGAATATAACAGATATAACGTCTCCAAATGAGAGACTCAAATCATTTTCAATTTTACTACTTCTTTATTATTTTTATCTGAAATTTACCGACTACCGAAAATTTTAACTGACTACCGACAAATTACCGAAATTTTAACTGACTACCGACATGCGGACCCCCCCATCCAGACCCTGTGTTGAGACCAGACACGAACTTATCATACCTAAAGGCGAACAGTACAGCGTTCATACAAGCATTTAGTATAACGACAACTGGTGGAAGCCACCGAATAAAATCTGCTTCATAACAGTATCATCTGCTAAGTTTACGCTACCTGTGTTACCACCCAAGAGAGTGATCGCTGGGAAGATGAAAAATAGGAAGTTTGTGGTGACCAGCTTAGCTATCCGCGGCCAAACGGTGAGATGCCGCTCTCGCCTGAGATATTCTTCCAGAGCGTTTGACGAAAACATAGATATGTGCGTATTGTAAGAAGATGAAAGGCCAGATGGAAAGAGAAACGATCAGTATGATTTGACTAATAGAGTAGCACACCTTGTTACTGCTACCATGCATCAAGATACACATGAAGTCGTCACGGATCTTCTGATAGTCGTAGGCCTGAGTGAGGGCGGATATATGGCCATGGCGAATACCCAATAGCAAGACACACGCCGCCATACACTTGGACAGTCTAAGTGCGGGATTCATACAAAACACTATTGCCAGTTACCTCTCTATTGTGACCGTCAACGAGGTGACCACCTCCAAGAATTGGGCCATAAAGAGCATGATCCTGTAATACGGACAATGAGTCTTCCTCCACGCGCGGAACAACTGGTACGTCATGGGCCTCGCGATGCCCGCTTACGATAGAGACGGCGTACATACCAATGGTAATATCACACATGGCCATGTGACACACAAGCAGGAACGTCAATATTGGTCCTCATCTTCCTCGTAACGAGCGTTACCATGACAACCAGGGAATTCAACGCTATTGCGATGACCCCGACAAGATGTTCTACATATCGCAAATTGTGTACAGTTTCCCAGCATCTGTTTCGGTACTGGCTTGCTAATGGTTTCGAGCTTGCTGATGAAAGGCTTGCTTTAAGTCCAAACGAACATCCATGGCCTTTGAAGTATACATGCTCTTTGGGTTCACTATTTAATCGTCGGGTAAATATTCGCAGGCCTTGGTCAGGGGTAACAATATGTCGACACTTGTATTAAAATCACGCGTGAAAGTACAGGTCTGCCTTGTAAGTGGGTCTGTTAGGTTGTAGATGGTATTGAGTGTGGTATTGACCAGGTAGCGCACACCGACTATCTTCTCGCGTTGCCTTCCAGATTTAGGAACAACAGTAAGTAAACAAAAAAGTATCGCCATGATGTCTTCACGGCGTTACAGCGCAGGCTCCTGTATAAAGTAAGAAATGGATAATAATTTCACTTGTGGATATTTCACAGCGCAGATGACCGTGAAAAGTAAATCAGACTTGCGTTTCCTACACGTTCCTATTGTGAGCTAATACATTCTCGAACCCAGAGCTTCCCGGCTCGTCGCTTCGCAGGGGAGACTCTGGTGACATCTATTTGAGGGCCTTCGCTGATTGGCTGAAATGGCGCGCACGCGTACATAAGTAGCTTAATCTCGCTTTATAGAAACGTCTGTCAAAATAACTCTGCCATTCGTTTGACTTGAACGCTCTTAATTAAAGTAATTTTAAGGCATAAATTGAGCATGCGTCGGTGGCTGTCACCAGAGCGCCTCCCCCCGCGGGGTGAAGAGCCGGGGAGCTCTGGGTACGAGAATGTAGGATCTTTGTTTAGGCAGTGATTGAGCAGGCGCGCACATCTCACGTCAAGTCATGTTGTGTCTTATCATGTGTCATGTCATCAGTGTCGCGTCATGCTATCTCACGTCAAGTCATGTTGTGTCTTATCATGTGTCATGTCATCAGTGTCGCGTCACGCTATCTCACGTCAAGTCATGTTGTGTCTTGTCATGGCATCAGTGTCGCGTCACGTTATCTCACGTCAAGTCATGTTGTGTCTTATCATGTGTCATGTCATCAGTGTCGCGTCATGCTATCTCACGTCAAGTCATGTTGTGTCTTATCATGTGTCATGTCATCAGTGTCCCGTCACGTTAGCTCGCGTCAAGTCATGTTGTGTCTTATCATGTGTCATGTCATCAGTGTCGCGTCACGTTAGCTCGCGTCAAGTCATGTTGTGTCTTATCATGTGTCATGTCATCAGTGTCGCGTCACGTTAGCTCGCGTCAAGTCATGTTGTGTCTTATCATGTGTCATGTCATCAGTGTCGCGTCACGTTATCTCACGTCAAGTCATGTTGTGTATTATCATGTCATGGCACCAGTGTCGCGTCACGTTATCTTACGTCAAGTCATGTTGTGTCTTATCATGTGTCATGGCATCAGTGTCACGTCACGTTATCTCACGTCACGACATGTTGTGTCTTATCATGTGTCATGGCATAAGTGTCGCGTCACGTTATCTCACGTCAAGTCATGTTGTGTCTTATCATGTGTCATGGCATCAGTGTCGCGTCACGTTAGCTCACGTCAAGTCATGTTGTGTCTTATCATGTGTCATGGCATCAGTGTCGCGTCACGTTAGCTCACGTCAAGCCATAATGTGTCTTATCATGTGTCATGGCATCAGTGTCGCGTCACGTTATCTCACGTCAAGTCATGTGTCTTATCATGTGTCATGGCATCAGTGTCACGTCACGTTATCTCACGTCACGACATGTTGTGTCTTATCATGTGTCATGGCATCAGTGTCGCGTCACGTTAGCTCACGTCAAGTCATGTTGTGTTATCATGTGTCATGGCATCAGTGTCGCGTCACGTTATCTCACGTCAAGTCATGTTGTGTCTTATCATGTGTCATGTCATCAGAGTCGCGTCACGTTATCTCACGTAACCACACCGTATACACTAAGAGACCATAAAACCAAATTAAATCTGCCCAAGCCTCGAACAAACTACCTTAAAAGGGCGATCAGCTACGACGGGGCTTGGCTCTGGAATTCTCTGCCCTGCGATATTCGTACCGCATCTTCTCTTGGGCAGTTCAAACGAAAAATTATGGAATACCTATGACATACTATTCGACTCCCACACGGCAATCTTGTAAATCAGTATTAATATGTATTTGTTTTATCCACTACATGTTTGTATACTACTGAAGATTTTTACCGTGTATAAATAAAACGTGTATGTATGTATGTACGTCAAGTCATGTTGTGTCTTATCATGTCATGTCATCAGTGTCGCGTCACGTTATCTCACGTCAAGTCATGTTGTCTTATCATGTGTCATGGCATCAGTGTCGCGTCACGTTAGCTCACGTCAAGTCATGTTGTCTTATCATGTGTCATGGCATCAGTGTCGCGTCACGTTAGCTCACATCAAGTCATGTTGTGTCTTGTCATGTGTCATGGCATCAGTGTCACGTCACGTTATCTCACATCAAGTCATGTTGTGTCTTGTCATATGTCATGTCATCAGTGTCACGTCACGTTATCTCACGTCACGTCATGTTGTGTCTTATCATGTGTCATGTCATTAGATTCACGTCACGTTATCTCACGTCAGGTCATGTATAATGTCATGTCATCAGTGTCACTTGTGTATAATGTCATGGTATCAGTGTCGCATCACGTTATCTCACATCACGTCATGTTGTGTGATGTCTTGTCATCAGTGTCACGTCATATTACCTCACGTCATGTTATCTGATCACGTGACATGTCATCAGTGTCACGTCACATTATCTCATGCCACGCCATGTTATGCTTAATCATGCGTCATATCGGTGTTACGTCATGTTATCTCACGTCACGTGTCTGAACATGTTATGTTATCAGTGTCACATGTTCTCTGACGTGATGTCATATACTGCACGTTAAAGAGCCCATGTCAGCCACTCCCTTGTTTTTATTTCTGTTCGAATTACATGTATAAATCTCTAAATCATCATCTAAAAACAAACTTTCAGGTTTGATTTACCAAATTCAATCGAGAAAATTGCTCTATATTCTTTAAATCAGCCGATGGAAATGGATGCTTTCTCCGACTTGGTATGTTGCTGTGCTGTCAAAATGGCGGCTGACACAGGCTCTTTAAACTCGGTTTATTGTCTCATCCAAAAGACGTGGAACACAGAGGAAACGACGAAACATTTCAATCAACAGTGAGCACCCAGGTATGACACACAACTCAAGCAGAAGAGAAAAATCCCCTATTACGCGATAAGAAGATCACGCAGCAGAACTCGGGTCTGGGTAGCGTCACGCAATCAGAACGTGACATGTTGATCTGTAATACACAGACACGCTGGCTGTTGCCTTCTAGAATACTTGCAAGATGACGACTAAAGAACTTGCCACGAGCCAGGAGAGTAGAGTTGGATCTTTACACGGAAAAGATGACAGCTTGTACGCTTCCAAAAATATTGTATTAATATATTAATGTCACTATATATATTCGAGTATAGTAAAATATGCATAGATTCTAATTATGAGCCGGTTACCCCAATGATACGTGACACAACACCTAGTGAAAACCTACCTAGTATAAACTAGTGAAAACCCCCCTTAAAATATCTACTTGCCTCTATTTAAAAATTGAGTAGTTCGCATTATCTGCGGCTCAATAAATTAATAATTAACCAAGCAAGTATCCCGACTGCTTTAGTAGAAACCACTAGTATTCTAGTTATCGCAGGAACGAGTAGTCTAAGACAGAGTATTTTAGAGATTCGACCACTGCTTGGCCAAAAATATTGTTACTAAAAAGTTTGATACCTATTGCCTTTATTTTGGTGTGATTTTAAGGGTTCCCATGAAAGAAATAAACAGTGGTAGTCCCGCCAAAAAATTATCATGGAGACCCGAGAAACTGAATTTCAAAGTTTTCTAAAATAATACAGGAATGTACATAGAATAGCCATTGGCAAAAATGTTTCATGCTTAATGCAACATTTCTGTGAACTGTGATTTTATATTTTCTCAGGTTCCCATGAGAATTGTTTGGGGGACAATAACAGCTTATCACTATTCATAGCTTTCAAAAACACCAAGACCAAATCAAAAGATTTGTTATCTTTTAGTAACAAGATTTTCGACCGCTTTATGTTCAAATTGCTCGACGTTCTAAAACAACCTGTACTACGGTAATATGTGTGACGTTTTAAATATCTTAGAACGTTTTACGGTTTTATGGCAACGTTTCACTTTACTGTATATCGCGTCAGTTAGTATGGGAGCCAATCAAATTTCAAGATCCATATACCAGTGGGTTTCTACTAAAGTAGTACCATTCCAGGTAACTGACTCTTGATTTTTTATACAGATTTTTGCTTTCTAAATACTTCTACTATCTTGACATTCAGTGTTATTCTGCTTTCCCAGAACTCGTAATATTTCCTACAAGAGAAAATAAATTTCCTTCTTCCGGGCGGAATAGTAACTTTAAAAGGCAAAGCCCTCGAAAATCTCATATTATTAAACTTCGCACCAACAGATAAAACGAATTCTGTCTGCCAACAGTAATTTTCCACGTCGTACGCGAATGCATTTATCGATGAATTCCTCTGCCATATTGATATGCAGTCCTCAAGATGTAGTGCGAGCTTTCGTTCGAGTGGATCAGGCTTATCAAATGGTAGAGTCCCAAACGGTCTATTGGTCTTCTTAGAGCAAATGCACAGCTTGGGATTGACACCTTTATCAGCACAGATCCTGTAGCTAGCAAACATAGAAAGACGGTCAAACTGCAGCAGATGCATCTCGAGAGAAGCTTGCTCAGGTTTTTCTACCGACCCGACTTCCACATGAAATAAGTCCTCAGATTGTGGAGCTGCGTTTCCGGCGTCGACATAAATATCCATAGAAGTTATAAGCGTGCCATTGACTGAGTTATGTCTCTCGCGGACATCTTGTATTCTATTGATTTTTAACCTGACACAAGAGCGCGTACTCTGTTCTGATGGATAATTTTTCATTATTTGATCTTCGATCATATTGTTAAGTTCTCCAAAAGCAAACTCCGCGATGGCCATTTTGAGTGTGTCATTCGTCGTAGGGCTATCCCAACCGTCGCAAACGCAAAGATTTGGTGTCCGTAGTTCGACGTCATTGCACGTTTTGTCAGCGGATATGGGGGAAAAGAGCCCACGTGGGGAGACACGCCCTGTTAAGGGCATCGCAAGTGCCATAAGAGTATGATGCAAGTCGATCACTGTAACAAATCGGTGTTGATTGGTTGAGAGGGCTGCCATAGCATCGTTGCCTAGCAACTGTGCTACCTTATTTGGGACTATCATAAATAAACTTGGGTGGAACATCTCAAAGCGTCCCTCAAGAACTTTGATGGTGTACTCTGCATACGTATTACCGTGATCTGCCATGATGATTGTTATTGTGTTTTCACTGTGCGCAAGTTCTGAAACATACTCCTTCAACTGAGGATCTGCTGTCTGAGTTCTCACAGCCCTGTGGTCATGTCCAACACTAGAAGTGAAGTACGACAAAATAGGCAAGGCGTACTTGTCCTCTTCAATGGCCTTCAAAGTAGCTGTAGTGTAGTTGAGGAAGTAGGACAATTGGAACTCGCCATTGTAGCAAATCTGGTCCCCTTTAGGGCCGCTGAAGGGTGTGGTCGTCTTGTAGCTGGCAAGGACCTCACAGCTGGAATGGGTTATACCTATAGTGATTTTTTACAAAGAACAACAATATGCATGTTACAGCTAGAATCGCGATGCAATCATCACGACCCACGTTTTCAAAACATCGATTTTTTTGGCTTTGCTGTTCCGCCAGTCAAATCTTATGAGCCAATCAGATTATTGCCCTGTTTCACCTAGTGCAGTCACCTGGCTTTCCGATGCGACGTTTTAGTTCAGACAAAACAGGGCAAGAATTTTATTGGCTCAGATAGTTTGATTGACGGAACGGTAAAGAAAAATCAAAACAATTTGATGATTCAGAAAACATGGGTCGTGATACAACAGATTTAGCTGCATAAAGATGTTTGATAGGGAAATCAATTACCATCCCACATCCTGAGACAGTAGAGACCTATTGTTTCTATTGTACAACACTAAATTTTGAGCAGCGCAACCATTGGCTGATAGTTGCTTGGTGACCACTCAACCAAGGTATCAGTAGGTATCAAACTTTACAGTTGAACTAACAGTTAAAAAATAATTAACAATTAGACTACTCTAGTTTTCTATGAGTCAATTAGTCAACTCGGCGCTACGTGCCTCATTAGCTATCAATTGACTCATAGAAAACTCGAACTCGTAGTCTAATTGTTAATTTTTTTTTCTTAGAGGACATTTCTTACAGCATGTGTGACCTAGGTCATGGCAACCATTTGCACGAGCAGGTTTTCATTGAACAAATCAAATTTTAGAGTTGGAAAAAATAATTATTTGTCAGCTTTAGGTCAGTCCGTATAGGGGTAAACTGTGACCTTGGCCGCCCTTCGTCACAGTTCTTCCCTATATGGACCTCCAAGCTGGTAATAACATATTGTCTTCTGTAGTGTCATTATAACTAGAAGTATGTACATCGTTCAGACTTTACCTGTATGGTCAATGAAATTCTCCTTCAGTTTATGTGCGAGTTCACGGAACTGGTTTGCTGTCATATCAAGCATTAGCCCCCAGATTCCTCTCCAACACAAATCCTCCTGCCACATGGTTTGGTAACCATTCTTGTAGAATGTACCAAATAGGTACCCAGCATCCACCGGAACCCTAGAATGCTGTAGATGTTCTGGAAACAGCTTGCCTGTGAACATTGCATGAGTATTTTCTGCAGTATGACCTTCAACTGCTTGGAATAATTCAAAATCAAACACTTTTGCAGGTGAACTTGAAGGATTTTTGTCCCACTGTCTGAACAAGTCAATGGTTTGGGGTAAAGACCTGTAGAAATGAGCACGGGATACAGAATCAAGAAGAAGAATGTTAATGTTAACCAGTCCGCTTGGCCGCACTGTGCCCCCGTGTCTTAGGGTTAGCCTTGGATCAAAGGTCAATAACTGGGAAACCTTTTTTGTCCTACTCATCAGCATCGTTTTCAAATAGCAGTGTAGTACAACAAAATATAACTTTCTAGCTATATTTTCACTGATTATTTTTGACAGACTTGTTTCTAGGTCAGTGACTGTTGAATACTGTTTTGTTCTCATTATTCCATGAACTGGATCCATGACAGAGACATGAAATAGCTTAGATCTTTTTGCATCCTCCTGGCAAATGCCCCTAGCCAGTCCACAGTCCACTGTGTATGTCTGATTCCAATTCCTATTTTTTTTATCCAATACTTTAATTCTGCAAATATCTCCATAGCCCCTGTCCTTGCATTTCAACAGTTCAGGTTTTAATTTATACAGATGCTTTGCTAGGTCACATCCTTCTTTGTTTGGAACATGGGGTTGACATTTCCCATACAATATTTCTTTTTTGTTAAGAAAATGTGGACAGGGATCAACATTAGTAACAGGCCTGAGTTTTTCTGGGACAGGTAATATTGGCTGCTTGGTAGTGGTCTTCTGAGGGTTCGGCCTTATAGTAGTTGTCATTGGTGCAGTAGATATTCTAGTAGTACCAACTGTTGTTGAATGCAGACCTTTTGTAAGGGGTGCTTCTGTTGGGCCCTTTTTTTTAACTATTAATTTCCCTTTTGTTGTTTGAGCTGTATTTGATTTAGAGGTACTATTTGGTTTTCTTTTTAAATTTCCAGCTGCATTTACTCTTTTAGCTAACAATTTTGAATTAATATGGGATTTATTCAAATTCAAGGCCACAAAAGCTCTAGATTTAGTAGATGTTGTCGAAGATTTAATGTGTTGGCTGTGATTATGCTGAAATGGAGATCGTTCTGCTGAATTTTTAATAGTGATTCTTGAATCAATTTGTTTGCCTTCCAGCAGCTCAGAACTTTTCTGTCCGTTGCTCACTTTGATATGTTCCGCAGCAGGTCTGACTACTGAATGGCTAGACTTTTCCATAATATTTTTATCTGAATGCCCTTCATCATCTGAATCTTTTCGAGAAGGAAGAAACTTGACCCTTTCATGCCCAGTTGACGACCTTGATCTATCAATTTCGTTTTCCCCAGTAGCCATTTTTTCATCACTTCTAGTTTCAAGTTTATCATTGTTTTCTGTACCAAACTTCTTGCTTTCCGCAGGAACTATACCACCCTCTGAGGCTTCTGGATAAGGTTTGATGGAATTCGTCCCCACATGGGAATTAGAAGATCGGTTATTATTGGCGAGCGTGCTGATCGTCGTCCGTAAAATAGCACTAGAATGGAATCTTGTGAACTGTGTCCTCTCATTATGCAGCAAAATAAATACCACAATCAAACAAAACACGCTAAAAATTAAGCACCTTATTCTTCTGCTTCTCAGCCATGGGTATTCCCTTCGTATCGAAGCCCAAATTCGCATTTTCAAAGCCCCAACACGTCGACAACGTACCTCTCAGCTCGCCGGCGTGAAATAAACTCACACTCAGACGGTCTGTCACGCTTTCAGCGACATCTGATATTTCAAAAGCTTATTCACAACTTAATTAATTTTTAACGAAATCTTTTAAATTGATACTGCCAATCATACAGCTTCTTTGATCTCTAATCCTCTTTGTTGTTGCTCTCTTGTAATATAGAAAAAGACAACACACAAAAAATTACTTCCTTCCTCATTTTGCCACGCATTCAACAAACATCTACGGCCGTCACGTAATATCTGAAGACAGTGCTTCAATTAAAAAAAGTCCTACTTGTTTTAATATAAGAACACTATCAAATCAAAAGAACTGGGGACAAATGTTTTGTTTGTTATTTTTTGTTGAACAGCAGGTATAAAATATTGTTCTAGATGAAGTTGAAGAGATACGCTTTGTTTTCAGCGAGTGCCTCCCTATAAACATATTCGAACGCGTGACCTCGTCACGCTTGGTAAACAGTGCAGTTCTTTCTTAAATTTCTAATGAGTTATTTATTTTTTCGGATATCCTATAGCTAAAGAGTATCTATGGATTCGAGAATTCTAGGACTTGTTATTAAGAAAACATGTCCGAAATCAAATTTCTAGTCGATTTTCTGTGGGGTTATCTACCAGCTGAGAGTATATAATATATTTTTTGGTTTTCTCACAATCGAGGTAATAAGGGACTGTTCGTTAATTACGTCGCAGGGGGGCTGGTGGTTTTATAGGGGGGGTAAATTTTGCAGAACGTCGAAAAATTTTGGGGTAAATTTTTAGAACACGCGAAACTTTTGGGGGGTGCATTTCAGTGTCATGCAAATTTTCAACAGGCTAGGATTGAGATTGAGTGCGATTGCGTGAAACGCAGAACACTGTATTGAATCCGGATGATTTCTGCTGAACTTCTCTTAGAGCTTGTTCTACCGGTACATCCTCGTCAATAATCGTACTTACTTTAGACGCCATTTGGAAAATAGGAGACTGATACTAGCTTTGGATTAGCGCGCAGGGGGAGGGGGGTAAAATTTCAAATAGCCGTTTTTCGAAGAGGGTAGAAATTGAAACTCCTTTTTTTGTACGGGGGTAAGTTTTCAGAAAACCTACAAGCAGAAAAAACCACCAGCCCCCCTGCGACGTAATTAACGAACAGTCCCTAAACATTGCCAGAGTAGTATTTAATTAGAGCTGACGAACAAAGCTTAAGCGGGCTCGGCTTGTTGTTGTTTTTTTTTTTTTTCAACATTTCCACTCGCAGAGGCACTAAGCAAGAACTTCAATAAATTTGCATTTGCCTTGGCTTTTCTTTCAAACTCTCTGCTCTTCTTTCGCTGCTTCTCTTACGTCAAGCCGGTTTTCACGCGACGTAACGTAAGACTCTAGCGCTTCCGTCGACGCTTCCGTCGCTCGTGAAAACCAGCATTAGTGACACTACGAAATTTGAATACTTTTTTTCGATGCCACTCAATATAGTCTATAGTATTAGACATAGAAAAGAACGTTAATTTTAGTTTTCAGAAGATCGAAATACGGAATTTTAGTTGAGAAGTTTTGCAACCTTCACTTTTTCTGGTCAATTCTGGCCAGCAGAGGATTTTGGGTAATACAAGGTCAAACTGCAGTGATCCTCCGGCCTCCCTCTATAAGGGACGGACCAAAATTTTGAAATAAATTGTTTGCAGAGCCATGATCACTGAAATAAATTGTTTGCAATCGTAGTAAACAGAAAATAAATTGTTTGTAGAGAGGTTTTCAACTGTGACATCTCCGACGCCATCTTGGGAGGCTAAATTTCAAAATTTCTCCCTGGGGTCACATGCCCACAGACCCCCCAAGGCCCCAACGCCGAAACTTTATGTTCTCAAGAAAACAAAAAGAAAAAAAAAAACAGAAACACTGACTGGAGCAAGTCAATACCTGTATTTCACAATTTCTCATTTCAAATCACGCTGCATTCATTTGAATAATTTCTTTGTTTGGGTTACTTCCTTATTCATATATCCCTCGGTGCGTAGAATAATGAGTAGTTTCGTCATCATGACCAAGAACCATGAACGTGGTTCCTTGCCGATAGCCTGTCTAATTCCCTGAGCATGGGCCTCGCGCCCATGCTGCCGGCGCAAAATGGATTTTGGGCTGGCGATATTTATAATCTTAAAACTGTCTCGATTCAAGCAGGCAATTTTTTGATTGCTTTGTGCCTGATACTCGCAGGCTTTCTAAATAAACGTTTTTGAAGCCGCGTTTCAATAAAGTAAAAAAATTATTTAAATTATCTAAAAAATAAATTGTTTGCAGAAAGACGGCTACCCTTAAAAAATTGTTTGCAGCTGCATCCTCTTCAAAATAAATTGTTTGCAAGGAAAAATTTTCCGACCCCCCCCCCCCTCTCCTTCAGAAAAAATAATGGTCCGTCCCTAAGTACAATGATTAACGTGATCCCCCCCCCCCTCCTAGTTGGACCTAGTAGAAGGAGGGGATCACATTTTTTTTCTTTCGTTGCGAGAAGCGCGCCCGAATTTTGATAAACGCATTTCATCAAGCCTCAGAGAAAGTGTAGATGAACATTCTGTTTTTTATGTATAGTAAAACAAATCCTGTAGGTTTTATTATTTCATGCACGCGCGCCGAAATGACGAAATTATTATTATTCATTTGCGTGAAGCGCGGCCCAAATGACGAATTTATATGCCTGTGACGTCGAACTCACGCTTACTCTTCTTTCGAACATAGTGACTGCCCGCCAGGCCTATCACTGCAGGGCATTTTTTGTAGAGTTTGTTTTCCCTCGCCAAGATAGACTTGTACTTGTGAACGGTGCGAAGGTAGTGTCTTCGTTGCGCGAGTTACCAAATACTATATTAGATGATATTCTTTATATACGCGAAATTATTATTATGTATTGAGAGTGAAGTGAAGTAGTAAAATGCAAATCCTGACTTTCTTCAGTACAACAGGAAATGTGCACAAATTTTTTTTATTTTCTAGTGCGCGCTCTAACTTTCAGTAGCATAAAATCTAGTAAAAATAGTTCATGGTGCTAATTTCCTGGGAGCGTTTCACGCGCTAGCGTTTACTTGCATCAGATCTATCCTTTTTTGTTCAACTCCATTTGAGATGGCGAAAGAATTTCGGTCAAACCATTACAACAGAGCTACAACGGTCCAACACAAAAATAAACACGAAAAAAAGTTTAGGAAAAACATTAAACATTCCAGCTAAGATATCCTTGAGGTTTTTAGAGCTTCAAGTGTCTCACAGTCCTTATGAACCCTCAACCTTTATGTCAGCGCATTTCTGCAATCATTCCATTACCACTGGTTTCCATCAGATTTGTCACGTGGCCTACGACGCACTGTTCTCCGCAGGCCAGCATGCCGCGGACTCATATTCCGTTCATACATAGGCTTCATAAAGAAGTAAATTTTAAGGCTGTCATTTTTGGGTGACTTGAAGCTGTAAGAGCTCTCTCTTTTGAAAAATGCCGTCTCGATATGTTGTTGTGTAGGATGCCCTTCCTGCAAAATAGAAGAGGGGATTAATTAATTTGGACTACTCGATCCATATTCGATTCAAGTCTTTCTTTCCTTTCGTTTACAGTCGTGCACGTCGATCTAGTTTTTTACAGCCTGCCTTTCTGGCAATTATTTCATTTCCTGATTTTTTATAATTGAAAATCAAGAGAAAGGAAAATAAAGCATGAAAAGCCTTCACAGGGTGGTGAAGGGGGGTTAGCGATCACGTATCACGGACCGATTTTTCGTTATTTCACGGATCACGGAGTTATGAAAACGCTTTTCACGAATCACGGAACTAAAATTTTAAAAACGGTATTATGCAAGTTGTATTTTAAGTAAGTATAGCGATAAAAGTAGAAAAACAGAACAGATACGCCAAAACAAGAGGACAATTAGATATTTGATGGGGAGGGTGGCTAATTTTGGCTCAATTTTTTTTTCGCGTCCAGTTTTGCTGCTCGATGTTTTTCCCCTAGAACGTGACTGTGCTCGATTTTTCCCCCTGACATTTCTTTTGATGGTTTGAGATCACTTAAATTTTTCGCCATCTGCAAAACGACAATTGATCACAGTTCAATTAAGTACGGTTTCAAGCTCTCCTGTTATTTTATCATTTCGCGAAATTAGTTTGCTCATAGCATCCAGATCAGTTCGGGTTTTTGGTCATGCGATTTAGGATTTTCGCTATTATGAAGATGTTCGGATCAGTACCGAGCCTTGCTTGTATGCTTCTGGATGCGCGCGAAGCGCGCTGCGATTTTAAAAATCAAACTTAACAACAGTTAATGAAATTCTCATTTCTGGGACACGAAAATCACGCTGAAGAAATGGAGTCACGGAAGAAACATTATTGAAATTTTCCAAAATTAAACATAGCCCAGTACGATGTTTTAGCTTGTAAATGCTACACTAAAGTATCCTCTTTATGCGCGCGAAGCGCGCTGCAAATGTTTGACATATAAGTTGAAAGAATGGGAAAAGTCCAGGAGTAAATGAGAACTTGGTGTTTAACAATTGGGGTTCCTGACATTTGCTAAACCTTTACTTACTGTTTGCTGATAGTAAATTTACTCAATTTAAAAAAAAAACATTTTAATGCTGTAGATGGCGAGCGCGCAGCGCGAGCCGACCAAAAAAAAACAGTCTATTTATAAGGACGTCGGGTTTCCTAAAAGGCAGCCAGGAGAGAATCAAGTATCAAATGGTCCGTCCCTAATGACCAGCTTTCACGTTTCACGAATCTCTGGGCCTGTAATCACGAGTCACGTAAGAGAAATTCGTAAAATCACGGGTCACGAGGACATGAGATTTCACGGATCACGGCAATAATGTTCCTGTTTTCACGAATCACGGAGCAAATTTGGGGTGAATCACGGATCACGGAGAACCCCTTCACCACCCTGCCTTCAGTTAGTTGCTTAGCAGCAACTAAGGAGAAAAACTTTTCAAAAACTTGTAAGAAACTTAGGCCAAAAGCAAACGTAGAACTTCAGTCGCCCTTCTTCTGTCTAACGTTTCCATTTCCAAAGAATGTCGCTTCATTGGACTTTATAATAGAAAACTTTCTATTGTTTTGGATGGGACGGCGCGACTCTGGCATGATGTTTACGTCGAACTTCAGTCGCTCTATAGGAGGATCCTTGGTGACGTCATTGTTTACATTCACGAAATTTTGAAACGCCGTTTTTAGCTTCGAAAATGCAACGAAAAGCTCAAAACAAGTTTATTTTTCATTCTTAAAAAAGTCTTGACCTGTTTCCTTTCTTTCTGTGTCATTTTTCAGGCTAGTTGAAGCTTTTCAAAATTGTGTGAAAATCATGGGGCAAAACACTAATTAGCTCACATGTTTCCTCTAAATTGAACGTTGCACCATGCGCTTAGAATTCGAGATATCAGCTTGAAATTTTCCAATCATGTTCTATTTACAGTACTTTATTGATATTCAGAACGCATCATTTTATAGCTCCCTCGAACGGACTGATTCTGAACATTGCTTATGCTAATGAGCTCAAAATGTAAACAAAGGATCCTCCTATTGAGTCGAACCAAGAAATTTTGACTGAAGGGCATACATACACACTTTATTTTGACACGGTTAAAACATCAGTCGGTACATACATAGGTACATTTATAATATAGCTACGATATAACGCGGGCTCTGATTTGTCCAAAGATATGCTCTATTTCACTCTGAAGAAGGGCCGAAATAAAGGTCCGAAACGTTGGCACATTTTTTGCGTTTCTGTTTTGGTTTTTCCTTCTCTAACATTTCACCGATAAAGTAATGGTTCTCCCCCGCTATATCATAAAAGCATTAGCGCACAACTTTCTATGACTTTATCGGAAAAAAAAGCACTTGTGATGCTGGGAGAGACACTCGGGACGTTTTAAAATCACGAGCCGACGTTCTCGTGTCTCTCCCAACATCACGCGTGCTCTATAGCGCCGATAAAGTCATAGAAAGTTGTGCTCTAATGCTTAAATATAGACACTATATAGACTGTTTTTCATGTTTGGCTTGTGTGGATCTGACTAACAGGGAAAGTGGCATTTTACTGCCTTCTTGAAAGTGGAAAGAGAGGTCATCAGGCGTGTTGACGACAGTAGCTCGTTCCAGAGTTTCGCCCCACTAAAACAATAAGATTGTTTTCCGAATTCTTACTATTCCTTAAGGCAAGGCAAACGGCACGGCATGGCAGAACCGCAATTTTCAACGCAGTTTTCACAATGTTGTGCACGCAACATAAATCGGATGAGAACAATGCTTGTCGTCTGAATAACAAAAGCCGCATTCACCAGAACGAGTCGGAACGGCTCCAGGGTATTGTTCTCACAACATCGTGAAAACGGTCAATTGGAAATGATTTCTGCGTGCTTGCCTCGTTCTTTTTATATTCTAAAATTTGACTAGGGACTGCAGACTGCGGTGACACTTAGTTGCTTGCCTTGTTCTTTAATATTTATGAATTTGACTGGGAACTGTGGACTGTGGTGACACGGTCCCCGGATGGGTATTCTACAGTTGCTCCCGAAACATTTTCGGATACTGCTAAAGTTCCAATTTGCTTTGAGTCCAGAAAAGTTCATTTTGTTCAGTAAATACTGACTGAAACGGCAACGTTGAAGCTGGTTGATGGCGCGTAACACGTTCAACACGTGATCATTCCGTGTGATTAAATCAGAACCGGAGGGACAGTTCGACTCAGGTTCGACGTTTGCCGCCATCAGTCGCACTATTGTCGAACCAATGTGTCATTGGTACGGCGCGACCAAAGTTCCACGTTTGCCGTCGGTCTTAGTCGGATGGTGACGGTTCAACGCGCACGACTGTAATGTCTGGTCCAAATGTCTGGCTCACAGAGAAAACTTCATTGTTACTAATCACAGCGCTAGAAAATGTCCGTTGCGCACGTATATCAGATGGTGTCCCTGCAACGTCTACTTTGAAATCCCTCTCTACGAGGTGGCAGCCATGCTCGCTGATCCAGGGCCACTTTTTCTGGGGATTTTTTAACGGCCAGAAAAATAGCAGCGCTGGACCCTCGGCCTCGAGCATGGGTGACCAACCGCGCCATCAATTGCAATGATAAGCAGTTAGTATTCCAACTTCTCCTTTATTGCGGTTCTGGAATATAGCGGCCTCGCGTTCCCTTGACGAAAAAAAAACAGCAACAAAATACTTTATTTGTTCTCTAAGATAATTAATTACATAGTATTGGAAATAGATTATACTGGGGAGAACAAGCTACTTAAAAATAGCAAAGGCTAGTCGAGTTAAGTAGCTAAAAGTCAGACAGATCATATCAGGATTAAGTAAACGAGGAGGGAAGACCCACCAGTCATCTTACCTGGCCATATTCAGTCCATGCCCCATCATCCTCCAGTCTATACCACACCCACTCGGTACTGAGAGGCTCGGACCCAGACCCCTTGGTGTACGACACCGTGGAAAGTCGCCTGATGTCGGTTCGATATCGATTGATCTCCATTCTCATCTCTTCAAACTCGATGCGCACGTTACTGTCGCCGTCTGGGCGCCGAGCCGCACTGCGCCTGCGCAAAGGACAACAACAAATATTGAGCACCACCATTCTCGAACCCAGAGCTCCCCGGCTCGTCTGCTCGCAGTGGAGGCCCTGGTGACATCCATTTGAGGGCCTTAGCTGATTGGCTGAAATAGCGCGCACGCGTACATAAAAGTACCTTAATCTCGCTATATAAAAACGTATCTGTCTAAATAACACTGACATTCGTTTTCTTGTCGTCTTTTCAACCTATGCCTTCGACTTGAACGCTCTAAAAGTAATTGTGATGCATAAAACTACCATTTTCTTTTACGCATGCGTCGGTGGCTGTCACCAGAGCCTCCCCCGCGAGGTGACGAGCCGGGAGCTCTGGGTACGAGAATGGAGCACCTGCCAACGCTAGCTGCTCATGGGCGACAGGACCAGCACCATACGAATTCGAAATAATGTGAGTTTGTACTGTTGAGCTACTTACATGAAAGACGCAGAAGACGACAGGTCTGGTGTGACGTCATCAGTCGTGACAGTTTCATTACATACATCACAGTATAGCCTCTCCATGACGTCATTGTCATGCGCACTGAAGCTCTTCCAGCCCTCTAGGGGGGCGCGATACTGCCAGTGATAGGGGAGGGGACAGTGGTGATTGTCGCATCGACGGCCACGTGAGCATTCTCCGCGGATGAACGCAGGGCAAATGTGAGCCTGTGAACTGTATTGGATGTTAACTGCAACAGAAATGCGATTGATTAATTTAGACAACATTAGCAATTTACGATTTTCGAGCCTCGAATTGATTGGCTAAATACAACTGGCTTTCAAGTAAGGCGGAGCTAGCCAAACACCCGGGGAGGGGGGTGTGGGGAACCCTGTTTTGTTGGGGCGGGGGTGCGGGTCGTTCCTTTTAGGGCTTAAAATCAGGCCTCTGGTACCTTTTAGGGGGTAAAATTCAAAAACCTTTTTTTCCAGATAGGTACCTGTTAAGGCTGGTTTCCATATAGTCGTATCAGTCGTACGAGTCGTATCAGTCGTCTGTGAAAAATTTCACGCGACCCGTACGAACTGTACGACTATATGGAAACACTCGATGAGACGACTCATACGACAATACGACTGATACGACGGGTCGTTTGACGGTCGTCTGAGAGTCGTCTGAAAAATTCTATCTCTACGACTCATACGACCGGAAATGGGCGTGATACGACAGCAGTTTTTTAATGGAAACCATCGCATACGACTCGTACGACTCATACGACCGAAAAACATGGCGGCGCATACTCAACAATTCTATCGCAAAAAGCCTTGCTTTGCCCTAAAAATCATCATTCTATACTAGCCAGCAAAGATATGAACGTCTGAGAAAACGGCCTCGCGATTTTTGAAGAAATTTAAATTATTAGCAGTAAAAACCGATGAAACAGGGATGAAACTTTAGAAAAAATATACACTTCAAGTTTCTAGTGAAGCGAAGTGATTGTGCGAGCCAAACATTGACTCTATTGCCTTTTCTGCGTAAAAACGGGACTGTAGGGGCCTTGAAGACTCGCGCTTCTGTTGGTAACCGCCATTTTGGTGCAAAATCACATGCTGTCAAGCGACTGATACGACCATATGGGAACCAAGAAACGCAAGGGTCACACGAGTCGTCCTGTCTCTGCTGGAGGCCTGTTTCATACGACCGATACGACTCGTACGACTGATACGACTATATGGAAACCAGCCTTTAGAGGTCCGTTCTAGCAAATCAAGCAAATCACACTTGAGGATAGCCGTCTGAATTTCAGACGTATTTTCCCTCTTGAAAAAATACAAGAGAAAATTACGAGCGAAGATACGTCTTGTTGGTACCTTTTAGGGGTCAAAATCAACTAAGCGACTCCATTTTTGGTACCTTTTAGGGGTAACCGAAAGTTCCCGACGAGCACCCCCGCCCCCCCTTGGGGGCCAAACAACAGTATAAGAGAACTGAATCGAAAAACTTTGAAAGGAGTTTTTCAGCGATTCAATTTTGACGAAAAAATTCCTACTTCTCGGAGCTCTCTAGTTCGGTAGCCTAGTAGCAAACGTTCCCGTGTGTTTTCAGGGAAAAGAAATCCAGAGAAACAGAAGAGAAAGCGGCGAAAAGTTCGACGAGCGAGTTTTTGACCGCGCGAAAATGGGGCGAGCGCAAAAAGCGAAAAAACTCGCACGTCGAACTTTCTCGCCGCTTTCTCCTCTGTTTTCCTTGCTTTTTCTTTTCCCTGAAAATACACGGAACGCTTGTTACGCAGGCATAGGTCAGATGATAGACACATGTAGTGTTTAGAGAACCATGTGCGGGATTTTTGATTTTCTTTTCCGAATTGATTTTATAGTAATTTTCCAGTAAAAGAACGTAAAAAATGAGAAGTTTAAACTTAGAACGTGATATTTTAAAAACATATTTAAATATTTAGCAAATCAATAAATCCCGGACACGGTTTTTTAGAACATTTATCTGTTAATATAATTCAGTTTAGAGCGGTCGAGTTATTTAATCCGAAAACCGTTCCTGAACTCTTATAGCAAACACACAGTGCTCTTTTGTTTGCGACCCCAAGTTGTAAGCATTTGAATAATCTTTCTTTGTATTGAATGGCCGTTTTCACACTAGAAGACGAAAAAATCGTCTATTGTACGTCTAGTGTGAATTTAAGTCGGACTTAAGTCGATTTGTTTGTCTATGAAAACCCGTCTTCCTAGACGGCTAAAGAGACGAACAAATTTAGACGATTTGTTCGTCTGAAAATTTGTTCGTCCCGTTTTTAGACTGCTTGTAGCCCCTTCTTCGGCAAACGTCCGTAAATCGAGAGAATGTTTTTTACCCGCTACGCGCTTCGAATTGTTTACAGTGTCAAGCTACCCAGTAGAGGGAGAGATGCACCACGGCGTTTTCCCCCCGTGGCGCGTCTCAGGAGAGGGAGAGACGCGCCACGGGGGAAAACGCCGTGGTGCATCTCTCCCTCTACTGGGTAGCTCGACACTGTAAACAAATTGAAGCGCGTAGGGGGAAAAAAAAACATTCTCTCGATTTACGGACGTTTGCCGAAGAAGGGGCTGCACTAAGCAGTCTATCCCGTTTTCACATCAGACGATTTGTTCGTCATGAGACGATTTGTCCGTCCAGACGATTTGTTCGTCTCTAGTGTGAAAACGTGAAAAACACAGCGGAAAATGAACATAACATCTTTTCTCGAGTGTATTTGAGTTCTGGTTGAGTTTGAAGTATTCTACGTCAATAAAAAATAGTGAAAAAGGAAAACTCGTCATGGCGGCTTTTTAGTCTGACGAGTTTTCCGTCTGATACGAATTCAGACCATTTTCCGTCAAAAATCCGTCTCGTCCCGGTTTCACACTAAGACGAGTTTTCCGTCCTGACGAAAAACTCGTCTCAGACGAGTCTTCCGTCTCTAGTGTGAAAACGGTTATTCATATATCCTTTGGCTGCATTCATTATGTATACTACAGGGGGGCAGAGGATTTTGAGGGGGGATCTCAAAATTTAGCAACTGGAAAGGGGGGATGTCAAGTTTTTTTCATAACATTAAGGGGGGATGCATATTTTGTTGAGGTATTATATATATTTTAAACACCGAGTTTGAACCTCCTGAAGAAATATCACTTGCACTACTATATTCTCGTGTATTTACCCTCTTTCAACTGATATGTTGAAAATAGCTGCGCGCTTCGCGCGCCTGAAGACTTATAAAAACTTAAAAATTGTAAAAGGCCTTCTTGTTTTACCACAATTCCTGGAGGTCCTCTTCAGTGACTTTGTCTGCCAGACAAAAACGCTTTGGACTTTTGATTAATAGTCAGTCTATGTAGTAAGGTTCCAATCGAGGAGCGCACCAGATCACTTGATAGAAAGTCACTACACACAAAAGAGTACAGCCACCTAGGATTTTTATTTGCATTTTTACTCTTTGTATTTTTTGATCATTGAGCCTTGTTCTGCATCTTTTGAAAAATGTTATGACGCGACCCTACCTCGACATATAATTGACAAAATGTCGGGGGGGGAGCATGTTTTTTCCTTTTGACCAAGAGGGGGGATTCGTAAAAAATATGTTGTGCCTTGGGGGATCTGAAAATTTTGCATTGTCAAAAAAAAATCCTCTGCCCCCCCCCCCCCCCCTGTAGTATACATAATGAATGCAGCCTTTGGTGCGTAGCAGAAGAAGCAAGAGAGAATACTCATGGGAATGCCATGTGATCTGAAATGGGAAAACATTACACCCAAGCCGAGGAGGTCTATTGCGGTCTGACACGATTTTTTTCGTGGACACCACTCCAACGTATATCTATAATGGAGCACAATATGGTTTGTTTTCTCGCGCTATTTACAGCAGTGTGGCATCCCTTGGTGATATATAATTTCAGAACACAAAAAGGTAAAGATTTCTACTGAAATGACTTCTTCCAACAGAAAAGGAACTTACTTTCATTGTTGTTTTGTGTTCTCTTCTCTGGGGATGTTTTCTTGCCATCTCTTGTATTACTAGGAGCTCTGCGTGATTTTCTTGGACTTTCAACGCGCTTTCCCAAAGCAAATCCCGGGAATCGTCCATTTCGGAACACCTGTCTTTGGGGAATTTATTTCTCCATCTGTATGCCCATATAAGGCAGTAAGTTATGAGAATTACCGTAAAATTCGGGTAAAGCTGAAAAGATCGTCTTCAATTTTGCTGTCCTCACATTTATCGTGGCAAATTTATCGTGCAAGAAAGCTCCAACTTTCCAAGAAAAACTTGAAATTCCAAGATTACAAGTGCCAGAAATGGTATGACAGTGACAAACAGGAACTCAAACGTTTTGGCGGTACATTTGAAAATAGTTTTCCATACAAGTTGGACATATTTGAGCTGCATAAACCATATGAAAACTCGAAAAATAGCTGAAATGAACCCTCCTAGGGCCTTTAAGACAAATGCAACTGCGTTGCCAAGCATCTTGGTTACTAGAGCGAAGATATTGTATAGCAATGTTCCAAAATAGCCAGGATACTGTAAACAATTGAACAGAACGTCTCGCAAAGTCCAAATAACAGGCGAAGAATAAATAATAGTGCTGACAGAAAAAAGTCGATAACTTTGAATACCAGTCTCGAGTAGTGAATCATTTCAAACGCTAGCAAACAGCTAACAGTAGCAAAACAACAATTACGGTAACTTGTCCGCCTGGAACAAGGTCACTAAGAAGAAGAAACCATCTTCTACAAAGCTCTCGGAAACCCCTCACGTATATTCGCATTTCGAGTAACTGTTCTTTGATTTGCTTCTTTAACTTTATACCCTGGTTTTCGCTGGAACCAACAGTTTCTTTCGTATTTGCGCTTTTAGCATCTCGTTCCAAGTTTTTGGCTTTGCGAGGATTGGCGCATATAGGCTCTGTATTCGAAGTTAATCATTGCTTTTGCGTAGTAAACAACGCCATGCACAACATTTGCTAGGCTTCTGTAGATACCTTGGATACTTCTATATATTGCTACCAGCACGCTATAAACAGGTTCAAAAGCCAACAGAATCCTTTGCAGCACTGCGTCGATGCCTCGACACAAATTTTGCCAGCACCTCGTGACAAAAGCCACATAATGTAGACAACCGAAGTATGATTTTCGATCGTGTGTCTCTGTTTCGGAAGCATTTGTTGATCAGATATGAACTGTTGATTCGTCTGACCTCGATGCAATTGAATATGATTGAAAGAGTGATTATATTAAGTTTCTCACTCAATACTTTGGTGCCAATTTCTGGTCTGTATATAGGGCCTTCGTTTTTTTGCGTAAAGCTCCATGCGATTGCTTTTCACGAGAAAGTCAAGCAGACGATCATTGACAGTTGCTTGCAGTGGTATAACTTTATGAATAAATTTATCGCTCGATCTCGTTT